>CM053756.1:7116665-7213458 GCA_028658305.1 Pachyuromys duprasi
ACACGCACACAGTTGGGAATTGTAAAGTTGAGATTCCACTCGCTATTAAGTGAGAGACTTTGAGTAAACTGCCTACCTTGTCAGAAGACAGAGACAGTAGTGTGCCCTCTACTAACTGTTCCATAGCAGTTGCCTCTGAGTTGAAATATTCTCCAGGAGGAGGGATCACATGACCAGGAAAGCAACAAGTCTACTAGCATGGCCATGTGTGCCCGGACCTCTAGCTTTGGATAGAGACAGGTATCTCTATCATTTGCCAACCAACCTAGCCCCATTGATGAGCTTCAGTGAGAGACCACGTCTCAAAAAATAAAGGTGGAGTGTGATGGGGAGAAAGACATAGGATGCTGACTTCAGGTCTCTACACGCATATGCACACACATGATTCATTCACCACATAAACCACATGCACAAAGAGATCAGCTCTGTGTGAGGTTCATGTTCCAGTGCCAGGAAAGGTGGAAGGTCATGGGAGGCTGAAGAGAATTTGAGGGGCCTCAGGCAAAGAATACGTACTATTTATCATTGCACGCGATGCAGGAAGAAACTGACAGGAAGCCAGGCACAAGCCAGCATAGAGGAATTGTACGCAGGCACAGACCCAAACACCGAGGTGGGCTCACGAACCTACAGACTGACAGACATAGGACTGGCAGATAGAGAGACGCGGGGTTCTATGCTGAGAACATCCAGTGCTAGGAATAGAAGGCTGTAAGGGCTCGTTTATATTTAGACATCACAGTGCTGATATGGATAGCTAGTATGAGTCACTTAAAAATGATGGACACCGGGCATGCAGGGGACTGTGAGTCAGCATCAAATGGCTGACACAGGATGGTCAAGGACTCCGAGAGTGAACACTGATGTAATCTGTTGTGTAATCTTTTTGGCATAGCATCACTTTTGTAGGATTCTATGCAATATGGCCTTGAGGTTGGAGGCCCAAGCCTTTGTCTTCATCATCCTGCCCGTGTGTTTGTCTGTAGGCATGTGTGCAGTCTGGGTGTGTGCGCCTGGGTTCCTGACAGTGTACGCCTGTGTGCGGGTGCATAAAATGTGTCTTAGCTGCTTGGGGCTCCTTCAACACAATCTCTTCAACTGTGTTCCCATGAGTCTCCTCTGTTCTGGCATTAACGTGTGGGCCTCACACCCACAGTGCACAGGGCTCCAGAGAGAGTAAAGAGCCTCTGGCTTCGGAGGTAAGCCTCTGCTAGGGAGATGTCGATCTGCTTCCTCCTGTCCATTGCCTGGAAGCCCAGGTCAGCTGGTCATTTCTGATTCCCTGGGCACCACCAGTTCCCTGTGGGGTTCCAGCTCTGGGGATAATCAGTAACAAGGATCGAGACAGTGTCTGCCTGAGAGCAGATGAGTGTGAGGGAGGAGATGTTTTCACGATGCTCCTGAACACAGTATTTATGGACTCTAGTTGTTCCTGGGACATTTATAGATTGGATGCAAATGTAAAACATATGGTGTTCTCTTCCAGGAACTCACTCAATCCAGCTGCCGCCCACAGCTGCGCTGCTCTTTTCTCTGGAGTCTCTCCGGAATGTTTGTGGGGGTGGGGGCCCCTCCCACTTGCGGGAGCAGGGTGAACAAGTGTCTCTTCGGGTAAAGGGCTGTTTCCTTTTACTTAACATTGCCTTGTCCATGTCCAGGGCCCATCAAAGAGTGCTCTGCAGTGAAAGTATGGCAGGATCTTTCATCTTTCCCTGTGTCTTCTTCACGTATGAAAATTCTCCCACGTGGCTGGAAACTGCGAGGGAGAACTCCAGTCTTGGAGTAACGTCTCATGTTGTTACCTGTGGTCAAGGTCTGGCTGGGCATCTTCGGGTTCTTGGCCTCTTATCCGAAGAACTGAAAGATCACCAATCATACAGATTTGCAAATGAAGCAAGAATACTTTATGGGAGCAAATCAGTAGTGCAGATTACAGAGGGCGACACTGCCAAGTCTGACAGCGTGTCATCTCAGAGAAACTGCAAGTCCCAGGCTGCAGCATGGGGCTCCCTTTTTATGGGGTCCAAGGGAAGGAAGGGCTGGTTACTCTGGGGAGTTCTTTGATTGATAATTAGGTCATACATTCATTTTTCCTCCTGAGCATGGTCCTGCCCGCAAAACAGTGGCTCTCAACCTTCCTGATTCTGTTGTTCTCATGTTGTGGTGACCCCCACCGTATTTCATTTCTATTTCCCAGTCATAGTTTCACTGCTGCTATGAATCGCAATGTACATAGCTGATGTTCCCGATGGTCTTGGGCGACCCGTGTGAAAGGGTCATTCTACCCCAAAAGGGGCCACTACCCACAGGTTGAGAACCACTGCTCTAAAGCATCTGACTTAAGTCATACGGATACCTGCTTATAAAGATGGTCAAATAGGGGGTTCTCCCTAAAAGATTTCTGGAGGACATAGTTTCACACAGGACAGGCTGTTCTTTTCTTCATACCAGGGTACCTTTGTTCAAAAATAGGAGTGTGTGATGCCCAGTGCAGAGAGGGTGAGGTGGGGTGGGGAGGGCTCGGGAAGGCTGGGGAGGGGGAAGTTCTGAGGTTTCCAGGTGCACTGCCTGGAAGGACTTATAATAGATTTTATGTGTGGATGAAGGAACTGGCTGCCAAACCAAATGTGGGGTTCCAGCGTCCTAACCTGTCCCCTATGCTTACCTGGTGCGACCTTTCCTTGCTTGCTTGTGAGGGGCAGAGCTGCCTATGCCTGGGATGCGCTCTGCTCATCTGCCTCCAGCTACCAGTGCCACTGGGAAGTGTGTTTGTCTCGGTTTCTTTTCCTTTCACCATGACAAAATACACTGGCAAAAGCTACCGGAGGGACAAACAAACAATTTCAGCCCACTCTTCAAAGGTATGGTTCATCATGGCGGCGCCCGTCGGCCGCAATCGGAAAGCAGCAATGATCGCTGTGCTGGGCTTCACCAGCTTCCTCCTTTCTTCAGTCCAGGCCTCGACCTTATCGACAGAGCCCATCACAGGCACGGCCAGAGGCTAGACTGACCCTCACTGGCATGTCCGAAGTTTGTCTCACATGTGACTGTAAAACCTGTTCAGTTGACAATCAGCACCGCCCAGCACTGGGCTGCTCGGCTAGGCTATCCCCCGCAGGGGCAGGTGTCCAGAGCTAGCATCCCACATACCTTGCACGTCATCCTGCCTACATCACCACGAGTGTGCTTATGAGAGTGCAAGGCTGACGCACCGCGCTGGGAGGGGAATGGGAGCGGAACCCCCATGGCTCAGGGGTAGAGGGATGGGGGAGATGGGGGGAGGAGCTCTGATGCATGAGGTTTTTCCAGATTAGGTAAGAATTACATGCTTCCCTACTTGAAAGCCCTGACAGTTTCGTAGAGATGGAAAGAACACGAGAAGCCGTTTGGAATGCCGGCCGTGTTAGACATCAGCGCTCCAGCCTCTTATCTGTCCGTGTCGCTGGGGACATCTGTGGCGTGTGCCCTGATACATCCCACAGCTTCTTGCCCCTGACCGGCATAGTCCGGATCTGACGATGGAGGGGTGTGGAGTAAGGTCTTGGTGCTGAACCGCTTTCTAGGCTGAGTCCTGGCAGAGGTGTGACTACCTCACACAGGGCTGGGAGAGAGTCCTCTGGGCGGGCCTCCTGTCAGCCAGCAGTCACCACACTTGAAGACTGTTGAGGACAGGCTCCTCGCAATCAGGTTCCCTGCCCCACTTTTTGTATCCTAGGTAAAACACTAATTTTAAGCAAGACGAGGGTATCATGGCTTCCTCTTGGACTTTGAAATGCCGTTTAAAACAGGGAAGAAATATCACGATGCCCTTCTGCAAGGCTTAAAGTGTGTGAGCTAAGTGGACTTTATTGAGGCTCATTAAATGAAGGCTCTTTCCTCCTGGTAAAACATGGCTATTTTTACTTATTTTTATTTGAGACAGGGTCTCATTATGAATCTCTTGCCGGCCTGGAGCAAAAGCTGTGTAAACCAGGCTGCTTTCAAACCCACAGAAATTTGCCTGTCTCTGCCCCCCTCCGCCCAGTGCTGGGATTAAAGGCCTGTGCCATCATACCTGGCTATAGACGATTTGTTTGCTTGTTTATTCTAATCTGTCCTGCTAGTGATCTTTGGTGAAAATAATGGAATTTGAGTTGTCTCCGTGGTCCTAGGTGGAAACACAACTTTCTGAGCTGCCAGGAATGAGCAAATTAGGGCTTTCTGTTAAAAGCAAAGGGTGTGCTATTTATGGCTCCTTACTTAAGAGTCAACTCTAAGGTGCCTGTCAGTCATCCGGGCAAGAAAGCTCCCATGAGGTAACCATCCCCTCCACTTCTGCGGGAGCACTCAGCCTACTTAAGCGTGTAGGCTGCCACGGCCCTCTCTCCACTCCCGCTACAAAGCAGCGCTGTTCTCCACGTCAGGTCTACTATGAACCACCACCACCACCACCCTGCCCCAGAGCTAAACATCCTGCAGCATGTATTGACTGCGTAGGGTCTCTCAGACTGTGGAGCGCTAGGATGTTGCAGGTCCACAGCAAATTATCTGCGGCTGCTTCTAGCCACCCCACCCCCTCCCCCGCCCCATAGCGATGTATTGTCTCTTCTGTTTGTCTTTGAGGCCATCAGGTAAAAATCCTTTCTGAAGCTTACCCTCGCTCCCACCAATGCAAAGGCTAAGAATGTCATCAGACAGCATCTGAGGCCCATCGCAGAGATTGCCCTGCTTCGCTCTAAGCCACCTGATATTACATCGATGTATTTAAGGAACATCCTAATGTATGACTTCATTTGTTCTGATACCGTGAAAGCGTCATGGAACTGCCGCCATGTTGGAATCTGGAGCTTTGGTAACCTGACTCTGTTCCTGGGACAGAGTCGCTCTGAGGTGGCTCCAGAATGCTTTACTATCTGTGAGTTGCGAGCTGGGCTCCTCACCTGTAATGTCCTCACCCCGTGACAGTGTCAGCAGCAGCAGGGCGTGTCGTGTCTCCTGCCTGCAGCAGCCTGGACAGAGCTCCCTGTGTGTTCCCGAATCCCTGTCCAGGAAACACTGGGTCCTTATCCTTGACTTTGGTACAGAGACAAATTTTAGGGTGAGCAAGTATGCAGCAGAGTTGGGTCTTACTAAAATTGTTTTTAAATATAGATTTTAAGCATGGATATTAAGAGAAAGAATAACATTTAGGGAAGAGTATGTCTTATGTAAGCATGTGTACGGGCTTCTCAGGGCAGAGTCACAGGTAAGCGTCTCAGCGTTGGCCATGGATACTTTTGGTAGCTCTAAAGTCTCTTCACAAACGGTTGCTAAGGAAGATTCTTTTTACTCACTCCTCTTTTCTCTTTGTTATATCTTTTTATTTTTTGAAATTAATATAATTACATCATTTTCCTCTTTCCTTTTCTTCCCCAAATCCCTTCCATCCCTCCTGGGCCCTTTCTCAAATGTGTGATCTTTTTTTCCTTAATTGCTTTTTGTTCCCCTCCCTCACACACTCCCCCCCCCCCCCACACACTATGATGGTCTGAATGAGAATGGTCCCCACAGGCTCATAGATTGGAATGCTTGGTTACCAGGGAGTAGCACTATTTGAAAGGATTAGGAGGCATGGCCGTAGTTAAAGACAGTGTGTTACTGGGTTGGGCTCTGAGGTCTCAGACGCTCAAGCAGGGCCCAGTGGCTCTATCTTCCTGCTGCCTGCAGGTGGGGAACTCTCAGCTCTTTTTTCCAGCACCGTGTCTGCCTGCATATAACCATGCTCCCCACCATGATGGTAATGGATTAACCCTCTGAATTTATAAGCAAGCCCCAACTAAATGCGTTCTTTTAGCGTGTCTGGAGGCTGCTTCCTCCAGCATCCTACCTTTTTCACAGAAGGAAGTAAGAAGGGAGAGGAAGAGAGGGAGAGGAGGAGGGAGGAGCCCTTGGGGCACAGGCTGTTCTGGAGCCCTGTGGCATCCCGCTGAGCTTCCACTCCCCCTTTTGTGCTGACTATGAGCACTCTCCTATTTGCTATCAATTGACATAAATGCTTTCCTATTGAGTGTCATTTGCAAATCACTAGTTTGCTGCTCTAGACTGCACTTAATGTCAATTACTTTTTAAAAAAATACCAATTGAAAATCACTGGTTTGCAGTTCCAAGTCTCTCAATGCCAATTACTGCTTGGAGTGCTGGCGACATTGTCACTCCATGCTGGATTTCTGAGGAGTAACTTGCCCTTATGTTCTGCATCTGGTTGCACGCTTCTGGGGAAAGCAGCCAGCATCTTGCATTAACCTCAATTGCTTGTCACATGCAAGGGGGCAGAGCTTCCCCTGTGTAGCTTGGCTAGTAGAGGGCCAAGGGTCAGACCCACTGTGAGGGTTAATTTTGGATTATCAGCTTGCTTGTATCTGCTGTCAACTAGGAGACACGCCTCTGGGCGTGACTGTGAGGATGGATCTGGGAAGGACTGACTGTCCATTCAAATGGATGGCTTCACCCTCCAGCAGCCCAGATATAAAGAGGTCCAAGGAAAAGCAGCAGTGGGCGCTTCTTACCTCCTTTACTTGTCTTGAGTGCACCCATCCAGCCACTGATGGAGGCCTCCCTGCGATCAGAACCAGTCATCTTGGCCTTTAGCACAGGCTGCAGGCCAGGAGTCCCCAGGCCTTCGATGCCGTGTTGTGACTGCCAAGGCAGGCAGCTCTGTTGATGGAGCTGCTACCAAGCTCCTAGGCTCTCCCGTGTGTAGACAGCTATTGTTGGGCAGTCAGCCCCCACAGTGCAAGCCAAGCTAATAAACTGTCTCTCACAGCATATGTTCATTCTGTAAATCCTGTTTCTCTCGAGAACCCTGGCCAACACACCCATCATCACTTTGACACCAGAGGCAGACCCCAAAACACCCGAGAAGAGAGAAAGATGTGGGAGCCATGAGCCCCGGATGTGTTGTTATAAACAAAAATGAAAACCCCAACTGTTCTATTTCACTAATAAAGACTCAGGAGCCAGATGCTGGGGTGAAAACCTGCTAGCTCAGAGAGGCAGAGAAAGCACCCAGCTGACCTTCCATCTCAGCTCAGGTCCAGATGGGAAAAACCCAAAGGGCTCACTAGCTCAATTGACAGCCCAGGAGGAAAGGCCAAAAAACCCCCAAGGCCAAAAGCTTGCTAACTCAAAGTCCCAAAAGCCAGGGAGCAAAGCCAGAGCTTAAGCTAAAAGCTCTTTATACTTCTCCATACTGTCTTAAATACCCCTCAACTCAAAGTCCCTCCTACTCTTTAATCCCTGTCAGGGTAACTTTATTAAATCCAGTATACAGAAAGCTCTTGGATTAAAGGTCTGTACTAGGGCTGGCTGAACCACACCATAATCACCTATTTACAATAAACAGAAACTTCTTGGATTAAAGGTGTGTGGTAGGGCTCAACCACACCAAACAAGGAACAGGGTTTTACAGTTCACAATTTTGGGGTTCACAGTGGGATCAAATATCCTGCCACACTGGTGTTCTCTAGCTTTGGTCATAGGTTCATCTCATGTCCTCCCTCAAAGCAATATCTGGGAAAGCATAGCCCTGAGCTTCGAAGCTCTCCGTGGAGTGGTAGCTGAGGTGGCGAGCCTCTTATCAGCGGAGGAACTTGACCCAGGTGCTGAGCCGCTTTTCCTTCCTGGAGCTTTGCCCTTTCACCTTTCCTTAGGTAGCTTTGGGAACTAAAGGGCTGATGTGTGGGAAGTATGAGGTGAGCTACTTGGTAACCCAGGAAGTGACGTGCACATGTCTGGGGAATGGAGAAATGGGGGTATCACAGGCTTTAAAGTGTGGTTCCCTATTTCCCCTGGCCACAGAGATAAGAGGATCACAGAGGTTCAGAAGACCCTCTGTCCGCTGAGGTCCGTGCTGTAAGTCAAGCCGGGTTCCCAGGAAAATAAGATGGCAGGCAGTGGAGAGGGGGGTATGGAGCTGGAGGAAGAGGAAAAAAAGAGAGGAGAATGAGAAGCAAAACCAAGGAATACAGGGAGAGGTGAGGGCATTGTCTTCATCCTGATTCGGTACCATATTCTATGTAAGGCATATCTGTCTTAGCATTGGCAGGTAGATGAACGCAAATGCGTTTTAAGGACAAGAATCTAATTTTCATCCTCAGAAAGAGGTGACATTTTGGGGACAGTGACCCAGTTGGAAATACCACCTGTTGATTCGTATGGAAATGTATTCTCTATAATTAGCTCACTGTGGGCCGAGGCACCTGCACAGCAGTCAGACGTTGACAAACGGCCCAGCTGTTTTGCAGGCACTGGGGTTCTGATGAAGTTTTTCTGGACTGTGAAGTCTGGTACCTAGTTGTTGATACATTTTCTGGTTGTTCACTGAGCTGTCTTTCAAGTCTGAGGCTGCCCAGGAATGACCAGGCACCTACGTAGCGAGGGATGTTGAGTAATCACTGTACAGTTTTAAAAAAACAATTTATTTATTTTTATTGTATGTAAATTGGTCTTTTGCCTGCATGTTTGTCTGTATGAGAATGTTGGATTCCCTGGAGCAGGAGTTTCAGACAGTTGTGAGCTGCTATGTGGGTGCTGGGAACTGAATCCGGATCCTCTGTAAGAGCAGCCAGTGCTTTTAACTGCTGGACCATCACTGTGGATTTAAAAATATTATTTTTATATACGTGTGTGTGTGTGTATGTATGAGTTCAGGTACATACAGAGTCCAGAATGGGTGTTGGATTCCCTCAAGGTAGAGTTACAGGTGGTTGTGAGCCACTCAGTGTGGTTTCTGGGAACCAAACTTAGGTCCTCTGCAAAAGCAGTGTGCAATTTTAACTACCACGCCACCCCGCCAGCCCCAATCATTGTGCTACTGGAAGGGAAAATTTTGGAGTATCGCTGAGAGTTATAGAGCCTCTCTTGGCTTTTGGTGAGTTATGGCGCCAGCCCCAGTGACACAAAACTTCCACTGATCCAGTTGGCTTTGGGTTCCTGCCTGGTATGTTTTAAGAATAAAATTCACAGAGCATAGAGAAGCTTTAGAATGAAGTATCTCGTTATAGGAATGTTAGAAAAAAGGAAGACAAAAGAGATACTGTGTACTGGGACTGGATTTCCCGGGACTGAGATGCCACATTGAGATCACGGAGTTTATAAATCTTGGGTGGAAGGAAGCTCAGAGGGAGGATGGCTGCTCTGCCTATTTCCTGCTCACCAGGTGAATTTCAGTCATGCACATGTATGGCTTCCTGAAACCCACACATGTCCTCATGTTCTCACCTATGACTTCAGTGAGAGGAAGGAGGAGAGACACCCCCCCCTTTGTGGCCTCACCGACCTCTATCCACAGCAGAAGCAGTGATGTTTCGGCTTAAACACCTCTGGCATCTCCGGCCTCCAAGGACAAAACTGCAAACAGGTTTCAGCCAAGGCAGAAGCTGCTCACCTCCAGGGTCCCTTTACCCTGAATTCCACTCACTGCTCTTGTTACAGGAGTGAGGTGGGATCCAGAGGGCACTCACTAGGATTTTCTTGTCTTGGAACAAAGAAATAGAGCAATGGGGCCGGGGAGATGGCTCAGTGGTTACGATCACTGGGAGGACCCACATTTAATTCCCAGCACCCACATGGTGGCGTCCAACTGGAACCCCAGTTCCATGGGATCTGGCACCCTCTTCTGTCCTATGTGGGTACCTCGTGCCCACAGTACCCTATCATACCTGCAGGCAAAATGCTCATACACATAAAATAAAATCTCAAAAACTTAAAAAAAAAAAGAATTGGACCAGGGACATGTTCACAGTGGTAAAGTAGGACGCATTTCTGAGACGAGTGGACAAGAGGGTCAGTAGAGTCTCAGTGGTGCTGGGCTGACCTTTGTGAGTGGTTATCGAGAACTTACCAGTTCTGTCTCTCCTGTGTGAAGACAGCTATTGCTGGACTACCCTGACCATCCCATCTAAGCCAGTCTCTTAAGCTCCCTTTTGGAACACATCACAACATATCAGTTGTGAGCCTCCAGGGGACCCTGACTATCAGCGCACCCCTGGGCACTGGGTGAGGAAGATGTGCTCTGTGAAGGTGAGAAAGACTTAGCTAGAGAAGTCTGGGGAGAAAGAGAAGAAACTGCAACCACCAGGGAGTGCAGATGTAGCTGAATGAGCAACAGGGCTTGGGCAAATGACTGGGGGTTCAACGCTGTCACAGGAGCAGCAATGGACAGACAAGACACAGGGCCTCAGGCACGCAGGTCAGGATGAACACTAAGGAGGGACAGTGGAAACACAGCCTGGCACCAGGGCAGGGAAGAGGAGGCAAAAGATGGACTCTCTTTTAGAAAAGCAAAACCTGGACTTGCAGTTTGGATCTTGTTTCATCAGGGGATCCTACGGTAAAGCCTTGAACCAAGCTCGGGTCTTCTAGGAGGCGGTGGAGACTTTGAAGCCCCCAGCGGGAGACGTGATGTCACTGGAAGTGTTTGTTGCCTTGAAGGAGATGGTGGGACCCCAGCCTCTCTCTCCTTTGTGCTTAAATGCCTGTGGTTTTTGCTATGCCAGGCTCTCCTGACGTTAGATTTCTCAGCTTAGGTCCAAAGCAGCAGCGGACACTCAGTAAGGGACTGCTACCTCCAGAACTGTGGGTCGCAGTGGGTTGTTCATGTCTCTCAGCCATGTTACAATGACAGAGCCTAACACAGTTGACTTTACATCAAATATGGAGGCCACAGAAATGCACATAATGCTTTCTAATAATTGTTCTCTTCCCACTGAAAATTTTCTTTTTGTTTTTGTTCTCCCCCCCTCCCCTTCTTTCCTTTCAGATAGCTGTCTTGTCTACATTGAAAACTATGCTGGTAATGTTGGTAACACAGTGTTAAACAGAACCTTCATACAAGCTTGTAAAGAGAGTAAAATGATAGAATAATTTAGAAAACAATGGTGTTATGTGCTTTAGCTCAATGTATTTACATTCCATGAAACAAGAGTTCTACTTCAAGGCCAAATCTACAACAAAGAATGTTCACCCGAGAGCATGCATGCTCTCCAAATAACTAATTTACTCAGCAAAGGACATGTGCAAGAATGCCTGCAAGTGTACTGTTCCCAACATCCTCCAATAGGAAAATCTCAAGTATCTATCAGAACTTGCCTGGAAGAGGTGTGGTTTAGACACCCAACAGAAAACATGTTTAATGGAAATGAACTGTCTCCCACTGCATGCAACATTATGGATTCATGCCATAAACCAAATGTAGAATGAAAGAAATCAGGAGCAAATGAGTGCTTATTGTGGTCTCTTCTATATGAAGAAGTGTTAAACCAGAATAACTCTCATCTGCGCAGCCCAGAGTTAGGCTAATGGGAACCATTGTAAGGAAAGAGATAGAGACTGGGGGTGGCCCCAGAGAAGGCTCTGGGGGTCCCAGTCACATTTTAGTTTGTGACATAGGTCCTGGTTACCGAATTTTGCTCTTTTTTTTTTTTAGACATTCATTCCCATCTCTGCTTAAGGGACACACAACTTTCTGTCTATATGCTGTACTTCTGTAAGTGCTTCTAAAGGCATAAACCCTCAAGAGAAACATTTTCAAATTCAGAGAACCACAGAGCAGATGGTGAGTGACAGCTGATGCAGCTCAGCTGAGAAAGCCGAACTCTTCAGGTACAGAAACGCAACCCACTCGACACAGGAGAATCCTGAGCTGCCAAAGAACATTCATCACAAAGTTTCACCTGTAGAAAGCTGTCCAACCAGGAAACAGACAGACTGCCAGGTCCCTGCCAAACCTCAGCGATGGGGGTGACTGTTCCTCCTGCTCAGTAAGGAAATAGATTCCAAACTGGGCAGCTGGCTAGGGGCATGGCTTAGTGGGTACACAGGGAGTCAGCACCGCTACCGCTTACACTCCCCGCCTACCACACAGACAAAGAATTGTTTCAACTGAACCTAAAACACAGTATATCGACTCTGAGACCTTAATGGAGTGTATTGTAAAGACAAAAGAAGTTTTTGAAGTGGTTCATAAGACCATTTGCTCTCAGTCTGTTATGATTTATGACTCTTTGAATGAGCCCAGACTGTTGTAATGGAATAGCACAGGATACGCGTTTAAACTTGGGCATTTACTGTCTCATAGCTCCAGTGGCTAGAAGGCCAAGATCAATGCGTGTGTTCAGGCTTCTTTCCTGGCCTTGTGGATAGTCACCTTCTTGCTGTGTCCTCCTCTGAGCATGTCCATTCTTGGTGTCTCTTTCTTTCCTTAGAACACCAGGCACCTTAGGCTAGGCCCTCACAATATACAACTGCAATGCACTAAATTATATCAGAGCTAGTGAGATGGCAGGGATCTGAAGACAAAGAGCGAGACCTAGTGGAACCCTTCCTGCTAATGGCTTCTGAAGGGAGACCCATTCTACATAGTTACTAAGTAGCCTATTCTACAGGAGATGTGAGACATAGCCTGTGTGCTGAAATCATGGAGGAGCTGGATAGCAAGGTAGGGCTAACCAAAGTAAGGTTATAATTTAAACTACCTCAATAATGAACAGCATGGGGCTGGGTTTGCTTTCTAACCCCAACCCTGCTTGTAGCAGCAAGGGTGGGTGACGGGTCTTAATTACAGCATTTTCTGATTAGGGTCTGAAAGGTCTGGTACTAGAACATGTACAAGTAGAGCCATACCGGGTTTGGGGTCTGGATGATTAATCTTGGTTACCAACTAAACTGGCTCTGGAATGGATTAAGTTGTGAGGGACTTCTTGGTCAAGTTATTTGAAGTGGAAGACCAAACCGTCCTAACTGTTGGTGACACCTTCAGTTGGCAGCCTGACTCAAAAGAGGTAGAAGAAAGAAGCTTTGCTTTTGCCTGCTTGCCTTCACTCTTAAGGGCATGCTCATCTACTCTGTTGCTGCTACTCCTATGACTGCATTCTTTCAGAACCCAGCTCCTTTGGGATTCTGGTGGTGAGCTAAAGGATAGCAGGTCTCCAGAAATTCTCTAGGGAACCAGCACTAGGTAGGGACAACTGAAATGTCCAGCCTCACAGACTGAACTGTTACTGTGTGCTAAGCGTCTTCAGTTCAAGACAGCCACTGCTGCACTACCCAGGTCATGTAATACAATCTGAGAAATTCTTCTGTAAGATATATTCAGTGTTGGTTCTGCTCCTTTAGGAAGTTTTGAGTAATACAGGTGATAACGTATATTTGGGAAGAGAGGACACAAATCAGTTCCTAACACTATTGTAAAGCAAGCAGCTAAATATGTGAGTGTATTTAAGAACCAAGATTTTAATAATATAAAATAAAACAGAAGACTCAAAATTCTGTAGCATTAAAATAAAATTGGGAATGCCAGTCTGGACTTATGACTTTTCTATGTATAAGAAAATTTTTCTTGTCCTTGAAAAATTCCACTAAACCAGACCACTGTATGGGTAGAAAGAAAGGTTTATTGGAAACACGACACCACCATCTCTTGGGTGGTAGAGAGACTAGCCAGGGGAATCTGGGGGGACTCCAAAGCTGATATGAGGTACAGGTACCTGTTGATAGGGATCTAAGAAATCTTGGTGTTACTGTGAGGCTTTGATATGTGTTATAGGCAAGTGCCAATAGGGAACTAGATTCCCATTTGGCTATGGGAAGATAAGAAGTCATTGGCCCTGCCTGGCAACAGAAACCCATTGTATAGACTTCTGAGAAATGCTGAATGTCACCATCAGTCTTTCTGTTTCTATCAGGGTCTAGCTGTCGTTTTGGGACATTGTCAGTGTCAATGCCATGTTGATGGTTTGGGGTTTGGAACCTAACAGTGAAGATGTATCAAAAGGACATAAAAGCCAGTTTGAAGAATTCTTGACTAAATCTGGGACAACAAAAACATCCATATATGACAGAAAACATGCAATATTTATCTTTCTGAATCTAGGTTATATCGTTCAGGATGTTTCTTCCTAGTTCCTTCCACTTACCTATAAATTTCTTAATATTATTTTTCTTAACAGCTGAATAATGTTGCATTGTGTGAATGTACAACATTTTCGTTATTCATTCATCAATTAGTGGATATTGAAGCTATTTCCAGTGTCTGCATATAATGAATAGAGTAGCAATGTACATGGATGGCAAGTATCTCTGTAGTAGGATGAGGTATCCTTTGAGTATATGCTCAAGAATGGTATTGTAGTTACTTTTCTATTGTGGTGACAAAATGCCATCACCAAGGTAGGTGTAATAGGAAGGCTTTAGTTTGGGCTTACAGTTCCAGAGGGATAAGAATCCATCACCATCAGGGCATGCAGTATGAGAGTAGGCAGGCAGGCATAGCTCTGGGGTTGCAACTAAGATCTCACATCTCAATCTACAAATGGAAAGCAGAGAAGGTTAACTCAAAATGGTGTGAGCCCTTTGAAGCCTTAAAGTCCACCCCCAGGAACACACTTCCTCTAGCAAGGCCACACCTCCTAATGCTAACCAAATAGGCACCTACTAGAGACCAAATAGTCAAATGCCTGAGACTGTTGGGAGACATCTTAGTCAAACCGCCATGGGTGATACAGCTGAATCCTCTGTAGATCTGTTTTTAGTCCTCTGAGGAACCTCCACACCGATTTCCATAGGGACTGTCCAAGTTTGCATTTCCACCACCAAAGAATAAGTGTTCCCTTCTCCCCACGTCCTCACCAACATCACCAGAAGTTCTTTTATTTATGTTTATGAGACCTATTAGTCTATAATTTTATTGGTTGTGTTGTTGCTGTTGCTGGATCATTGTGTGGTTTTCATATCAGGGTCATGGTCGCTTCATAAAAAGAATTTAAGATTGTTCCTTCACTTTCTGTTTTGTAGCATGATTTAAGGAGAATTGGTGTTAGGTAGTTCTACTTGAAAGTTTGGTGGAGTTCTGCACTGAATCCATCTGCTCCTGAGCTTTTGTTAGTTGGCTGATTTTTAAATTACTGGCTTTTCTTTCCCACTAGGAGTTATATGTTTTTTAATCATCAGTTTCATCTGGATTTAACTTGGGTAAGTTGTATATATTGAGAAAGTCATCCATTTATCTTAGGTTTCCCAATTTGGTGAAATACAGTTTTTTAAAAATTGCTTTATTGGTGTATATCCATTGAAAGATTTACTTCTTAAGGCATAAATGTAAATTATTTCCACAAAACTCTTTGAAATATATTCCCCTTGTTAATCTAAAATAGGCATTTTCAGAATATGCATATTTTCAGATGATACAGTATTATAAATTATGTTCCATGGTCTCTGAATCTCAGTGCATCCTTTTATCTCTAGCTTTATAAATTTGCATACTTTCTTTCTTTTGGTTAATATGGCTAAAGATTTGTCAATCTTGTTTTTATTTTCAAAGAACCACTATACCTTTCATTGATCATTTGTGTTACCGTTTTGGTTTACATTTTATTGATTTCATCCCTGAATTTTCTTACCATCTACTCCTTAAAAACAAACAAAACCCCTACAATATCTACACCATCTGTATAAGTCAAGATTCTCTAGCCCATCTACTCTTTGTGGTTGTTGTTTCTTCTTATCTTTCTAAAGCTTTCAAGAGTATTACTAAGTCATTAACACAGGATCCCCCAGTTTTTGATGCAGGCACTTAATGTTATGAAATTTCCTCTTAGAGCTACCTTCATTGTGTCCCGTTGATTTTGGTATGGTATGCTTTCATTTGTATTTGTTTCCAAAAAGTTTTTAGTTTCCTTGTTGATTTCTGCCTTGACCCAATTTGCATTCTGTAGTGAGTTGTTTACTTTCCATGAAGTTTTTTGTATTTTCTCCCATTTCTGTTACTGTTGATATTCAACTTTAATCCATGGTGGTCAGATAGGATGGAGGATGTTATTTCAATTTTGTTAAGACTTTTTTATGTGATTAATTCTGTAGAAGTTTTCATGGGCTACTGAGGAGAAAATGTGTTCTCCAGTGTTTTGGTGGAATGTTCTGTAAATGAATGTTAGATTCATATGATTTATGATATTATTTATTTAACTGCAGAGTTTCCTTGTTTAGTTTTTTTGGTCAACCTTTCTATTGATAAGAATGGGGTATTGATATCACCATAATCACTGTATGATGGTTATCATGCAATTTTATCTAAGTATTGTTTCTTTTATGAAATTGGTGTGCCAGCATTTGGTACATAAATGGTTAGAATTGAAATATTCTTTAATTGCTATTTTTCCTTTAATGAGCATGTATTGTCCTTCCCTATCTCTTCCAATTAGTTTTTATTTGAAGTCTATTTTGTCAGATACTAAAATGGCTATACCTGCTTGTTTCTTGGTTCTATTTGCTTAGAATACTCTTTTCCATCTTTTAAAATTTTTTTTATTAATTACAGCTTATGCACTTTGTATCCCCTTGTAGCTCCCTCCCTCCTCCCCTCCTAATCCCACCCTCCTTCCCCCTTCTCCACCCATGTCCCTCCCCCAGTCCAACGATAGGGGAGGTCCTCCTCTCCTTCCTTCTGATCCTAGCCTAGCAGCTCTCATTAGGACTGCCTGCATTGCCTTCCTCTGTGGCCTGGTATGACTGCCCTCCCTCTTTGCGGGAGGTGATCAAAGAGCAGGCCAATAGTTCCTGTCAGAGACAGTCCCTGTCCCCATTACTATGGAACCCATTTGGACACTGAACTGCCATGGGATACATCTGTGCAGGGGTTCTAAGTTATCTCCCATGAATGGTCCTTGGTTGGAGTATCAGTCTCAGAAAAGACCCCTGTGCCCAGATTTTTTGGTTCTATTGCTCTCCTTGTGGAGCTCCTGTCCTCTCCAGGTATTACTATCCTCCCCCTTCTTTCATAAGATTCCTTGAACTCTGCCCAAAGTTTGGCTATAAATCTCAGTATCTGCTCTGATACCCTGCAGGGTAGAGCCTTTCAGAGGCCCTCTGTGGAAGGCTCCTGTCCTGTTCCCTGTTTTTTTCCCTCTTCTGATGTCCATCCTCTTTGCCTTTCTGAATGAAGATTGAACATCTTACACAGAGTCCTCCTTTTTGATTAGTTTCTTTAGGTGTACAGATTTTAGTATGTTTATACTATATTATATATCTAATATCCACTTATGAGTGAGTATATACCCTGTGTATCTTCCTGCTTCTGGGATACCTCACTCAGGATGATCTTTTCCAGTTTCCACCATTTGCCTGTAAATTTCATGATTTCCTTGTTTTTATTGCTGAGTAATATTCCATTGTGTAGATATACCACAATTTCTGCATCCATTCCTCAACTGAGGGGCATCTGGAAAACACAGGAAATAATTAACCTCATTCCAGCAAAACAAAAAGTAGCCAAGCACACAAACACACTACCACAGCCAACATCAAAATCAAAGGATCTAATAGCCAGTGTTCATTAATCTCTTTCAACATCAATGGACTCAATTCTCCAATAAAAGGATACAGACTAACAGAATGAATGCATAAACAAGACTCAAAAATCTGTTGCATACAAGAAACACACCTAAGTCACAAAGATAGACATTACCTGAGAGTAAAGGGCTGGAAGACAGTTTTCCAAGCAAATGGACCCAAGAAGCAAGCAGGAGTAGCCATTCTAATATCTAATAAAATAGACTTTCAACCAAAATTAATAAAAAGAAAGGACACTTCATACTCATCAAAGGAAAATTCCACTAGGAAGACATCATAATCCTGAACATCTATGCCCCCAAATACAAGGGCACCCACATTTGTAAAAGAAATATTAATAAAACATAAACCACACATAGATCCACACACATTAAAATAGTGGGAGACTTCCAACATCCCCCTCTCAACCAAGAACAGGTCAACAAAACAGAAATTAAACAAAGAAACAATATCTCTAACAGAGGTCATGAATCAAATGGACCTAACAGACATCTACAGAACCATACACCCAAACAAAAGAATTTACCTTCTTCTCAGCACCTCATGGAACCTTCTCCAAAATAGACCAAACAGTTGGTCACAAAGCAAGCCTCAACAGATTAAAGCCTCAACAAGAAGATTGAAATAATCCCTTGTATCCTATCTGACCACCATGGACTAAAGCTGGACCTCAACAACAACAGAAATAGCAAAAAGCCTACACACACATGGAAACTGAACAACTTGCTACTAAATGAGAGCTGGAACAGGGAAGAAATAAAGAAAGACCTTAAAGTTGTCCTAGAATTCAATGAAAATGAAGACACAACATACCCAAACTTATGGGACACAATGAAGGCAGTGCTAAGAGGAAAGTTCATAGCACTAAGTGCTTTCAAGAAGAAATTCGAAACATCTCATTTAAGCAACTTAATGGCTTACCTAAAAGCCCTAGGAAAAAAGAAGCAGACACACCAAAAAGGAGTAGACGGCTGGAAATAATCAAACTCAGGGCTGAAATCAATAAATTAGAAACAAATAAAGCAATTCAAACAATGAATGAAACCAAGAGCTGGTTCCTTGAGAAAATCAACAAGATAGACAAACCCTTAGCCAAACTAACTAAAAGGTAGAGAGACACTATCCATATCTCTTTCTTAAATGGGAAAATTTCTTCCTTAATTTTGTAAAAAATATTCTCTGTCTTTGACCTGAGTTTCCTCTTCTTACTCTATACCTATTATTTGTAGGTTTGGTCTTTCATATTGTCACAGATTTCTTGGATGTTTTATGTCTGAGCTTTTTAAAAACTTAGCCATTTTCTTTGATTCCATTTTTTTACCTTGTTTACAAGACTTGAGATTCTCTCTTATACTTTGTTCAGGCGGTTAGTGAAGCATTCCTCTGAGCTTTTTGTTAAACTTCCTGATTTTTTTTTCAGTTTTTGTTTCATTTTAATTTCAATTTTTTTAAAGTAATTCTATTTCTTAAATTCTGTTTCTAATAATCTTGAATTGTTCTCATTCTTTTTTCTTTTCTTTTCCATTTTTAAAAAACTTCAAAACAGGGTTTGTCTGTGAAGCCTTAGCCATCTTAAAACTTTCTCTGTAGACTAGGCTGGCCTCAAGCTCAGAAATCCTTCTGCCTCTGCCTCTTGAGTACTGAGATTAAAGGCATTTGCCACTATGCCCACTCTGTTCTAATATTTCATTAAAGTGTTTGTTTGTGTTTTTACAGTGTCCATTAGGAACTTATTTATATCTTTTTTGTTTTCATTTTTTTAGGTTCTCGAACCTATTAGCAATTGCTATTTTGAGGTCCGTGTTTTGTGCTTAAGCTAATTGCTTTACTTGGGGAATTTTACAATTGGGGTGCTGGTTTCTGAAGGAGGCATGTTATATTGGTTGCTCACATTTACATTTTTGTAATGGCATCTAGGAACCTGGAGTGATGATATTTGTGGCATTTCTTGGTGTGGATAACTGGTCTTGCCTTTGTTGGGTGGGTGTTCAGGTCTTTGCTGTTATCACAATCTATTAGGTTTCGGATCAGTTGAACAGATGCTTGGCTTACAGTCTTAGGAACATTCTGGTTTTAGGGTTCATACTCTGACTAGTCCCAAATCAGTATTGTAAATAGGGTGGCTAAAGATCTGGTTTGAAGTCTTAGTTCAGATTCTAAGCAGGGCTAGATTGGCATGTTGGGAGGTAGTGGTGAGCAGGCTGGAGAAGAGGACTGACTCAGTGTGTGTGTGTGCATCTCTATGAGGGTTCAGGGTCAGGGTCTAGGGCCCAATGGTTGGTGAGCAGGTAGAAGGAGAATATCTGTCTTTCCGAATCCTTCTTTGGAGCTTTGGTTGCAACTCTGGGCTCAGACTCCAAGGAGTCCCATGTCAGCACAGGGATAAGGGTTGATGGAAGCAAGCAGGAGGGGGTGAGACTGGTTTTCTGGTCAGTTATTTTAGGAGGTGCTGCTGTTTGAGATTAAACCAGGTCTTCCTTCAAGTGGGATCTACTGACAAGTGTGGCAAGATGTTAGAGAGGAATCAAGATATGAAAGAAGCAGGTGGACAGAGGAAGACTGAAACTCTTCTCTATTAGGACTACCTACAACAAAGAATGATCTGAGAAGTTCTGGAAAGGGTAAATACTATAAAAATGACCCCTAAGGTTTTGCCACACTTGTATTAGAGCTATTTATGCCTAGCTCTCTGACTTACTTCCACACTTGAGAATGTATTTTTCTTTATTTTGGTCACTATCCATGTGTTCCTGGTTTATTTCTTTGTTCCAGAACACAAGAACTTAGAAGTCTCCATGAATGCCTTTTGGGCAAAAATGTATAACATCAGGATCTACATTCTTCTTGGAGTAGTTTCAGCTGGTAATATTTATGGTTTTGCATGTTATGTTTCCTTAACAGTGTCCTAAGTACATAGTAGTATTGTTTGGGGCATTTCTTGAGCCAAGCTAGACATGCCCATGTCCCAAGCAGTCAAGTTACCAAACTAGTGTCTCAGTTTGTGTTTTGTTTTTATCACTCGGCATGTTGTATATCATTCTTGTGATTTTCAGAACCTATATAGCATGTGTACTGGCTATTGTGTGGCACCATTCGTGATTTACATCAGATACTGATTAGCTGACAGACCAAGTAATGATACTACCAAAATCCAACTTGGTGAACCCATGAGTTTATTTAAGTTACTTACAGGAATATGGGTGAGAGGTTACTTATAGGAACATTTTGAAATGTCTTAAAGACAGCTGCCCAACAGAATCCCACTATAGCATGGGTAGGGACTGGTGAAAGCTGGGTTTCTGTAGCACACTGCACAACCTGCAGGCTCAGTGGAAAGCTGTCTTTTCCAGGCAACTCAGCTTATCTGAGTGTGTCTCTCAGCCTTCCTTACTGCTTATATAAGCTCACTGCTGGAGGGGCTTAGTGTATCTGGTCAGTTTCAGGGATTTCCTGGAGCTTTTGAGTTGTTTACTTCCTGAGTATTAACAAACCTTTCTTTAGAACTTTCTGAGTCTTGGTGAGCTTCCTGAAGGATAGAATGTTTCACTTCCCTTGAACATCTTGAATCTTAAAATCTTGCCTCCAAGATGGAATGTATCAACTCAGGGGAAATTAAATACAACACTGGACTCCTCATTAATATTGCCTTTCTGCCTCTGTATTTCTAACTCTTGAAATTCTACAGACTTTGATAGTATATTGATATCATCATTGCATAGAAAAAGACAAGTTAGCAGATATTTACAGAAACCTTGATATATGTAAGTTTTGTTCTAAGATTTTGGAATATATGAAGATCTGAAACTAGTGAAGTTGTTACCCTTAGCAGCCACTCTCTTGACATGAATAAGTAAACAAGTAGTATTTGATGAGATTTTATGATACAATGTTGAAAATATATGAAAAGGTCATTAGGCTGTGAATAATGACAAGGTTGCTGGCTTTAGCTGGCTCAAAGGACAGGACTTTTGGACTGAATTATATTGAAGTGAGGTTTACGGTAGCTGTGTTGCAAAGAACTTAAGACACAGTAAATGTGTGACAAATAAAATGTCTTGAGACTGGAGATACATAGTTTGTTTGAACAACAGAAAGTTGTTCAAGAGGACAAAAGGAATTCCCTGAGAAGAAATGAAGAAGTGGACAGCATTGTTTATGCTGGTCAAGTTGGAGAAAAAAAAAATTTAACCAGCACAATTGACTACTTATTAACTTTACACATAAACACATCACTATTAATCCATAACCTTACTTTTGTTGTTTATTCCCAAGGTATCATGTTACTAAAATAATATAAAACATAGTATAACTTTAAACATCTCTCAGTCTTAAGAAAGTAAAAATCATTAAAAAATTCAAAGTCTTTTTGAAATATCTCCTTAAAATTCCAAAGTCAGAACTGTAAAATAAAGCAGCAAACTACTTACATCTTATTCCAAGAAGTGAGAAGCAAGGTGGTCACAATTAGATTGCAGCAAAAACAAAAACAAACAAAGAACCCAAGAGTGTACATGGCTCAGAGTCTGACATTGTTACTCATGATCCTCTGGTCGTCAAAAGGCTTGGGCATGCCCAAAATGAGCTTATCTCATAGGCTCAGGGCCGCTTCACTACTTATCTGCTGCTGTTGTTGATAGTTGCCTCATGTTCCTGGCATCTGGAGCAATGTTGGGGTCTCTGCTCAAACTGAGGATACACTTTCACCGTGACCTCCTGGATTCTCTTCAGGAGCTCTGACCCCACCACATGGAGCTAAGCCTCAGCTTTTCTTCATGGTGTCTTTAACCATGGGCTCTCTACCACAATTGAAGCCTCCCCTCCCTGATGGTCTCTCCTGGCCACTCATGGTTTAGAGCCTCAGATGTTTTCATGAGCCCTTCACTTCTGCAAAATGAGTACTACCAACATGAGTATTATATGGGAGACTCTTCTACATTATGAAGTTCATCTTCCATCTTGAGATACGGTTTCGTCCTCCTCTGGATCACAGCTTTGTGTGTAAATCCTGAGGAAATACTTCCCAGAGTTCACTTTTTTGATACCAGTCTCTTATTAACCATTACTGCTTTTTCAGCCCCAGTTAACCAAACACATTGTTCCCAAATACAAAGATTTCACTTCCACAGATTCATAACTCTAAGTATAATATTAGTAATTCTAATAGAGTGTTCACTTCCCTCTGACACTTCCTCAAGTCAGGTCTCCATTGTCCATATCTTTCTAAATTTTCCTACCTTCCAAACTCCCTTAAAAATTCTTTAAGCTCTAAGCACTCAGCAACATTTTCTAGCCTAAAGTTCCAAAATTTTCCATAACCATTCTCCAAAGCAAAACAGTCAGATCCATCATATCAAGAGCCCATTCTCCAGTATGAATTTCTGTCCTAATTTGATTTCTATTGCTATGATTAAAATTGACAAAAACCAACTTGTGGAGGAAAGAGTTTATTTGGCTTTTAGATCACAACCCATCATTGAAGAAAACCGATGCAAAAACTCAAGGCAAGAACCTAGGAGCAGAGCGTGAAGCAGAGACCATAGAGGGGTGCTGCTTACTGGCATGTTTTTCATGGCTCGCTCAGCCTGCTTCTTTCATGCAGCCCATGGACCACTTTCCCAGGGGTAGCACCTCCCGCAAGCATGCTGGGAAATCTCACATCAACTATTAATCAAGAAAATGCCACATAAGCTCACCTACAGGACAATCTGATAGAGGCATTTTCTCAATTGAGTTTCCCTCTTTCTGGTCGACTCTAGTTTATGTCATGTTGACAAACAAAAGCAAAAACAAAAACAAACTAACTAACCAACCAGCACAGTGTTAAAGAATGAGAAAATGAACAGATAGACAGAATTTCGTGTGAGACTGTTCCTGAGGAGACAAAACACATGGACTGTTTACCCCAAATACGGAATCAATGACTGACAAAAGCAACAGTCATACAGAAGTTCAATTAGTTGAACCAGTGAGTCATTACTGGGGTTGCTCCTGGTAGTTTGGGTGACGGGTTGCTTACCGGAGCAGGGTGGCTCAAAGGCAGCTGAGGGTCCTACCCCTATTATCTAATCACTGAGGTCGTTGTCATCGTGGGCGACAACCCATTTGGACAACGGTGGACTCTACAGAGCAGGTCTTGTTAAAAGTCATAGGTCACAGGGGCTAGAGCAGTGGCTCCATGGTGAAGAGTGCTCACTGCTGTTGTTGACGACCCTGGTTTGGTTTCTAGCATCTACAGGGAAATTAGGAAACAGCTGTAATTCCAGTTCCAAGGGACCTGCCACTTTTCTGGCCTCAGCAGGCACCTGGCACACACATGGATCACAGACATGCATGCAGGCAAAAGACATAAAGTAAGCATTCAAAAAGGAGGTATGTGGGCCTGAATTGTCTCCGAAGTTCCCATTGTGTTGTCTGTTTATAGTATTATCTCTCTCTGTCTTTTTTTTTTTTAATATCTCATATCTGATTCTGTGTCCTCCTGGAACATACTCTAGGCAGAAGAAAAGCTAGTGCAATGTTCTGTATAGGGAATTGGCTGCTGGTGTTAGGACAGATAGCTGGAAGCAAAAGCAGAGTGTGAGAGAAGAATCAAGAGGCAATAGAATAACACATTTTTAAATGATCTGTATTAGCAGACGAAAGAACCAAATCTGCTTTTCCCAAAGGGAGGGTTTGATTTGGTGATGTTTGTCTCCTTGGAATGGAATGTTCTGGCATTGCAGGGGTGGAATGTGGGAGGACCCAGCCAATCTGCTAATGCTGAAAGGAGAGTGTGGGTCCTGTGTTCCTCCGAGCATAGGATCTATGGCTGCAGTATCTATGAAAACCAGAGGCAAAGGCTGCTGCGGCCACTCTGCGGCCGTGAGCGGCCCCTTTCCTCTTACAGATACTGTAGGTAAAGCTAATGTCAGTAGAAGCAGTCTCTGCAGGGGAGCAGTCTTCAGACTAAACCTCCAGGAGGCGAAGCTACAGTGGATATTTTCTGCACAAATTGTCAACATTTACCTTGAACCCAGAAGGAAGTCTTTGTTCTTTCTCTGAGCCTTGGGAAAGGTTTTGCCTCTTGACCTAAACACAACAGAGCTAAAAAAGGCTCTATCATGTTCAAAGACACCCTGATAGTCTTCTATCACTAGTATAAGGTGATTAACCAAAATCATGAGGGTCCTATCCCTACTACCTAATCACAGTCCAAGATCCCAAATCTAAGTACCTTTGGGGTTAGGATCTCTGCATGTGACTTCTGAAGGGCAGAGGACCTTTAGTCTTTGGCAAGGACAAGTCCTCCGGCACCCTTTCCATTCATACAAGAAGGACAAATGCAGAGATTAAACATCAGGAGAGCCTTTTTTGCACACACAAAAGGCTCAGGTCTCTTTTATCTCAGAGAAAGAGATGTGCTCAGAGCTTGAGCACAGAAGTCCAGAGAGGGACATCTGTTAGGTATCAGGGTGCTCAGAATATGGGGTGTATGCTGGGTGTGCATCCTTAAAAGAGTTTGGGGGTCACGCAACATCACTAGCCTAGTGAGAACTTGAAGACTGGGCTAGTGAGGCTATGCGGCCATTCTCTTTTGCATAGTTGTCTATGCCCCCTGGTCCTACATGCTCATAGCTTTAGATCCAAATGTGTTCCCAGCTGGGTTCCATTCTTCTAGCCATTGTGGCTTGGCCCTGATACAGAGGGGGAATTTTAACCTCTCTCCTCCTTGATGGCCTCCATAGGTTCACTTGCAATCTCAGGAGCTGAAGGGAGGATGTTCCATTTGTGGATATGTGTTTGGCTTTGGAGACATGGACAGGCAGGAGGTAATGCCTCTGATATCAGTACTACAAGGGTAATGGCTTTGGGAGCTCCACCCACGGGACCCAGAGGGGAGGCTCTCAATCTCTTGGACTGTGTGGACCCCGAACAGCAGACAGGACATTACACACTAAGACTTCCATGGTCTTGTATGTCAGGACAAAGAATTCTGGTGGAAAGACATGATCAGTAACAGAAGTAGAGTCAGTTCATTAAGAAAGAGCAAGGCTCTTCCCAAGAATGGGAGTGGGTTAAGGAGCTGGGGAAAGGCACGTGTTCAACATCACCGGTGCCAGCTGTTGAGAAACTAATCTCCAGGAAGGGATTTCACATGGTTCTGACGACTCGTCAGATGACCTTGCAGGAGATGCTGACACCTAGGCAAGGATGATGGTGGAACCACAGCTTGACCAGCTGCTTAGCTATGCAAGCAGGACTCCATGTAAATACCCCAAGAATGGACTTGGTGGGGGTCATGGGACTTCTTTATCTGTTTCCCTTTCCAATGTGGCTATACTGGATAAACCCCTTTCTCTGCTTTTACGAGTACTGGTCTGTTCAATCTGGACATGTGACCGAGCTGTCAGTTAGGGCCTCTGGAGGCCCAGGTTCTGCCTCCAACAATGCCAGTAACAAGGAACTGAGGATGGGTAGCAGAAGCCTTCTAACTGGTACAAAGAGCAAGGGTGCACGGATGTCTATGTTGGCATTGCTTCTGGACCCCTCAGGAAGCAGACAACAGGGTAGAAGGAGGGGACTGCAAAGTCTGGTAAACGGAGGACCGACACAAAGTAGGGTGGTCCCCACGGAGTTGTCATGTGGGAGCAGAAGGAGCTGTTAACCCTGCCTGAGGTCTGAGGAGCAGGAAGAGTGTTCCAGCCATAGCTGCCGGGCCTCTGGAAGCTGTCACCTTGGTAAAGAAATACAGTTAAGGCACTTCAGCTTCTAGGCAGGGAGCTCCTTGTCTGTCCTTCCTTCTGCACGCTCCTCCTGATGCCTCTTCTCCCAGGGCCAAAGCAGAAGCCAGTCTATGCTGGTTACTAAAGGTCTCAGTTATAGAGTCCATAGGAGACTTTGATGTGCATTGCTCTTTGGAGAAGGAGATTTAACAGAGGAGTTATTAATACCATGGACAGACAGACAGCTCTATGGAGTCTCTAAAGACCATTCATGCCCCAATGTCATAGATAGACCTGTAACATGGCAGATGCTCTGATGAATTCATGCCCATGAGCAGAGGAGGGGGATTCACAGCGTGGGCCTGTAGCCAGTCTCCCTGATTCTTAGAGGGCTCAGGAGCAGAAGGAGTTCAAGGGAAGGAATGTCTGGCTCTGAGAATATGGGGTTGAGGTGTACCTGTTATAAGATGGGGAACTGCATTGTTATCAGTAGCTTTCTGGTATCCACAGGCTGGCAATGTGGTCTAGCAGCTTCCTTCAGGAAGGTGAGAATGGTGTCTACTGATTAGACACCATTCTCCTGGAATGTGGTTGCCTGGGGAACCTGTTTAAGGACATGCAGGCTCTCTGTCTCTCCCTGTACTTACAGGGATCCTAGAATCAACTATGAGGCTGGAGGTAGCAAAGCTGCGGGTGAATTTAACTTGAGTAGCACCTGGTCTGGAATGCTAACAGTGCCCTTGCCAGGAGACAAGATCCAAGGGAGGTTGAATGTTGGTCCAGGGGGCAAAAGAGAAGTACAGCACCATTGAGTGTTCTTGTATAATAATCTTTTTCTCCGGCAAGTTCCAAAGCTCCAGTGTGTGTATTCTTTCTGAAGCTTTGACAGACCCCTATGACAGAGGGGCTGTGCTTTCTCCTCTAAGTCAAAGCTGGCAACAGAGCTTCCATCCGTGGTTGCCTGGTCACCCGTCTGCCAGTGCCGGTGCTTTAGACTCCATCTTTATTTTTGTGGTCTAAGCTGCTCCTTCCTTGCACATACCATACCTCCAATCCTGCCTAGTGAAAGAGGTGTAAGTAGGTTTTCTATGTCAACAAACAAACAAAAGAAGAAACAAACACCTCTTTTCTCAAAGGGAATAAAAGATAGTTTATTCTGCAGCTAAATTTTGGTAATCAGTGCCTGAGCCATACTGAGTTACACTACCCCAAGTTCCATGTTCCAACATGGAAACAGCTTCATGACTTTTTATAGTAACAAAAAAGTCATTAATTAATGCAATTTAAGAATACATGGGTGGATGCATCAGAAAGGAAGCTACACCGAGGAGGGGGAAATCTCTCCTACAGATCTCAGATACTATCTGATAGTGCTCTGAGCTTTTGGCTTGGTGGAAGCTATTGTTTTGTTACATTAATAAATTTGAACAGAGGTTTTATCTGTTAATCACAGAATATTAGGTCCAGCACACCCGTGGGCAATCAAATGGCTATTTGGAGGGCTACAGCAGCCCAATATAAGACATAGCTGAGCTCTGGACCTGCACCGTTCCAACATGTCTGCATCCCTGCAGTTATGATTGGTCAGACAGTCTTCAGCCTCTTTCCAGGGAGTCTCACTCACAATAGCAAGCTCATTCCTTTAAGGAAAAATCACTGGGGTACCGGGCAGGGAGGAAGATAGTCTAAAATGACACTTTTGGTCCTCCATTTGGCTATCAGACAAACTGAAGCAATGGGCCACAGCAGTCTCCTGCTGGAAGAAGGAAAAGCCTTGGGCACTGGAGCCAGAGGGAGGAACCAATATTCCAGGAAGAGATTCCACACAGTTCCTACGCCTGTCAGGAGAAGACTGGAGCCCAGACGTTGAGGATGGGTGACCACACGATGACCAAGACTGCTTAAGTATGCAGACCTAGAGTCCTCTATTTAGTCCTTCCCAGGGAGGCACACAGAATTACACACACTCTTGCTCTCCATCTCTCGTCATTGCCTGGAGGACGGCATTTGGGAGGAATGTTGCTGGACCTCTTTATCTGTTCCTCTTCCCAATATGACCACACTGACTACATCTTCCTCTGCCTTTCACTATCTCTTGTGTGTTTAGCTGGCCTGTAGAGGGGTGGCCAAGACTAGTTGTTTGGGCTCTAGAGCCCAACCTGTGACCCTGACATCTCTGGTTACACCATGACTCACATCCCAAACACAGCTCACATGGCCCTGATGACTAACTGGGGGTTTGTTGCGGAGAGGGTCTGGAAAGCATCTGCTATCTCCTCTCCAGATTCCTGAAGTCTTTGGTCTGTCTGATCTCTGCCTTGTAAGTGAATATGAACACCAGGGATGTATAAGCCCCACCCCCAAACTCTGATAACTAACTAAACTGTGAGAATCTGAAATATTTTGGATCCGAGGTATTTTTAAAATACATATTTGGGGATATTTGCATATGCATATGTGCTATCTTGGGACGGAGGCATACATTTAACCATGAAATGTACTTATGCTTCCTGTACAACTTATACACATAGCCTGAGGTCATTTCACATGGCAGAGTCAATAATTTTTTCCAGGAAGCCAAGTTCTGCAGTGCAAGTTTCTAACTCTGCTGTGTTTGTTGTTCAGAATGTTTTGTGTCTTGGGACATTCTGGATTTCTGGATTTGCCATCAGGGAGGCTCTGTCTGTGCTGGCAGAGTGATCTTCTACTGGGGGAGACTCAGCAGACTGGGCAAGTGGCAATACTCCTCCACCGACAGCGTTACATTTACATGTCAGCAGAAAGCATCAATTAGGGGTGGTGGGGTGCTGTCACGTTATGATGGCTAAGCTCACTGGTCAGCCTGAGCACCTCTGGAATTAGATGCACCCCAAGCAGTTGGGTGCTGACCGTGAGGGATTCTCTTGGATGGATCATTTGAAGTCACAAGACCCACCCTAGCTTTGGGCCATATCACCCAGTGGCAGACCACATAAATGGACTCGGAAGATGAGAGCTTTTGTTCTTTTGCTTGTCTGCCCTCACTTTCTGGTAAGCCCATATGTCTTTTTGCTGACACACTCCTTCATGGGGGCCTCACAAGCTACTTCTGAGACTCCAACATAGACTGAAGACCATCAACTCCCCAGAAGAACCTTCTAGGTTCCAGCACTGGACTGGGACTGCTAAGACATCGTATCCTGTCTTGTGCTCTGAAAACTACTGTTTGGCCTTTCCTCCGGGAGACCACCATTACTCAACTACTCACACCATAGCCTGTAACCCAAGCCAATAATAATGAATAATAATAATTAATAACAATAATATACATTCATCCTATCAATTCTGTTCCTTTTGAGACTCCTGTCTGATACATCCTTAGACAAATTATCTCAGGGATGTCACACAAAACACACAGTTTTACCATCCCCACCTTGCCAGACCTGGCATGCTTCAAGCTTCCAGCAGACATCTGTTGTAGAAGTTGACGTGAACCCCCAGAATATGCCTGAATGATACGGTGGCCTGGTGTGTGACAAAGAAGCATTTGCCAAGCACAATTAAGCAGGATGAAGCCTGCAGGAGAGCAGCTAACCTGATCACCACAGAACTGCTAGTCTGAGGCGCTGAAGAAATTAATTGCTGCTAGACAAATGCGGAGCTAATTGAAACTAGGCCTGCTCCATTTGTTGAAGCAGGCCCTTGAGGACTGGCACTGCCTAAGCTTCTAGAATTCTCTGCAAGCAGCTTGCCACCATGCTGGTCTCTTAAGTCACCAGAACTGGCTTTTGCTATTGTGTGTTTGTGTGTCTATTGGTATGAATTTTCTTATTGTTTGTTTGTGTAAGTGTTTATCTATTGGTATGAATTTGTTTATTCTTTGTTTTTTTGTGTATATGTTTATCTGTTAATATGAATTTATTTATTGTTTGTGTATGTTTATTGCTATGAATTTATTTGTTTATTTGCTTGCTTATGTTTGTGTGTGTGTGTGTGTGTGTATGCTTGTCCACATGTGTGTGGAGGCAGAAGTCAGTGTTTTCCTCAGATGTTATTTTTTTGAGTCACAGTTTGTCACTGTTCTGGTTAGTTTTTTCTACTTCAACACAGGCTAGAGTCATTTGGGAAGAGAGAAGCTTAACTGAGGAATTCCTTCACTAGACTGACCTGTGGGCAAGCCTGTGAGGCATTTTCTTGATTCATGATTGATGGGGGAGGGTCTAGTGCCACCCTTCGGCTGAGGATCCTTGACGCTATAAAAAAGCAGGCTTGAAAACGCAGGAGAAGCAAGCCTGTGAGCAGAAGTCCTTCATGCTTCTGCTTCAGTTCCTGCCTTCAGGTTCTTTCCTTGAGTTTCTGCTCTGACTTATCTCTGTGATGGAGTGTGATCTGAGATGTATGAGATGAAATAAACCCTTTCCTCTCTAGGCTTTGTTTTTTTATTGTTAACAATAAAAACAGTAAGAAAATAACAGAACTTGTGTCAATCCAGATAGGCTAGCCAGTGAACCCCATGGGTTTTCCTGTCTCTCTTCCCTCAGGATAGGATCACTGACTGGTCCTTTTATCTTTTTAAATACAGAGGCTGGCTTTTCACTACGCAGCTGGAGATGACCTTGAATTGGTGGAAGTGGAGATACAGTTAACAATCAGGACCAGATACAAGAAGGGAAACAAGTCTGCAGCGGTGCTTGCCCATGGCACTGTGCAGTAAGCTAGGGCCATGGAAGACCTGTGGACTCTGCTTAGGGTGTGGCCCCGAGGACCTCGGGGGTGCAATGCTAAGGGTAGTTGAGACTCAGCTGTATGAAGAGCCTGTCCCCTCACAGTCTTCTTTTCTGTCTTATGGGACGATCTGCTGGCCCGGGCCACATGTCTAGTTTGGCAAATGCGTCCCACAGGCACTTTAGAGCTTAAAGAACGTGCTACCAAACAGTGCGTCTCATCCACGTAGTGGGTGTTTGGGCCCATGGGAAGATGGGAGGTTGCCTGTAAGGGAAATGGCTGTGTTTCTGAGGTTGGACAGAGCCTAGAATGCTGACAGCCTTTTCCTGCCTGGAGCCCCAGTCCTCAGGGAGACAGCGGACTTCACACAATTCCAGCAGCCAAGAATGGCTTTAGACACATGGCCTATTTGGGCGAAGCCTACATTTTGGCTTTTATAGCCTTGGAAGCCCATGGGCACCTTTAGCCTGCATGAACATTTCCTGTCCAGCCCTATGTCCTCAGTCTGCATGTGGCCAACGACAGCTATGAACGGAGTCCAGCACAAAACCATAAACTTTCTTAAAACATTATGAGTTTTCTTTTCTTTCTTTTTTCTTTCTTTCTTCCTTTCTTTCTTTCTTCCTTCCTTCCTTCCTTCCTTCCTTCCTTCCTTCCTTCCTTCCTTCCTTCCTTCCTTCCTTCCTTCCTTCCTTTCTTTCTTTCTTTCTTTCTTTCTTTCTTTCTTTCTTTCTTTCTTTCTTTCTTTCTTTCTTTCTTTCTTTCTTTCTTTGTAATTTGATTGTGTGGCGCTTGGGGATGAACCTTGTAGATGGCATAGTAACGTGGCAATGATAAAAGGCTAGATTTGCTGGACAGAATGTTTGTTCTTGTAGGAACAGCTGCTGGAGAGAGCCACCCTCACGCGACTACATAGCGATATAAAGAACAATTTCCTGGGGCTGGAGAGATGGCTCAATGCTTAAGAGCGCTGGCTGCTCTTGAAGAGGACCTGGGTTTGGTTCACAGCACCCACACAGCAGCTCACAGACATCATTAAGTCTAGATACAGGGAATCTGAGACCCTCACATGGACACTACAGGCACCAGGCAAATACATAACGCACACCCATGCACACAAGCAAACACTCATGTACACAAAATATGAAACAGATCATGAATAACAAACCACAAATGGAGTCAGTCACCTGCATGTCCCATCTTCTCCACAAGATGGCGCGAGGCAGAACTCTAGGAAAGTGGAGCTGAGCACGAGAGGGAAAACCCAGGAAGCCATACTCCCCAGCCTCTGGCCGCCTTGGGATGGCCAGAGACTGCGGACTTCTTGGCAGGCCAGCAATGTTTGCTGAGGCCTTGCCCACAGGATAACAGCTGCTGTGGGCAAGTCAGGTATTCAGCATGCTTGGGAGGTAGTCTCCGCCCCCAACGCACAGGTAGGGAAACTGAGGCTACTGAGTGGGAGGGTCAGAACCCAGCCTAAGGTGTCTGGATAGTTTCTTCCATCAGGCAAAAGGCTCCTGGGTACATCCCAAATCTGGTGGCCCATAGACCCTGGCTGCAGTGCTGAGCAAGGCTGACAACTGGCCATGAGGTGCCATAAAGGGAGTCTTTAAAAAAAAAAAGTGTGTGTGGGTACTGCTGTGAGTGCGCGCATGCGTGCGAGTGTGTGTGTGTGTGTGTGTGTGTGCCCCTCAGCAACACCATCTGCCTTTTCTCATTGACCTAGAGCTCACCAGTGTAAGCTAGCTTGGTTGGCCAGTGAGCCACAGGGGTCCTTCTGTCCCCACCTCCTCAGTGCAGGTTTGCAGTAGGCGTGTGCCACCGTTTCCAGCATTTGAGCGTGAATCCTGAGTGTCTGCACTCAGCTCCTCACACTTGCATGGCGGCTCTTTATCCACTTTCGACGCCTCCTCAGCCCCGGACTTGTGCTCCTGAGGTGTCCTTTCTCAGGCACCAGATACCTCTTCTGAGTAAGGGTCTCTCTCGGGGATGGAGATTGCCCAAAAGGCTGGGCTGGCTCTCCTGAGAGCCCTATCCCTGCCATTCCTGCGCTGGAAGTACAAGGTGCACCACCATGCCCAGCTCTGTGCATGAGTTCTGGTGACAGAACTTCAAGTCCTCACTCGGCAGAGAGAAGGCGTCACTGATGGAGCCATCTTCCTGGCCCTCTAAACTAGTTCTCTCTTCAGATGTGGGGGTCACGACCTGTGCCTCAAATCAGGTCTGGTTACCCATTCTCAATAAATCAATTGAAAAGACAAGTTAATAGGGAAGAGAAGAAAGGAGACAAAGCAAAGCCCCAAGTCCATCTTGGGGGTCCTGAAGTGAAATCCAGGTTTAAACAGAGGGTCGGGGGTGAGCACAGCAGCAGAGTCCTGGCCAAGGTGTGCACTGCTCACCAGTGACCCGCCCATCAGTATGTGAGCGGTTTAACTAGTATTTTACTGTGTGAACTCTCTCTCTGGGAGACAAGTTCCCCCCACCCCCACCTCCTCACCCCCAGGCCATTTTCTTCCCTTACGAAGAGGATTCTGGGAACATTCCCATTTTTTTTTTTTGAGACCCATTGTTTCAGCAGTCTGATGGGGGGGATTGAATGATACAGGGTCTCTTCAGAAATCTTCTTTTTTCTTCTCTTTTGGCACACAGGGTTGTAGATCCATTGTCAAAGTCAAGTCCCAACTCCCAAGAGCCCCTTTAACGACTCCGGCTGACACTTGCCTCCCTGCAGTGATTCCTCTATCACAGCGGCCAGGAGAACTGCAGCAAGGAGCAGATTCACCCCTTCACTCTCTGCCCAGAAATCAGAGACTTCCGGAAGAGTGGAGTCAGACATGTTGTGAGCTTTATCTAAGGACCCGTTTACAGGAAGCAAGTCCTTAATAATGACTAAAACAGTGTGTGCATGTGTTTGTGTGTGTGTGCTCTGTACGATAACTCTTTCCTGACGCAGGGTTTCTGCAATGCCCAGGACTGCATGGGTCTGAGATATGGTACAGGAAACCAGGGAGCTTAATTGAAGCTGCTCCAAGCTGAACACCTTCTTTGTAATTACGCATACATTATGATTCATTACAGGGACAATCAACTGCATTCATTTCACTGCTGAGAGTCAAGATTTCTCTAATAGTTTTCCATTAAATCAGAGCTTGATTTGTGGCTGGAGGCTTCCAAGGCCCACACTGTCTACCACCGTGTGCCTTTTGCGGCTGGAAGGTGTGCCGGGTGGATTTGCACCCATCTCGGCTAAGACAATGGGCAGGGTGCTCCCACAGGGACACACGGAGAGTCCTTTGTCCACTGCTCCTTTCGGTGCTGGTGTGGACGAGAGGAACTTAGAGCTGCAAGCTTCGGCTTCCTCGCTTGCTGTATGAAGAAAGAGTTCCTGAGAGGAGAGGGTATGAAGACGGGCTCCTCGCCCAGGCTGCGGGCGGTGTCCACCAGACAGTAGCTCCTCCTGGCATCCTCACTCTGGCTGACCCTTCTTCTCCAATCGGGTTGTGCCATAGTTTGTAACCTATTAGCCTAGAGCCTGATCACGTTGAGTGCCCGGGACCACAAAGTGTAGCAGTTCCACACTGCAGGACATGCCTGGAACTGTCCCACTGACCTCAGCATCCATTTCTAGGAATTCACTCCCCATTAACTGATTTCTAAATATTTATTCTGATGCTTGTGTTATTATTCTTGGGTTCTGCGTGTGTGGGTGTGTATACCGCTGTGTATACATTCACTCTGCATGTATTCATTCTCTGATTCTAGAATCTGGGCTGCACACCAATCGCATGCCAAAGACAGGTCTGTTGTCAGAGGTGCTTAGCCCTTGCCTGGTCAAACTAGAGTCGCTTCGATCATTTGCAGATGTTACCGGCTCCTCTCATGTCCCAGCTCTCATCCACTAGGCAGGACCAGGTTAGCACTCTCTCTGATCTGTCCAGTCATAAAGCCATGCCCATCAGGAAGGAGCATTCGAGTGGGCACTGGGAGGGCCGTAAGAGTGTGTAAGGAAATCCTTCTGAAATCTGGGCCTCAGCCACCTGTAGCAGAACAGCCAGACACCATGTTGTTGAGCTTGGGCTGTCTTTCTCTTTCAGGCTCCTCATTACTGTCACTCTAAACTCAAACATCTCTTAAGTGAGGCCAGAAGCACAGATGTCTTGCAGGTTGATCAGGTAATGTAAACTAGGACATAGCGATATAATAGAAGTCTAGTGAGTTCTGTTCCCAACCAGAAAATTTCTTTTCTTCCTAAAAGGCTAACACATTTTAGGGGCTGGAGAGATAGTCTAGTTGGTAAAGCGCTTGCCTTGCAAACAAGAGGGAAAGGGTTTGATCCCCAGAACATCTGAAGTGGCTCTGTGTGTGTGTGTGTGTGTGTGTGTGTGTGTGTGTGTGTGTGATCACAATTCTGAACTTGTAGAGACAGGTCCTGAGAGCTTGCTGGCCATCCAGCACACTCATTGAGTTCTAGGATCAGGAGAGACTTTACAAAATGAGGTATGACACCTGAAGTATGTCACCTCTGGCCACCACTGCATATGAACCTGCACATACAGCAACATCCATACACACATTCACACACTGTGACACCACAGACGGAGTAGCTTAGACAACAAATGTTGATTTCTCACAGATCTAAAAGCAGGAAGCCTCAGATCAAGATGGCCAGCTCGGGAGGATGCCCTTCCTGCCTAGTGAGTGGCCACCTTGTTTTCGTGTGTCCTGGTGGAAGAGGAGTCACCTTCCTTATGTTCTTGTATCCTGATATGGACTAAGGTACCTGGGAGAGCTTTGCCCTCACGACCTCGTGGCCTCCAAGGGCCACCTCCTGCCCTCACAATGGGCTCAGACTTCAGCATAGAAATCAGGGAGCACACACACACACACACACACACACTCATTCAGTCCAAGCAGTAGTTCTGGAAGGTGTCACCTTTAGATTTTTTTTAACGTCATTCATGGCTCACTCCTTATAAAGGAAGCTCTCTGCAGCTTCTACCTAACCTGCTCTGTGTGTGTGTGTGTGTGTGTGTGTGTGTGTGTGTGTTTTCATGTGTAGTGTATGCATAGGTTAATATGGATTTGCTTGCATGTGTGAGGAGGCCAGAGATCAACATTGACTGTTTCCCTTGAGCTTTTGCCACCTTATTTTTTTGAGTCAGGGTCTCTCTCTGAACCTGGAGTTCATCAACTCTGCTGGTCAGGCTGGCCAGTGAGCCTCAGGCATCCTCTTACCTGTTCCCAGGTCCAGGGCTGTAAGCACATGCCTCCACATTTGACTTTTTATGTAGATTCTGGGAATCAAACTCAGTTCTTCCTACTTGTACAGCAGTCACTTTATCAACTTGGCCAATCCCCAGTGCTCCCCAACCCTCTGCTAGAAGGATGCCAGTGAGTTCTCCTTAGCAATTCTTCATCCCCCTACACTGGTGTGATGCTCACCTCTTCTTCAGAGAGTTCTCTCCCTCCCAAACACTAGCCAGCCTCTCCTCGGCTCCTCTGACCAGATTCTCTTCTTTTCCACTTGCTGTCTTTGGTTGAATGCTTGCCATATGGACTGGTGTCAGTCTGGGCAAGAGAGCCTGGAGGTGGGGGAAAGGCAATCCAGGAAACCTGAGCAGGGATGGGCAGTTGAAAGTACAGGGGTTATTTATGAAAGTTCTGGAAATGAAAGTGGGCTAGATGATTCAAAATTTGCTCTTGAAAATCACTTTAGTATCAGAGTCCATCTCATCATCCACAGATCAGGTGCTGTCTCTGTGCATTCGTGTTTGGTCCCCATGGATGCTGAGACTTGGGGGGCAAAGGTGGAGAGATGCAGTCTCCTGATGCTGTCTCACTGGTTACCAGGGAGATTGACACTGGGAGGTCAGAACTGGTGGCTCAAGTCCAGCATGCTGTGGCTGTTACATCCTTCTGGAACCTGGACACTTGGGATGAAGCTGTGATTACCAAGGACATAACATTGGCCACAGGCACCTGTTAACCCAATTTCAGATGCACATCGGGTTGGGATGGGGTTGGAGAACATGTTACATTGCTCACTCTTGTGATTTGTAAATTCAGGGCTAAACAGAATGGAATGGGCAGTTGGAAGTGGCAGGCAGCGTACTGAGGGTGTTCAAGATCCACTGTGTTGTGTGGCAGTTTTCTCCGAGAATAAAACCTTCCATTCAGATACAGGATGGGAAAGGGGAGGTGAGATGGTATTTTAAGACAGTATGTCTATAAGGAGATAAAACAGCAGGACACCCTAAGGGGGAGCTCATTGAGACACACGATATTTACAGGGAGGTAAAACAGGATGGTCTAAGGCAGTGATTATGGGTCATGGCCTTTTGGGAGGGGTTGACTAAAACTATTGGAAAACACAGATATTTTCATTATAGCTCATTAGCAGTAGCAAAATTACAGTTATGAAATATCAATGAAAATAGTTTTATGTCTGGGGTCACTACAATATGAGGAGCTGTATTAAAGGACTGTAGCATGAGGAAGGTTGAGAACCACTGTTCTAAGGCGAAGCTAAACATTCTATCCTGTAGAGAAGCTTAAGCTCAGGAAACAGAAAACTCTGAACAGATTCAGGAAGTCCCTGAAACTGACCACATTTACTAGTTCCCCTCCTATCCCCCAAGCATATGTAGGCAGTAAGGAGTACTAAAGAGATTCTCTTAGACTAGCCAAGCTGCCTGGAAAGGACACTCTCTAGCCTATAGCACTGCCTATAAATTGTGCAGTGTGCTCTGGTGGTCCAGATTCCATGAGCTGTCACACATGTTGGTAAGGGCTTTGGTGACAGAGCTGCCTCCGAGTCATTTGTGTTCCAATAAATAATGCCAATAAAACTCATTGTTTCGTCACGTTGGACTTTGGTAGTATCTTACTTTGGTCTGCCATAAAATTCCCTACATGGCATGAACATACATCTGTTCCCATCTTTTCAGGAGTAATCCCATCTAACACCTTGTTGTGGGCTTCCTAAGCATGGTGTTAGATATATGATAAAGAATATTCAGATTTTTCTTCATCTTTTACCTTTGACTACAGATTAACTTTAATTAACTCTAGACTCATATACCTTCTGCATTTGAATCCAAGACTGGACTATATCCTTGGACAACCTTATTTGGTACCAACCCCACAGTTTCTTCACTTTGGGATTTGAGCATGTTGTTGATATTTCCTATTGCAAAGTCAAATATACCAAAGTCTGGGAGATAGAGATAGCTCAGTGGTTAAGAGCTTATATCTTGCAGCATCTAGTTTCCATCATCCATGTAAAGGAGGTCACAACTTCTTGCAAGTTCCAACTTCTTGTGGAGGAGCACGCCATTGAGCTAGCTGGACAAGCTCACAGAGGCTGTGTGTGATGTGGTAGATGACACCAAGGCATTCTGAGGTGAAAGCATGTCTGAGCCAGGACCAGTAGACACTTGTGGCCTCCGCAGGCACCCACACTCAAGTGGACATACCTATACACAGGCACACATGCAGGCACACAATTAAGTACTGTATTATGTATTTATACACATAAATAAATCTAAAAAATAAGACAATGAACCCTAATTATAAGAAGCTATGCTGGGTGCCACTGAAAAATCAGTATGGAGAAAAAATGTGTCAGGGCCCTTTCTTTCAAGGTAATCCTTTAACGACATGGTTCTCTAGCAGAGAAATAAGTGAATATGTTGTGAGGCTTGAATGTGTGGGAGAAGGTTGGGGGTGGGGATGAAGGAGAGCTGAAGGAAGATGTTGGTGTCTTCCTCAATTGCCAGTGATCTTATTTTGTGAGAGTTGTCCCTTGCCCATTCAGCTCGGCTGACTGACAAGCCCTTGGTATCCTGCTGTCTCTGGCTCCCCAACGCTGGGACGCATAGTGCTTTAATGTGTGGGTGTTGTGGGTTGAACTTGGGGCCTCATGTTTGTGCAATAAGCACTCACTCTACTGAGGCAGCACCTGAGAACTAAGGCTTTTTATCCCGTGGCAATTGCTGGGAACCAAGCACACAGGTAAGCGGGCCTTACTGGTTGCAAAGCCTCGTAGAGGAACACACAGTTGAGCTACTTGGAAAAGTCTGGGGAGACTGTGTGTGAGGTGGCAGGTGACAATGAAGGCATTCTGGAATGAGGCATTTCTGGGTCTGAACTAGGGGACAGGACATTGAATCAAGAGAGCTCCCTCATCATCACGACCGGCACCAGAAGGAAGTCATCTGTACTGTAAGTATCTGGGTTGAAGTCTGTACAGTATAAATACAGGTAGAGTCAGAATGAAGAGGAAAACTACAATCCTGATACCTTTGAGAGCTGGAGGAAAAGGGGAAGTGATGAGTAATCTTCTAGATTTGAGGATGACGAATAAAAGTGGCAGCAGGGCCTGGAGTAGCCTGGAGTACCTGTTTTTGAGGAGTGGGGGGAGAAAGCTTGATAGAACTTTCTCGGTAGAAAGGGGCTGACACTCTCTTTCTTACTTTAGCATGTGGTGACAAGTCATCTGCCCTCAGCTGGCAGAGGGCTTCTCTAGGAAGCTGCCATAGCCAAGAAGTGGGAACCTGGCCAAGGACAGCAAGTAAAGAAACTGTAGTTAGGAAACTACACCCAGGTCAGGAGGAGGCTTTCTCTTTTGAACATTTTATTCTTCTCTTGTATATTACGTCCCGACCTGGATGTAAGGAAACTTCTAATCTGACCTGAGAGGTCTACCCTTGGCTAAACTCATGTTAACCCAAAGGGAAAATCTGGACCCTTGAATACCAGGCTGAGCTGAAGTTCATCGCCGTGTAGTTGGTCAAAGCTGCCAGATTATATTCTCCAGTTAAAAGGCCTGACGATTAAGAAAGGATACCAAGGGAATAAACCACCGTGTTTCCACCTGAGTATGAGGATGAGTGCCCTTCTCCCCCGTCAATGGGCAGAGAGATACATCGGTGGTGGTGTTCTTATGTGAGTCAGGGTGGAGCGGATGCAGTCCTTTTTTTCATCTTAGTTTGATGCCTGGCTTGGATAGCCAAAGCTTCTGAGAGTACTCATAAAAATCACCAATCCACACCAAACCAAATTAAATCCAGGCAGCAGTAGAGCGCGGGAGGAGGAAGACAGAGACCTGAGGACTGCCGTGCCAACCACAGATGGAGGATGACACCCAGGGGCCCACCAGCCACTTGTCCAGCCTGCAGCAGGGGACCACCACAGTGTGTGAGTATGTGGTGGTCAGATGGGAGAGAAAGAGAAGCGCAGCAGTTTGAGCACTATGGAGATGGAGATGGAGACTCAAGAGTGGAGAGGCCTGTGAGTAGCCATGATGAGATCCCAGCCCGGCCTTGCTGCTGAGGGCTAGGTCTGCATCTGTGGCTATGCGGTGGCGGGGGTTGGTGTAGGTATCTGTAGCTCATTGCCACAAGAGAATATGGGAATGTTCCTGGTTGGGGCAGCTGACAGGAACCATGTGGATGTCCAGGGGCTGTGAATAACTGGATGCAATGCTCCAGAGAGCTGGACCCATTTCTCACCCTCAAGGTTGGCTCACATGTGCCCCCCTCCACCAGGCCAGCTCTACTGTATTACCCAGGCAAGGTGCAGGGTGAGAGCATGGGAGAGCTCTTCCTGAGACTCATCTGCCCTCAGGTGGCGTCCTTTCCACTCCCCCTTCCTGCTCCTCACTACCTCTGCAGTCGGGAGAGCAGGAGAGCTGGCCCAGCCCCTCACAGGCTGCAGCACTGCTCTACCTTTACTGGACAAGCCAGTGGGGCTGGCTTTGGAGGTGTGGGTGCAGGTGAGTCGGCTGGAGAGCATGAGGGTAGGAGAGCTGACCCTGCCTCCTGCCGATGGCTACATTTGGTGACCTATCCTGAGCAGAGCTGGAGAGCTCACCCTGGTGGTGTGGATAAAGGAGAGCTGGCAGTCTGACCAGCTCAGCTCCCACCCAGGCCCATACTGAGGGCTCTGAAATGGCCCACCCCCCAAATCTATATCATCTACGAATAGTTAGGATGCATGAAAGGGCCAGTCCTGCTGTTCCAAAGCTCCGGAATCTCCACGACACAGGGCAGCAACAAGATGACGGGAGAAGTCCTGGTGAGGATCTGATATTGATGGTGTCACAGAAGCCGTAGATCTTGAACCAGACCAACGACATATCGCAATGAATGTTTTCAAGTGAAGATGTGCGGACAGAGGGATGTACTGTGGGACACGCTGTGACACACTGTGGCTTCCACATAGCTTTCTCTGCTTGGATTTTGTTGTTTGTTTGTGTGTCTGTGTTTTGTTTTGGGGTAGAGGGAGAAGGTTGCAACATGAGGGAAGGGGAGGTGAGCGGGACTGGGGTGAATGAGGCGAAACCCACAAAGAATCAGGACAAAGTTAATAATAAATAAAAAAAGAATGATTGCTGAGGCTGGGGATGGGTTCTGTTGGTTAAAGCTCTTACGGCATAAGCATGAACAACTGAGTTCAGACTCCCAGAACCCACATAAAAGCCACACACGGCAGTGAGCATCTAAATCCTAGATGAATCGCAGAGACAGAATCTGCAGAATCTGTAGAATCATGGGCCAGCTAGTGTGGCATGGGTAGTAATACAAGCACAAAAGGTTGAAATCAAGATACAAGGGTGTGGGTGTGCCTGCACTTACATACTCATGTGCACTCAGGTGGTTGCGCACGCGCGCGCACACACACACACACACACACACACATTCAGTAGCAAGAAAGTGACCACCAGAGAAAAGAGGTTGGCTGAACTGTCTGTACCCCACAAACAAGAACAACGACAAAGAAAATGGAACCAATTCAGCAATGGCAAGGATTAGATGAAAATGAAAGGCTAGAGGAACTTGTTAAATAAAATCATAAAAATAAGATAACAAGAAGAACCATGTCGAGATTTTCAATATTAATATAAGATAAATATAACCTCAGACAGAGGAAGAATAATCTCAGACAGAAACTTACAAGGCACATACCAGGGTCAACAACAAAAACACAGTGGAAGTTGTGAAGAACCAGCAAGAGAAACCATAGCAGGGAATATTCACAAAAACAAAAGGGATACAGTAATAGTGGACAAAATAGAATTCCAAGTCCTGGGGCTGAAATAAGCTTTCCTGATATTTCTGGGATGGAGCCAGGAAGCCAGGCTGCAGCCATTCTAGGTTATAAACACAGGAACTCACAGAAGCCACTAAGGGACTCAGCTCCCTCATCTCCCACCCCAGGACACTCCAGGTCAAGAATTACAATTATTTGGAAAGAAATGTGAATCAGCCATTTGTGTGCTAAATGCAGTTTGTAGACAAATTCAACAAGACCAGGCAGAATTACAAGCTATGGTCTGGAGCTATAATACATGCATTAGCATTTTTCACTCAGAAATAAGATGACAAAATGATGTCTGTTAAAGATTTGAAAAATGATTTGGTTAAGTTTGAGTTTTTGTGGACAGGCTATGTAAAGAAACGTATTTTAGTCTAACAGAAAATCCATGCTGCTTTTAAAACTCACAAGCTAGTCACAAAATTGAATATATGTAACACTGAACACTAAGGAAAAAAAATCAACAATTTTAAAGAATCAGAACTTCTACAGACCATTTGATTTTTACCGAAATTCAATTCAATTAGAAATGAGCCGAAAATAATGTACAAAAAATACATACTGTCTGGTGTTCAGGAAGATATAAAAGTAAAATTACAAACCAAATGTGGATTGCAACTTATAAAAACGTCTGAAATCTAACAAAAAATGGAAATGTAGAAGAAAAGTAGAGACTTAATTGTATTTAGTAAATACAATTAAGATACATATATTTTCAGTATATTGAATATTGAATATACATGTGTACCCAACAGAATGAAATAAATAGGAAATGTAAACAGTTTTAGTAGGAAAAATAAATTACAGATAGAAATTAATGTAATAGAGTCAGATAGAATTTCTGTTAATTATTAAAACATAAAACTATGGATGACATTTAAAAAGACCAATAAAACCGGTCAACTTGCATTTGATTGTTGTAAAATGAGAGTTTCTAAGCACTAGTATTTTCCCTTATAAATAATGAGTTCCATAGCTGCCTATGGACATGGGCACACGGCTTAAGCTTCCAAATACAGACATCTTTATATTAACTTGAAAACATCATACAAAGTAAATGGCTTGTCAGGAATATGTAACAACTAAAACCAAATTTGGAACAATTGAAAGCCAACCTATGAAATTTTGAGGGTAGTAAAGATGTCTAACCCTAAAATATCAATAGGTCTGGAGAGTTTTATAGGAGATTCAGAAACCAAATCATCAGTAAACAGAAAGACCAGCAGTGTATTAATAAAAAAAAAAAAAACTAGACTATGCAGCATAGGAAATGACTGTAAGATGCTCAGTTTACTCTGTGAGGCTGGGCAATTCCCTGCACGAGGACACAGAATAAGGAAGCCACTTTCAAATGCAGCAAGAACTTCCTGTGACGGAGATAGGCGTTAGGCTGTGTGGAGGTGCTGTGTGAGGCAGGAGAATCCCCTGGCTTATAAACATAAAGGGAGACTGTTTTAAAAGACAGAAAGAAACAAAAAACAAAACAAAAGCCACAAACTTTCCAAGGACATAGTACCAGACCCACCACTGTACTGTAAATGTAGTATGTCATTTTAGGAAATAAGTAGAAGACCCTATCTGTGTGATAGTTGTGAGTCTCTGGCACAGAGTGATGACGTATGCGCATCCTCATTATGAACAGGTAGTTCTGGAGGCTGCAGAGATGGCCGAGCAGCTAAGAGTTCTTGCTGCTTTTACAGACACACGCTGTGGTCCCAGCACCCAGCGAGCAGCTCCAGGGGGTCCAATGCCCTCTACTGGCCACCGAGCGCACTTGCACACACAGATATGAATAAAAGCTAAACAATACATCTTTTTAAAAAATGGTGGTTCTATTTCAGGAACCTTTCAGGAATTCTTTCTACATAGTTTACTATTGATGATTGATGGAGAAACAAATCACTTGAGCACCTATATACTCTGCACAGTGTTTGGATTCCAAAGAAAGCTGCACTAAACACCAGGACAGTTAGTTCAAAGTATCTCTTTGGAGAATGGAGGATGGACTATGAGTTTCTGTGTCCTCCCAAGCAGGCAGCCAGAGAGAAGCATGTTAAGTGTGTTTGCAAAAGAGGGAGTTGAATATGGAGCTTATTGAGAGTTTGAGGAGTCTGGCTCAGGGCTGGGTGCATTTGTCTCTGATCAGCAGCATAACTGATCATTGTTTAGTGTTTGGCCAGTAATCTCAAGAACTTTATCAAGTTCTGGGAAGGTTCCAGCCCAGCCTTGGCTCATACCTGCAGGGAATTCATAGGCAGTCCATTAAGGCTCTCTCTCTGTGGTGGCTGGTATAGTATGGCTCTCACAGACTCATGTGCTGGAACATTTGGCCACACGGAGTGGCACTATTAGGAGGTGTGGCCTTGTCAGAGTAGGTGTGGCTTTGTTGGGGGAAGTGAGTCCCTGTGAAGGCAGGCTTTGAGGTCCTAGAAGCTCAAGCTTCACCCAGTGTGGCACTGGGTCTTCCCCTGCTGCTCGGGGATCAAAAGGGAGAACTCCAGCACCGCATCTGCCCGCACGCTGCCATGTTTCCCACTGCGGCAATGAAGAACCAAACCTCTGAAACTAGACGGTTTCCTTTGTAGGAGTTTCTGTGGTCGTCCTCGCTAAGACACTGTCCCCACCACATACAGTGATTCTACTCATTGCCAGAAGACTTGAGGGGAACTGGCAGCCCCCGAAGGCAGTCACTTTAATGGTACAGCACGTGATCAAGGGCAGACGGGTCACGAAGCCGGTGCTCACCATTATGTTGGCTGTGGCAAAGATTTAAAAACAAATTACAGGGCTGGAAAGAAACAGAGGCACCTGCACATATCTATACATTGAGAATATCCAAGGAAATAAACAAAAGTAACTTGGCAAATCACCCAGATTCAAATAAGGTATAAATGAAATGCCTCCCTACGTATCACAAGTTACCAAATTATAAAATGAAAATAAAAAAGGAAGAATGAAAGCAAAACAACCCTCTTCTGCACTCAGCAAATCTAAACACAAAATATTTAGATTCAAACCTGATAAGAAATATGCAAATTCTATTTAAAAGTTACAAAGTTATAAAACACAAGTGAAATACATTAACGGAGAGCTGTGTGCCTGGATGGTAATTTTAGTATTTACAGGCTTACATTTTCTTCCCATTATATTTAGAGGGTCTCAACAAGATCTCTCTGATTTTTTCCTTCTCATGAACATTCAGATGGAGAAGCAAATGCAGAATAAAAACCAAGAAAACACTCCCTGCCATAGCGGCGCGTGTTTTGGTCACTTCATGTGTGGTGGTGACAGAACACCTAAGTAAAGCAGCCTTAGGAAGAGCACAGGTATTTCCTGGCTTAGAGTTCCAAGGGATACAGTCCACCACGTCAAAGAGCACAGGGCTGCAGGATCCTGGGGCCAGAGATGTGTCTTGTCCAGCCAAACTCACTTTCTGCAGGTTCTATAACCTTCTCACGCAGCGCCACCTGCTGGGCACCAAGGGTTCAAACACAAGCTTATGGAGACGGTTCACATTCACAAGAACCATTTCGCCAAGGGATAATGGAGCATTCTGTGACTCGTGGAAGCCTAACTTGGGTGATTAACAGGATGGAGTCATAAATTCTAAAGCGGGATAAAGGATCTGTGGCAGCATGTACCATTATCTTGTATCAACATAGCATCTCAAGTCTGTGGGAAATACAGTGTTCTAGCAAATAGCGTACGGGCAATTCAAATTCAAAAACACTAAAGATGTCAAATTCATGATAAGTATTCAAGAATGAGAAATTTCAAAGTATATAAATTAGGAGAGATCTGGGACAATACGTACAAAATATTTTGAGGAGAAACATACTCTAGACTTTAAAAGAGAATGTAACTAAGGAAAAACACTATTTTGATGAGATAACAAATGGTAAATTCTGGGAGACAATATACAGTCAGAATTTATTATATCACACACACACAAATCTAAGAATCAACAAAGAAAACACGTTACTGAAAAAAGAAACAGGGGAAAAAGACATTTGTAAGAAATTCACAGATTTAACGACAGCTATGCAAAAGTGCTGAAGGTTTAGGATAAGTAGACTTTAGCCATCATACTTTGGGGATTTGAAATTAAAAGCGTTAATTCTCCCCTCCAGAAGCAAGGATATAGGCAAGCAGGCCTTTCCACAGGCATTCCCCAAAAGAGCAGTGGGCAGGAGCCCTCAGAGGGTGTGTGTGTGTGTGTGTGTGCGCGCGCGTTTCCGACCTACACAAAAGCAGCATGCACTTCAATGAAGACGTTCTACGTCTGGGACGTTAGCCTTATGCTAAAATAAAAATGAAGCAGAAGACAGGGTGGCAGCATTGCACAATCCCAGTGCTGGGGAGCAGGTTAACCCACGGGCTCCCTGGTGGGCTACCATGTGGAAGCAAATCTGTGAGGCCCAGGGCACCGAGGAACCCTTCTCAATGAACAAGGCAGATAGCAATGCCCCCCTCCCCCAGGTCCTCCTCTGGCTTTTGCATGCATATGTACACACACACACACATATGTATCCATATACATGGGCACATATACAAAAAATCAACTTTCACATGTATGTGAGGATTCATACATAATGAAGTTCCTTTCAGATTTTTTTTTAATGCAGAAAATGATCCAGGCACTGCTGTCATTTGGCATTCGGTTAGCCATATGCCAGACAGTTTAGAGTTGGTGGGATCTAGGATTACGAAGTTACCCAGAGTATAGCTAGTGTGTTATATCCATTTTCTGTAGGATATTTCTGGGTTGCAGAGAAGCTAGAAGAACTGAACAGGATTCTGGGACAGGTAAAGTCAAAGGCCTTCACTCTGAACCTTGGAGTAGAACTTGTATGCATGTGTGTGTGTGTGTGTGCATGTAGTAGTAGTTACTTTTCTATTGCCACGACTAAGGCACCTTCTTCATCCTGACATGAAGTTTAGACACCTTGTAACAGAAAGTGTTCAGTTGGGTTTATGGTTTCAGTCAGTCGGAGTCTGTGATGGTGGAGTGAGGGCAGGATCACTAGACCAGCTGAGGTCTCACATCTTGATCCACAAACTGGAACCGGAGAGAGGGCTAACTGGGAGTGTCCTGAGCCTTGTGAAACCTCGAAGCCTACCTCCAGGGACACACCTCCAACAAGACCACATCTCCTAATCCTTCCAAACAATTCCAGCAACTGGGGACCAAGAGTTCAAATATATGAGCCTATGGGACCATTACCATTTAAATCATCACAGTCTGTATGTGTGTATTGGGGAAGACATTAAAAGATTATTCCTCTACCTAGCAGCGCCTCAAAACAGATGCTGAGACTCACAGCCAAACATTGGATGATGCTTAGGGAGTCTTGTGGAAAAGTGGGAGGAAAGGGAAAAGGAGCTGGAGGTGGCAGGAGCCCCAGAAGAAGACCAACAGGGCCGACGAGCCAGCGCCCAGGGGGCTTGCTGAGACTGAAGCATCAACCAAGGACCCTGCAGGAACTGGACCTAGATCCCCTACAAAGATGTAGCAGATGGGCAGCTTAGGCTTCAAGTGGGTCCTCTAGTAAGGGGAGTGGGAACTACATTGGACAGGGACTCACTTGCCATCTTTTTGATCACTTGCCCTGTGGGACTGCCTTGCCAGGCCACAGGGGAAGAGGACATGCTCAGTCCTGATGCAACTTGATGATCTGGGGTGGATGGGGAAGGGAGCTCCCCTTTTCTGAGCAAAAGGCAAGGGAGAAGGGGGAAGGAGGGAGGACAGGACTGGGAGGGGAGGGGAATGGGGTTGCAACCAGGATGTAAAGTGAATAAAAAATTAATTAATTAATTAATTAAAAAATGAAACCAAAAAACCAGATAACAACTAAAATAAAAGAAAAAGAGCAGCACCTTTCCCAGAACGTGCTACAAGGCTAATGAACCAATGAGAACATCAAGTCACGGTGGAGAGGTTGGAATGTTGCGGGTTCAGAGCTGGATAACAATTTATCTCGGTCTATCATTAGCCCCTTAAAGGCCCTTCCTTGTTCACTTGTGTTTGACCTTAAGTCTCAGGAGGAGCAGGTAATTCATTACCGTAACACAGCACGAACTTCCTCCTACAAGGCTAAGGATGTCATTGGATTGAATGTGGAGCCTATAGCTGAGATTTCCGCACTTTGCCAAAACCTGTCTACTTAATGTTTCTACCAATGTACTTAAAATATCTCTTGATTTATAGCTTACTTTTTTCTGTTACTATAAAAATTTTATTAAACTATTGCCATGCTGAAACATGGAATTTGGGGTAACCTAAATTATGGGCCACGGTCATTCATATTTAACTCCAGAATAAACTATCATCTATTGTCTTTACAGGAAGAGGGTTGTGTGTGTGTGAGAGAGAGAGTGAGTGAAAGAGAGAGAGTTCCATGAGTGTGTGTGAGTGTGCCTCTCACTGTGTGTATGTGGGTGGATGTGATTGTATGTGTTTGTGAGTGTTTAATTATGTCTGTGATTATGAGTGAGTGTTTGAGTGTGTGTAAGAGTGTGCATTGAGTGTCTCTCTCTGTGTGTGTGTACTGTAATTCCTGAAAAGAAGCTGTATCTGTGGAGATCGATTGACTGATTAGAATTGCGGAGAGGTTGAAAGGCTGCTGGCTGAGAGGCTGTTTACCTTATCTTGAGCTAGTTCTAGCCCTCCAGAGCAGCCATTCCTTGCCCACCTCTGTGTCAGAACTAATCTCTTGTGACTAGCAGACAGAAACCTATTGGAACCTATGAGCATAGCAGATGGCAAGCTTCCATCAACTCCAGGACTAAGAACGTCATCATCCTATAATCATCTTGAGTCTATAGGAAGCTTCCCCCATCTCACTGTACCTGCCTCTCGGATGTCCCCATCAATGTATTTTAAAGCTTTAAAAATGTATTTATGATTTTCTCTGTTCTGTAAAACTACAAAAACTGCATGAAACCACTTCCACATTGGAACATGATGTTTGAGATAACTTAGATCTTTGTTCTGCTGCCGTGGTCATTCAAAATGGCTCCAGAATAAAGTATCTCTTATTCCCTTTTAGATGAGAACTGCGGGTTTTACATTGATGTGTGTGTGTGTATGTTTAAGCTTGAGAACAATTTTATTAGCATTTAAAAGGGAAACCCCATGGTGGCAAGCTGTAAGTCTGACCAGCTGCCTAGAGGAGAATGATGGAGAAGAAAAAGGAAAGTGTGTCATTTTATTTAGTCATGGAAGGTTGTCAACCACATGGTGGACCAGTGGCCACTGGGGATGGAGAGGAGCTTTAAAGAAACAGCGAAAAGCCCAAAGTACCAGAGAAGGAATATACTTGGACTTTGGCCAACATCTGAAAAAAAGAGACAGAAGCAAAGGAAAAAGGAAACATTATACCTTTACTCAGAAAGGCAGGCAGAGGCAACAGAACTCCGTGGTGGATCTGGGCTGCCAAAAGTTGTGTTTGACAATGACAGCGGGAAGCCTGTACATGATAAAGGATGGAGACAATGCAGAAAATGAAGGAAGCAGCTTCTGAAAGCCCCCTGGATGCTTGGCTTTCAGACAGCATCCTAGCCCTGGGTACCTTCCCCTCAGACACAGAAGGCAAGCGGAGCTGAACAAAGAAGTTCCCTTCAGTGTGAGTGGGATTACTGGCACCTACTGCTTTCAACAGCAAAGCATTTCATTAAATTTTATTTCGAGTTAAGAGAAGAAAATGAAGCGGTATTTAAAGGGAGGGGATCGCTGATCTTTAAGTAAATGCTGCCTTGCCACAAAACGATGTAATTTTCTGAAAGAACCCCGCGAGGTTCAGAGGAAGAATGTGAAAGACATTAAGGGCCTGGAGCCTTTCTGTTCTTTCTTAACTCCATGGCTCAATTTCAGGAACTCTTAACGACACAACATTATTAAAGACAAGGAAATCAGTGTTCTGACATTTCCGCTTACAGTTTCTCATGATTTTTGTGGGTGATATTTATAATGTTTACTTCATCAAAGTTAATAGCCTTTGAATTCTGTTGTGTAATAATTATTCCCTCTTTCATCCTTTTCCTGTATTTAAGTGGACTCAATACTTAGGAGGGTTTTTTTTTCTCACTGCTCTGGCTCTCTTGGCTGAGTTTTGTGTTTTGCTTTATTCTCTTGTTTGATGTCTTTTTATCACCAAGCATTTCTCTCCTCCCCCCTCCACCCCACAAAAGCCCTCCTGGCTGTTCTTTCCATAAATTCCTGCCAACAACACTGTCTGCTGCCCCTGTAATTAGAGTGGACTCTAACTGAGTAAATGACTTTTTTTTTTTTGGACGTATTTCACCATTCTCCATGGGGTAGCTCTTGAACTGTGTTCTTTATCATGGCACGAAATGCACATAATACAGACTTACAGTTTAAACATTTACCCCTGCTTTCGGTTTTACTTGTTGTTCAGGTCTCTGTGCTAAGATACTTTTCTTCTACAATCTCTTACAGTTATAGGCTTTCCCAGCTTTGTGTGTGTGTGTGCATGCGTGCACGTGTGTGTGTGTGTGTGTTTGAGTGCGGGTGCAACCGTGTCATGGAATGCATGCAAGGTCAGAGGGCAATCTCAGGTGTCAGCATTTACCTTTCAGCTGGTTTGAGACAGCTCTCTCTCTTTCTCTCTGTTTGTGTCTCTGTTCCCGCCCCCTGTTGTTCACCACTACACTCAACAGATTACCTACCTGTCCCACACGCTTCCGGATGTCCTCTGCCTCCCATCTCACCATAGAAGACTAGGACTGCAGGTGTGTGTTTCGGTACTCAACTTACTTGGGTTCTAGGGACTCAAACTCAGGTCTCTACACTCGCAAATGTTTCACCACTTTACCCTATATCCCGCTGTTATAGGCTTTTTTCTTTTCAGTGTTTATTGCTATTATTCCTGGATATCAGTTTGCTGGCTTTATTGTTCTTGGGAACCATTTTACTGTTACTAAATTCTCTCCCAGTGCTACTGTCTTCCTGCATTAGATGTGGTTGTGCAGGAATCTGAGACTGGTTTCCATGATCTGTCTTCTCCCCTGGCCATGCCTCCTTCTTGCTTTGTACACCATAATACAGAAATACCTGTATTAGTCAGGGTTCTCTAGAATAACAGAATCTCTATATAGAGAAAGGGTATCCATTACAATGACTTCCAGGCTGTGGTCCAGCTAATCCAACAATGGCTGTCTATGAACAGAAAGTCCAAGAATCTAGTACTTGTTCATTCCACGAGCCTAGGTGTCTCAGTTCATCCTCACTACGCTCTGAAATCCCAGAGAAGTAGGCTCCAATGCCAGTGCAAGAATGGGTTTTTCACTGGGTATATTAACCACACCTCAGGGAGTAGTTGGCCAACACAAAAGGAACTCACCAGTATTTGGGTGAATCTTTTTTTTTTTCCATTTTACTGGTATTTTGTTTTGTTTTGTTTTTCTGGGTTGTCTGTGTGTTTGTTTCTTGCTTTTGTTTGAGAGGGAGGGAGAAAGAGAATGTAAAGCTGGGTTGAGTATGGCCAGAGAGGGTATGGAAAGAATTTGAGGAAGAAAAAATAAGATCAAAATATAACGTATGAAAAGTTTTTTTCAATAAAAAATTAAGAAATTTGATTAATGTGTTATCAGTGACTATATAACAGAAAAATGACCAAACTAATGTAAAGGATGCAGTGAAATAAAAGTTATTTTGCATAAATATAGAAATAATAAATGATTGAAACAAAGTAGTGTATAGGGGGAGGGGAAAGGAATGGAGAAAAAAGTTAAAATCAAAGGAAGGAAAAGAAAAATAGAGAATAATTCTAGGAAGAAGAAAGGAGTAGAAAAATGTTTTAAAAAAGAATCTCAATTTGAAGTAAAGAAAAACTTTATGAACAAGCAAAATTAGATCACTGAGAAGGATTAAATAAATCTTAAAGCTGGGCAGTGGTGGTACACACCTTTAATCCCAGCATTTGGGAGGCAGAGGTGGGCAGCTCTCTGTGAGTTCAAGGCCAGCCTCGTCTATAGAGTGAGTTCCATGACAGCCAGAGCTACACAGAGAAACCCCGTCTCAAAAAAACCAAAACCAACCAACCAACCAAACAGGCAAATAAATAAATAAATAAATAAAGCTTAGTTTTATAAAATTAATATTAAAATGCTGTTAAACTGTAAAAAGCAGGCAAAGGGGGTAACACAAAGAGGAAAAGAATTCAAAACGCTGGGATGGGAGCTTTGTGCCCTTTCCAGGTGTGGATGGGGTTGGTCTTCCAAAGCTAATCAGTGCCGTCAAAGCTCCTCCATTTTTTCTGGTTCTGAGCTTACTCTGGGCAAATGTCCATTCCTTCCCCCGCCCCCCCGAAGTCCGGAGCCTCTGCAGGCCACATTTAACTTTGTAGCTTGTGGGCTAGGCAGGTTCCCCCTGAGTTCCTGAGTCGGAGTACTCTGACGTGGCTACAATTTTAACCAGAGGATGTCTCCCAAGGGTGCTGGGTGCAGGAGAAACAAGTGTAGACACTACTGGTCTCTATGCAGCTGTTTCAACCACTAAGCTTTCAAATCCTGATCCAGTGCTGGAGGTGGCTCTGCCTTTGAAGAGGACCGGAGTTCAGGTTTCAGCTCCCAACTGCCTGTCACTCTGGCTGCAGGGGATTTGATGTCCTGGACTGGCCTCTGCACGCATCTGCATGCATGCGAATGTACCCGCACAGGGTCACATGCATTTACAGATAACGTAAAATAACAACACTAATAAAACCCGGGCTTCACAACCTGATTAGCACCAGACACATTGGTGGAGGTACCATGAGCACCCATCTGGGAAAGAATGAGGGCATGCTCTGGAGACCTCGTCCTCTGGCTTCAGCCCATTGAGACAAAGCACCAGCACCGCAGGTAGTTGAAATTATCTGGGGAAGCTCATGCCGGCAGGTTGGAAAAGAAGGAAGCCTGTTGCCTGCCTAGGAAACGTTTGGCTCCCAGAAAGGTTCCAGATAGTTCTGACTTGTCAAATGGCCTTAGGAGAGACTGGGACTGAGACTCGGTGCTGAGTGGGACCATACCCTTACTAAGACTGCTGAGCGGGTACTTTTTGTCCTCGATCTAAACCTAAACTTGACATCAGGACGAGGAGGTGGATTTTGCTGGTTGGGGGAGAGGTCACTGAATGTCCTTATTCCTCTTCCTGATGTGGTCACAATGAAGAAATCTATTGCTTTTCACTATAAATTATGTCTTTATTTGGATTGCTGAGAAGGGGTGGCCAAACCTGATGTCTTAGGGAACTCTCGGCACCCGGGCTCTGGCCCTAACTGTGCTAATACAGAAGACAGGGACACCACTCTGCTTCTCACTGCCTCAGCCGAGGCCCCTGCTAACCTGTTCAGTGCTCAGGTGGCACCTTCCACTCCTCATACCTGCCTACCGTCTACTGCGGTGTCACCTGGGCTGTACCAGCTTCACTTCAGCTCACTGACCTGATAACTACTCTTCCTGCCCAAGCCTCCACGGCAGCTTGGCCTTCAACAATAGGGTCCCTCTCAACAGGACACGGAGACACAAGCTCAGAGCCATGAGAGTGAAGAAAAACAACAACAACAAAACCACTCTCTGTAGCGGACTCTTCATGACAGAGGAGTTATTGTCTCACCAAAGCCTCCAGCTGGAGCCAGGACACAGAGACCTGCCGTCTTGTCCCACAGGTAGGACGCCAGTCTCCCTTAACATGGCAGACCTTGCAGAAGGGGCTCCTACTCCCCTCCCTGGGAGCTGCCCAGCTGCAGCCGGAAGCTGCCCGCCTCTTCTCAGGGCCTCTGTGCACAGTTCATCTGCCCTGCCATCCCCTGCGGAGTTCCGTGGGCTCCTCCTCCCTTCCTCTCTCCCGAAACCCTCTATCCTTTGTTATCCCGACTCTTCTCATTCGGTACGCTCCACGGAGGCAGCTTCTGATCTATTATTTTGCCCCCAAGCCCCCGAAACGGCCTTTTTAATCCCTACTGCTTATTAACTTAGCCAAGAAACATCTCAATGGCAACGGCTCTGTTTAGAATTTTCCAGAAGAGGGAGCGCCTTTTAGATCTGTTTCAATTTGGATACTTCCATTCATGAACATTTCCTTCAATTTTATCTCTAAATATATTCTTTCCTTCTTTGTGGGATTTCCATTCAAGGACACCAGTTGATGGTATCTTGGCTTTCCCATGCCCCTCCCTCGGCCTTTCCCTCCCTCCCTCCCCTTCCCATCCCCCCTGCCTGTCTCTTTGTCGGTAGCTCTTTATTCCCCGATGTTATTATTTGATGTGTGTGTTTAGTTAGAGGCTTTGGTGCCTCTGGTTTTTTTTTCCCCTTTATTTTGTTTTTGTTTTTAAATTTTCTTTGTAATTAAGTCCTTCAGTCTTCATCGCACAACTCACATGTGAACTCAGTTTCTCTGTGGTGTAAAGGACTCACACGAAATACCCCTTTTGTCTTCCTGCTGTAGTTGTGGTTTCTCTTGGCCTGACTGTTTCTCCTGATGAAGTTACGGTGACATTTCTATCTGTTACGCTGGCTGTAATATCCTTGGGCAAGTTTTCTTCCACATCTTTCATGCTTTTGTGACACTGATTACCTTCTTGTCAGTTACCATCCAGAGCTGCACAGTGACCTTCGAATGACCTTGTTCTCAAGGTTGAGTATCCTTGGGTGGTGCAGTGGAAAGGCTTCACTGAGACTGAACCCTGGGTTTCCTCCTGCTTCTCTGAGAGCCTCGGGAAAGCCAAGTGGGCTTTCTTCTCCTCTGTGTTAGTTACTTGACTCATTGATGCAACAAAGCATCTGACAAATTCAAACTTAAAGAATGTGGGGTTTCTTTTTGAGAGGATCAGTCCCTGTGGAAGTTAGAGCTTCAGGACAAATGATCCCCCTGCATACTGTTAGGAAGAAGGGTGAGCTAAGCATGCTGCTAAGCTTGCCTACTCCTTTGACTAAGCCTGAGACAGCAGCGCATGGGCTGGTGGTGTTCACACTTACGGAGCATTTTCCTGCCTCTGATAATCTAATCTAGAATGGCTCTGACAGACCTGCTGAAGGTCTGTCTCCTAGGTGATTCCAGACCCTGCCAAGCTGACAGTCAATATAAGCCACATCCTGTCTAGACTGCCTCGGTCCCATTGGCTTCCCTTTTTAAAGCTGTGAAGTAATCTGTCCTGTGCCTTGCTGAAGGCAATTGGAAAGGATTGTGGTAAGTGCCTTGAGCAGGAGCAGTTACTGAAGTCAATTTATGTCTTCTGTTAGAGACACAAAATATGACCCAGCCTCAGCTTCTTCACACCTCATCCCACTCAAAATAAGAGAAATAAACAGGAGCCATCAACTCTGAGCCTGGCTCACTGTGTGTTCTGCAGTACCAGCATCCCTCCAGGACAGTGTGCCCCTGCCGCATATCCGCTGGAGCCACACTCCTGCATGGATGAGGAGCATGAGTTTCCGCTTTGCTTCCAAAATCAGAGACACAGCATCTTTAGTGTGCGGTTCATAAAATCACAGTCTGGGCGCTGGGGACTTGCTTAATTGGTAAAGGACTTGCTTTGCACACACAAGGATATGGGTTTCATTCCTAGAACCACAGAAAAGGTGCTGAACCTCATGTTACACACTTACAATGCCAGTGCTAGGGAGGTGATGACAGGCGGATCCTCGGAAGTTTTTGCTAGGAAGCCAGGCCTGCTTAGAAGTTCTAAGCAAAGGTGAGAGACTGTCTCGGAAAACAAGGCAGATGGCATCTGAGGAACGACACCTAAAATTGTCCTCTGACCTTCATATGCTTGACACACACACATACTCACACCCACACAATTACAGTTAAGAATCTGAATTGCACACGGGGGAGAGAGGTAATGAAGTCGCTTTGATCATGTGGAAATTCAACAGAAGCGTGGCATGAGGTACGACCCGCCAGGGGCCTTTCTGGTGCCACGTTCAGCTCAGATCTTCCTCATCCGAGGCTGAATGGGAGGTGGTGGGTGGGAGGAGAGCGTGGACTTCCAGGTCTTGTGAAACAGAATGAGACTTGCCTCAGAATTGTCTCTACTGTTCAAATTTCAAATTTGGCCAAAAAGTTGTTTATCTTAAACTATTGAACTGTAGTCTTATTTGGAGTGTAAGTAGACTGAAAACAATCCTCTCCGTAACTCTCAGCGGCCATATCTCCATCCGCAGGCAGTCACTTAAGCTATCATCTAATAATGCAGGACCTCCCGTTGGCAGCCATTTGTTCTCACTTTGCTTTTCTGTGCACTATTTCCTTCTCACTGGCCCTGAATAGTGTGCAGCCACCAGAAGCCTCAGAGCTGCTCCGAACCCAATCTGATTTTGAGGGGTTCATAATTTATAAATCATTCCTTGTTCAGGTAATTAATTCTTTTATATAATTGTTTCATTTTATGTTTATTTATGTTTAATTTGTTATATCTAAAGTGTTTTGTTAACACTCCAAGTAGAACCAAAGGCCTGCCTACGGTGAGGAAAAAAGAATAAACAGGACCCTCTCTTTTTAAGTGGTGCTGAAATCAAACCCAAGATATAGGAGGCTTCGTAAGGATTTCAATCTTGAATACAGACCTTGCTCTGCTCTGCACACAGAGCCCGTCTTAAGGGCATCAGAAACTCACCTGGACAGAAAGCAAATAATAGCAGCCACACCACCGTCTCTATGACAACCAGCACCCACACTTATTGCTGCTCATTCACAAGGAATTGGGACCTGCATTGGCCACTTGTCTCAACGCCGTGATGACTACGCAGCAAAAAAGCAAACTTTAGGTGGGAAGTATTTGTCTGGGCTCACGATATTGGGGCATTGCCCGTTATACCATTAGGCTTCTGGGTGTATTGAACCTGCAGACAGGAAGCAGACAGAGGTGGATGTTGCGTTTTGGCTCCCTTTCACCTTTGTGCTCAGTCCCAGACTTCAGCCTGTGGGGTGGTACTGCCTACATTCCAGGTGCGCTTTCCTTCCCCAGGTAAACCTCACTACAGTTACACCCAAAGACTAGTATACTCTAGATAACCCATCACAGGCTTGCTTAGGGGATCCTCTCCCAGGGAGTTCCAGGTCCTGTCAAGTTGACAATCAGTACAAAAACCATCACAGGACCCAGGGGTTTCATAAACATAATTTCATATAAGCTGATATCATGCAGATAGGAAATGGAATTAAAAAAAAACCATTAAGCTCTGAATACACAGCGGTCTGTTCTAGAAACAGCAGTTAGAATTTTTCTGACATCCAGGTCTGACATCTAGGTGAGTACATTAACTTTTTCCTCATCAGAGCCCCAATACAAAAGGACCTCAGACATCTTGAGTTAGACCAGTTTCTGGGGGACAGCGGTTGGCTTTTCTGGGAAAGGCTGAGCTGAGGTGTGAGCCTGGTTCTTCATGTGTGGGGGCCAGAGGGTGGGGCTCAGCACTTAGCTGAAGTCCTTCCAGCAACTCAGGGTGGTCTCCTGAACCATTGGCACAGGAGGTTCTGGTAAAAGGTTGCCTGTACCCTGAAGGGCTCATGACACTCCTCTGTCTGCTTTCTAAAATCACAAGGACATGTTGATTCCTTCCCTTGACTGTCTTAATCATTCGGCAAGAAGAACTGGCCCAAGTGTAAGAAAAGAAGGTAGGCATGGCGCTTGTAATCCCAGTGCCAGTGACATGGAAACTGGCAGAGCCTGGCGACTCCAGTCAGCTAGCCAAGCCTACCTGGTGAGTTCTAGGCTAGTGAGGTGCCCTATTAAAAGCAAAACCACACACGCAGGCACGGACACATGCATGCATCAACAGAGAACTTCCAACTGTGGAAATGCTTCCAATATGATGTAAATAAGTACAATACAAACCAGTCACTCCCTAGTAAAGCTGCCCTGAACCTCGCCCACATCCCCAAGGAATGGAAACTTACCGTAGCCTTCTCAGCACTTCTGATTATTTTAATTAATTAATCAATACGTTAGCTAAATTTATCTGCGTGCTCTCGTTGGCACATGCTCAGGCATGTGGGGGTAGGCATGTGTGTGGAGGTCAGAAGATGATTCTCTGGAATGACTTCCTTCCTGATGCCTGTGGGGTCTGGGAACTGAACACAGGCCACGAGGCCCGCTCATCAGTGCCTCTAAGGGCTGAGCCATCTTGCCATCCCAGCACCTTGGCACTCTGTGATTAATTACACAGAAGTATTTATGTGCACGTAAGTGCTTCTCAAGTCTGTCTTGCGTTAGCAGGAAAGCCGGTGGGGGGGGGAAGGGGGCTGTCTGTGAAGTCTGTGTGTTCAGTGATTACTCCCACAGCCGAGAGCTGCACCTGTGCATGAAGCCACTCTGCAAACAGATGCAGAACGGCAGGAAATGGAGCTGATATTCCATTGCATAAATGTATGGTTTTAAAAATCCGTTTGTCTCTTTTATGGCTAAGCATTCACAGCCACGCATTCTCAGAATCCCTCAGTTCCCAAGGCTCAGAGTGCTGGTGCTTATTTATGAGTGGGCATGAGGAACAAAGTAGGCCAATTAATAGGTGTGTGGCCAAGGAACTCTGGGCACACCTACCAGTGCTCACCAGTGTATACACTCAGCACTTACTTTAGTTACTTTCTCCTTGCTGTGAAAAACATGCTCACAAAGGCAGTCCTGGTAGTAGGAAGGGAAGGTGTGACAGCAGGCAGGAGAGGCGGAGAGGCGTGGCAACAGTCAGGAAAGGCGTGGCAGCAGGAGCAGGAGGCTGGCTGGGTCACAGCGCATCCACACACAGGAATCATAGAAAGAAAAGGAAGTTCTTCACTTTGGAGTTCTGGCATGACTAACTTCTCAATGAGTAGACCTGTCATTCTACCTTGGTTTTCACCAGGATTTTAGATAAGGATTTTAATAGCTAGACACTGCAGTTCCCCTGGGCTTTGCCGTTGTCACTGGGACTCCGTTTCTCCACCCTGCCTGGCTAGACCCACAGTTCCTTTCCGCTATGACACATCTGTTCCCTTGCCAGCCAGTGTTACTGGGAGCACAGATCCAGCCCAACTAGCTCCTGGGGACACTGTACACGTCTGCTCCAAGTCTACTTCTGTGAAGCTTCAGAAGGACCTTTGGAAAAATGTCATCTGAACCTGGTGATGTGCCTGAAACACCTATAAGCATGATGCCTGGTTTCTTGACCTGTGTTGGGTGGCTGGTCCAGTGAGGGCCCAGAAATCATTTGCTGGAGGAGTTGGTTGGCTCCCCTAAGTATCTTCCGGCACCTGTACCAGCACGTGTATGCTTGTGAGTAGCCCTTGCCTCCTCACTGCCCCAACGCTCAGCATTTCTCCTTACTCCGTTAATTAAGATTGCACGTCTGCAGCAGCCAGTGACCTTGCCTGGCAGAATTGGCCTCTTTGATACCACAAGGAAACACGTCCCCACGGAGGAGGAGGCTGTTCCACTAACAGGCTCTGAAAAGGGCAGGGCCAGGTCTCAGGGCACAAGATGAGTGAGGCTTGCTTGTCAAAAGCATCTTGCAGCCAGCCTGTCTGCTTGTAGCGTTAGCAGCCAGTGTAGGGAGGATCCTCGGGGCCCTGTCTCCTTGTCCTCAGGTTGGGATCAGGTTGACCTCGTCCCTTGGACTACAAGCACTTCTTCTATATGAATCCCTCTGCTGACCTTGTGATGCCAGACCTTCCCTCTCCACTCTGAAAACATGTCCTTTCCCTAAGCCCATCATCTCAGGCTGCCGCCGCTGTGAAAGCTCCCTTCCGCCTCACAATGGGAGCTCTCATTTTTCTTAGCTCTCCTGCTGCAGTCAGCACTTCATCTGCCTCTCACTACTTCAATTTTTTTAAATTGGAATCTACTCATTGTACATGGCACTGAGGTGTGCAAGACCATTATTTCATACACATATACAATGTACATTAGGAAGATTTTCCCCATGCTGGAGAGATTGCTCAGAGGTTAAGAGCACTGCCTGTTCTTCCAAAGGTCCTGAGTTCAATTCCCAGCAACAGCATGGTGGCTCACAGCCATCTCTAATGGGATTCTCTTCTGGTGTGCAGGCACACATGCAGGCAGAGTAATGTATAAATAATAAATAAATACATCTAAAAAAGTTAAAAAGAGAAGATTCTCCCTTGTGTCCCCCTACTCTTTGATTCCTCCCTCATCCATATCACATTGTTTAAAGAGACAATTTGCTGTCTACTTTCATGTCATATCATTCATATATATGTATATATATAGAATCTTCTGTGTCTATATAATATCTAGGAATCGCAAATGAGGGGAAGCATGTGATATTTGACTTTCTGAGGCTGGCTTCACTCACTGAATTATCTTTAATTATACCCACATATGGCATAACTGCCTTCATGACTAAAACAAAATCACCCTGTGTGTGTGTTACATTCTCCTTCTCCTATGATCAGACATCCAGATCCTTCTCATAGCTTAGCACTCGTGAGCAGCAGTGCAATAGCCATTGATGTGCAGTTGCCTCTGTATGTCGACCTGGAGTCCTTCGGCTAAGTAACCACAGGGGTGTAACCATGGATTATGCTGCCTTGTGGATTCCGTACACTGAGTTCCTTAGGCTGGATGGGTTACAGCTCTACCAGCAGTATTTTCTCTATGGCTGACATCCTTATTGTTTTCTTAGGGACCACTGTTCTGACTGGGGTGAGGTGGAACTCAGTGTAATTTTAGTTTATACTTCTCTGATGAGATTAAAATTTTTCATAGGTTTATTGGACATCTATAGCTCATCTTTTGAGAATTGTTTGTCCATTATAAACCCTTTCTTTCCTCCTTCTTTCCTTCCTTCCTTCTTTCCCTCCCACTCCCTGATAGCTGAGGACCTGCTCAGTGTTAGACGCTGAAACACGTACGTGAAGAAAGTACGCCTGGCCAAGAAGGATAACTGAATTGTGGGAAGAATGCAGAGGGAGGTGGGGGTGCACACCTGTAGTCTGGGCACAGCTGGGAAGCACTTCCAGGTGAGGGAAGTCTGAATGTGATGGCTGGCAGGAAGCAAGAGCAACAGGGCATGCGGGATTCACAGCCGGCGAGCAGCACGGCTCAGAGACAGGAACACTCAGCAGAGTGCAGCCAACCATGGCAGCGGAGGGAATAATCTTCCGAGAGAACATCTGGCCTGGGCACGAGAGCTCCCAGGCGCCACTACTGAAAGTGGCCACATTTCCCACGAACCATACCAGGAGCATGCACGTCACACTTCAACATCCCTCACGGAGTCACAGGCATCATGGCTGTGCCTGGAGCAAATACCTCTCGGGGCACAGGAACTTGGACTCTGCCTGGGAAGAGGGAGTCCTACCCTTCAGGACCATTCTAAACTTGTTCGTGTAGGAAAAATGTGGTATTTCAGACCACAGGAAGCTGGGAAATCCAGGCAATAGGAGAGCAAAAAAGCCACAACTCATAAAAGTGCACCTGAGCTGGAGGCCAAGAGCACTGCCTTTGTAATGGTTATTCCCTTGACCCTTAGGGCCTTGGACTTCTTTTTTTTTCATTCTCTCTCTCCCTGTGTGTGTACCTGTGTGCGTGTGTGTGCTGTCAGCCTGGGAGCTGTGGGTTCAAACTCAGGTCCTCCAGACTGCACAGCAAGAGCTTTACCCATCTCCCTCCCGCCCCTCTTACATTCTGTTGCGGGTTTCCAGTTTCCTCTTTTAAATTAAGTATCGGCTTTCCATTTTCCTTCCTGATTTGCAGGAAGTCTAGACATTGAAATAATAACATTTTGATAAATAGAGAACATCTCCCTAAGCGATGCTCACCTTTTAGCTTTACAATGTTATTCTTAAGAGAGTTGAATCTATCACTTGGGTTTTTGTTTTTGTTTTTGTTTTTTTTTTTTTAGTGGTTTTTGTCTTTAGTATCTCGTTTGGAAAATGTTCCCTTCTCTGATACTGTAAAAGTCACCTCTGTTTGTTCACTTGTTCCCTGGTTTTACCTTAATGTTTCATTCATTCTTTCCCTCATGATTTGTTTTATACATAGCATCTGTTAGTTTTCGTTGATGCAACTGGATAGTTGACAAGAGCAACTTAAGGGTGGAAGGGTTTGTTTGGACCATCGCAGGACAGGATGCGGTCCATCACGGTGGGAGGAGCATGGCAGCAGACACGTGAGAAGACAGGTCGCTGTGTCCACACTGGGAAGCAGAGAGAGATGGGGACTGGTGCTCAGTTTGCTTCCTCATTTTTATTCAGTTGAGGGTCCAAGACCTTGGGTGGGGCCAACCACAGTGGAGTAGATTTTTCTATCACTTATGCCTGTCTGGAAACATGTTCACAGGCACATCCAGAGGTGTGTGTGCCACCCTAGGGAGGGGGGTTAAAAAAAACTACAGTTGGTAATGAAACGAATGCCCCAAGCAAATTCATTTCCCCAAGGTATGGGTCAGTTGCTCTTGTGTTTGCGCAGCCCTTCCCCCTCTGACTGCATGCTTTGCTGTTTTCCATCTGTCTTTGCTCATGGAGAGAATGCAGGTTCATCTTGTCGCTCCCCTTGTTGCCACCTCACCCCATTCCTCTCTGCTTCCCTCCCTCACAGCCCTTCTCGGCTGCAGTGTTAGTTTCTGCCTCTCATTAGCTCTACGTCTACGTTGCTCGAGAGCTGCCGACCGTACTCTCTGTGACTGAGAAAGAGAGTCACACGGACTTCATCACGTCTGTGAATTGAGTGCGTGACAGCTGGGTCTCCGAAAGCAATGCCGTTCTCAGTCCCTGCTCTCCAGAGTCCTGCGGATCTCTGCATGGACCCTGGTCCTTTAGATCACCTCTTTGTTCTCCCCAGCTTCCCAGGAGTTGCTGTGCCTCAGTGATAAGGTACGCTTTAGTTTTCCATTTTCACAGCTCTATAATCAGATGTGACACATCTCATGCCGTGGTGCCCAGCAGGCGACAACTATGATGCATTATCATTGCCTGCATACGGATGAAGTTGGTTAACGTAAAGCATACCAACATTCATTTTCTGCTGCGGGCAGTTCTGGCTTATATTTCAGTCATTCTGGGGGCAGTTATGAATAGCCCCACTCTCCTTCTCAGATGTGGTACAGTGGGGTGATGTTTCCTTATTCAGAACTATTAACAGTGTCACCCCAGTTTTATGATGTTGATTTTTGGGTGTGGCATCTATTGGATTTAATTGCTGTTGAAAGCATCTTCCTAGAGGAAATATTACTACAAGGCAATGGAAAAAACGCTGCAAAGGAAGGAGTTCAGACAATGAAGCGTTTTTGACAGTAGTGAAACACAAGTTTGTCAGCAAAGGGATGGCATGCAAGGCTGCCTTGCATAACAACCCACTGAGTAGTTTATGAAGCTGAAGGAAAGGTGTCAGCAGGAGAGATAATTATGTGGGATCATCTCCACTAAGCCTGTAAAAGGATGCACAAAGCAGCAGGCTCGAAAGCAGGACACATTGCTAAGAGATGTGCTTGGTGATTGAACCTGGTTCTGAGCCAGTGTGCTGCACTGAAAAATGTCCCCGTCAACTCAAGGTGCAGCTGCTTTTCCTTGACAGGGCTGGCAGGACGGTTATACTGATGGGCAGATTGACAGGATCTAGAATCAGCCACCAAACAAGGCCCTAGCATGTCTACGAGGGAGCTTCTATGAGGAAGATAAGAAGGTAACCCCCTAAACATGTGCTGGTTGGTCTCCTGGACTGAATCAGGAGAAAGCGAGCTGAACCCTGCATTCATCTCTTCCTGCTCCCTGACTATAAATGCAACACTGCTGCTCCTCATCTCCGACGCCGGCCATGCCTTTCCCACCACGACTGGCTCATGCCCTGGGGCTGTGAGCCAAAACAGATCTTCCATAAGCTGGTGTGTGTGTGTGTGTGCACGCAAGAGTTTGCTACCCCAATAAGGAAGGAAACTATTACAGCATCTTGTGTCTGGATGAAGCGAGTGCCTTACTTGTTCCTGCTTCCAGAAACGGGGTGAAGAATACCCCTACCTGCTGCAGTTTGATGAAGAATAAATAAGAAACATAAAGCACAGACCATGCACACAGGAAGCGCATGGCATCCAATTATACCCTTCTCCTAGACCTCAGAGCATAAAATGTGCATAAAATCCAGGACAGCTTCCTTTCTGAAACACTGGAAGACGTTCCCTGAAGGCAACTTTGTAAGTCAGAGTTGCTTTACCATTGAAATGGGAAGAAAAAGTGGGAGAGATTGTGTGTACACGTGTTTATGTGTGTGGACATATGTTAGTCGGAAGTTGATATTGGTTATCTTCCTGTATCATTCTTCACTTTATTTATTTATTTTGAGATAGGGTCTCTCACTGAACTTGGACTTTGCCATTTAGACCAGCAAGCCCCAGGAATCATCCCTGCTTCCCTATTGCTGAAGCCACTGTGGGTGGGTTTTTGTTTGGGTGGGTACTGGGAACTGAACATAGGTCCTCATGCTTATGTAACAAATACACTGACCAAACCGTATCTGTAGCCTGAGGTCTTAGAAACAGTAAAAAACAAACAAACAAACAAACAAACCTGGCTCATGTTAAAGGATGGCGATGCCTTTTCAAAAGGCTCACATAAATGTATAAATGTTTTTGTTCCGTTTTTTTTTTTGTTTTTTTTCTTTTTTGCGGGGGACGGGGTAGGGAATCTTTAGCTTTTCTTCATTTTGTTTTCAGACAGGGTTTTGCTGTGTAGCCTAAGCTGTGTATTTTTTCTTTTTCACAGTCCTAACATACCACTAGTTATATCATGGTGCCTTTCTTACATACCATAACATATAAAGTAATTTGACATTTCTTTTTCTGGGAACCACGTCATTCTTTTTACATACGATATCTGTAGTGTTTCTCTGAGAATTTCACACATGCATTTAGTATATTTTCATCACATTCACCCTCCACTTCTACCTCATCTCCATCCAGATCCATCCCTACCCCTAACCCTTCCCAACGTTGTGTTCTCTTTTTAAATATGGCTCATTGATTCCAGTTATAGTGTCACATCCTTAAAGAAAGCTGCTTCTCGCTCTCTCAGAAGCTATCGGCTGTTGCTTCGCTCATCCGCTGGAATGTTGGCTGCACTGATCTTATGCAAGTCTTGTGCAGGCGACCAGAGGCTATTGAGACAAAGCTGCAGCCATGTTTGTATTCTGCTTCCATTTTGTTTCTAAGGTGAAATTAAGTTTAAAAATTTGGGAACAGGGACTGTTTCAGTCATGAACTAGATGGCTGGCTCTTTGACCCTCCCCCATACACACCAGGGAGTAACAGCCTGGCTAGATACTAGGGGAGGACATTGTAGCCAGCCCTGAGGAGACAAGATGATCTGGGGTTGGATGGAAGGGGAGGAGATCCTCCCCCATCGGTGGACTTGGAGGGGGCGGGGAGGAGATGAGGGAGGGATGGGGAGAGTGGGAGGGAATGAGGGAAGGGGCTACGCCTGGGATGCAAAGTACCTAACCCGTGATTGATATAAAAATAAATAAATTACATTTAAAAAATTTTTTGAACTTTTCAACTCTGCTTCCCGGAAGTGTTTGTCCATAGCTGACCTTATGATTCAACAGTGTCATAACTCATGCTTGGCTACACTCTGGTTGCACTCCTGTTTTCTACACACCTGGATTCACTGGGTTGCACTTGGGCTGCACTCTGGGAGACTCTCTCTTATGTCACCTTAAAGGTTAGCTGGTAATACTTTGTCTAGTTAGGCAAAAACTCTAATATCGCTTTGTACTGCCATCACCACATCTTTTGCATTTGGTTATTTTTTTTCTGTAAAAATCCTGCTGTGAGAACCTGTAGATGTCACAGTTAGCCTTCCGAGTCCTTACGTGGCCCTCATGGATCAGCTTGGAGAGGTGTTCAAATAAACCATCCATACCTAACTGAGATGGGAGTCTGAGTGGTTTGTGTGGCTATTTTTATACCACAACACCATAAAGGCCACGAGTGTAGCTTCCTGTAGTGTCCAGAAACACTGTGTTGTTCTGGTCCTCCCTGACCTCAGGTTATTACGCTCTTTCTGCTCCCTCTCTCTAGCTATGGTCCCTGAGCCTTGGGGGCAGGGTATGATATAGATGTCTCATTTATGGCTGAGTATGCTATAGTCACTTATTCTCTGCATGTGGATCAGTTGTGTCTATCATTATCAACTGCTAAGCTGATTTTGAACAAATGGTCCTTGTGCTTCAGGCTCCCAAGTGCTACGTTAATAAATGTGTGCCACCACGTCTAGCATCAATCTTTGTTGTTTTTTTTCCCCCACCTGATTAGATGAGGCTTACCTGCATTATGCTTTACCCAAAGTCCACGTAGTTAAATATTAATCAAATTTTGTGTGCCCTCCTGGAAATATCTTGACTGTGCTTGACAAATAGATGGGAATTGTAGCCTAGCTAGCTGATATAACACTCACCACCATAGCCCTGTAGCTCTTCATACACACGTGTGCATTCATGGTCCACAGTGGATATGATATTGACCCACCAGTTTATGAGAAAGTTCTTGGATGCTCAAACGTCTAGTAGACTCTATGGCCTACTTGTTTCATGCATGATGGCTAGTGGTATCAATTAATGGAAAAATTTGTGAGGATGATGAAGGGGATGCAGGAATGGGTTTGGGTAGGTTGGGGGACCCTGAGGAGACCTACTAGCTAGTCTCATACCAGTCCTTGTTGCTTCCCGTCACCTTCTCTGTAGTCTCTTTGTGGACATGGCTCCTGCTGAATGCAAATGAGGAACCACAGAAGGCTTCACAGGAATGACAGAGTCCCTCGGCAAGCAGGAGGAATGAGAAGACAACTGGGTACCCAGAAGGAAGAGCAAGACCATCCTATAGCTGGTTCCTGCTCAGGACGAGGCCACTGTCTCTGAAGAGCCATCACCATCTCAGCAATTAGGGCACAGAGCTGTCTCCAGATTGTTCACAGCACTTCACCTGCATGTCTGTTGCTGATGTGAGCATCCCACACTGCAGTCTGAGGCAGTCTGCCATTCACTCTAGCATCCTGCTCTTGACTACTTTGTAGCCTGTTATCTCTGTGTGGCCTTCAGGAACTTCACTAGTGGTCCGAATACCTCATCTTGGCTTTATTATCTCTGGTCTAAGAATCAGGGGGTCTGGCTCCTTGCTTCTGACCTCAAGAAGCCTTGTTAACTCTGACAGCCCTCTCTAAACATTTGCTCACACTTAGTAAAATGAACTCGCTCTCTTTGCTGTCCTCAAAGGAAAGACAGAGAATTAATGGCATCTTTGAGACCACATAGGAAACCTACATTCAGACTAGACTTCATGGATCTCCAACTGCCACTGGACTAGCTTCTCCACTTTCCTTCCTACACAGGAACTTCAGGGAAACCCTTTCGGTTGCAGTAGTGAGAAACGCGGCACTAATAAAAAGATGTCTAAAACTCCAAAGGGGGAGGATCAACAGCCTGTCATGCTTTGCTGCATCTAGGCCTTTGCTGGGATGTCTCCAGTTTCTCTTCTTCTAATGTCCACATAATGAGAATATTCAGAGCTCTCAGAAGAGCTGTGAAAAGTTGAACCCGGTGTTTGATGAAGTCAGGAGAGCTAAGGGGTCTGCTAAGATGAAATGCCATTTTTAGATAAATGGACTGTGAGGTTGCTGTCTCTGCCGTTTGTAGGCTGAAGTTGGCCTGTAGAGCTCAGGCCCCTTTTAGTACACATTCTATCATACTGTGCAGTAGCATGTACATATTCTACGGCTATTGGTCATCATCAAGGAAGAAAACAGGCTTCTGACGATTATGAACCTACCAGAGCTACCTGGAAGGGAAGCCTCTGTTCACATCTGTGAGGCACTACCTTAATTGAGTTAAATGAAGAGGGAAAACTAACTCTAACTGCGGGAGGCACTCTTCCATGACGTGTGGTCCTTGACAGAATGAAAGGGAGAAGACAGGCTGAGCTGTAGCACACTCTGTTCCCCATTGACTGGAGACCGGATGTAACCGGCCGCCTTCACCACTGCGGACCGTGCCCTTGAACTGCAAGCCCAAACAAACATTTCTTTCCTTCGATGGTTTGTGTCAGGTATTCTGCAGAAACCACCAGTAACTAATAAACTTCACACACAAGGTATTTCAATCAGAGGGTTTAACATAAGGGACAGATTATGGGGAAATAGAAAGAACGAAAAGGATAGGATGTGCTAACCTTGGAATCAGAAAGTGCAGGATGCAGTCACCATGGGAATGGCTGGGCAACAGAAGAAAGGACTCAGAAGAAGATGTAGTAACTGGAGCGGTGCTGAGGCAGTAGAGGATGTAGCGCTCAGTGGAAGGAACCTGGGGTCCATTCAGGAAGGTCGGGAATGTGGTGTCTCGTCACTGATGCCTGGCACACTCAGGTTTCTGGAGTGGATTGGCTGTAACTGAGGTATCACAGGGTCTCTTTCCCGACCTTTAGACATGGTGGATCTTCTGGTATCTGTCTCAGATAGGGCCTAAGAAGATGTTATCTGGGGAGGAAACCCAAGGAAACTTGAGGCCTGCAAGACTCCCTGCTCCGTATCTCAGAAGGTAGGAAGGTGGACCTGGCTGAGTGAGTAGAGAAGAAAACATTGGCCCAGAGGCCCAGCTCCAGCAGCTTCTTTGGATGACAACCCTGCCTACTCTGCATGTTCTGTGCCCAAGTCCTCTCCAGAGACCATTCAGAGGAGTACAGAGATCTTGAGTTCCTATTCCTGGGAACCCAGGAATCTACTTCCCTGGCTCAGAATAAACTATATATGAGATGACAGAATGTGATGATAGACCAGTAATTCCAAGGTCAAGGTCACTGTAATTGTTTTTTAACTGCCAACTTGACACAATTTAGAATTATTTGGACAGAAAATCTCAATAAAGGGTTATGTAGGTCAGGTTAACCTATGGGCGGGTCTATGGGATGGTCCTAGTTATATGAATGAGAATGTATGTGTGTGTTCTTCTATCTCTACACTAGCTTCCCTCTCTCCATTTGTGGGCGCCAGTGTGAATACTCATGGTGCATATGAGGAGGCTGGAGAACAGCCTGGGTGTTGGTGCCTAGTACTTCCTATCTTGTTTGAGACAGGATCCCTTATTACCCCAGAACTGTACCAAGTAGACTAGACTACCATTTTATTAGCTGTTTTAAGTTTCCTATTGAAGTCATTATTATTTCTTTTTTCTGCCTTTCTATAGGCTCCTTGAAAACATCTTAGAATCATTGTTTATTTATTGTGTGGCTAGAGATAGATACTTCATATTCCTTTGTGCAATTCTCTTGTTTGTTGATGTTTGAATATATCGTCTATCTATCCACTGATAACATTTAACCCTTTGGGTGAAGCATGGCAATTCTGTTTCCATTTAGTTCTGTTTTCCTTTGTGATCATTATCTTTGGTATCAGGTGTCACTATGCTTTTGCTTCAACCATCAAGCTTTTTTCATACAACTCATGAACAGAAACCTGCTATGTGTATCAATCTTTACTTCTGTCCTCTCCATTCGTCTTTCTGTTCTTGGATGCTCCAAAACTTTTTTGTAATTTTCTTTTTGTTTGATGGTCTCCTTTTTGCCGTTCTTGAAAGGCATATGTGATGCTCAATATTTTCAGTTTGATAGTATCTAGAATTACCCAGGACAAAAGACTCTGGGAACACCTGTGAGGGATTACTAGGTTAGGTGAAGTGATGTGAGGAAATCCATCTTGATTGTGGCTGGCTATTCTGTGGGCTGTGGTGCTGTACTCAGTTAGAAAGGAGGAAATGAGAAGCAGCATTATCACTTTACTTCTCAATTGTAGACACAATGTGACCTGTTGCCATGACTTTTCCACCAAGGCAGACTGGCTGTGCCCTTCTATCTGTAGGACCAAATATAATCTTCTTAATATCTCTTTTGCCATGTAGCTTGTCACAACAATGGATGAATAACTAATGCAGCTCACTAGAGGTGAATCATTCCAGTTTTTTTTCAGTCTGATGATACATTTATTTCTTCTTTTCTTCCAGAAGTATAATCTCTCCAGATCTAGAATTTGTGGCTGCGTGTTTTGTTTTTGTTTTTAATGTCAGCATCTAGAAAACATGGAGCCACTTATTGCTTCCCTCCATGGTGCATTAGACAATTACACCTTAAAAACAGTAGTTTCTCATGCTCACGCTCTAGTGCCTCTGTCTGGCAGCTCTCAAGACCTTTCCTATGACTCTGGGTTGCAAAAAAGTCATGTCTCAGAATAGACCTCTTTGTTTATATCTTGTATGAAGTCTTCTCGGGTTATCACAGCTCTAGGTTTGAAGGGGGTTGGTTTGCATACGTATTTACTTGTCAGCCCTTGTGTCAGGGCTTTTATATACATGTGTATGTGTACACATGTGTGAAGGCCATAGGTCACCGTTGATTCACCCTTATCTCTAGAGGCCGAGTCTCTCCCTGAACCTGGAACTCACTGGTTTCGTGAGGCTGACTGGCTGGTAAGCACCACTGATCCTTCTGAGCTGTCATCCCAGGCTGCCACCACATGTGGCTCCAGGTCCTCATGCTTGCAGTGGTGAGCACTCCCTTGACTGAGTCATCTCCCCAGCTTGTGTTTTTTTCACAAGATCTAGGATGTAGTCAGTCAGTATTTCTTCAAAGCTTTCCCAGACCCTCATTTTCTCTCCTATGTTAGGACTTGACAATACATTTGAATTCTTGTTATTTTCTCACAGGTTCCTGAAGACCTGTTTTTTTTTTTTTGTCTGTTTTTAAGTTTATTTCCTCTACTCTTCAGACTGAATGAGCACCATTGATCTGTCTTCAAGTTTGCTAGTTCTGACCTCCATCATTGTCTTTGCTATTGAGCCCATTTATTTCTGTTATTGATTTTCTTTTTTGCAATCCCATAAATTTACTCTTGGTGGTTTTTTTTTGTTGTTGTTGTTTTGTTTTGTTTTGGTTTTTGGTTTTTTTATTGACATCTTTCTTCCTGAATTTGTCATTAGTTTCAAGAGAATTTATAATTAAATGTTAAGACATTTCTATGACTGCTTTTAGAACCATGGTAGATAATTCTAACATTCCAGTTCATTTGGTATTTCTATGACCTGATTGTTCGAAATTGTTTGAATCATGATCTTTTTAGATTCAGTAGGATACATTTATTTATTTTTATTGTGTCTAAGACATTTGTGTGCATGTGGAGACCAAATATGTTTTAAATAAGTCTTCAAACTTTTTAGTCCAGGTGCTGATCTACTTTTGTGGGTTGGGAAAACAGTGACAGATCTGGTTTCTGAGGCTCTCTCATGTTACAATGTCTGAATCTTACAATGTCTGACTCTTTCATTGTCTGACCCTTGGACTACCCCCAAGGTAGTGATGGCTGGAGGGGTGAGAGGAATTTCTACAAACTGAGCTGTTGGGAATCTTTGTGGGGAGCACTTTGCAGGCTTCCTACCAAACCCCTGATACCTGGGGCTCTCAGTGGAAGCTATGGGTTTCACAATTGGGGCTTCTCAGTGGAAGCTATGGGTTTCACAATGGCAGGGACAGAGAAGCTGCAGATCATGACACTCTGAAGTCAACTCTGCCCTCTGCCCTGCCTCAGTACCACTCAGCAGAAGGGGTCTTTAGAGAAGTAGACAACCTCCAGTGACCACTTCTTTCAGTTGTTGTAATGTCTTTCCTGATGTGGCTCTGGTGATTCTGAATTGATCTGGTGCATGAATGAGCCCCCCAGGCTGCCTTCTTTGCTAGGATAAGGGTCTGAGTCATCTCCTTCTGTTGGGAGTAGGCTGTGAGGTGTCCTAGGGTGTGTTTTCCCATCAGTCTGTAGTCCCTAGCTCTAACAATGTGACTCCCTGTTTCCCACGGAGGAGGAAGGCGCACAACTTTGAGATTGAGCAGACTGGGGCAGCAGGGAGTGAAGAAACAAAAGATGCATGTATACAGAAAAACTGGGATTGGGCGGGCCTTGTTCCTTGAGGGTGATACTCCAAACAGGAGCTTGGCATCCAGATGAATGGGGAGGTGGGCTTATTATATACAGCTGAACAAGAAGGCATGAGGGTGGTGTGGGGCATGTCTTTGTAGGAGAGCAGTCTCCAGCTGCAGTCATCCAGGATAAGAGAGCTGTGGTTGATATTCTGAACACAGTGCCATCATCTCTTCTCCGACCAGGGGAAGGCCTTGCCTCTCCTCTGAGACTAGCCAAGGCAAGGCCTTGATTTCCTCTGAGCTTGACCTAAGGAAGGCCTTGACCTCCTCTGAGCCTGGGCAGGGGAAGGCCTTCCTTGATCTCCTCTGAGCCTGGCCAGGAGAATACCATATTGTTCCCATGGGCCTGAGGTATTGGGATCTTTGATATGGCCATGCTGCAGTTGATAATGCTCATTCACTCAGGACTTCCTTATAGTAGGTACGGTACTGTGCGGTTTTGAAATAGCTGTCCTTCTCTGTTGACTGAGGTGTAGCTGACTCCCGCCTTCACTGATGTCTGAATGCTGGCTCTTGCCTGCGATAGATGGATGTCCATGTTAAGAAAGCACAAACAAGCAATCCCCATTTGTGGAAACAAGGGGCCTGGTCAACAGATCCTCTGGAGAGACCAGCAGGTCATAGTGGGGTGGAGACTGAGGTTGGCGCCGAGTGCGAAAGCGTTGTGGGCAGCTGTAAAGCCAGCAGGCGGGATCTGGAGAGGCGGGATCCCAGCGCCTCATGGTTCCTCAGCACAGGACTGCCCTGCAGTGTGCCTGGTGACCCCAGCACTGTCATGAGAGGCCCTGGAAGAACACTGAGATGCCAGAGTTATGCAGGCTCTCAGTTCCTTTAGTGTCTGTGGTCTATTATTGGATTGCTGTTGACAAGAGTGGCTCTGGCCCTTTAAGTTCCTTTGTAAGCAAACCAAAACATCCACACAGATAGATAAATGCATCAACCAGAGACACTGCCAAATAGCATTACAAGGCAAGGCTAAGCAACCTGGTATCTTCTTTGCCTTGTTGTTGTTTTCCTATCATTTTTCTTGATGCTCAAAAGGCACACCTTTCTTTGTGTTTATATTATGTGATGTGATGTGATGTGTGAGAGAGTTCCTGTGTATGCAGGTCTGTGTACACAAGCGTATGCAGGATGTTTTTCTTGATCTTGCTGCATTTTGTTTGGGTCCTGACGTGGGGCAGCTCTGCCTGAATGTGGAACTTGTGGGTTTGGCTGGTTGCTGTCTCTGCCTCCCGGGGCCTGGAGTTACAGTCAGCCACCAAGTTGTCAGCTTCTACACAGGTGCTGGGAAGCCTAGCTGTTGTCCTTACACTTGTGTGGAGTGTGTTTTCTTCATCCCCTGAGCCCTGTTGCTGACCTGGGGTACTTTTTATCTGAGATACTGCTTTAAAGTGTCTTTTTCTTCCCTCCTGGTTCTGCAAATGCTTTATGAACATTTTCTCTGATCCTATCAAGTGTGCCTCCAGCTGCTCCTACCTGGTGCTTCCTTGTTCGTGTGCTGCTGGGTAATCACACAGCTACAGAAGCTGGATACGCCTAAATTAATCACGGAAGAATTACAGCGGTGTGTAGATGAATCAGAAGGAGCCCTAGGAAGACGCTATGGAAACAGACACCCGCTGTGCCGTTGCCTTGAAGCCCTTGTTGCTTCCTGTAGGTATCTAGAGGGCTTCTTCTGGGACAGGAGAACCACAGCTGTCACCAGCTCTTGATTTCTGGGAGTACTTAAGCTTCTCTGGGTTCAGACATCAAACCAAGAGAAATGCAAGAAGTCAGGATGGGGGAGGGGCTTTAATTACAAAGAGGGAAGAGGGAAATACAGAAGAAAGGGAAGGCTGAGAAATAAATAATACTGATGATGTTTGAACAGACACAAGGAATCATATTATTTTAGGTTTTTCCAAGGTCTCTCTCTCTCTCTCTCTGCCACTCCATGGCCACATCTATCCAAGAAGGCATGAGAAATCTCTTTGGGTCATTTGAGTTGTTCATTGTTCAGGGGCATCCAAGGAACTCCAGAAACAATACAGGCTATCGCCATTGCCCTTGGTTGCCTCACAGAATTTGAAGGTAAGACCCTACTGCTGATGACACCAGGCATTATCAACATAGGAATTGGAAGAATAAAACAGGAACTGACCTGGAAGCCTCCTCCACCAGGTCATCTATCTTTCATAGAACCAGTGTGTGACATGCAATCTACCAAAGGAGAAAACCAAGAAAAATGGAAGCTGTGCTGTGGTGGAAGGGAAGGGAAAGGGAAAGAAGGTTAGTTATGCTCCTTAAGCCTCCCTTAGCAAAACACAGCAGCTGTGTTCTCTAAACATTTTCCCAGATGTTTACCTTTTGATGAGATTCCAGAGCTACACCAAAGCTCAAGTAGTTTTTGCTAATAAGTCATTGCTTTCATGGTGAAGCAGGCATTGGAGTCTCTTAAGCTGTGGTTTTGGATGACATCACTAGTAACTGATTTTCAGTCAAGGAGCCCAGAACAGGAAGAGTGATTCCTAGAAGGCTGATGCTGGGGATGTTGGAGGATGTTTTTGTGTACTGTGATATCAATGCTGATTTCTGTACCCAGGAATCTGGTTACAGTCCTGGCATTGTCTTTGTTATTATTATGATGCCTCTCCTGTCTTGGTATGTTGTAAGCATTGTTCTCCATCACCTTCCGGTTGGTTAATAAATAGATGAACAGCCAATAGCTGGGCAGGAAAGGCTAAAGTGGGACTTCTGATCCCAGTGATGGGGTCTCAGGTGGGGACCAGAGAGGAGGAGTAGTGATGAGACAGATAGAGAAGGAGCAGCCAAGGCAAGACTAAGATGGCAGGTAATGGGTCATGTGTCTGGATGTAGGCCAGGTCAGCATAGTCAGGTTAGAATAGCTCAGTGCCTGAAGCGTTTAATAAATGTAATAGGTATCTGTGTAATTATACCAAAACTTTAGCATGGGGAAACTGGGAATTCAGGAGTGGATAAATATATAGACCTCAATCTATGCTTTGTACAAATTGAATTAAAAGCAAACCAGATATTTAAGTGAGAAATACAAAGTTTAGAGGAGCCAGGAAGATGCCTCAGTGAGTAAAGTGCTTGCTGCAGTGATGGTAATCCTTGGTTGTCATTTTGAGTACATTTGGAATTAACTACCAAAACCAAACCTGGAGGGCACATCTGTGAGGCAGGGCAAATTCTGGATTGAAGGTTTTGTGGGTGGGTTGGTGCCCCCATCCATCCGTTGAAAGTCTTGCCTGGATACAGGAGGTGGCCATTTCAGGTTCCATATCCCCTTTTTCTAGGAGTCTTGCCTACGGTCATCCTCATTGAATCCTGGGAGTTTCCCTTGTCCTGGTTTCTGGCTCATCTCAGAGATGCCCATCCACCTATGTCTGTTTCCTCCCCCAGTTCTCTCTCCCTCCATCCTCCCCACACTTGATCCCTCCTGTTCTCCTCCCCACCTCTATCCCATCTAGTTCCCTCCCTTCATCCACCTATGATGTCTGTTTTATTTCATTTTCTGAGTGAGATTCAATCATTCTCCATTGGGCCCTCCTTGATGCTTAGTTTCTTCGGGTCTGTGGATTGTAACATGGTTATCTTGTACTTTACAGCTAATACCCACTTATAAGTGAGTACATACTGTGTGTGTCTTTCTGGGTTTGAATTACCTCATTCAGAATGATATTTTCTAGTTCTATCCATTTGCTTATCCTTGTTTTTAATAGCTGAATAGTATTCCATTCTGTAAATGTACACCTTTGGGGGGGGGGTTCAACACAATGTTTTTCTGTGTAGCTCTGCCTGTCTTGGAAGTATATCTGCAGACTAGGCTTGCCTTGAACTCAGAGATCTGCCTGCTTCTGCCCCCAAGTGCTGGGATTAAAGGTGCCCTCCACCACCGCCTGGCTGAACAACATTTTCTTTATCCATTTTTTGGTTGAGAGACATCTGGTTTTTTTCTAGTTTCTGGCTATTACAAATAAAGTTGCCATAAACATGGTTGAGCAAGTGTCCTTGTGGTATGGTAGGGAATCTTTTGTGTTTATGCCCAGGAATGGTATAGCTGGGCCTTGAGGTAGAACTATTTCCAATTTTCTGAGAAAGTGCCAGATTGATTTCTAGAGTGGTTGCACAAGTTTACATTCCCACCAGCAATGGAGGGATGTTCCCCTTTCTCCGCATTCTGGCCAGCATGTGTTATCACTTGAGTTTTTTATTTTAGCCATCTGACAGGTGCAAGATGGAATCTCAAGAGTCATTTTGATTTGCATTTCCATGATGACTAAGGGCCCTGAACATTTCAAGTGCTTATTGGCCACTGGAGATTCCTCTCTTGAGAATTCTCTCTTCAAGTCTGTACCCCATTTTTTAATTGGGCCTTTTGGTTTGTTGATGTCTACTTTCTTGGATATTATCCCTCTGTTAGATATAGGGTTGATGAAAATCTTTCCCCATTAAGTAGGCTGCCATTTTGTCTTATTGATGGTGTCCTTTGCTTTATAGAAGCTTTTCAGTTTTACAAGGTCTCATTTATTAATTTTTGATCTTAGTGCCTGAACTGTGCCAAAATCATTCAATGGAAAAGAAAGCATCTTCAACAAATTGTGCAGATCTAACTGGTTGTGTGCACATAGAAGAATGCAAATAGATCCATATTTATCACTCCACACAAAGCTCAAGCCCAAGTGAGTCAAAGACCTCATATCTAATAGAGGCAAAAGTGGGAAATAGTCTTGAACTCATCTTATTGTTCTAGCTAGAACTTCAAATACTATATTGAGCTGAATCTGAGAGAGTGGGCAGCCTTGTCTTGTCCCTTATTTTAGTAGAATTGCTTTAAGTTTCTCTTCATTTAATTTGATGTTGGCTATTGGCATGCTGTAGATAGTCTTTATTGTGTTTAGGTACGTGCCTTGTATCCCTGATCTCTCCAAGACTTTTAACATGAAGCAGTGTTGGATTTTGTCAAAGGCTTCTTTTGCATCTAATAAGATGGTCATCTGGTTTTTTTCTTTCAGTTTGTTTACATGGTGTGTATGTGTGTGCTCCCGTATGTGTAAATACATATTTATGTGGGCATTTGCAGATTGTGTGTCTGGGATAAAGGGCAGACAATAATGCCAGGTGCTTCCTTAATGGCGCTCTACCTTATTTCTTTGATACAAGACTTATTTCTTTGATAAACTTGGAGCTCTCTTGTTGGCCAGATTGTCTGGCCAGTGAACTCCAGAGAGCTGCCTGTCTTTGCTGCCTTGGTGTTGAAATTACAGGTGCAAACTTCTGAGCTCAGTCTTTTAAATGGGTGCTGGAGAACAGAACTCAGATCCTTTACTCCTTGATCCATCTTCTTCCCAAGGACCCTCTTCAGCCATTTTGTGAAAGTAGGGAACCACACACTGGTACACACAATCATTGGCCATGACAGCTGGACCTTCCTTCAGTTGTGCTTGCTACAAGACATGCCTCTAGCTTGGATACCTCCATGGCTACCGAATCTGCATGCTGAGGTTACAGTGTTCCTCATTATGCTGTCCAATGACTGAGCACTGACCGCTGTGTAAAGGCTTCCAAGGGCAACTGGGCTGAGTTTTCTCAGAGTGGCTCTCAGTTTGAGATCTTAACTCCTCCCATTTGGACGGAGGATGGGATCCAGGCGTACCCCCATCATTCTCCATCATCTCTCCTTCCTAACTTTTGAATGCTACATCTGCTTTTTTTTTGAACACAGGTTGCTCCAAGCAAAACTCATGGTGAGTCTTGGTCCCTGATGGAACAGTGTTGAGAGGTGTTTGGGTCCTGAGGAAATCATTCTCACAAGTTCTCTTAAGAACCATGAAAGCAGGTTGTTACAAAGTGAGGGCAGGCTTCATGTAGTGTCTCTTTTGCATCAGCCCATTTGCCCTTTGGCTCCTCACCATGCTGTGAAACAGCAGAAGGGTTTCACCAGAAGCTGAGCAGATTCACTCCAGAACCGTGAACCGATAAATGTCTTTTCTTTGTTAACTTTCCGCCTCCTGTGGCTGTGTTATTGTGACAGACAATAGACTGAGAAAATAGCTCCAGAATAGTAGGTACACTTTCACTCTTGTCCAGCACCTGCTTGCCTGGGAAATTCAGCGTCCTGCTGCCCTTTGACACTGGCTTGAGTGTCTCTCCACAGAGACCTCTTCCTGACACTAAGGCCATGTGAGTCTCAACATGTCCTCTGATTGGCCACCACTCATCCATGCGATTGCTTTATTAATTCTTGAGTCACCCATGGCTTCGGACACAAGGACACTCACTGCTTGGTTGTTTTGCTCATTGTTGGCATGTGGTGGTGGAAACTCAGTGATATTTGTCAAGCAGCTGGACAAGAAGGATGTGTGGAGGAGAAAAGCCATGTTCTGACCTAATATGTTTCATTTCTTTTCTTAAAGTGAAAGTGTGTGCGTGCAAAGCCGAGGACAACCTCAGAAGTTACTCTTCAGGGCACCAGCCACCTTATTTTTTTTTCAGGAAGGCTCCCTCACTGGCCTGGAATTTACTGAGCAGGCAAGGCTGTTGGGCAGTGAGCCCTGGAGATGTGCCTGTCTCTGCCTCGTGCCTACAGGCAGCACTGGAATCACAAGCACACACCACAGTGGCTTCCTGTGTAGCTCTGGAGATGGCCTTGCCCTCATGCTTATGCAGCAAGCACTTTATTAGCTGAGCACTCCCCCTAATCCCTTCTAAGTTTTCTTGGATCTAACACTTATTTTGTTCAAATCCATTGCCTAGGGGATGGGAGGGGGCATACACAGAGAGCCCGTAACTCTGAATTTCAGGTACTTATGTACTTACCAGCCATGTCATTCCATGATATGCAGCCCACTTTCTGCAACACATTTAAGGCCTTCCGGCCTCCTTGGGGGCCACTCATTGCGGTGTTTTAGAACAAATTCTGATATGCTAATCAAGGGCTTCACTTCTTCCTCCAACCCCTTAGGGAAAGCAGGCACAGAAGAAGGCCGTTCCTGTGGCAAGCTCCTCATCTTAACAAACAATCCCCATAAAATGCTAATTAAGTGATAAATCCAGAGGACAACCTGCAAATGGCTGACTTGCATTTTGTGATTTAATGAGAGTTTGTAGTTGTCTCAGCTTTGGGGGTCATTATGGATTTCCGTGGCAATGTTTGACTGCAGAGATCGTAAACCTGAGAGCAGTCCTGGCTCGGGCTCCTTGAAAATTGGTATGGGGGCTGAGTTTGAGCAAAATGTTTTCTTTTTATGAGGCTCTTAGTAATCAAAATATTTGGGAATTAATTAAGAACAAACAAATACCATCCACATGCACACAGAGACAAATTATACTGTGCATAAGCAGAAGTCTAATGCAATCCAACAAGTTTTTTTTAATATTTAACATTTATTTTCATTTATATTTATGTGTATGAGTATGTGGTGGTTTGAATGGAAATGGCCTCCATAGGCTTATGTGCTTGAATAACTTAGTCCTCAGTGGAAATGTTTGGGAAGAACTGGGAGGTGTGACCTTGTTGGATTAGGTGTGTCTTGGAGTGGGTGTGGCCTTGTTGGAAGAGGTGTTGCCTTGTTGGAGGTACAGCTGGTCTTTTTCTTTAAATCTCAGCTCATTCTGGAGGCTCACCTGACCAGAAGACATAGATTTTTAATTCAAATTAATACACAAATGGCTTCCATCAGGTCTTCGCTTTCCTTTGAAACTTCTCAAGCACTGTCTTCATTTCTCCTAGTGCTCTTATCTTCTAAGCTCCCAAAGAACAGCCCATTAAGCTCTAAGCCTCAATGAGTTTTAGAACCCAAAATTCTAACATCCTCTGACACTCCTCCCCAAAACAACATGGTCAGGTCCAGGACAGCAACAGCCTATGTTCACGGTACCGATTTCTGTCCTAGTTTGCTTTTTATCGCTTTGATAAAGACCATAACCAAAAGCATGGTCTTTGGGAGAAAAAGATTTATTTGACTTACATGTCCTAAACCACAGTCCATCACTGAGTGATTTTAGCGTAGAAACTCAAGTAGAAGCAGGAGCAGGAACCAGGGGCTTATTGACTTGTTCCCCATGTCTTATTCATCTTGCTTTTTCATACAACCCAGGTCCACCTACCCAGGGTTGGCACCAGACACAATGATATGTGCCCTCCCGTACCAATTGTTAAGGAAGAGAAACACCATATGGATATCCGCTAGCTGGTGTCAACTTGACAAGAAACAAACCATCACCATGAACAAAAGCACTACAATAAAACCTACCAGCACAGTACTTAACCATGGAGCTGTGGCTCCACCCGTCCCCAACGATAAGTTCCAAGCTGGCCTTTGCTTGACAAGTTTCTGACATCTACCAGTCTGTGCATCATCCATAGACTTCACACACACACACATACACACACATACACACACAAACACAAACACACACACAGACAGAACACGAGAGCTCAGCTCACTAACTACCTTTATATGCTGCGTTCCTTTGGCTCACATCTGTGCCCGTGCTTGCTCCATACTCTCAGGCCTAGCTCTCATTGTACAATTTACGAACCTCTAGCTGTCCCTCTCCTACCTCTCATCACACAACTCCTTTACTGCCCCAACCTGAGAGAGGCTAGAACCTCACATCAGAGTCACAACCAAAGGAAGACATCCACGTGCTCGGGTCATACTTGCAAAATACAAATGACTGGGAAGGCCAGGAGAGTATGCCTGCCCTCAAACCCAGGAATCCTCTAGCAATGCTCTGTAACAAACATCATCCAGATAAACCCCAGGACTCAGAATTTAAAGGAACAATCACACAATTTATCAAAGAATTCAAAGGGTTTAAAGAATGCACGCGTATGCACACATACATGGGCACAGCTTAGTGAACTTAGAGAGGATGGCAATACAGGCTTGAGTGCTGACCAAGAAAATACAAATATATGGCTTAGTGAAATGACAAACACAATTCAAGATTCAAACATAAAATTTAGTAAGCAGATAAAAATATTGAAGAGAAGTTAAGCTGAAACAAGAGGGAACTGAAAAACTTAAAAACCCAATTTGAAAGCTGAAGTGAAAGCATTTTGTGTAGAAGAAATCAAGTAAAAGATAAATTTTCAAGAACTGTAGGAAAAGTAGAGGAATTGGGCTGTTCAGGCAAACAATATGAAAGGCCTACATGACAGCAATAAAACACATGAAAAGACCATGCAAGAACAATGGAATGGCACAAAGAGACCAATCCCCAAATTTTAGGAATAATTAAAGGAGGAAAATCCAAGGTAAATGGTCCTTACTAGGTTTTCCCCAAGATTATAGAAGAAAATTTCCTCAGTTTAAGAAAAGACATGCTTCATGGAGATAACCTAGAACCCCTGTTCAGATGTAGCCTATGGCAGCTCAGTGTACAAGTGGGTTCCTTAGTAAGGGGACTGTCTCTGACATGAGCTCAGTGGCTGGATCTTTGATCACCTCCCCCTGAGGGGAGAGCAGCCTTACCAGGCCACAGAGGAAGACAATGTAGCCAGTCCTGATGAGACCTAATAGACTGGGGTCAGATGGAAGGGGAGGAGGACCTCCCCTATCAATGGACTGGGGGAGGGGCATAAGAGAAGAAGAGAGAGCATGAGATTGGGAGGGAGGGGCTAAAGCTGTGATACAAAGTGAATAAACTGTAATTAATTTTAAAAAACTGAAAAGAAAAAAGAAAAGACATGCTCATACAGACAAAAGGAGCATATAGACTGCCACATAGATGGGACTGGCAAAGAAACTTTCCATGATATATTATAGTCAAAATATTAAGCAGGGTGTGGTAGAGCATGCCTGTAATCCCAGAATTCTGGGAGTCAGAGGCAGGAGGATCTCTGTGAGTTTGAGGCCAGCCTGGTCTACAACATGAGTTTAGGATAGCTGGGGCTACACAGAGGAACCCTGTCTTGAAAAAAAAATAAATATACAGAACAGAGACAGAGTACTGAGGTATCAGGAGAAAAAAATGCTAGTCACAAAGAAAGGAAAAACCATCAGTACAATCATTGATTTCTCAATAGAAATTTTACAAACAAGAAGAGCCTTGAATGATGCAATTGAAGTTCTAAAATCCAACCAGATTATTTTATCCAGCAAAATTCTGTCATAGTTGGAGGGGAAAGAAAAAACTTTCCATTCTATAAATAAAATAGAAGAATTTATGCTCCTCAAATGAACCTTACAGAGAGTATTGGAAGCAATATATCAGACTAGACAAAGGGATAAATATAGACAAGAGGCAAGAGAAAGAAAAATGTTTCTATAATTACTGAAACACAGAATAAGACTGAAACACCAAGGGCAAAAAAATGAAAACAATTATCACATCGTTCAATAATAACCTTAAACTCTCACGGCCTCAACTCGCCAGTCAAAAGGTCCAGGTTAGTATAATGGATTAAGAAACAAAGTCCATCTATCTGTTCTCTACAAGAAATACATTTTTACCTTCAAAGATCGAGCCAGCTCAAAGTGAAAGAACAGAAAAAAAAAATGGTTTCAAGAAAATGGGACCAGGAAGCAAGCTGGTGTCACTATGCAACTATTTGACCAAATAGACTTCAAACTAAAACAAACCAGAAGAGATTTTAAAAAGGATACTTAATTCTTGTCAAGGGGAAAATTAGGCAAGAAGGCATTATAATTCTAAACATACGTGCACCAAACTGTGGTACAACTAATTTCATTAAAAATGTAATAGTTCACTTAGGTAACAGAATAACTGAAACCCAGTAGTACTGGATGATTTCAAAACTCCATTTTCTCCAACAGACAGGTCAGATAGACAAAAATGGAATAGAATAGAATAAAATAAAACAAACAGTGGACAATCAGAATTAACTGACACCATATGTCAAATTCATCTAACAGATATTCTACCCAAACACCAAGAATATATTCTTCTTAGCAGCCCATGAAAGCTTCTGAAACAACATATTACTGAATGATTAATGAGTCAAAGAGGAAACTGTGAAAGAAAAATTAAAATTCCTAGAACTAAAGTGAAAATAAAAACACAGCACAGCAAAATCTCTGGGGTGCATTGAAAGCAGTCATAAGAGGGACATTTGTACTTTAAGTGCCTCCATTAAAAAATCAGAAAGAGAACAAATAAATGACTTAATTATGGAACTCGGGAATTTAGAAAAACAAACCAAACCAAACAAAAAATAAACAGACCCAGTAGGTGGCAATGAGTAATAAAAATCAGACCAAAAATTAAAGAATAGGAACAAAGCAAACAATACAAAGAATCACTGAATGTGAGAGCTGCTTTGAGACCCTTAGCCCACCTAATCAAAAGAAAGAAAGAGATGACCTATCCATGCTATTTAGTACCCAAAACTAGCTGGAACAATAAGTCTACAAAATTATAAGGTTTCAAATAAGAAAGGAAGAAGTATAATTATCCGTACTTGCAAATGATTTACTATTACATAGAGACACAAAAATTCCTCCAGAAACCTTCTAGAAATGATCAGCAGTTTCAGCTAAGTGTCAGAACATAAAATCAACTTACAAAAATCAATAGCTGTTCAATAAACCAATGACAAGCATGCTGAGAAAGAAATAGTGAAAACACTCCCATCCACAATAGCTTAAAAAATATCTAGACATAAACCTAACCAAGGAGCTGAAAGTCCTCAACAACAGAGACTTTAAATGTCTGAAGAAAGATACGATGAAGATGCTAGAAAACAGAAAGACCTCCCATGCTCATGGATTGGTAGAATTAATATTTTAAAAATAACAAAATTTACAGATTTAATGAAATTTCAATCAAAGTTCCTACAGCATTTTTCATAGAAAAATAAAAAACTTCCTAAGATTCATATTGAAACATAAAAGACTTCAGAGGGCCAACAGAATTTTGAACAAAAAGAACAATGTTGGAGGGATTACCATTCAAGATTTCAAGTTTATCACAGATACATAGTGACAAAGAGAGCCTGGTGCTAAAACAGACATGTAGATCAATGGACAAAATATACGACTCAAACATGAATGCACATATCTACAGCCAGGTGATATTTGATAAAGATGCCAACATACAGATACACACTAGGGAAATTACACTTTCTTCAACAAATGGTGCTGGAAAAAATGGATATCCTTATGTAGACGGATTAAATGAGACACATTTCCATTCTGCATGAAAACCCACTCCAAATGGACATAATGATATCAAACTAGAAATGCTGGGATTGCTAGAAGAAAACTTAGGCAGTATCCTCCAAGGTATAGGTGTAGGAAGGGACTTTCTGAGTAAGAATCCATTTGCCCAGGAACTGAGGCTAACAACTGACAAATGGGACCTAAAAAACTAAAAAGCTTCTCAACAGCAAAGGAATCAATTGAGTGAAGGGGAAATCCACAGAGTTGGAGATAATCCTCAGGAGCTACTTATCTGCTAATAGTATTAACGTCCAGAATACATAAAGAACTCAAAAAACAACAAGTCAAGAAGTAACAAGCCAACTTTTAAAAAGGGTTTTGGATCTAAGCAAAGATTTCTTAAAAGAAGAAATAAACATGATTAAGAAATGTCTCAAAAAATGTTCGTCATCTTTAGCAACCAGGGAAAGCTAACTCAACCTACTTTGCTAGCCTGGTCAGAATGGCAGGCCAAGAAAACAGTCAACAACAAAAGCTGGCAAATGTGTAAAGGGAAACTTCATTTACTTTGGAAGGATTACAAACTGGTGAAGCCACTATGGAAATCAATGTGGAAAAAAAAACCCAGAAAGCTAATAGGTCTACCATATTACCCAGCTATACGACTAAGCATTTTTCCAACGAACTTGAACCGCTGCTCAGGTATGTATGTTGCTGGTGTATTCACAATAGCTAGGAAATGAAAACAACCAGAGTGTCCTTCAACTGATGAATGGTGAATGAAAATGTTGTACATATGTTCCATTCCATATACAATGGAATCCTCATCAGTTTTTTTAAAAAGGAGATTATGAATTTTGCATGCAAATAGATTGAATGAGAGAATATACTGAGTGAGGTAACAGAACCAGAAAGATAAACACCATATGTTCTCTCTTATTTGTGGATCCCGCCTCGAGTCTTTAGATGTAAATACATCACCCGGAGTAGCCATAGATACTAGAAAAGTAAATAGAGACAATGGTAGGGAGAGATATATATAGAGAAATTGTAGGATACAGGAGCTATGGAGGTGTAAATGAGAAAAACAGGAAAAGAGTCCTCTGGAGAGGAGAGAGGGAGGGAGGGCAACCAGTGATGGAGGGAAGCAGGGTAAATAACACAACGAATATCTGAAAGGGCCAAAAGCAATCTATTATTTTGTTTACTTAAAATACACATATGTAAATATATATGTGTTATACTTACATTAAATCAAGTTATGCCACTTGAGGTGACAATTTTTCACCAAAAACCATAGACTATCTGAAGAACAACAACAAAACCCAGATATGGGAAATTTCCTTATAAGTTATTGGTTGGAGAGTTCTACAGGCCTTTAAAACAATATGGATTATTTCCATTGCCCTTGGTTGCTTCCAAGAAATTAAATCTTAGACCCTATAGCTAAAGACAACATACACTTTAGACAGAGGACTTGGAGGAATCAAACTGAGACAGATCTGGAAGCTTTTTCCATGAGGACTAGGTCTCATAGTGTTAGAATGAGCTATGGAAGCTGCCAACAGACAATCAGTAGTCATTCCTGGCTCTAAGACTCACAAATGGCAACGATATTTATAATGGTAAGACACCCTGAAAGGTGCCATAGTGGCACTTATTTTCCAGGGTAACCAACAACTACCTAATTGTACTGAAGTCCTGCTAACAGGAAGAAATTCAAAGTCCTAAAAGCCTACCTCATTATCCGTAGCTGGTGAGGTCACAGACCCCACAGATCACCTGCTATTGGCGCGTCCCTAAACCAGTATGATGTCTAAGCCAATGTACAGTATAAATGCTGATTTTTACATTCTCTGGGGCATTGCACCTCAAACCATTTCTTTATTTTCCTGTCCTTTCTTGCCTTTTCAGTGTGTTGACTTACCTGATCTGTCTGAAGAACCTCTTCTACATAGCTTACACACAAGCATGTTCTCAGAGCTCTACTTGGAGGCATTTCCTTAGTATCTGTTCCTCTAGGCTCAAACACTGTAACTTTGGTATACATTGCATGCTACCCCTGCACAAGCTTGGAGCCCTCATATCCAGATCCTGGGGCCAGGAATTGAGTGAGTCTCTGAGTGTTGACCTAACCTCTCTACCCTCCAAACTTACAAACTCACAACTCACAGATCCTCCCTCCCTTCCTCCCTCCTTTCTATCCTCCTCTTTGCTGTGTTTTCATTTTTCATCATTAGTGGAAAGTTGTTTCTGGGTTGAACTTGTGAGGCATTTTGTTTTGTTTTTAAATTTTGTTTAGGTCAAAGGATCTGTTTGTTGCAGGATATTTGATCCCATTGTGAACCCCAAAATTGTGACCTGTAAAACACTGTTTCTTGTTTGGTGTGATTGAGCCCTATCACACAACTTTAATCCAAGAATTTTCTGTTTATTGTAAACAGGTGATTATGGTATGGGTCATCCAGCCCTAGTACACACCTTTAATTCAAGAGCTTTCTGTACACAGGCTTTAATAAAGTCAACCCTTTATTAAGGCTTTAATAAGGTCAAGAGGCAGAGCAAGAACCCATCTGGCAGGGATTATAGAGTGGGATGGACTTTGATAAGACATTGTGGAGGAGGAAGAGGAGGAGAAGAAGGGAAGGAGGAGGAAGAGGAGGAGAAGGGAAGGAGGAGGAAGGGATTTTTGGCTTTAGCTCTTTGGCTTTAGCTTAGGCCTTGGGGTTTTTGTTTTGTTTTTGTTTGTTTGTTTTTGTTTTGTTTTGTTGTCTTTTCTTCCTGGGCTATCAGTTGAGCTAGTGAACCCTTTGGGTTCTTTCCATCCAGACCTGAGTTAAAAGGAAGGCCATCTGGGTGCTTTCTCTGCCTCTCTGAGCTAGCATGTTTTCACCCCAGCATCTGGCTCCCCATAAAATATTTTATTGATAAATTAGAATGCTTGGAATTTCCACCTTTTTAAAACAGCACCTGCTTTTCAAAATGGTATGGCAGAGAAGCTCACTAAGTCAGGCTTGAAGAGGCAGAGCCGCTTTTTTTTGGAAGCCCGGATCCCCAATGCTACAGAACCCCTGAGACAGTATCCTAGCATCTGTATTTTCCAAGGCCAGGTGACTCGTGGGGCGCCTTGCCTCTCCATTTCCTGCACTGGCACCCTGCATGATGTCTGAGATCATAGACCATCACCCTTGAGCCTAGAGGGATATGTTCCATAATTTCACATAAGACTCAAAAAAAAAAAAAAAGGGAAAATAGCACACACATTCAGAGATGAGTGTTCAGGCAGAAGTGGGGCTGGGGATGCCCTGAACTTGGCCCATACCTTATGCTGCTATTTATAAATAGATGTTGGTGTAATAAAAGTGCACATCTACAGGAATAAGAAAAGTAGTTATCCAAAACCAAACAAAACAAATAAAAGAAAAAAACAGATGACACCACCCTCCCCCTTCCCCAACTCTTCCTTCTTTGGGCCTATTCCTTTCCTGTTTGGTGTTGGAGATATAACTGTCTTAGCGAGCTTTCCATCGCTGTTGGGAAAATGCCTGTGGAAAATCAAGGGGAAAGGGGCAAAGATTTATGTTGATTTATGGTATCTCCAAAGTTTCAATGCATGACCTTGGCAGGGAACAGGAACATTGTGGTAGAGCAAAGCTGCTCACCTCATAACGGATGGTAGGAAGAGAGCAAATGGATAGGGAGGGCCAAGAGCAGGACATAGCCCCCACAAGCAGTGTCTCAAAGATTAATTTCCTTCATCTAGGTCTTATTTCCTAAGTTCTCATCAGCAATAGTTTGTCAGTGATTGACCTATTAGAGCAGGAACCCTTACGATCTCATTACCTCTGAACATCATAGCTCTAAGGAACTGAAGCTTTCACCATATGAGCCTTGGGGAGGGATTTCGTATCTAAATCACAATAGCAGTACATTTTAATCATTTTGTAGAAGTTACTTTTCTTCTGCATGGTCTACATCTCAGCCAGTCGTAATGCCTATAGAGCTCTAGAGCGCTCCAAATGCTAAGTGTGCAAGCGTATGCGGCAGGGTGGAGATGTCAGAAGCGTCTTGACAGAGCTGTGTAGAAATGAACCTGATAAACAGATGATGTAGGCTGCTAGCCTCTCTCAGCAACTGAATAAAAACAATAATAGGAGGACAAAAAGGCATGGAAACTAAGCTGATGAAAGATGCAGAGATTCATAAGTTCAAAGTATGGAGTCAGGACTGGGAGAGAGGACTCAGCACCGGCTGCTCTTTCAGAGGACCCAAGTTCCAGTCCCAGCATCTACACGGTGCTCACAAACATCTCTAACTCCATTTCCAGGAATCCAGTGCCCCTCCTGGCCTCTCTGAACGCCAGACACACAGGTAGTGCACACACATACATGTGAGCAAAACATCTGTACAAACAAAAGAAATAAAAAATTGAAAGTATTTGCGTTTTGATCTCTAGAAATGTTTTTAATCAGAATCACCTGTTCTATGAAGCTTTTGCTAGAAAGGATTATTTACAGTGTCATGTAAAGAAACACCCAAATAAAGCAAAGCAGCCAGTGAATTTCTTTTTTCTGTTTTGCAAAAAGAGCTATCGAAAATGCCTGGGTTTAACTGCTGAGCCATCTCTCCAGCTCCTAAAATAATACTTTTGATTCAACTAATAAGGTTGATAGGAGCCAGGGGAAAGGTAAAATGTAAAAGAGAAGCTAATATTATAACTGAAAACTTCCAAACAAAACATTGTCTGTCTAATCAGAAGTGCTTCATGATCAAGTGATTTAACATCAGAAAACACTAAGGGCAGTTAGAGGTGAACCGCACAGCACATGGTCAAGGCTTAGGAAACGGTTGTCTGGGGGCTTTTTTTTTTTCTCGGTGTATGACAAGTTGCCATCTTGCACTTTGCCCTAGTAGTCATGGCAACTAGAACAAAAGGTATCCAGTAGAGAGGTCTTCTGTAATTGTAAAGGTGCTTTCGGTAATCCCTAAGGGAGGGTGAGGAGAGTCTTTCCTAGCAGTCCAGCTGTTCCACCCATCTCCAGCTGCAAACAATACTGGGAGATGCTAGAGCATATCAGAAGGGAAAGGTTAGTTGAAAGTAGGACTTCATGAGGCAGCCTTGTGAGGTGGCTGTGCATGACGAGGTGAGGCTTGTTGGTGATATGATTATTTTGGGTTTATAGTCTCTTCTGAAGTTATACTCTTCTGAAGTTATACGTTCAATCATACTCTGTAAGAAAGTCCAATAAACTCATTGGTCTCACCGAGTAGGACTTTGATGAAATGATACTCTGGTGGGCTGTGGGTGCTCATCAGGGCGACTGGACATTTGCTGTGTATCCAGAAAAAGCTATCACAACAAGGTCTCTGAGTTCAAGTCCCTATATCAGTAGTGAAACACAAAATAAATAACTAGCCCAATGTTACTGACTGCTCAGCAGTGTGATGGGGACCATCAACACAATCAGCTCAATATTTGGAAAAGAAACATTTAGTGAAAATGAACAGCCAATGAAATAAAGGATTTTTAGGTAAATGGGGTGATATCTCAGCGAGCAGAGTGCTTGCTACACAAGTCTAAGGCTCTGAGTTCAGATCCCCAGCACCCACTGAAAAATCTGGACACAGCAGCATTTATCCGGAACCCTAGCACGGGAAGCAGAGACAGGTGATTCCTTAGGCCCACTGGCCATCCACCCTGAGTAGGCTAGCTTTAAAGATTCAGCGAGAGACTTTGTCTCAACAAATAAGGTAGAGAGCAACTGAGGAAGGCACCTAAATGTTGGCCTTTTGCCTCCATCTACAAACAGTATATGTACATGTGCAAACACATTTAGGAACATTTAAGATATTTATTGCTCACATACAAAAAACTAATATAAATAGTATATGTAGTGGTGGAATAATAATAGAAGTGTTAACTTTAAAATAATAAAAATGGCAAGAACAATCATTTTGAGTATTTTTTACCATAGAGATTTCTAAAAAGCACAATACAAAATAAAATAAATAAAAGATATGAGGGTGAGATGTCACCAGGTGAAGGAATTGTGAGTGCTTGCATTGGAAAGTGCAAATGGGTTGTTCAAATATAGTAAAGTGAAAAGGTGGGTTTCGGGATGAATAAAAGTAAGGCCGCTATTTATTTATCCCTGAAGGAACTTATATAAGGACCCAGAGACTAACAGTGTTTCTCTGTCTTCTGAAACTACTGCACATACTTGAATCATTGTTTTCAGATGTTGGTCCACAGGTATACAATCCCATTAGAAGAGAAATAGAGCTAGTAGGTAAAGCCTAGATTCCTTAAACTACTGCCTATACCTAGGGAAAATTCAGATTTCCACTCAGGAGGGCCATGCAGGTGAACTTGTGTCATCAAATGGTTTCCTGCAGAGATGGGACACAAATATCTATTTACTTTAGATGGAGACGGACAACACACTAATGCAACAATTAAACCAAAGTCCAATTTGTTGAATGAATAAGTTTATTGGGGTTGCTTTCAGGAGTATGAATGAGAGGTTACCCACAGGATCAGGGGTGACTCAAAGGTGCTTCCACCAGTAACCGGAAAAACCCAGCTCAGTATGGATGATGACTCATGGCAGCTGGAGCTCTGCATGACATACAGGCAGCTCAGTAGGTTAGAGAATCTATTTCAGACGTTGTTTTCTGTTTCTGTGACCTTGGAGGTGGGCGTGGGGGGGTGGAGAAGGGGAGGGAGGAAGAGACTGTATCTGTAAATTTAGCCTTTTAAGACCTGTGACACTTGTTTACTTCCTCAATCTCAGAAGGCTCCCCCCAACCCCTCTCTGGAGATAGTATTTCAATTCAGAATGTTCCAAACCTCAAAGAGCCCCCGCGAAGGACGGAATATTTTTCAGTGTGTAAGAAATTGCCACACAGCACTGCACTCCTTGCTCCAGCTCTTGCCCTCTTTCTGACCTCATCTTTTGCGATGTTCCCTCAACCTCCTGAGGGTGACGTAGATATGCATCTGTAGCTGAGCACTGGGCCACTGCACTATAGCAACTTTCACTTCTCATGGGCTCTACAGGTGATTCTCAGTCTCTAGTGCCCACCCTACATTGCAAAAAAAAAAAAAAGTTTCTTTCTGTGACTGGTTGAGGCTGATAGCACCAGCGATCTATGGGTACCAGAATAAATGTTTAGAAGTCTGCCTGACAGGCACATCCTATCAATTTAATGGAACATCAGTAGTGGCTTTCCCACTGGTGCCTGTGATCTCCCTGGCCATGGATTTTTTTTTTCTCCTGGCTCCCAGTGCCAGACAAAAAGTCCCTCGTGTGTATCAGGTCTTCCACACATTGCTGAAGCTGTTGGTTGTATCCATGACGTTCATGCCACTATTGCCTCCATAGTTCACATACAGTTTTGTGTTATACATTCTGATGTTCACTTGGATATTCAAAGGGCCTAGCACAGAAACAAATGAAACTGTTTTTAAAGACTAAGAACACATTTAGATTTAAGATGTATTGAAAACCTGTTCTAGTCAAGGCAACATCATATGTTGTCATAAAGTTAGACAACCAGATCAATAAAACAGTTTAGTCTAGACACAGACCCATTTGTATAATTACAGCTGATGTTTTTTGACAAAGTACAAATTCAATGAGTACAGAAAAGATAGTATTTCCAATAAATACTGCTGCAACAATCCAATATCTACTTGTAGAACATAGTTTTGATTTATCCTGTGCAGCTGAAATGTAAAACCTAAACTTTAAATCTTTTTTTCAAAGACACAGGGGGAAGTCTTTGCAACCTTGTGTTAGAAGATAATTGATTACACGTAGTAACCAGCCCGTAGCAATGAAGGCAGTTTAAAGAGATGTTTGTACTCCCTTTAGCTGTCAAGTTATGGAAACTATTTCCCTAGGAATTCCACGTTGGTAGAAGGAGTGACTGAAGCCTGGGCCAGCAGAAGAGAAACTTGTTCCCCAGAAAGAACTTAGTAACTTGCCATATGACTTTGCAAAAGATCTTAAAGCAGAGACAATGGTCAGTGTTGGGCAGCGCCATGCCTTTTCCAGGACTGCTTAGCTAAGCATATCCTCAGCCCTCCAGCTAAACCTAAACCTCATGCCAGGGCTCTGAAGATGGACTTCCAGGTCACTGGACCTCTTTGTTCCTATTTACAATTTGGCCGCATTGAATAAACCTCCTTTTACTGCTTGTCACTATTAATTTGTCTCTTTAATTGGCTTATTGGGGATGGGTGGCTGAGTCTGGCTTATTAGGGCTGCCAGCAACCAGGCTCTGATCTTCACGGCTTTTGTGACAACGTGGCACTAAAGGAATTGCTTTAAAAAACTGATAATGAAATCTCATTCAACTGAAAAGTGGGTTCTCTTGAGAAGACTCAGTATGACATGAAGGAGGCTGGGAGAAATATTTGTTTACACCTGATAAAACCTTGCATGCAGGTTTACAAAGATCAGCCAGACTCAACATTAAGAAAACAGTCTAAATAAAATGCCAAAAGACTAGAACTTTTATTTTCCCAAGTAAAATATGCTAACAGGCATGCAAATTCCAGTAATTAATGGGTGGGTTCAAAGTACTGCCATGGTGAATGGCATCTTACACCCAAAACTCTGGACTGTACTTGCAGGGCTCGCTTCCAGGGGAGTCTTAAATGGTTCATTGATGGTAACTTTTATCAAGCTAAGCCCGTTCTCCCAGTTGCTGGTTTCTGTCCTATGGAAAGCAGTCATACCAATGGTCCAAAAGCAGCTGTGTGGCTTGCTGGAGCCAAGGTGGGCAGTCAGAACTCTGGCTTCCAAGTGTCTGTGTGCTGGCCGCTGGCTATGGACTTGGACTACAAAGATGAGGGACTTCGAACTCACTTCTGCAGCTTCCATTGCCATTACTGCAAGGAACTCTGGATAAAGTGATTTGGTCGGGAGGGGTATTTAAAGGTTCAACACTGTTTTTCCCCTTTGGATGCCAATCTTTGGACATCCACTATATTCAATAGCAAGAACAAATACAGGGGTACTTTGGAAACTTGTTGAGCATGCCCAAAGAAGGGAAAAGGACCAGCAGGGTTTTGCAAAGACCTTAACATTTCTGTCCCACTTTGGTCTCTAGCACAGAGACATACCAGAATAGTTAACAGAATAACAAACGATGGAGGAAAGGGAGACTTCGATTCTCAAAGCTACTGGTTCTGTGACTTTACTGTTGCTCTGATAAAATGCCACGGGAGGAAGAGGAGCTCACTTGTAGTTAGGCTTACAGTTCTGGAAGAATTAGAGTCCGTTATGGCAGGGCAGGGGGCGTGGCAGCAGGAGAAGGAAGCTGGGAGCTGGCCTTCAACAGCAAGCATGAGGAGAGAGAGAGAAAGAAAGAGAGAGAACAGGAAGGAGGAGGAGGCTGTACTCTTACAGGCCACCACACTTTCCACAGCAAGTCTACACCTCTTAAACCACCCCAAATAGCAGCACAGATGGTTGCAGCTTGTCCAAGTACTTGAACTTGTGAGGGTCTGAGGGCCCTTTTCTTATCCATCCACCACAATTATCATGTTATAAGATTAAAATATCCAGTCCTCAATAAGAAACCACACAGTAAACAAAAAGGGGTGGAGGACGAGTCAATACAACATGTCACCGAGAGACAAGCATGAGCGGTGAGGGGAGGTGGGGCAGGAGCAAACACAAGCAATGTGCCATCATGTATTTGCACGGAAGTATTATTTTAGAGATTACTATTATCTTCTCGTACACCGAATCAGAAAGCCGAGACAGGGAGATTGCCCTGAGTTACAAGCCTTCTTAGTCTGCCCAATGAGTTCCAGGCTGGCCTGGGTTGCAGACTGAGACCCCATGGTTAACATTGCTACACATGCATACAGACCAGAATTTGGATCCCCAGAATCCAAAGGGCACCCAAGAGGCACCCAAGTCCAGCCTTGGAAATGGGATACCCAGAGCAAGCTGACTAGGGAGACTAGCTGTGATGGATATTCTTTGGTGTCAGCTTGACCACACCTGGAATTAACTAAACCTAAAACAGGGGACACCTGTGAAGGATTTTTTTTCTTGATTAAATCATTTGAAGTAAGAAGCCCAACTTTTAACCTGGATCTTTTGTGGTGGGAAGAGTCACCATTAATCTAGGACACCCCTTCTTCTAGCAGCCTCCCTTTCTCCATAAAGGACACAGAAGAAGGAACCTTGTTCTCTCTTTGCCCCCTTGTCCTCAACTTGCTGGCAAGTCCACTCCTTCCTGGCATTAGCACCTACTTCTTCAAGATTCTGGTGTATACTGAAGAGCAGTTGAGACATCAAGCCTTGCAGACTAAACAACTATTGGATTCTTGGACTTTCCAATAGACAACCATTGATGGACTAGCTGGATCACAGTCTGTGAGCCAAAATTCTAATAAATCTCATATATGGAATGAATATATATAATATTATATTTATCATATAAACACATAATTTCTGTTCTACAGAACCTTGCCTAATACACTAGTCATATGGGTGATCTCTGGATTTGATTGAGAGACCATATGTGCTGACAAGTCTTATGCTAGCGGGACATAGGGTAGTGGGAAGAGGGAACTGTGTTTCAGGAAACACCCCTACCATATAGGCAAGCCTGTGATGAATTTTATTAACTAATAGTTGATGTGGAGGGGCTCAGTCTCCTGTGGGTGGAGCCACACCTGGGCAGGAAGTCCTGGGATGATGTTAAAAATAACAGCAACAGCAGCAACAGGCTGAAGAAACACTGAGAAGCAAGCCAGTGAGCATCGTTCCTCCATGGCCTCTGCTTCAGTTCCTGCCTTAAGTCCCTGCCATGATTTCCATAGACAATCGACTACAAGCTGTAAACTGAGATGATTCCTTTTCTCCACAAGTTGCTCTTGGTCATGGTGTTTCATCTCAGGAATAAAACCCTGACTAGGACACCAATGTCTCAAAGAATAAGGTGGAATAGTGATAAAAGATAATGCCCTACATTAACCTCTGGTCTCCACATGTGTGCATTCATATGCGTGTACCCACACAAGCATACACACACACACAAATGGTGCAAACACTAACAATCAGAAATACGACAGAGGGAAAAGGCAGGGAGAGGAACATCTTTTCATTGCTCTTCCCCACTGTTTCCATAACTTGAGTACCAGAACACAGACTGAGTTCATTCTGACCATTCACTTGATACTGGTACATTCTGATCTCCACATACATCAGAGCAAACTTTCAGTTCTCTGGGTTCTACAGACAGGGCTGTGAGTGGCCCTGCATTGGCAACCCTCGTCCATTACTTTCCACAGCAGCTAGGATTCTTGCAATTAAGGATGAGACCAGGGTTGCACCTGCCCATGCCTGGGGGAAGGATTTGCAGAGCCTTGCCATCTGATCCTTCCTTCTTTTCAGAAAAGCACAGTCGTGTTTTCTATGACCAGATGCTAATTTCTCAAAGTGCCACACTTATTTTTGCCTTATCTGTCTTTCTCTACCTCCTCCCAGGTGTGCCCAGGCTGTGATGAACACTCTCTGACATGGACTGCACCCCTTGTGAGCTTTGACCTAACAGTCACAAGCAGGAAGTCCAAGCATGGCAAGATTTGGGAGAGGGGAGGATGTTGAGACCTGGACTCACACATGCTACACAACTGCAGCCCAGGGGCATGGTAATGTAAATGCCAGGCACTGTGCACCTTAGCCGTATTTTTGAGCTGTTGAAGAATCACCTCTACCTAACCAGATGGAAGGGGTAGATCCCTGGACCCGTTGCTATTCTTGTTGCTGAGCAGAGAGCACAGTGATGAAGATACGGTAATATCCCTAGGACCAGAGAGATGCTATGGAGGCAGATGAGCTCTACGACATGAACATTGCTCTTCAGGGAGGCCTGGGTATCATTTAGGCATGATCTTAGCTTGTAGAGCCATGCTTTCCAGCTGTAGGTGATGAAGGTCGATTAGCCCACCATCAAAACTGAGGTTGAGAGACCTGCCCGCCAGACTCTCGAACCATGGATCTGGCAGGTGCTGCCTCATCGGTGCTTCCTCCCTACTGCCCTCTGCTCCTCCTGAGAGCCTGAACTGCCTTCACCTAGTCTCCCGTGGGCACAGGGCCTGTTCTCTATTCCTTGAAGAAAAGCACAGCTCATCTTTCAGGTCCACTTCCTCCAAGAAGCCTTCCTCTGGCTGCCTGAGCTTGTTTGGTTTCTCTCTTGTTGGAATAGTTGGTGTTTACTGCAAAGTCACTCAAAGTGTCTGCTGTAGGCCTCTTCACTAAAGGGCAGAGAGCAGAAAACACAATACCTGGGAGCTTGTGAACGAACCATAATTTGTGCTGGGATTGACACTGAGATGTGCTAAAATTTCACTAACATGACTAGAATATGATATGCTTTTGCTATGGTTATTTTTCTTTTTCTTTTAAATATTTTATACATAATAGCATTATCATATATTAATAATAGACAAAATGGGCTTCATTACAATATTTTCATACTACATAATGTGTTTTGATCATATTCACTTCCCACTCTTCTCTCTTGACCCCTCCCATTCTCACTTCTCCTTTCTCTTGCCAATTAGCCTTCTTCTACTCTCCATGTCTTTTGGTAAACCATGAGTTTAATTAGGGCTACTACAAACACATGCAGTTTTTCTTTAAAAAATTAATATGGAAGGAGATCCAAGATGGCTGCCCCAGGAGGAGACTGTGTCTGAGGAGCAGGACAGTAGTGTAGGCACAGCGACCAGGAGACTGAGATCTGGGACCTAAAACACCAGCGTTTGCGACTGCCAGGTGAGCAGAATTCCTACGGTGGGGAAATCAAGTGGAAAAGTCC
>CM053756.1:7213958-7350752 GCA_028658305.1 Pachyuromys duprasi
CTTCAAGAATCGATATGTATCCGAGGATGACCTTGAACTTTTGACGTTCCTGCCTTCCACGCCTCACACTGATTATAGGTGTGCAGATTACAAATGTGTCCTCCCACACCACATTTATCAGCTGCTGGGGATCAAATTAAGGGCTTCGAGCCTGCTAGGCAAGCACCCTACCAGCTGTGCACCCTTCCATGGCGCATTTAACAATTTCTTGACAAATAAGGAAAGCAGTGTGTGTTTCAGGTTCTATAATAAATAATAGAAAGCAACTATTGTTGTGGGGTATCCACCAGAGAAGACTGCTCAGACATGGATTTAGGCCAACAGAAAGTCTTTATTAGCCAACTGCTGACTACACTGGGTGTTTGGGGCCTCAGTGTAGCTCCGAGCCTTTCTCAGTGTGAGCTTTCAAGCATGAAACCACATCCTTGGTTGGCACAGCTCAGTTAGCAAGGACAGTTAAAACCAGAAGCAGAACTACAGAAGCCAAATGCAAGGTTAGTACATTTAGAGACTTTCCCAGAACTGCAGACTTTGATGGATTAGGTCTTTGTTTTCATTTGGCAAGTGGTGCTCATGCTGAGTTCTATGGTTTGAATGGCACTTGTATCATGGAGTATGTTGTGCTAAGGTCTGGGGGCCTGATATAGTGTCACTTCCATTTTATTGGTATGAGTGATGAGGATCAGAAAAGCTAGTTAGGGGATGGCAGTAAAAAAAATAATAAATGAATAAAGAATATCAGTAGAAATCACACAGGTTTGCAAGCAGTTCTGAGAGTTAGACCCACAATGTTTGAGCCCAAATCTTTCATATCATCGTATTTGGCTTTAAAATTTTAACTACTATTCATGACAATTACTACTCATTGCTAGTTTTAAAAGAAACCAAAGCAGTTATTTGGAGAATTGGTTGATCTACTACAGAAAATTGGCCTGAGAAGAATACAGCACAGTGTGAGGATTAATCTTGATTATTAACAGATTGAATCTGAAATCAACTAAGAGAGAGGTCTGTAGACAGGTTCATGAAGAATTTCCTGGAAGGATAAACTGACGGGTAAAGACTATTCTCCAGAGTGGATGGTAACTTCTGGAAGTTACTGGGACAGAAAGAGGTTTAAGGAGCTAGCGAGGTTGTTTGCCTACCTGCTTTTGTTCTGAGCTTCTAATGCAGCTACTCTGCTGCTACCTCTGCTCCATCTTTCAGTGGCATCAGAGACAGATTTCTCAGCTTTCTAATGTGGATTAAAGATGAGAAACCCAGTGTCCAAATGTCGCTCAGGCCCCTAGTACTCTCTGGCACCGCTAAGGCATTCAGCTGGGTTCATTGAACTCCTTTCTCATCCTTTCCACACAGACAACCATTGTTGGGCTACCCAGCCTGTACTGTGTAATACGGTCTAAAAAATTCCCCTTTCTAATATATGTATGTGAGGGCGTGGGGCAGGCCCTTCACTGTCACATTCCTCTCATATAGATGTCTCTCTGTGCTCTTGACAGACATTGTGTTCTCGGGTTTTCAGAAGCAGTAACCCAACTGAGATTCCCCCGACAGCAGAACACAAGGAAGCAGAGGGAGGGCCAGGCCCTTTCCTGGCTCTTGAACTCTGGGTTTCAACTGTTTGTCTGATGCTGTTCTTAATAACTGTTCCTAAGTTATCACACCTTCTGTTGTATTTATGACAGTGTGCTAGTCTTTTCATGTCTAGAGGAAGGGTTTCTGCCTGCTGGAGGTAAACTATTTCCTTGGCTGGAGAATGAATTACTGACTGGCCCACTTTTAATGAACAAGAAGCATCTGCTTAACTGTGGAGAAGTGGAGTAAGAACACCAGCGATCGCTGCTTTCACTACGCAATTCACCCACCTCTCAAAAGTCAGTGCAGTGAAGCAAAAGTCTGTCCCAGATCCCCATGGCAGGCAACCTGCTGCCTACACAGGATCACCTGTGGGCCCAGCATCTGTTCAATTGTGTTTTGTGTCTGCCTGTGGCCTTCCTCCATCATTAGGAGCTGTTAAAGTAAGGATCCAGGTTATGAGATAGCTCCCACCCCATCAGGGATCTCAAGACCTTTTCCTTTTCCTCCTCTTAGAAAGTGTGGTTTCCAGTCTCTGCTCCTTAACTTACCTGATCTTTGGCTCCTTTAAGCTCTTCTTTCTGAACAGTGTCCTTGAAACTGATTACACACACACACACACATACATATATTATATGAAGCCAACTATTTCCCATTTGCTTTTACCAGATTCATCTTCCTGGGGCTCATAGGCAAGGACTGTTGTACTTTGCTTCTATCCTGTCTGTGTTTGGAAAGTACAGGTTTGGGGAGCCAGGGGCTAGTGAGGGGACAGATGTATGTGTTTTGTTTTGAGGTGCCATGGACCCTGTGGATAGGAAAAGAAAGAATCAGGTGTATAGCTGGAGGTAAGTGGATATTCTGGCCAACCTAGAGCTGGTGTTTGAAAAGTCAACCACTGAGCAGACAGATCCTAAGATTGGTGACCATGCTATGAGCGGGTGAGAAAGTATAACTCAGCCTTCCAGTTCAGGAGTGATTTATATGCCACACTCCATTTTCTAATTGTGTCTGGAAATGCAACTGGACAGAATAACTGTGGCACATGGAAGGGTAGAACTATTGCAGCTAGAGATGAAGGTACTCTATGGGAATGTCAGCTCAGAATGCTAACTTTGGAATGTGATTCTATTTTTGAGGCTGAGGTGGAGGAACAACATGGTTTGGAGCAATGACAACATAGTTCATACTGTATATTATCAAAATTCCCACTAATGATTCACGAGGAGGGGAAAAAGGAAGGAAGGGAGGAGGAAATACTTAATATTACAAGGGGTGGTGGTGTGGTGGTTTGAGTGTGACGTGTCCTCCATAGGCTCATGGGTGTGAACACTCTGTCCCTAGGCTGGTGGCACTGTTTGGGAAGGTTGTAGACTCTTTGGAGGAAGAGCTTTGATGGAGGAAGCACATGGCTGAATGTGGGCCTTGAGTTTTTTCGGCTGGCCCACCTTCAGTTCTCTTCCTGCTTTGAGACTGGCCTTGCAGAGGGGCAAGCTGGCCTCATGCTTCTGTCACTGTGTCCCTACAATGATGGAACGTAACTTTCCAGAACTGAACTAGAACAGACGCTTTCTCTCTCTTCAGCCACTTTTGATGGGGCATCTTTATTGCAGCCACAGAGAAGTATCTAATAGATGTCCAGGGACATCATCAAGGGAAACTGAGAGGGCAGAGATGTGGGGGAAGGTGCCTTCACCGCTTCACCACTGCGACTGCCAACACCATCATCATCTAATGAAGTTATAACAACCCACTGTTGCTTATAAACATGGGACGAGGCTGAAAGGAAACCAACCACCTTTACTACACAACATTGCTGTTAGGGTGGGCTTGATTGAAGTTTTATGAAGGTAAAATAAAAAAGCAGTTTGCTTTTTACTGGAATAATGAGTACAGCATCTCAGTACATAGGAGTGGAGACTGTATGCCAAGGTGCAGGGGGCATGAGGGTTTTATAGGACAGAAAAAGGATCTGTGGTATGGACATTTTTATCTGTGGGCTTGTTCTTGTGGACGTTTTTGCCATATGTTTGCCTTTTTGTGAGAGGGGCCTCAGCTCCCGACTGCCTGCAGGCAGATGTTTTTGTTGCTGTGCTGACTTTTTTGTCAGGCAGATGTTCTCATCAGGATATTGAATCAGCAATTTCGTAGTTCATCCAAGGCTCTGTTTCAGGTCATGAACCCTTCATTCTAGACCCCAGAAGCATAGAATGGGAACAAGAAGCTGTATTCATCTGGCTGCTTTCTGCTGAGTCGGAGCAAAGCTGGAAGTTTTTAGGGTCTGTCGTCAGGGTCTAGGGAGGGAAAAGTCAGTTGCCTTCATATAGTGGGGCAAGAGTTTTAGTTTGACTGACTGTGGTGGATTTTATGACTGCTGTCATGTACTCCTGGAGAAAGCTTCACTAGAGAGGGGCTACAGTGAGTAAGATATGGTCAAAGATCAGGGGAGTATCCGTAGTCTTAATGTGGACCTGGTGATGGCAGTGATTTCATCCAGAAGGGTCGTCTGCAAAAAGTTTAAAAGACGTAAGTGCGAAGTTAATAAGAAATAAAGGGGTGATTAAAGAGGAGTCAGGGCAGGAGGGAACCAAGAGCCCACCCATAAAATGAAGCTTGTTGTTGATTTTGGGGTTGGGGTTGGGGTTGGGGCTGGCTCTTACGGCTTTGGACCCTGTCTCAAGCCAATTCATATTTGTTGGTGTGGAAGCAGCACTGTTCCCAGAGAAGGGCACAAGTAGGGTTAGCAGTAATCAGGAGATCTAGTCCTTCTTAATTCTGAAGTACCGTGGCCACCAAAGAATCGAGTTGGTCCTCCTGGACATTAAGCAGACCTGAATGGTCTTTCAGGTTTTCTGAGAGTTGCTGGCACAGAGAGGTTAAGTGATGTAAAGAAGCCCCCCAGTGCAGCTGCTTCAGTTCTGAATCCTGAAGAAGTTTCCAGAGTAGTAAGAAGAGGGCTGGGTTGGATAGCCCCTGGGTCCCTTTTCAGAGGCCACCTGAGTGAGCTGCCATTGGGGACTTCTGCTCTCTGACGGCTGTAATGGCTTTGTACTTGTCAGAAGGGCACATGAAGAAGGGGCATCATTTAGATTGTCTCATAGGAGGGTCCATCTAAGGGGCTGTGATAAAACTTAACACCTGGCAATGATCCAGAACATTAGTCGGCCGTACGGTGACACTGCGCACCCTTGGAGTGTGTTATGGAGTGAGGTAGCATTCAAAACACACAAAACGGGAGAGTGTTAGGACTATTGTAACTCAGAGTGTAAGTAAGAAAACAGCTGAGGCAGTTTTGACCTTCTTAAGTGAGGATAACAGGTAAGAAAATCATTTAAAGAACCCTTGGCAGGCTCTGCCATAGGTGTTGGCAAGACCACGATGATCTTTGTCACTGTTGTTCATTACCAGATGTAAGGCCATTGGCTTGGGGGAAGAGCTTTAGACCTTTCTCATTGGTTGGCATAAATTCAGAGTTGGCCATTGGGTATTTTCTGTTACAACTTTGTGAGGAACATTAAGAAGCAAAGTTAATGAAAAATAATAATATCATGATCAACATAATTTTTGCTTAGTAAAGTGAAATGTAGGTTTACAATGCACGACCATGTACTATAGTCCTGTAGCAGGGTAAGGTAACTTTGTAATCAGGTAACTGTCACATCGGATTCCTGCATGAGGAACAAGCACCTGGAAACTTTTAAAAAGAAGACAGTTAAAGTCAGCCTCTAATTGGCAATTTAAAAGATAAATAGAATACTATTAGGTCCTTTTTTGTAGGATTGTCTAGCAACATCCCAAGGTCACCAATTTGGTGTCCTGAATAATTTTCCAAACCTGTGAGTTTGATGGCTTAGTATCTGGCAGACTCCTTCAATGAGGGAACATGGGTGGTTAGGGGGCAGAAGGGCCATTACAGAGGTGAGAAGTTTTCCTACAGAAGGAGATGGAGTTTCGTAGTTGGTAAGTACAGCTTTTAGATTTGGCATCAATATTTATGTAGAGAGATCTGTTTTACTCATCTGTGGATGGACAGGGCAGTGCTGATATAAGGCAAGATCTTGTCCTGTATTTGGGCAATCTCTCTCTTTCTCTCTCTCTCTCTCTCTCTCTCTCTCTCTCTCTCTCTCTCTCTCTCTCTCTCTCTGTCTCTCTCTCTCTCACACACACACAGCATGAAGAGAGTCAGTGAGAAGTAGTTATCCAAATAGCATTTCATAACGTTAAGTGTAATGCCTAAGTAGTGCAGTCATTTGACCTAGTAAAGAAACTGATCATTTTAATCCTGGCTGTAGTTTCCTGGTGGGTATTTAAAAACATGTAGATAGCCAAAATAATTCTTTGCTTTTCTGTCAAGGCCAGTCAAAGATCTGGTCCTCAGGAGCAACTTGGGTGTGGGAGGAACCTTTGGCTCCTCTAGTCTTGTCTTTTCTTTTTAAACCAGTTAGTCCATCTATGTGAACCTAAGTCAAAGCCTTTCTTGACAATTGCTTTACTTGGAACTGTGGAAGAAATTTTCCTTTGGTGTTGACCCTTTTCTTTGTAGACTGGACACCGATTAGAACTCATCAGTGGTCTCCATGGTCTCCCTGGTCTCCCTGAACAGGGTGACTGTCCATAGTTACAGAATATTAAGGGCTGTTCCATAGTTTCCTGGAACATCATTGACTTTGGAAGGCAAGGGGGATATTGTTCCCTTTTATCCCTCTAACCATATTAATATAGGCTTCCAAATATGGTTATTGAACATGCAGAAGGTTGATTGTACCAGTCTAGTATTTTAGCTACTGTATAATATTTTAAAAGCCAGATATTTTAAAATAAATTTTGATTAGACATGCAGCTTAACCAGTTTTAAAGTTGTTGATCTTCGACCTTAGAAAACTGTAATACCATATTCATCATCACTAAGCCTTACCCTTTATGTGCTTTAAATAACTCACTCAGATCATCATAACTTGCATAGTCTTTCAATTTTTTGGAAACATCCAGCCATGTTAATCTTCACATACATATAAATCCTTCTTTATTAAAATGATTTCCATTTTACATCCCCCTAATATTTTCTTTTATTCTTAATATCATGAGATATAATGTTATTAATAAATTAATTTACTACTGTTGTGACAATTTTCTTCCTGGCAAAAGGGGAGACTTTAAGCAATGTCTATCCTCTTAAGGCCTCAGTGACAAACCAGAGTTCAATTTCATCAAAGTTCACTCTGGGGAACCAGTGAGTTTATTGGTCCTACTGACAGAGACTTGGTAAGGTGTTACTGGCTAGAGTGTGGGTAACAGAGAAGTAACTACATTGAGAAGTCCTGATATGTATGTATGTATCCCCTGTACATACAAATATATGTACATCTATACATATATACACAAATGTATACATACATATAATACACATACATATATGGATCTTCTTTTCTAGTCTTTTCTCTGTCTCTATAAGATTGGCTGGGAAGATCTGTTCATCATCTCTTTTTGTGAAGGAGTGTTAGCATTTAATAAGTCCCATTGTGATTATTTTGGGCACAGTTGAAAGTATGAAGATGGCAGTTGTTTAACTTTGAAGACAAGACAGAGCCCTGTATTCTAAGAGACAAATACTAGCTCTCTTTCTTTTCTTAAAATAGGCCTGGCAAAAGTAAGGATCTTGAAAAACCTATTTGTGCTTTTGTTTGTTTTTAAGAGGCAATAGTGGTAAAATATGCCCTTAACATATTTATTTATATAACATTCATTTATATATGAAACATATTGAAAAACACAGACATAAGTTATTCTTATCTAAAGGGAAGACAATTGTCCAATAGGAAAAAACATGTATACTGGTGTAGGAGTAATAATTTCTTGAAGTTAATTTATATCTTCAAATGATAGGGACCATGTAGTGAAGCCAGAATTGGGATAAGGATCAAAGAGATAACATCTGGACCAGAACTGTTTGATTACATTTATTTTGTTCTTACAAGCAGGTTTTTTAAAATGTTAGATGTAAAATTTCATGTTTTATCTCTATGCTACATTGATTACATATACCTCTTATGTTTTATCTTTTGTTCCTTAAGAGTTTAATTTCATTATGAACAAAATGAAACTGGCCCAGGTTATCACCTATAGTTCATATGAGCACTTACTGATAAATTAAATAAATATATAACATATTTAAAACAAGCAATAATCATATGTAGACAGTCTATATATACATAATCATACATAAGATATATTTTAATAAGCTATAACTTTGAATGTTATTGCTTATGGGGACTATTTTTTTTTATTATTCGTGAAAAGTAAAAAAAATCCAGAGATTTTTAGGAGGCATGTTAACCTGGGCAGAAACAGAAGCAGAGCCGTGTGGGGCAAAGGGAAGGGATTCTACCCCAGTTAGAGAAAAACAGGTCTGAAAACACCAGGCGGAAGCCTCAGGCACTAAGACCCAGCAGAGCCTGCCATAAAGGCTGCTTGCCTAAAACTTGACAGTTTATTCTTTGAATCCCCGTTGGGAATTTGTGTCTTATCAACATTTAGTCCTAGGCCTTCTGAAACCTCACCCTGTTTGCTCTCTTTGTAAGGTCCTCCTTAGATCCAATAAGTGTATTATGCAAAAACTGTGTTAAAATTAAAACAAACCAAAGACTGAAAATTGAAAAAACAAAACAAAAAACCCAGAGACAAACTTGGTTTGTCTCCAGGTAGATAGTGACTCCCCAAATCTACCAAAGGAATGTTATATGGGGGAAGTTGCTCCACAGTGAACAGATCTTTCTCCCTGTCAGAGAGTTAGAGGCTAGTCATGAATTCAGGCCTGGTGTGGCTGTCATCTAACTGATATTGGGGCTGGATCTGAACGGAGAACTGTATAAGAGTTGCGGGTCTGTGGCTGGCAATACCTAACATTTTGACGTTTGGTTTTCAGTATGCCAAAGGGGTATCCCCAACCTGTCACCAGGAATCAGACAACAGCCGGAGGGGTGACCTGATTTACAGAAGGGAGCATTCCCTCCTTGTGGGAGTCAGACAGCAAAGTCCAAGGAACTCCTGCAGTCGGGTATGGGGTGCCTCCAGACATTGGTCAAGCCCTGTGTGGTCTGGGAGACAAATGGCAAAGGGCCTCTGCTCTGTAGGTTCTCAACACCCTCCACAGGGTTTCAGCATCAAATGTGAGATCAGAATAGATGAAGAACCGCGTAGAAATGAAAGAAAGAAAGACCAGTCTTATTGCAATGGTATCAGAAATTGCTCTACCAGAACAATGAAGGGTTGAGTCATGGGAGTGGAGACTGCAATAAGGCAGGGGCCTTGGGGTTCTACACAGCAGAGCGGGGGACTTTCGGGTAGTACATGTACTCTGCATATTTGTCCCCTTAGTCTCAGCCTGAGGCAGGCTAGTGGATGGTTTTATCGTAGGTTGCCCTTCTTGTCAGGTGTCTTCCCCTCCTGACTGCCTGCAGAGGTTTTAGATACTGTGTTGCCTTTCTTGACAGGCAGATGTTTTTAATCATATACTGAGTAGTAAGTCCCTCAGCTTATTTAAGCTCTTTGTTTTAGGTCATTTACCCTTTAATACAGTCTCTTAATGTAGCTATGTATCTCAAGGACTTCCCCTTTTCCCTTTGCCTCAAAGTGATGAACAGAGCAAGGCTTGGGGTCCTTCCTCTGGAACAATCACATCACCCTTTGGGGCTTTAGGTTTCTCAGCTGTAAATGAGATTATGTGTTTATAGTTTAGCCGAGGTCTTTCACGGGTTAAGTGCTCACTGTGCACCAGACTTCCCGCAGTATTTATTGGCCTGCACACCCATGTCTTTGTCCACTTTTCAGTATCTTCAGTATCTTTTGTCCTTCCAAACTTTGTCAAGACCTTCATGCCAGCCCTTCTCACTTCATCTCCTTCATAGATGCCTTTGCTTCTGGCTTTTTGCATCTGTGTGTCTAGCCTGCTTCCTCCTGAGCTGTTTATTCAAATGTTAAACCCTCCTTTGTGTGTGACTGTGCATGCAGGGACTCTGCAGCAGTCCTGCAACCCCCCCCCTGCAGCCAGTACTCCTCAGTGGCTTCTAAAGATGCTTTCTCCCCCCCCCCCCCAACCCAGACAGTTCCTTCATCTGCAAAGTCACAAGCCTGGACATCCTGAGGACACCACCAATATCAGGCTTTGCCTCCAGCTCATCCAGGACCTACTCAGCCATGCCCTGTATGACTCAGATGTGTTTGGGTCCTCAGTGCATTTAGCAAGTTAATTGTTGATTAAGGGGCTGGGACACCCACACACCTAGCCCGACATTCTGACAGCACACCAAATGACTCTCAGAGTTGATTTATGGGCACAGGCTCGGCTCCTGGCTGGCTCATGTCAGCCTGGGCTAGAGTGATAAGCACACATTTATCTCTTGGCCTTGATGAACGACATGGCAGGGTTACGCCGTAAAGGCAACAAGGCCCACCCCCCTCTCCACACAGGAAGAAGACTGTCACAGGAGTACATTAGGGAAGCCTGCTCAAACTCCTGTGGGAGGACAATGCATAGATTTAAAAGCTAGAACTTTAATTATCATACAAATTAGGAGGAAATTAATCAGCTCTCATTTTATGACTGGACTTGGAGTGGGTCACTGATGCTTCGGTTTTACGGCAAATCTTTGATTAATTGAGACACAGCACAAAGGTATAAAATCCAAACTCCAGCTGCCTGCCAATCTCTCCACTTCCTTTTTGCTTGCCCAGAGGTGAGAAGATGAAAAGGGACCACTGTGTACTCAGAGGATACCAAAACGTGCAAGTGCATGCTCACGCCTTCACTTCCTGTGAGATGTGTCTTTGTCTTACCACGCTTTCTTAATGTGAATACTAGAATCTTCCGTTCCCCACCCATTGGGTGGAGGCTGCTGAGAAAGTAGACACCAGATGAAGGGCAGTGATACAAGGAAGGTCACCACAGAGATGTCAGTCAGAAGCACATACCTCACTCTCCACGTGCCCTCTCTCTACAGGCTCTGGACCACAAGAAAACCTGTCAATTAGAAGATGCTTTTCACAGTTATCAAGGTCCCCAGTGCCCATGTACACCTTCTCTCTCTCTCTCTCTCTCTCTCTCTCTCACACACACACACACACACACACATGTATTATCAAACAGCTGAATATTGTTAACAGGTTGGGGATCCCGAAAATAGCCACCTGCATGATGAAAGGGCTTAGAATATTGCTGTTGCTCAGTATATGAATCTAGATGCCTCAGCAGCAATTCCTGTTTGGTACTGGAGGATTCTTGGAGCTCTGCTAGTCTCCAGTCCACATTGGAAGGCCAAAGAAATCAGTGTGATGTCAGTGAAGGATGACATCATCGTCATCATCAGCAGCAGCAGCAGCTGCAGCAGCAGGAGAATAAACTTAATCACCAATGAGAATCGATGACAGGTAGTCCAAACATCTCTGTCTTTCCTCCAGAGTTTTTATGTGTGAGCATCCTGCCGAAAGCTGCCACCACTGTGTGTGTTTGGGGGGGGGCGGGCATCTCCCCTGAGTTGATCATCCTCAGCAGGCTCTCCCAGAGGCGTGTTGCTGGATGGGTTACATCAAGGTGACAAGGTTAACATCATGGCCCTGAACCATAGTAAAACTTTCAGCTAAAGATGTTTTTACAACTTTACAAGGTTGGCCCAGTCACCCATGGCTCCAATGCCATCAGGGCTGATTAAGTCCGGGCAGAGCAGAGGACTTTGGAGACCAAAGTGGAAGCCGATGAGAGCTGCCTGGGACTATAAGGAACTCCACTTTGGACCTTCAGAGTTTTGTTTCCCCAAGGCCCATGTCTGGAAGGCACTGCGGGGAGGCTTGGACGTATGCTAAGTCACTGGAGACATGCCCCTAAGGGAGATACTCAGCCCCTGGCCCCTCCCACCCCTCCTTAACAGGACCCTCTATCCTGACAACATCACTGTCCCAGACTCAGGTGACCAGGAATGGAAAACTCTGATGAGACAAAGAAATCTCTCTTTCTTTTAAGTTGCTTACCTCGGGTATTTTTCCACAAACACTATACTGCCCTGAACAGAGGAATTGCCTGTTTTCAGGGCACTATTCCAGGCAGGGAGCATGTGGAGGCCTCGTAAGAAGGCCCCACTAACTGATGCCCCTGGGCACAACAAGCATAACATGCCAGCCCTGAGTTTCTGACTTGCTCTACACCCTGACTTTACCCCACAGTCCTTCTAGTTTTCTGCATTCTGGTATCCAAACAAGTGAGTCCCTCCTGCTGCTCATTAAGCCAGTCATTGGGTTCTATAACACAGGCAAGGGCAGAGTGCATCTTACCACTAGATGACACCATTCCATCCTGAGCACATTAAGCTCCATGTTCAACATTGGTAGGACAAGCCCCCAACTTCTAGCACATGAACCTTTGAGAAACTCAAATAGTCTGCCCAGTTTGGGGTTACTATAAGAGACGCTGGAAGCCACAGCCACTTGCATGCTGTTTAAAGCACAGTTATTTAGTAATAGTCATAGTCTCCAAAGAACCTGACCCCTTTTCTTACTGTCTCTTTAATTTTATCGAACACCAAGGAGGACCTGAGTGTCAGTGGTTTACCACGAAATTTATCCCAGCGGCCAAGTGTTTCTTCAAATGTGGATACATGAACATGTGTAACCAACGTCGAATTATTCTGAACCATTGGGTGTGTGCTCCAAAGTTTGCAAAAATCCTTGGACACCTAGACTAATAGTTTATAGATGAACAGATAAGTGATAGTTGGGTAGGTGATGGATGGAAAGATAGATAAATAGATGGACAATATATAAGTGATAGAAAATATATAGGTGATAGATGTAGATGGACAGACAGATGATATAGATAGATAATAGGATAGGTGATGGATGATAGGTAATTGACAGATCATTTATAGCTATATAATAGATAAAAATAGAAAACATATAAACAGAAAGATAAATAGATGATATATAAATAGGGAGCTGATAGATGGATAGAAAATAGGTAGATGATAGGTAGGGAGATTGGTGAGAAATTCTTGTGTGGCAGTTTTCCCTGAGGATAAAACCTTCCATTTTGGAGGGAAATTTTTTTACCATACAGGACTTGAAAAGGGTGGTGAAACATCTGGCTCTTTCTAAGGCTGTTTACAGGAAGCTGTAACATCAGGGTATTCTAAGGCAAGGTGAAACACTCTCAGTGGAGAAGCCCATCAAGACAGGAAGTAATCAACTCAAAATAGCTTCAGGAAGTCCCTGAAGCTGACCAGATTCACTAGTCACCTCCTAACCCAAGAGTAATCAGTAAAGATTGCTGACAGTCACTCTCACATGATGAGGCTCAGACCAAGCAGCCTAGAAGAAACAGAAAACATCCAAGTAGTGTAGAAGAAGCAAAGAAGACCAGCTGAGCTGCCTGGCAGAGTCTCAGACCAACTGAGATATCAGGAAAAGACACCTTCTAACCTGCTGAGCTGCCTGAGGGTTCTGCAGTGTGCTCCAGGCTTCCAGCTTTTGTGAGTTCTCACTCATGCATGGTTTGGCCTCTGGTGATGTCTTAAGTAATTTATACTCCTATAAGTAACACCTCACCCATCTTCTTGTAAGAAACTCCAATAAAACACATTGCTTCACCACATTGGATTTTGGTGCTATGGTACTTTGGTCTGCCATCATTTCCTTACCTGAGGTAAACAGATGTTTGTTCACATCTCCCTAATGTTGGGAATGCACAAAGAAACAAACACACAAAAAACAAAACATAATAACCATCTTAATTCTACTTACTACCATTTCTGTTTTCAGACTCCATTTAAACATAGAGAGAAACTAAGTTCAGGGTCCCTGGACCTAGGGGATCTGGAGATTTCCAATAGCTGAATAGCTTCTATTGTAAGGAAACAGTTGTTGAGTCAGACACTTCAAGGACAACTTCTCCATCTTGCTGTCAGGGTCAAACAAGTTCATGATCTCAGGCCCAGGGACCCACTGCTCTCCTGATTGATGGAAACTCCCCTCCTTAACCCTCTATGTCAAAATATGGTTGAACAATGCTACAGACAACCCTACTCACCTTTGCTCTATGGTTTCACCCTTTAAATATGCAATACAGCTTCCCCTCAGGGACACTGTTCAGCTGCTGAACTGGCCGCCTCCCTGAGCTCAGAAAATAAAGCTTTCATCTTAAGCTTTCGTGTCTGAAGTGAGTTTTCTCAGCCTCCATCCCACCCAACACTAGGAATAGTGTCAGACAACATAGATGGATTGGTAGATGATGGAGGAGAGATAAATGGATAGATTGCAGATATATTATAGATTGATAACTGAATAATATGTAGGTGGATGGTAGATTATAACTAGATCATAGACAAGACAGATAGACAGGTAGACAGATATACAGATGACAGAGATGGATCAAATGTAGCCTATGTGGTGATTTACACCATAGTGAAGCAATACCCTAGTTGCTTCCTGTGAACTCTACACTGTGCAGAGAGCTAACATGTCCTTTTTAGCCTCAACATACATGTCCCCATGCTTTCCACTTTGCATATCCCTTCCAGTCTGACACAGTGGGCTAAGAAGACAAGCCCCCATGGCTGGTTTCTGGTCCCATGTATGAGGCAGTGTGATGAGCCAATGGGTGAAGAGAGGGAGGAGGTGAGGTTGAGGGTGTCTGCTATTGAGAGACACTGCAGAATTGTTGCGTATTTGTACGTACCACCTTAGAACTGATTGGGGTGGTCCCTAAGCGATCATGGAGAATACTTCTGCCTGATACTTGCTCAACTTGAAAAATGTTGGAGGGGCTTCCTGAAGATAGAGATGGAACATGTTTTTTGTTTTTGTGTTTTTGATAAAGGGAAGCATTGTGTTTGTTGTTTCCACATCTTGTAAGTAGCAAAGGTTGAACTACTCAGACCAAGAATACAGCTGAGGAACCTTAGAAGCTGTTAGGCAGACCAGGGAAGCCTTTCAAAGGGAGAAAGTGTGTGAAGGCCGGAACCTCTCTGGTACTTTTTCTGGTTTTTACATTTTCCGTGCGTGCATGTGTTAAGGTATGTATATAAGCCTATGTGTGCACATGTATGCCTGTGTGTACATGTGTACAAGTGCATATATGTGTCTGTGTGTCTGCACATGTGACTGTCTCTGTGTATCTCTGTGTGTCTTTATAGTTTGTGTGTGTATCTGTCTTTGTATTTATAGGTCTGTGTGCATGTGTCTGTGTACCTCTATGTGCATGTGTGTGCATTTGTGTGTGTGTATGTGTGTAGGTCAGGGGTTAATTTCAATGTTGTTTCTCAGTTACCTTATACTTAAAAGGTTTTTTTTTTGAGACAATGGCCTGAATTCATTGATTTAGATAGGATAGTTGGCCAGCAAGCTCCAGGGATGCAGTGGTCTCTGCCTTGCCAATGTTGGGATTGCGATATGTGTTACCATGCTTCCCTCTTCCCCTGAGGGTTGAGCTCAAATCATCATGGTCACATAGCATGTATTTTACTGACAAGGCTATCTTTCTCCGCACTCCTGTTTTTCACATTTTCCTTGGAGGTTAAGCTATGAATTCCCCAAAAAGACAGCTTTCTCTGTGCTTCTTTAGTGAGAGGGTGCGAATTTAGGGGAGGAATGTGTTCTGCAGAGGGAGGAATGTGTTCTGCAAAGGGAGTTTAAAATGGTGCTTCCGCAGTATTCTAGATCAAGTGTCTTCTGGAATCTGAGTCTGAGTGCATGGCACTGCTCAGGTCACACAGGACATGGGTAACCTGTGTGTTGGGTTTTCTTCCTCCATTAAAGGCTTTAAGGTAACAGGACTAGGGGTAGAGAGCTCAATGCTATAGAATGGACTTAGCATACATGAAGCCATTGTTCAGTTTCTAGTGAAGCACACACACTTGCACACATGTCTATGAGCGCACACCCATGTACACAATATAGCCAGCTAAACAAAAGTTTGAATATAACAAAAAGGACAATGTAAACATGTAGCAATAATAAAAAGGAATGGCTTCAGTTTAAAAGATGATCTAAGAGTTTTGCCGTCCTTGACTTTTGATCTTTCCATGCTTTTCCAGGTATCATTTCTGTACTTATGTTTGTGTGCCTGTTTGTTTGTTGTGGAGCACATGTGTGTAGGGCCTATGTAGCTCAGGAGGGGGCACTGGTTCCCCTGAACTGGAGTTACAGGTCTTAGACCTGATGTGAGTGCTGGGACCTGAACCCAGGTTCCCTACAAGAGCCGCAAATGCCTTTAAGCACTGAGCTATCATCTAGGTCCCCCTACAGGATTCTTTAAAAGAGGGTTCCAATGGTTTAGCTTGATTCTACGTGGAAACTGTGGGAATGAGAATTTTTCTGAGTGAAAATTAATGCTAATGCTAATTATTTCCAAAGAGATTCTACCACATGTGGATGGGAGATGTTAAGGAAGTGGGAGAATTGGGCTTATTTTGCAGAGGGGTTACTCACAATTTAGCGTTATACTGCCCAGTCACATGACCTCCAGGAGAGTCTTGAGTCTTGAATGCACAGAACACTCACATACCCTCATCTGGTCATTAAGATTTTGTTAGAAGATTCTGGGAGTCAGGGGTTAAGAACTGGGGATAGGGGCTGGTGAGATGGGTCAGCAGGAAAAGGTACTTTCTGCCATCCCTGAAGACGTAAGACATGTGGTCGATGAGGAGAATGGACTGCTCATGCGTTCCATTAACAAATGTAAGAATAATTTTTAAGACTTAGTTACAGCTTAAAAATAATAAGACCCAGCATTTTCACCTATAAATTAGAAAATGTTTTTAATTCCACTTTATTTTGATGAGACAGGCGCTCTCTGACATTAGTGTGGAGTGGAACAGGTGTGGAAAGAATTTGACAACATGAATACAGCCTAAAGGATAATTATATCTTTTGGCCTATAATTTAACTTCTAGGAAATTATCCTAAGTAAAATCTAAAAGGCAGAAAAAACACGATGTGTGAAAATTCATTTACTCAATAAATATTTATTAAGGGCTCACTGTGTACCTGATGTTTTTCTAAACACTGGAAATTTAGCATTAAATTAGGAACAAACTCTTCCCAGGAGAGTGTTGCTTCAAACTGGAGATGGGTGCCAGGCCTGAGCACTGGGACGATCATACTAACAGAGCCTTAAAATGGGTGTCAAGATGGCTCAGTAGGAAAAGGTCTTTGCTGCCCAGTCTTAGAACTTGAGTTTGATTTCTGGGCCTCAAATAGTGGAGGGATAGAACTCCTCCTCCAAGTTGTTCTCTGACCTCTACATGTGCATTCCTGTGTGTGCACAAGCCACCAGCTTGCGGAGAAGGAAAACAATATGGCAGCCGCACAAGTCTCAGTCTTCTTCCTGTCTTTTAATTCACAGCTTTTACCCACAGAAACTCTGACAGGATCTGGGTACATAGATGAGTCAGGAAAGCTCCTTCCTTGCGAGAGTTCTGCGGGATTGTGCACACTGCTAACCCCTGTGTTAGAGCCAGGATGCTGGAGGGTCATCGGCTCACCATGCAGGCCAGTCTAGCCAGATGGAAAGACCCAGGCTTAGAGAGAGACCCGATCACAAACATAGAATGGGATCAACTGAGGACACCTCAAATCTTTGACCTTTGGACTCTACTGGAGAACACACACACATATACATCCCAAAACAAAACACCAAAAAACAAGAAATCTAAAAGAAGTATGGCTTTGGGGACAAAAGATAGGAAAAAAAAGTATCATATGGGCAGAGAGTAAGAAAATTCTCATAAGGGTTTCAACTGCTCAATTTTTTTTCTCTCCTGGCCTTGATTAACCATCAATAATATCCATTAATGCATTACAGTGGAGTTGGCGTGAGTACACAAGGAACCAACAGGAAAACAAACAAACATACATACACAAAAATAGCTTTATAACAAGTGAGCCTATGGGGATTCTGTATGTACAAGTAACATATATATATTATATATATGCACACATACACACATATATATGTGTCTGTGTGTGTGTGTTTGTGAAATTGGAAGCCAGAGATCATTGTTAGGCATCTTATTGAGACAGGGTCTCTCACTGAGCCTGGAGTTCACTGATGGAGATAGAATGGCCAGCCAATGAGCTCCATGGAGTCACCTTTCTCTTGAGCTCCCAAGCCCCGTGTGAGCTTTAAGCTCTTTATACTGAGGTTTATACTCTGCAGTTAAAAACCCGAAAATGGAATCCCTCTGGGCAGAGGGTCCAGGAAGATGATGGAGGAGGCAAACTCCTTTGGAGGAACAGAGAGGGGAGAGTAAAGTGAGTTCTCTGCTGCAGCGGGTGGACTCCACTCAAACTTACCCACAGTCCCAGAGCGGAGCTTGGATGGCATCAGTGGGATGTAGACTGGGCAGCACAGCAAGGCTGGGGAAACTGATCCCACACCCGGATGACCACCCAGGCAATAAGACAAGTCCTGAAATCCAGCCCTTTACCAATGGCTCACTTACTACAGCCAGCAGAAAACCGAGATTCCTCAGAGAATTATACCATGACCCAGAAGTGTTCAGCGTGATCTGAAATTGTAGACTTTTCAAGAAATGGGGCCGATTCTCAAGGGCAATCAATCAAGGACAATCAATGTAATCAACAAAGGGCCGAGCTCGGGATAATGAGGAGATTGGAATTTGCAGTTTGACCATAAAGGCACCACTGTGACAATGACGCATGAAACAAGGTGTGTACAGGGGTGGGGTGTCATTTTTAAAACACTTAGAGTAATTCTCAGTGACAAAATGGAAATCATAAAGACAGAACCTCTAATGGTTCGTGTTATCAACTAGACAAAATCTGGGGGACTTAGAGTCTAGATTCAGTTGGCCTGTGGGCATGTCTGTGGGGGATGGTATTGATTACATTAGTTGATGTAGGAAGACCCAGCCTAATAGTGGGCAGCTCCATTACCCAGCTGTAGGCCCTGGACCACATTAAAAAGGAGAACAGCAGCTGCATCCTGAGAAGCAGATACATTTATCCTCTCTCGGTTCTTCACTGTAGATGTGATGACCGTTTCAAGTTCCTTCTGCCTGTGACTTCTATGTTACGATGGACTGTAACCAGTAAACTCTTTCTTCCCTGTTGCTTTTTTCTTTTTGGCGGGGGTGGGGGGTGTTCCATCAAAGCACCTGGAAAGGAAACTCAGATGCCCACTTTGAATTTTAGGTTCTGTTGTGTCTGAAGCTGGCAAAATTGCTAGGTTGACTCAGCTGAATGGAGGGGCCTGAGGTTCAGAATGAATACAAGTTCATCGAACTCGAGGACAGTGGAAGAGGAACGATTCAAGGTGAAATTAGGGCATGAAGTGACACAAATCTGGCTGGTGAGATGGCTCAGCAGGTAAAGTGCGTATCACACAGGCATGAAGCTCTGAGTTGGGTATGGAGGCATGCATTTGTGCTGGAGACAGGTGGGCTCCTGGAGCCCGCTGCCCAGCTAGTCCTGCTGAACTGGTAAACTCCAGATTATGAGAGATCTTGCCTCAAAGAAAAAATAAGGCAGAGGTAAACTGATAAACACACTAGTCAGTGGCCTCTAATACTATGCATGTGCACACATGCATGGCTCCACACTTGCTCACAAACACATACACAGATATATACGGCACATACATATACACAAAAATCAATCAACCAATTATATAAAACAAACAGGTCTGGGGGATTGGTGAAGACAATGTGGAAAGTCAGATATTTGTGTAATCCATGTCTATGAAAGAGAAGAGAGTTCAAGACTGAAAATCTGGCGAGGTAGTAGTTGAAAGCTTCTACCTTTGGAGAACAGCATCAATTTACAAATTTCAGAATCCCTGGGCAGCCCCAGGAACCCTCACCTCAGCCATGAACAGCCACCCCTGCCCCCCAGTGCCAGGAACACCAAACTGCAGGCCTCACCTATCCCACCAGACAAGACGATTATCACAAGGGAGGTTTTGAGAACAGTAAAATGGTACGTCGTAAGAAACTGATATGATCTTGTCAACACCAAGGAAGATATATGGGTACTGCAGACTGCTGTTGCAAAGAATAAAACCCCAGGAAATACTTCCCAGTGCAGGAGATGGGGCGGTTGTGGAGTTTGAAGTTCTTGAAGAAGAAAACGTGTGTGGAGGCAGCCAATGCTGCAAGCTCTGGAGCAGTTCCACACCAAGGCACTATGTACACAGGCAGCCCTGATCATTGAAAATTCAACCCCTGGAAGGAGCGCTCTGCATGGTGCAAGCAGACTTATCAGAACAGTGAGAGCTGGGGGAAATGAGTGGTCAGAGAGGGCTCCTGAGGGCTGAAAATGGTCCAACTGTAGGCTAGAATACCCACTTGACTGCTTACAGATACCCTACAGACCTTGATACAATCTCACCCCTCCTGTGAAAGGAGAAATCGTGGGTTCAGGACAGCAAGGTGGACAAACAAGGCAACATGCTGGGGCCTTCCTCTCAAAGGAGCCTAGAGAGGATGGCAATGGAGCGGACAAAGAAAATCAAGGTGTTGAGAGCAAAGGCTATAGTCACCTCAACTCTGGAGCCATTACAGCTTCAGTTACTGACACAGAAGGCCAGAGATTCCACAAGATGGCCCTGAGACAGTAGTTGAGAGTTTGTCCCTTTGGGAGGCAGAGCAGCATGTAGGCTTACCCCTCTGCTATCATCTGGCTTAATCACACCACAGGAAGTAATGGTATGACATTCCAGCAACAAGAAATTAACAGAAGGTTGGCACTAAGGCCCCAAAGCACTTGTCTTTTGGGCAGTCTTCCAGAAACAGTAGGACAATCTGCATTGTGTATACAACATGAGGTTTTGTTTATTTGTTTGTTTATTCTTACCTAAAGATATCCCATTTTGGTAACACCAAACATGTTTCTCTAAAAGCCTTATTTTTCTTAGTACGACTTTGCAAGTTTTAAATTGTTGCAGAACCGATTAAATTGAGATTGTTAAGAATTTCACTTTTAATTTGTAATAAAAGTTTACAACTTGACTTTCCCCTCAAAGTCAACAAACTGTAAGCACCTGCCAATAAAGGTCTATCTTCGTCCTCACCATCATTCATCATCATCATCTGAGTAAAACCAACCAGGCTGAATGCAGAGTATTATTATCACAAAAAGGATGAAGTCAACTTGCCTCTGCTTGTCACATTAAAATCAGCTAAATGACAGAGACACATGTATGAGTTACAACTAGAATAGCCTTGTCTGTTAAAGAGATAGATAGGATCTCAGCAGGCATCCCAGCCTGGCCTTGAACTCCTTGTCATTTTGCCTGAACCCCCATAGTTTCCATTGTATTTTACAAGGTTTATAGTTGAGAAAGAAAATGGTTTGAATCTTCATTAACTTAGATTAAACATTTTTTTCAGTATAGCAAAGCAAAATGAATCAAGATAAAACAAAACAACAACCAAGATCCCCCCAAACTAAAACAAATCAAAAAGAAGCAGATGCATAGACACAGATATACTGAATTTCATCAAATAAAGATTGCATATCAGAGGACACCATCACAAATGAAAAAGACAAATAACAGAATGGGAAAATCATATATCTACTAAAGGACTTAAGTCCAGAATGTATAAAGAACAATTACAATTTAACAACAAAAGAAAAACCAACTTAAAAAATAGGCAGATGACTTTAATGGATACTTCTAAGAGGAACAATATAAACAACTGACAGACAAGATCAGGAAAGGAATGCTTAATAGAATTATCTATGTGAGGGATACAAGTTATGTTAGTTACATTTCCTGTTTCTGTGACAAAACACCAGACAGAAACAACGTAAGGAAGGTTAGGTTGGAAGGTGAGGTTTGTTATGACCGTTTGAATGCACAGTGGCTGAGTTGAGAATCAGCCCTGTAGGTCCTCACTCCCTAAACCATGGAGTGTCGTATGAGTCATATTCCCTAGTGTCACTACTAGATACAAGCCCAAGGGAGATGAAAAGCGTAGGAGTGCACATACAAACACCTGAGCGTGGGTGTGCTGGGCAACATTAATTGCACCAGTAAAAAAGAGAAAATGATCAACCATGCAAGACTTTGTGAATGGCTGGATGACATGTGGCATATTTGGAGTCCTCCAAAAATGGCCACACAGTCCACAACCTGTGAGGCATGAGAGCTTTGACCTACTGGTGCACATCCCCATACCATCAAGAAGGCAAGTGCAGGGGCAGGAGGTTCCTGCTGGGGTTTTATTCCCAGCACAAAGGGGCCCCCTGTGCGTCACTCTAAGTGGTCAGAGCTTGACCTCATGTTCTTATGCTCAGGGAATAGCCTGGAAGCAAAGTGCAACTTTTGAGAGCAAAGTGCAACCTTGAGCATGTATCTTATTATCAATAAGTTCTGACCCTGGAGGCATTGCAGTTTCTGCCAAGCAGCTTCTAAAGTTCTGTCTCACTTAACCCTGTAATAGAAAAGACTGTATATTTCTTCTGTACTGCCCACAGATTCACAAAAGGGAACTTTACTTGACAGCTTGAGAAGAAAGTTCTGCTGATACTTGCCAAACTATGGACCAACCTTGAAAACAATATGTTAAGTTGAGGAAGCCAGTTATAAAGAGCCACATATTATATAATTTTATTTGTATGAAATTTTGGAAACAGCAAATTGTATAGAGACGTATGTTCATCATTGTCTGCAGTAGGACATTTATGTCTGTGTGAGTGGGAGGGTAGATAATAGGCCAAAGAGAAGGGTTTCCGGAAGTCAATGTGATGATGGCTGTATAATGTGAATATATGAGAATCTGCTGAAATGCATTAACCATGTGAATTGTATGGTAACAGTGTATATCTCATTAAAACTGTTGAAAATACTATTCCCAGACACATTACACTCAAGCTGATAAAATCAAAGATCATTAATGCTTTCAGAGAAAAGAAATCCAACATAACGCTGCAGGGGAACTATTATTTTTATGAATGTAAATTTCTCTTGGAAACAGGAACATTATGTTTAAGGTCCCCAAAGAATGAATATAATTACAAACCCAGAAGTTACCCAGCAGGAATCCACACAAAACAAAGATATTCTTGGTTGAAAGGAAACTAAGGATTCATCAGTAGTAGATCAGCTTTGGAATGGATGCTGAAGAAATAGAGCCGCTAGGAAATGGATGCTGAAGAGATTTCTTCAAGGAAACAGGAAAAATTAGAACTTAATGAAAGTGAACAGAACCTGGGGAGATGGCTCAGTGGATAAAGTGTGCAAGTGTGAGGACTGGAGTTCAAATCCCCCAAACCCTTGTCCTGGGTAGGCATGGTAGATACCTGGTAATCCCCGTTTGGGGACAAAAACAGGGTATCCCTAAGGCAGGGTGGCTAGCTGGGCTATCTGGAGTCAGCAAGCTCCAAGTTCAGTGAGGGACCTTCATCAATAAATAATGTGTGATCAAAAAGACACCTAGCATTAGCATTGGGCCTCCTTGTGCACACAAATATACATGTACCTCCTCACATACACACCCACATACATGTAAACATGCACATATGAAGTACATACCATGGCACATATAGAAACATAGACACACATGCACATGTGTGTGAATGAAAGAGAAGAGGAATGTTAATGGTGAATGGAGTAAACAGCATATCTGTGTAAGATGTCTGTCTGAGGTGGAGACCAATAATCGTAACGTCAGGGAGTTTTGATATGTGTAAACACAAATTACATAACACGTGTAAGCCAATGAGAGGAGGGCTAAAGAGTCGCATGTGACTGACTGTAAGACATCTAAGTTTCATTTGAAGTGGCAAAATGTTGCAAGACTGTGAGGAAAATGTCACATGTATGCTTTAATGCCCAGAAAAACCACAAAGGAAGCACACAGATACGTCATGGCGGATTAGGAGTCTCTGAAGTTCGGGAGGTAACACTTCACTGTGGTTCCAGCCAGTGGACCACTTTCTAGCTTTCCTTTAATCTTCCTTTCTTTCAGGTGAACCCCGCTCACCCGTCACTCACTCACCTCGATCCACTGATAGGTCTTACTGCCTTTGCAAGAAAAAGAAGCTGCGGATTGTGCTGCAGAGAACCCAGTCAGTGGGAAAGGCATAAAACATGAGTGAATACAGAACGGGTTTCCACAGAGGACGTCTGGCCTGATGTGATGTGTGATCAGGTCCAGACTTCAGATGAATCTTTCAGACTTAGACACTTCGAGCCAAATCGGTCTGACATGGTAGAACACCTGGATACTGTAAGAATTAAGCTGAAGTTGCCTCTGTTGGGAGGGTGGGGGATGAACTTTAAACCCGGTCCTTAAGGAATTCCCTGGGGTAAAGTTGTGAGGAACTGGAGTTCACCATCCAAAGGTCACTGAACATGTGCGAGCCCTCAGAAACAGTGGTAGGATCATACGTGGAAACCGTTCCCATGTGGGGCTTCCCAGCTATGAGACAGAAAATAAAGCTGTTGCAGTGTGGAAGGACAGAAAGTGGGCGAGCAGAAACATGAGGCAGGAGCCGCTCAAAACTGGCCAGCCAGCTCTGTGAAGGAAACAAATGGAATTTCTCAAACAAGAAAGGCAATAATTGGAGCTGGCCATGCTGGCACACAGGCTTAGCACTTGGGAGACAGAGGAAGGAGAGTCAGGAATTCAAGATCATCTTCGGCTTCAGAGTGAATTCGGAGTCGGCTTGATTCTGTCTCAGAAGAATCAAAACTGGGCTGGACAGGTGGCTCAGTGGTTGAGAGCCCTTGTTGCTCTTGCAGAGGACTGGGTGTTTGGTCCCAGTACTCAGATGGCTCATAACTCCAGCTCCAGAGGGGACCCAGCACCCTCTTCTGACCCCCACAGCCACCAGGCACACATGCAGGCAAACACTCATACATTAAAAAAAAAAAAAAGTGAAACATTATTGAGTGCACACTGTGTCTCCATTTAACCCACGGCCGAGTTCCTCATTTAAGTTAATCTTTAGCACAGTAGTATAAAGCCGCTGCGATACAAGGTGGGCTGGGGAGCAGGAAGGAGAAACTAACGCTGTTCTGAAATGGTCCTGCAGTCATGACCATCCACGGTGACGGCCCTGGCTCGCTGTGACGGCCCTGGCTCGCTGCTCCTTTCTGCTAAGTCGTGTGCTCAGGGTAAGACCCTTGGTTTTTACATGATGCAGGTCACGGTGGGCCGTCCTGGGCTCACACATCCTTGTAAGCCACATTCTTTTATTGATTTTTGGCACACTGGTATACAGTTTCTTGCCTGGGAATTACCCGGGCGGAACCCGTGTGAGGGCGCACACTCGGGCTGGGGCCAGTTGGAACCATGGGGCGTTCTCTGCTGTGACATTATTGAGACACCCCGCTTTCAGGAGTCCCCATGTTTCCTGCATACGTGTGCCTTGTTGACTGTGGCTGGAAAACAGGATTTAGATGGCTGGATGAAGCCGTTTATCCCGGGCCAGAGCTTTGTCAAAGCATAAAGAGCTTCACCGCTCAGGATAATCACACTTGTACCACGCAAGAGCGTCTAACGCTGCGGCTGTTGGCTGTCAGAGAGGGCTTGTCTGCCCTTGTGGCCAGTCACTGCTGTCCTCTGATGCAGACAGTCCTGAGGAAGCTGGGATGAGCACGGCTGGCCTCTTCATGTCACACGCCTGTTTACATTATGGAAGTGAAGGGATGCCAGGCGAACTTGGGCTGATCTGGAAAACAGGGAATGGGCCCTTTAGGACAGCTGCTTCTTGCTCTTGAGTCATCCCCCAAGTTCCCAGGAGTTTACAACTGTTACAAAGCGGTCAAGAGTAGGAAAAGAGCCTATCCAAGGGAGGAGGTAGGGCAGGACCAACCAGGGAAGAGAGGAAGTCTGAGGGTGGAGGGTCTCTAGGAGCCTATAAAAGGCCAGACCCAGTCTCCCCCTCCCACCATACTCAGTGGATCCTAGCCTCTGGGTCTTCTCCCTTCACCTAAAACCAAAAGACGGGACTCAGAAGAGCTGTTTGCTGGTACAGCATGACAAAGCAGCAGCCAACAAATCCTAATGGCGAGAATGCCAGGCACTCCAGACCCCTGTTGACTGGTTATTTTATTTTATTTTTTGACACAGCTATGTTATTCCCTTACTTCTGCTTGTATCCATTCTCAGGTCTGCAGCCATGGCTGGATACATAGCAGACCCTCCTCCAAGGCCTTCACTGCTGCCAAGTGTATACCTTTCTATGACACAGGGCCTGAGCTGCCCTGAAAACCATGGCCTTCAGGCTCTTGTTACATGGACAGAATGCAACTTTCTCTTTTGGTGTTACAGTAAGTGGGAGACAGGGAGGGAGAAAAGAAGAGAGAGAGAGAGAAAGAGAGAAAGGAGGGCATGTGAATCAGGTCCTTGGCCTCTCTGGAAGCTCTCGAGAGACAGCACAGGAGGAGTGGGCCTGTTAGAATGATTACCCTGCACAGGCACCTACCCTAGCTGCTTGGGAAAGCAGTCTACGTGTGTGTGTGTGTGTTGTGTGTGTGTGTGTGTGTATGTGTGTGTGGCGGGGGTTGGGGGGGGGGCTGGAGCATTTGGCTTGTTTCACCTTCAGTGAGAACCAACAGCTCTGGCTGTTAGTGGGCAAAGAGCACGATTTAACAGCCATGCAGCTGACTACCATGCAGTTTACAGCTGAGGTACCTGCGGCTGAAGGTTGTCTGCTTTCTTTGTGAGAGAAGACAGGAGATCGGTGATTCTTAAATAGATAGGTAGGTAGGGAGAGAGGTCTAGGGTAGGATCGGGCAGACATCTGAGTGCTTCTGCTTTAGATTCCAAATGGTTTACTCCAACACTCTCACCCAAAAGGAAACAACAAAACCAAACCCTCGTTGCTGAGATACTGAAAACCTCTCTAGCAGACGCCAGTCACAGGCCAGCTCTCTCCACTCTTCTGCTGGCCAGCAGAGTATAGGCTGGGTGGTCTTGGCTGGGATAATTCCTTTCCCTTCCTACTGTGCTTCCAGCAGCAGATAACTGGTCTCTGTAGGCTTTTTCTCCCAGGGAATTTCAAAGATTCTCACCCACGAATCAGCCAGCCAGAGCTCTGCTATCATTTTACATGGGCTAAATACATCCTGCCTGGTCTTCCTCAAGAGGGAGAAAGGGAACCACTCTCTGTCCCAAACCCTGTCAGAATTGATCCAAACCGGGACTCCCCAGGGGGCAGACAGTGCTCTCTATCGGGGTACCCCGTGTTCCCTGTTACGGAGGGGCAGTTGTATCTGGTTTTGTGTCCTGTGTGTGCTTGTGTGCTGTCTTTGCTGCTGCAATAAATCAAGTGTGTGTGGCGGGCTACAGGTCTTTCGTCCTGTAAATCCTACCTTGATGGAGAATGGACTCGTGGAAGGAGATCTAGCAGACAGCACTCTCTCTGGGTGAACACTGTGTGTTCTCTCCATGGTTTCCAGCTCTAAGATCGACAAAGTCCAGAGGAGAACTTTATTGTCCAGTGCTAACCAGAGCCCTTGTGGAGAAAGAAGGCCACAAAATGATTCAATTGTTCCGCTCAAGGTCCTTATCTGGTTCTGGAAAATGAATGATCATTCTTTCTGTATTAATTAATGCAGGAAATTATTAAAACAATGGTTTTCTTTAGCCAGCTAGTTCCCCAATGACCAACACACAGAGACTATGATTTACATTAAGCTGTAAGCACTATGCTGGGTAGATTCTGAGCTGTTCCGATCTTAGCACCCGTAAGACCCACATACAGCCAGTCACTTGCCATTCTGATGACTCTTGGGAGGCTTCAGCTTCATCCGTCTGTCCTAACAGGCATGTGCTCACCACCATCTTGACTTATGGCAACTCCTCTCTCTTCAGCTTCCTCTCCCTCTTCTGCTTTCTCCCTTCTCCTCTCCTCTCTCTAATCCAAGTCCGGGAACCTAAAACTCTGCCTGCTTCTTTACCATCCAGTCATGGGCTTCAGCATCTTTATTTAACTAATCAGGGATAACTTATCACCACATGGTTACAATGGGTAATTCAGCATTCCTAACAATGCCTGTGGTCTGGGCCTTCTCCCACTGATGACTAATTGATGCCTTACAACTGGATCTCATTGAGGCATTTCCTCAGCTGAGGTTTCTTCCTCTCTGATGATTCTAGGTCTTGTTAAGTTGACACAAAATGGCCAGTACAGCAGCTATATCACTCTGTCCTATGTAGGTGGCTACCCACCACAGAGAGCTTTGACAGTGGTAAGAAACCTAGTCATTTGTCACATATTCCTTTTTCTTTCCATTGTATGTGTGTGTGTGTAGGTCAGAGGTCATTCATTGACAAATGCCTCACTCAATCAGCTTCCACCTTGTTTTTTTGAGACAAGTTCTCTCACTGAACACCTAGCTCACCAGTTCAGCTAGATTGGCTATCCAAGGAGTTCCAGAAATCCTCCTGTCTCTGCCTCCCAGCCCTGAAATAACAGGTCCTGACGCCTGTGCCAGCTTTTATGTAGGTGCTGGGGCTGGCATGTTACAGCTTGCCCATCTCCTCTACCACACTCTTCTGTCTTTGTTGATACCATTAATTGACTCACAACTCTCCTTCAGCCAACACACAAGTGTGGGCCTCTTCCTTTGGAAAGCGTGTGTGCTAAAGGGAAGATGCACATTTCAGTGAGACCAACCTCTGCCAGAGATGAACTTATAACAAATGAAAGTTTTATATGCTGCAAGATCCCTATTCCCCCACACACAGAAGACAATGATGTCAGATAAAAATTATATGTTCTATAGCTTCTTCCAGCATGAACTGGCAAAACTGCGATATTTTCAAAAATTGCTTCCACTTTGTCAGGACCTTTCCTTGCTCCCCTTGCATTAAATGACTGCTGCATAGAACTCTAGAATTTGGGTTATGGGGAAATTAGGAAGAGAAAACTAACTAACTTGAAACCACTTACTGTTGACTTGTTCACACACATTCAACACGTTTCCTGTTTGGGGCTCCCTAGTGTGCTAGGAATTATAGAATGTGAAGAGGAAGACAGCAAATACCAGCCTCTGAGAATTTACCATCCGCTAGAGGACACTTTCAAACCTCCAAAGAATGGGGAAATGGTAGCAAGCATCACAATGAAATAAACACTTTAATGGAGAGAAAAAAAAAATACAAACAGCCTTGAGAGATTGCCCATTCCCCAAGGAGTCTCCTCAATTATAATTCCATTCCTCCATCCTGCATGGCCTTGGCTTCCCTCGCTCTGTGTGGCTCCTTTCATACAGCCGTGCGCACGGCTTCCTCTTCCTGGCCTCTCTGCATGCAGTTTCATGGTATCCCATGTGATCTTCTTGCATGAAGGCCATTCCTGAATCTAAACCAGAGTTCCTTGCATACCTACATCAGTTCTTTATCTTGTTGCTATGACAAAGGCAACTCAAAGCAAGAAGGGCTTATTCTGGCTCCTGGATATAGTCTCTTCATCATGGCGGAGGCAGAGTAGCAGAGGGATCTTGAAGCTTCCTGGTCACACTGCATCCACAGCAGGAAGGAAAGAGAAACTGCATGGTGGCATTCAGTGAGCTTTCTCCTCTTTAATTCAGCTGAGGACCTCAGCTCATAGAAATGCACCACCCACACCAGGGTACAGAATTAGCTTAATCTAGATAATTCTTTCAATATACCCAGAGTCTTGTTTCCATGGTGATTCTAGATACTATCAAATTGGAAATCAAGATCGACTATCATAGACTGGAAAGATGGCTCAGTAATCAAGAGTATTTGCTGCTCTTGCAGAGGAGCTGAATTAACTTCCTAGCACCCAGGTCAGGTGCCTTATGAACTACTTGTAACTCCAGATCCAGGGATCTGATGCTCCTGGCTTCCAGAGGCACTGGCACTCATGTGTCATACCACATACATTCGTGTAATTAAAAATTAAATATTAAAAAAGCAAACCCAGTGCCAAACCAAAACAAACAACAACAAAAATAACCAAACCATCACAAGACCCTGAGTGGATGCCTAGAACTGTACATAGTACCAAATAAATCCTCCATACACCATTTTTCCTACTTCTGCAACCATAAAAAGTTTAATATGTAGCTTACACTAGGAGACTATCATTGATCATGGAAACCACAGAACTACTCTCTTAGCTTACTGAGAACATTTAGTTTTTTTTTTTTCACTTGTAGCAGCATTTTATGTTTTCTCTTGGCACGCCCAGCACTCCTCTCCTAGCTATTAAACTAGATAATGATGAGATAATGTGAACTCTCTGTAATACTGAGGCAGAGCCATGATAGGCTACTGACTAACTGCCATGCAGCATTTTCCTCTGAACAGAAACATCCCTCACCTCTGAGGAAAGCCATGTAATAGTAACTAACATGTGAGTAGTATGAAGAGCACAGCCACTCTGGATAATCAGTGACTCACTTGCAGGCAGGTACAGGATCTTACCATGGCACGGAATGAAGTTTTGCTTATTTCTGCATTGTTTATTTATGTGCTACTCCACGTCACATTCTTGACTAGTCAGTGGTGACAGAAACTTTACACAGCCGAACAGCAGAGCCACAGGGTGATGGAAAGTGAAAGTGAGGGGTGACCCAGCTTTTCGAAAAGAAACCTTGGCCTCTTACTAGGCCATCGGAGCCCTTTATGATTTGGCTGTGCCTCTAGTTCCATTGCCCTCACCGTTCTAGAATTGTCCACACTCCCACCATCCTGAATGCTAGGGCCTCAGCTGAGTGATCCTAACATGAACATTTCTTGCCTTAGGCTGTCACAGGTTGAACTCAGAACTCTGGGAAGAATGTGCTACTCCCATGTTAGAGCTATCCCTGTACCTTTTAGACTCACACCACACCTAGGCATACACTTGTGTAGTTCCTGTAGTTCTGTTCACAGACATCTCTGGGAATAACTGAACCAAAATGTCACATCCATGTGACTGTAGCCGGGGATTCAGTCAGTACCTGTGTGGGATGAATAGGTGGATACTTTACTGTAATTGACGTAAGGGCATGATGAGCCTGGAGTGAATTATTACTAGTTAATTCATTGGACATGTTCTGAGGGCTCAACACAGCAGGTGTTGTTTGGGTTTTGGGGAAACATTTGAATAAGGCTTGAGCTTGTCCTAGATATTGATGACTAGGCCACTCCTGGGTCGGTGTAAAGAACATCTGTCACGAGGTGGACACAGGTCATGCCATTGGGAAGAAGATCTGTCTTGTCTTCCATCTCTGCAGGTCTCTGCCGAGCCAGTCAACAGCAGATAGAAAGCACTGAGGTGCAAAAAGGCATCTTTCTTAAACACATACAGAATTTTTCTTGCCATCATTGTCTGAATAAGATAGAATAACACTCCCATTGTATTGGCTTGAGTCATACAGAAATGGCTTATTGTCTACAAGAGGACATGTGTAGGCTATCTTCAGAAATAACACATTTTTGTACAGGGGACAGTAAAATTTGGGGTCCTCAGAGTTCTGGAACTAACTTCCTGTAACTGCTTAGGCAGGAATGGAATTTGCATTTAGTCTTCAACTACTCATACATGTGTCTATCTGTTGGCTTCTAGAACATTCAGTGAACATTTCCAGTGGAGAGCTATACGAAGAACACTGGTGTGTGTGTGTGTGTGTGTGTGTGTGTGTGTGTCGGGGGTAATCAGTTCATACATGCTGGCTGCTGCCGTGTGGGTTTATGTCTGACTTTTCAATTGCATTGTATAGCCTCAGTACTTTCTGCCTTTATTGACTATAATAGCTTTTTAATAAGCAATGAAATTGGGAATGTTTTCAACCTTGTCCTTTTATTTTTCCAAAACAATAGTTTGATTGTTTGGGTCCTTTACAATTTCATATGAGTTTTTAGTATCATCTTAAAAATGATTCATAAAAAGCCATTCAGATTTCAATTAGGATTGCACTGAATCAGTGCATTGCATTAAGGAATGCATCCTCTGAATAAGAGTGGTTTTGATTCACGACCTCAAGCCACCTTTCCATCTGCTTAGTCTTTACTTTCTTCCTGTAGTGCTCTGTGGTTGGAGTGTGTCCTTACCTTCACTATGTGTGTTAGCCATCTTTATTCCTAAGCATTTTATTCTTTCAGATCCAATTGTTTATGGAATGGTTTTCTTATTTTCCTTCTTGTAGTGTTCATTAGTAGTATGTAGAAATACAACTGATATTTTTTTACATAATGACCTTCTATCTAATAACTTTCCTGTGTTAACTTATTAAGCTGAAATGGTTTTTTGTGAATTGTTAGATTTTGTATACATAAAGTCATGCCTTTTATAATCAGAGGATATTAAAATCAATCTTTTAAATGCTGAATTAAATAGAATTACATAAATTTCCCCCTTCTCTTTCTTCCTGCAGTCCTTCTCCTGTATTCCCCACCCCATTGCACCTTCTTGAAATCATGGCTTTTTAAAATTTAATTGTTATTGTTTTACACACACACACACATACACACACACTCCTCCCTGAATATGTAAATATAGCCTTTGCCTTCTCTCTCTCTGTTACTTGTATGTATGTGATTTCAGAGCTGACCGTTTGATATTGGACAACCAACTGAGGGGCACATCCTAAGGAAGAGTAGACTATTTTTTTTTCCATTTTCAGCATTCCTTGGTTGCCTGTGGTTCTTTAATCTAGGTGTGGGGCCCCGTGAATTTTCATTCTTCCATGTTGGCATGTCTATTGGTCTTGTACTTGTTCAGGTCTGGTTTAAGCAGCCACATTGTGGAGTTATCATGGGTAAAGCTTCTCTGTAATTTCTATAAGACACAATCTCACAGCAGAATTTCTGGTCCTCTGGCTTAAATCTGCATCTGTATGAAAATAAGCACTAGCTTCCACTAATGTCTTCAGCTGGAGATCACTCTGCCTGGGCCCTTTCTCCCCTGTTTGTCCTCCACTTCTCCAACAATGAGGGTGACATCATAATTATTTACCTTTTCAGTTACAGTAAACACATGGGGTATGTCTTTATTTCTAACCCCTCAGAGGCTGGCCTTATCAGTTCTCTGACCCTTATATGGTTTACCCACCACACATTTCTAGAGGTGCTTAGATTTGAAACTTTCCCTACATTCCCACTCATAAAAATGAGATTATCTCGTCATGTTTTGCATTTCATCCTGGGATGAGCTAGTCTTCCAATTAAAAGAATTATTACCCATATATTCATACTTCCAGATGTAGAAACTCCCCATGTTTGAAGACTGCTTAGTGTGTGTGCTATCTTTTGGGAGCCGTCTTCTCCTGGAGGTTGGAACTCACTTTCAGTTTACTCTATCTTTGTGGCTTTAACTCTCTCATCATGACAAATAAACAAGCCATGAATTATTTATCTTTGTTATACTCATCCTGTCCCCTGGAAGGGTTCTCTTGGCTTCATCCACTCACACCCCCTACACACACCTCCATAAACTAGGCCCTTGTGCATGATAAGCAAGTGATTTACCATTCCACTACCAGGCACTTCCCCTTCTCGTTCACATTCTCACCAGTGTGAGAGTTACCTTCTTTCTCACTGTTGACACACCACACCATGCAGGCGTAGTGTCACTTGTCTGCCCACTCTCTAAAGGAATATCCATTGCTTGTAATTTAGGGTGATTGAGAATGAAGCGGTTGTAATATTTGCTTACAGTTTGCTGTGTCACTGTGGTTTTAAAGTCTAATAGCATCCAGCAACTGGTACTGTCAGGTTTAAATAAAATACTTTGAGGGGCTTCTAGGGCTACCCTGATCAATAGCTTGTAGGGAGGAACCCCATGCCTGGCACTGAGATTTTCATTAATAACCTTTGTCTTCTATGGGGAACATTGTCCATCCATGCACAGTACTTGTGTTCAAACTATTTTCTAAAAAATATGTATTTTAAAATTGACTTAGAGTGCAGCAAGTTTCACACACAGTTAGCGTTGATTAACCCATACCCATACTTTCCTCTCTTCTCTCCCTTCACCTCTATCCTGCTTAAGTCTTCACCATCACGAACTCATTGCTATGGTTTCCTGCATATGTCCTGACCAAGGCCTAGGGAACACTATCAGCCTGGTAGTCAGCACTTATTGGATTCAGTGGGTTAAAAAAGACATGAAGGTGGGAAGAAGACATGTTTGAGGTTTGCGAGGCATGGGGAGGAGAGATGGAGGTGAGTTTAAACATGTATGAGACTGTCAAAGAATAAAGATGTCCCACACTTAAAAACTGATATTCCATTGCACATGCAAGGGTAATTTATTATTGTTTTAAGGAGACATTATACTGAAGTTTTAACATTTGCCAGGCCAGGTGGCATATGCCTTATAATCTCAGCATTCAGGACGCAGAGGCAGGTAGAGCTCTGTGAGTTCAAGGCCAACCTGATCTATATGACTAGTGCAAGGGGAACCAGGGCTACACAGTGAGACCTTGTCCCTCCAGAAGAGAAATTCATTAATGTATCTCTGTTGTTATTTGCATATATGTGTGTGTGCAATGCTCATGGAGGCCAGAAGAAGGGGTTAGATCTTTGTGAGCTGGAGTTACAGGAGATTGTGCGCCAGCTGATGTGATGTGGGTGTAATAGAGTCCTCTACAAGAGCTGCAGGCACTCTTTAAATACGGAGCTATCTCTCCACCTGAACATTGATTCTTTTTTCACACACTTGTTTCCAACCTGCATATTTCTGTAGGTACGCAGTTGTTGACATCTTTAGTAAGTGTGTTAGGTTATCTGCTTTCTTAATGGTTAAATGTTTTGTCTATATCACACGCGGTTCTCGGTTACATAGGAGGCTTGCCAATATTTTTTCCAGTTTGTAGCTTCTATGTTTATTCCTCCTTCTGTATCTTTCAAAAAAAACCCTGATGCTTTTAAATTTTAATAAATTACAACTTAATGTTTGTTCATGTGTTTGTTATACTTCTTAGTGTTCATGTGAAAAATTCCCAATACAGAATCACCTAGAATTTCCCACAAGTATTGCACTTTGCAGTTAGTGTATCACATTTGTGTATGTGTGTCTGCATCTGTATTGGGAGGGATATGTTGCTCATGCCAAGCCACCTGCAGGAGTTGACTTTCTCCTTCCCATGTATGAGTCCCGAGGCTCAAGCCTAGACCATTAGGCTTCGCAGCTAGTGCCTTTACCTGTTAAGTTTCATTTGCTTCTCTGCTGCTTTTTGTGCTAGCGTTGGATGAATGCAAAGGTTAGTATAGTATCCTTAACTTTGCCATTTGAGGTTGAAACTCCCTAGTATCTACTATGCATAGCCTTGATGTCTAGTAAAATCATGGAGGCTGGAATGCTTAGTTTTCCTTAGCTCATGTTGATACTGTGGGTCTTCTCTTTAGAGGGAGCAGGCATGAGGCCTGCTTCTCTATGAGTAGAGGACTGAAGGTTCTTAGAATTACTCCGAGAATGAAGGCTCACTCAACCTTCTCATTATTAAAGAAAGGCAGTCACCTTCTGTAATCTTTCATGTTCAAAATATCAAAGTGAAGTCCCCTATAACTCTGTTCACTGTCCCACACTGCAGGCTATGAGTATGGGCCACTCACCTGTATCATTTATCTCCCATCAGGCCTCTTGAGTTTGGCAATACCTCAACTACAGGTTGGGAATCTCTCCCACACAGATTCATCTCAAAATCACTATCCTCCTGCCCCAGCCATCTGGGCTCTGGGATTACAGGTGCATACCATGTCCAGCGTCTTAGTTAGGCAACTTATTTATTTATGGAGGCTGGGGATCAAAGTCAGAGTTTGTAATCTCTGAACTGAGATGTATTTGGTTTCTTAAAGTGGTAAGATAATTTAAAACATTTAAAATTTAAAATTCCAGTTGTTTGGGGGTAACGGATAGAAAAAAAATGAGTCTATAAGTGGCCTGTGTGTGAGTGTGTGAGGATTCACATGTGTGGGACAGTGTTGACAACCTAGCACACATGTAGAACCCAGAAGAGAATGTCATGTGTTCTTCTTGGCCACTTCATGCCTTATTCTCTTTAAAGAGGGCTGTCTCTCACTGAACCTGGAGCTAGGCTAATCACAGAAATCCACCTGTCTTGCCTTCGAGAATTCAGGCATTACACATTGGTGTGTGACCACCTAGCCTTCTACTTAGGTGCTGGGGATCCCAACTCACATTCTGATGCTTGAGCCAAAAGCGCTTTACAACCATTGAGCTGTCTCTCTGGAGATATTTATGTATATGTGGAAGTGTTTGTATGCACATGGGTATTCTTTTAATTAAACTGCATTGTCAAAATCATACAGAGATGTTTTCTTGAAGTGTCTGTGGAGACTTGATATTATTTCTGCCTTAGATATTTGAAAGAATTTAAATATTTGGAAGAATTCTCCATTAAGACCATTTTTAACACTGATTAATTATGAATTCCATTTACTTAGTACACGCAAGAGTGTCTCAAAAAACAAAAACAATGCAAGGTGAATTTATGTTTTTCTTTTGACTTTGTTACTCGTCTCTAAAGAAATTGTCCCATTCCCTTTATGTTGTACAAGTTGAGAGTACAGTTATCCATAATCTTTGACTATTATTAGTTTTCATGGGCTTTGGAATAATGGCTTTTCGATTTCTGTCTCTGTCTGTCTGTCTGTCTGTCTGTCTGTCTCTCTGTGTGTGAGAGAGTGTGTTTCTTGTAATCAGAATCCCCAGTGGTGAAAGTCTTCATTAACAGAGAGACCATTTCTGACGTTATTTACCTGCTTTCACCTGCTATGTGATCTGTCAGGTTCATCATTATTGCAAATAACTGATTTTTGCCTTTTGTAGGGTGAACAATACTCCACTCTGTGTGTGTGCGCGCATGTGTGTGGTTTACTGGAGAGCCGTCAGGATGTTTCCACACCATGGTTTCTGTGACTACAGCTGTAGTGTAGGCACACATGTCGTTATGACTTCAGCGTATGGAGTTCAGCAGCAGGCTGGCTGGATCACATATGCTAATTCTAGTTTTAGTGCTTTGAGGGGTTTAATGCTGTCCTCCACAAAGATTAAAGCAATTTATATTACCCACAATAAGATGCAGTCTTCAGATCACTGGCAGCACTTCTTTCTCCTCATGATTCGATAGAGGGTGGATGGGGTCTCTCTACATAACCCAAGCTGGCCTCAAGCTCCCGATCCTTCAGGCCTAGCTGCGTAAGTGCCAGGAGTACATTAGCATGCATTGGCTCTCCTGCTGCAGTGGGCTAAAGCTGTGTTTGCCTGGAGACGCCAGCTGTTCCCAACAGGTCGCACTCTGAAGGACTTGTCTGTGCTGTTCTTGTGTCCACAGTGCTGTTCTGGACAAATCTTCAGTGTCTTTCTTCAGGTCCTGTCCACTTCTCCTTTATGGCAGGGTCTCTCACTAGCCTTGAGCTCACAATATAGACCAGCCCCAGAGATCTGCCTGTCTCTATCTCCCCAGCAGTGAGATTACAGAGGTGTATCATCGTGCCTGATTTCTAAAGTCGTTTTCCTCTTGGGATCAAGTCAGGTCCTTGTGCTTGTCTTGAAAGCACCGAGGCAGAACTAAAGAATGCTGTTAAATATTCTGAAATGTGTTCATGGACAGTCTCCTTAAAAGTCTCAATAAATCTTTATAACACAGCCAAACCATTTCCCGTTGGTCATTCCCACAGGGACGGTGAACGGTATGGTTAAACAACAAGAGCAAAACATTGGCTTTGGGCTCAGGACCAGCGCTCAAGAGTCAGGATCTTGACAGTCCTCAAGACCAGGGCTCAAGAGTCAGGACCTTGACAGTCCTCTGACAGGCCTCATCCTTCAGACATCTTCTCAAGGAAGAATCTCAACTCCACTTCAAAGAGTGGGATTAGCTGCAGTCCTGGAGGGTTAAGGAGATGCCCTGATGACAATGTTAACTTCTACTGAAGTCTCTTGACAAATTGTAATTGCAGAAAAGATTTTTCTGTCCTGCCCTTTTCTACCTGCAGCAAGCTACCCGCATTTTTAGAGAACAGTGCCTTCCCTGCACCATACAGTGTCTTCCCAACAAAGATGGGGACTTGGTGATGACATAAGCATACTGAAACAACCCCACCCTCCCCTGGCGTGGAACCCCTCCTGTTTCTTCTACTGGATTCCACACTGTACTGCTGCAGCTCACCCTTCCAGGTCATTGTTCATCATTTCTTCACAAGTCCAATAGTTCTTTGCCTAAAAGAACCTAAAAGCTTTTGACCTGGTTGGTTCTTAAGTTAGTTCTTTCCTGTTGTATGAATGTCTCTCTGCACATCTAAAAATTAAAACCTGTGTGATTTTCTGTCATTAAATTTATATAGTAATAACTTGGTTTCTAGACATGGTTCAGGGTCCCAACTAAGACCTAAATCAGTTGCAGGAGATCTTCAGCTTCCTCCATGGCTGTTGGCTATTAGAACTTTGCGTTCCACCCTCCGCTGCTGAGCTGAGACCACTCCTCTTGGGGAGCTCCTACCAATCACCAAGTATGAGGTTAGCCAGCCTGGCCCTTCCCATCTGTTGTGTGACTTATCCCGAGAAGTCAGTGAACAAATGTCTGCTCACCCCAGATAGATCACCACCCCCAAGCTAAAGAAGCCATTCTATCCAAGACTAGCTTAATCAATCTGTTGAGTAGCTCAGTGGGCCAGAGAGTCTGTTTCTAGCGGTTGCTGCTGCTTCTATAACCTTGGGGAGGGGCTTTGTAAATCTTGAAAGTCTCAGAAACCAAGAGGGATTTGTGGGTTTTGTTTATTTCTTATGTTTTATTAACTTCTTGAATTGTAGTGAGTTCCACCTCCAGGGAAGAATATTAGTTCAGAGGAAGTAATTGCACAACTCCATCTGTGTTTAAATGAGAATCCTCTCATGGGCTCATGTATTTGAGGACTTGGCCCCTGGTTGGTGCTGCAGTTTCGGGAAGTTTAGGAGGTGCAGCTTTGCTGGAGGAGGTGTGTCACCGGGGATGGGCCTTGAGGCTATAAGCCTCACTCTGCTCCCAGTTTGCTCTCTTCTGTTTTGCATTTAAGGTTCAAGATGTGAGGTCTTAGCTGCTGTTCCTGCCTCCATTCCTGCTGCTTGCTGCTGTTGCCTCCCTACCAGGAGGCACTCTTACCCATTTGGAACTGTAAGCCAAATAAACCCTTCCTTCTGTAAGCTGCCTTGGTGATTTAGCACAGGAACAGAAAAGTAATTAAGACACTACCCAGCGCAGAACTCCTGAGACAGGCAGCCTCTGTTCCCTCTGCACTGGCAGAGACTAGAACACCAGATGCTACTGAAGCTCGCGACGATTCTTGCTCACTGCCAGGTGCTTGCCTTTGCTTCCATCCCCAGATGTTATCTTACTCTCCAACTTTTTATATCCTAAATTCCCACGTTTTGTTTCTAGGAAGCATGCCTGCCACATTGTGTAGCCTTGGGGGATTGTATAGCACTATAGCTATAGAGTGAAGAAAAGATCATGGTTATCCTCTCCATGTGCGTAAAAGACATAGCAAGTATGGCTCTCTTCCTCCAATCACTCCTACCCACTTGTTGGCCTCTGAAAAGTACATGTGTAGTGTTTCCCTACACATGTAGTCTGTGTATACATCCACATGTGTGGGGTGAGAGTTCATGCTGACTTGAAGTGGAAATGAATGGTAAAAGAAGAGGTTAAATAAAGAGATAAAATGTATGGAGAATGAAAACAGGCATTCTTCCTACATACTAAATTCACCACTAAAGATTACTTATTGATGAATGTCCGATCTGATTATGTGGGAAACCTGTTTGTCACGTCTTGCCCAACAAGACTTGTCCACTAGAATAATCCTACTTTAGTTTCTTTAGACCATGTATTGATGAGGGCATTAGAAAAGAGAGTGCTCATAGACTTTGAGTTTGGGGATAGAAGCTCTAGGTCTGCTGAGTCCTGAGGTTAACATATGTATGTTTCTGTATGATACTGTCTGATGCAGGGAAGGCACTATTCTCTAAGAAATGCCGGTAGCTTGCTGCTTGAACATATGTACGCCCCAAATATCACAACTACAATAGGATGAGAGTGTAGCTTAGTGCTCAGTGGTGAGCATTTGCCTGGAATGCACAAAATACTGGGCTGTATCCCCAGTACAATCAAGTGAAAATGTGTGTGTGTGATTATAGATAGTTAATTCATGAAAACTTTTGTATTAGTTGTCTTTTTAATATGACAAACTACTCGACACAAGAAACCTAAAGGAAGGGATTGTTTTGACTCACAGTTCTTGTGTGTAGTCCATCCTGTCTACACAGGATGTGTGTGTGGTAGGCACGTGAGGCTGCTGCTTCTACAACCAGGAAGGAGAAATTGGTGAACACCGGTGCTCATCCCCTTAAGGGTATCCACAACAACGGCGAATCTTCTCACCTCAATTGCCATAATCTAGACAATGCCTCTCAAGCATGTCTAGGGGCAAACCTGCTCTACATAACCCCTCTCCAGACCTGCCACAGGCTAATCTCAGGTGTCAAATTGATAGCCAATTTTAAGTATCATATACTTCGTGTAAATTATTTTCTGTTACTCACATGAGTTTTTCAAATTAGGTTTAATTTCTTGTGTGTGTGTGTGTGTTTTCCCCAAAAGGAGAAGATAAGACGCTCTCCTCAAAAGGACTCTCCTCAAAATACAGCACCAGCAGCAGAGCGTGGTTTTCAGTGTGCCTTCCCAGTATAGTTCTTCAAACACTGGAGGGAGTCCTTCGTCTTTGACTTCAGAGTATTTACTAAGTGCAGAACTGCCACGCAGACTCTGCCAACTCTTCATAGATAGTCCTCTGCTGTGTGTGCCATTAGAACACTGACCAGTGTCTAGGGTAGGAGATGGAGGGAACTTAGGCCCCCTGGAACCCTTACCTCACTACAATCCTCTTCATCCTGTGGTCATTTGAAAGCACATAGTCCTTGATTCTTGAATGGAATCCTCTCTTGGAACTCCTCAGGTTTGAGAAGTTCTCTTTCACTAATTTTATAATAAACGTGTTGGTTAGGTTCTCTGCCCCTTGAGTCTGTGGGCTTTGTTCCTCACTCACAGAACATGAGGTCCCACATCTATCAAGACTGGTGTGCCGGTTACCTTAGTGGCATCAACGAAGGGGGACGTGAAAGCTTCAGCCCGAGGTCCCTGTGTACCACAAGCTCCTTTCCCACTCACAGCATTTGAGTTTGAAGAGCCTTCCAGGTTCTTGTGAAACAAACCTACATGCAAACAACAAATAAACAAACAAAACCGAACATGGATGTAACAGAAACAGAGATTAAGAGAGAATATACTCCCAAGCATGAATGGGGCGCAGAGATCTGGGAAAGGACAAAGATGGCTGCTGAGCCTCTATGTATCCTGTAAGCTTTTCTCAGGCATGATCTGTCTTGGTATGGATATGCCTGGCAAGGTGTTTACTAAACCACATTTTGCCCAGGATGGTGTGAACCTCCGGTATAAAAATTGTACCTCATCTCCCCGGGTCCACAGAGGGAGAAGTAATCAACTGAATTTATTACTGTGTGGCTTGTTTGTGGTTTTGAATTTTGTAGGTTTTGTTTGTTTGTTTGTTTGAGACAGAGGCTCTTGTAGCCCAGAATGGCCTCCAACCTGTCAGCTCTCTGAGGATGACCTAGAACTTCTGATCGCCCCATCTTCACTTCCAAAGTGCTCAGATTATAGGCGTGTGCATCCACATTGGGTTCATGTTTCATTTTTATCAAAGCAGTCATAAGAATTGCTTGCTGGAATGTCAGCATTTAAAGATTCTAAGTGATGTGTGTATGTTGTGTGTATGTCTTATATATATTCATGATCATGTGTGTCCATTGTTTGTGAGTACTTGTGGGAGAGAGTAGAGGTTAGCATGTGCCGTGGATTTCATATGAAGGTCAGAAGACAAACTTGGCTGGTGTCCTCAAATCCTAGCTTGCTTGAGACAAATCTCTTGTTGCTCCCTGCTGTGTGCACCTGGCTAACTGACCAGTGAGCTCTGCGCTTCTCCCAGTTCCACCTTCCCTCACTGGATTTGGTATTACACGTGACTCTACCCAGATTTACATGGTTTATGAGAATCCAAACTCTTATCCCCACGCTTGAATGTCAGGCACTTTACTGACCAGCTGTTTCCTGAATCGTAAACTGCCCTTTACAGAATCCATCTCCTGTTCCAATTCCCTAACTCCCTGTCTACACTAACGGTTAAATCTATTTCCTGACGTTCATGTATTGGACGATTGGTCTTCAAATCTATTTGCTCATGGTACTGGAAAGTGGCATCTGTGGCAGGTGAACAGGATTAGACGTGGATCACAGTTCAGAGGGTGCCTGGCTCAGATTTTCAGGTTCTTGCTCCTTGGAACTGAGTTGGGCCAGGGATAGAAATGGTTTATTAGAAAGAGAAAGATCTGGAAGCATCCAGAGAGCCAGGAAATCGCTCAGTGCCCTGAGACTGGAGAGTGTTCGCATCATTTACACAGTGCCCAGTTCTCCTGAATTTGGTAATCACAGGTGTTTCTTGCACACGATCTGTTCCTTACTTGTAGCCCTTGAGGAGTGGAGTTTCCAAACTTTCCTCCAACTGGCACATAGCTCAAGGGAAGAAACAACAGCAACAATAAAGTGGTCCTATATACCACTCATGAAACAAACAAACAAACAAACAAACAAACAAACAACTCCCCCAGCAGAGCAAGAATGTCTACTAGCGTGGTGCCTGGGCGTCCCTCTGAACAGTTGCAGCCACCCCTGGGCATCTCTCAGCTCGGGTGTACCAGAGCTGGCTCGACAGGGGCCCTCTAACGTGACAGGGTAAAGGCGTTCTTTTCAGGAGGAGCCAACCAAAAGGTACCCATCCTGCGATGAGCCGGTCTTATGCAACCCGGGCTGGTCTTGAACTCCTGCCTCACCTCGAAAGTACTCAAATCATAGGTGTGCACCACAACACTGGTTTAAGCAGGTCTGAGGCTCTCAGCCAGAGTCCTGTGTGTTCTAGGGAAGAACTCTCCTCACAGAGTCCCATCCTCGGCCTTCATGCTTCCTTTCTGCAAGTAAATTTGACTTCAACATTTGTTTTTTCTTTTAAATACTCTCCTAGATCCTATTGTCTTCCTCTGGGGTGGGAGTTGGGGGATGGAGCTTAGATTTAAAAGGACCACCGGCATCTGTGAGCACTCTTGTCCAATTTGCTGCAAATTATTATTGAACCTGTCACAGAAATGCATTTTACTTAATAGGTTTTCCATACTGTCTTTTGCCGTTAAGGGAACATTAACCTTGGCTTTGGAAGAAGAAGAAGAAGAAAGCAAACAAAGGCATGGTTAGCACAGAGCACAGCTGGCTTATAGACTCTGGGAGCGTCACCAGTCCACAGCTGTGGGTGTGGCAGTGAAATGGCGGCTCTGAGTGTACGTCTCCTGTGCAGCTCATCTGGCTTCCAATATGCACCTCTCTGATTTCTACAATAAGCAGGCATGGGTTCTGGCTGGGAACAGGTTTCCTGGAACTGGATGGTGTAACCAGTGTTTTACTCTTTGGGCTGAATTGTGACCTTCCAATAATAGTCCAGTAAGTTGGTTTCTAGAAGAAAATTAACTTACTTCTTTATATTCTTGATTACGTTGTGGACTCCCAGTAATGGCCAGCCATAAGAGCCGTTCCTTCTTGCTGACCAGATATTTTGTGGCTCATAGTAGATGTTTGGGTTCTCCAGTTGAGGTCTCATGTGCTTTTCTCTGGCATTTTCCCCTCTGGCTGCTCATACCTCCGTCATTACTGCGTATTCGAATCGTCAGGGACCATATTCGTGTTGCCCTCCTCCCATCTATCACTGTTTTGTGAGTTGTGAGAATTTTTTTTCCTCTGGATACTCCTCCTTTGTGCCTTTCACCAGGTGACCATCTCGGAAACTCTAGACGTGGATGGAGAATTTCCCCCAAATCAAACTTTTAGAGTCCCTCAAGGATGTGAGTAAAGATATTTCTGTCCTCTTGTTTGACAGAGCCACTGGCGGGGCATTCTATTCTTTGGCATGGTTCTGTTGGGAAGAATCTCCTTTCTCACTCCTTGCTCACAGCCATGGGCCAGCAATTCTCTAATGGCCTAGAGAACTTCTGTCATGTATTCTCAAAAACGTTTCTACTGTAAGACTGTTGTGGGGGAAAATCAGGACCCTCTTGGGGTCATGAATAAAAGTGTTTTAAGGTGGACTGAATCAGAAGCTCAGGGACAATGTTGATAGTGTTTAAAATAAAAACTCCTAAGGTGGGTAATGTACACCCCGGCAGCTGCTGGAAGGAAAATGGAGGAATTGTGGCGAGCCATAAGAGAGAGAAAGAGAAAAAGAAAGGAAGAAAACATCAGGAGAGTAGGTTGACTTATGCTGCTGCTTTAGGAGGGGGCAATTCTAGGAAGGAAAGCAGAACATCTCATCAAACTACTAATTATTTCTCTCTTCTCCTCAACCAAGCTTCAGGTGAGCCTGTCTACTGAAGGATGGTCACTTGGCCAGATGATTGACTTGGCTCAACTGGAATGTTAGGCCAGACATTATGTTCTTTTGACTAGAAGGAGTTTCCTACTAGCAGGCTATTACTGCTATTCTAACACCCCATTCTGATGAGGTAGCCCTAACATCATTTAGGAATCAGATCAAAGAGCAGAGCCGCCAAACATTTCTGGCATTTCTGGCCTCTAACAAGAATGAAACTGCCAGGTAGATCCACAGACGTCTGTTGGAGCGGGTGCTTTTTAATCCTGAATTGCCCAGCCAGTTTTTATCTCTTGTTCTTATTGTTGCCTCTGAAGAGGTAACCCCAACGACCATTGTGGAATTGGGACAGTGACCAACTGGCTTCTTAGAGCTGAATGATGGGGGTCAGATGGGGGTCAGGTGTGGAAGTCAGGGTACCCTTCCAGTGGGTGCATCAGCAGTTCTATTTATGTGACAGCCAGGTGTAGGAGGGAAGGGAAGACCAGTGCTTGGAAAGAGCTGTGAGAGAGAAGGAAAGGCAAGTGTTATTAGCATTACAAGTGCTGGAAGCCAGGAGAGAGATAGGTTTTCAATTCTCCAAATCAAAGTCAAGTCAAATACAATCTCCATTTAGCTCCCAAGAGTGTACATCCATTGGGCCCTTCCCGACTTTTCTCTTGACAACCAGAATGATGAATTCACGATTTGTTTTCAGGCTCCCTGGTAACTATTGGAACCATTGTCATGTCTCCCACCCCAGATGACTTCTGGAGAGGTACAGAGAGAAGATATTTACTTATCATGTAATTTTCAGGCTTGTCTCTTCCCGATGCAGGTAGGCACTGTCGTGTTGAATTGAGCCAAGAGCTAAAATCTTTCATCTGGGCAGCATTTTCCTTACCAAGAAGAAAATCATTAGTGAGAAAGTCTAAATAATATCTCACATAGATTTCAGTCTAATGTCTGGGAAGTGTGATCCCCTGGGCTCTTAAATACATGTTAATAATTTCAATTTCTAGTTACACTTTTCTCTTGGGTGTTTCAGAATACGCAGCTGGCAAAAATTAATAATTGTCATATTTTTAGTGTAAAGAGAAGCTTAGAGCCCTCAAGGGTCACTGGGGCTTGAGAGGAACCCTGTCTTTTCTAGAATTTATTTTTACCAGTTGTCTAACTATGTTAGGGCAAAGTCAAATGGTTGTTTGACCATTGTTCTCTTGGGAATATTGAGGAAAAATTTTTCTTCATGATAACCTTCCTCTTTGTGGAATAGACAGTAGCTAGAATTCACTGGAATGGGTTTCATGGCCTCCCAGAACTAGAAATCTGATGACTCGCCATAGTTACAGGATATATCAAGAGACATTCCATAGTCTCCTGGGATCTTCCTGAAACTGGAAGGCAAGGAGCAAAATGTTGTTCCCTTTAATCTTTCTGACCACATTATTATTACAGGCCTTCAGATATGGTTACTCAACAATGACTTTATTCATACCAATCTGGTCTTTTAACTACTGTGTAATGCTTAGCTAAAGCTTGGCCAAAACAAAAACACCTTTAAATAGACTTTGACTTGACATACATTTTTATTCTCCATAGTGGTCCTTGTAATTGTTACAAAGAGCAGATCAATAGCTCCGTCATTGATTTTTGTAGGGGGTTGACTGAATTTTGACCTTGGAAAATTTAAGATCCTATATATTCTCTGTAAGTCTTAGCTTTTACATCCTTTAAATAAATGACTCAGTCATTCCAGCTTTCTAGAAACATCCAGGCATCTTTATCATCATACACAAACTGCTCTCTACTAAAAATATTTTTACATTTTTAAAAAACAGTTTTTCTAATTACTGGCTTTCTTCCTTAATACCATGAGGCATTGGGACATTAATGAATAAATTTACTACCAATTATGAGAATTTTCCTCTGGCGGAAGGACTAAGCAGCATCTACCTCTTCTCATAGGATCCCAATGAAAAATTAAAGCTTTATTCCGTCAAAGTTCACCCCAGAAAACCATACCAATGAGTTTGTTTGGCTTATTTACAGAGCAAAGATGAGGGGTTACTGACAGGAGCATGGATAACTCAAGAGCAGTCTTGAGTCATGGAAGGACTTTATTTAACATGCATGGAGGCTTTCTCATAGCCTCATAAGTTGAGCCCTCTCTCTCCAGTCTCTCCAGACTATACACTCTTGCTCTTCCCCAAGAACATAGGACCATATGTCATTAGGGCAGAATTGCATACCACTGGAGGAGTGGAGTAGCTGGATATTCATGTGGGGTCCAGTGACCCTGCCTGCCCTTTCCTTCCACAAAGAAACATCAGCTGTCAAGCGTCCTGCTGTGCTGATCTTTTATAAGTAGGAACAGCTGAAGCCATGGAGGTGACACAAGACAGCACTGTGCAATTCTTCCTAATAAAAGAAAGTTGAATCCAAGCTACAAACAGCAATGTAATACATTTAATATCGCCTGTGTACACACTGTTAAATTATAGGGCATTGCAAGTTCCCAGGAAAATCTTACAGAAAGTACAAGACAGTCAGAAATCTTTTTTGCTCTATTCTGTACAGAGAGCAATATACCATACCAATTGCTTTTAGTGTTGAGTAACTATACATAGCAGATAGATGAGGTAAAAACTACATTAAAAATTATCATATTGATGTTTACAACATCCAGGGGAAATCAATGGAGGATGCCTGTGTCTATTTACTTTTCTGTCATTGTGATGAAACAGCATGACCAAGGTAACTGGTAGAGGAAGAGCTTATTTGGGGCTATGGTTCCAGAGGAATAAGAGTCCATCATAGCGTGAAGCATGGCAACAAGCAGCAGGCTTGGGAAGAGGAGGAGGCGGAGGAAGTGACAAGATCACATCCCAGATGCAAGCACAAAGCAGAGAGTGAATCATAAGTAAGGAGAGGTGATAAACATTTAAATACCTCCCCTTGTGACACACTCCTTTCAGCAAAGCTTCACCTCCTAACCACCTAACAACTCTATCAACGGGAGCCCAAATATTCAAATACCTGATGTCAGGGGGACATTCTCACTCGAACCACACCTCCCGCATTAAAACCATGATGCTGGACTTACTCATTGTGTGTATCTGCATGTAAAAGGGTCGTCATTATCCTCTTTATGGGCTGTTAACATCTTTTATGACTTCCTCTGATCTATGCTGATTGTTTATTAATTAAACAAATAAATAATGTTGTTTATTCATTAAATAAATAAATAAATATACTTTCCATATATTTGCATTAGTCTGTATTAGTTACATGTTTTTGTTGCTTTGACAGAATAGGGCATCCTGTTAGCTTATTTATTTATTTTTTACTGTAGACGTCTTCATATTATAATATATATAACAGTAACTTCTGTTGTAAAGAGTCTACTCTTCAGCTATTCTCAAAGGCATAATACCTTCACTCTTGGGCTGTTTGTCTTCCTTTCTTTGTCTCACAGAATCTGGGGGCAACCTGACTCAGAAATGGGGCTTTGGAGAATGTTTTGAGATAGACACGCTTGGGTCTAAAGTGGGAAAGCCTAAGCCCATCTCCATAGCTCCCTTCACAGTGAGCTCATAGAGCATATAACAATTTACCAGTATGATATATATACACTGAAGGTATTTTCCTCTGGAATACACTAGACAGTAGATTTTCTATTAATTCCAGCAGTGATAGGTTGGGGATAAATAACCTCACCTCCTTTCAGCCTATCTAGATTTATTCAGAGGAGTCCTATCCTCTGTAGGGTCTTGAACTAGAGGTAGAGATTGCTTACAAGAGGCAGCAAACATTTTCCTCCATTTTAGAGTTGGCAAGAGACTTAATTTTTAAGAACCACTATCTGATATTCTTACACTTTATAAGGTCGTGATGAATGACAGTCAGCACCCTAGGAAGATTAAGCCAACAAGAGTATCTTCTTTTATCTGAGGTGTCTAATCTGAGACCCTTTGGTTAGATTTGGGGTGACCAACTTCTTGGAAGTTTGGAAATGCCTGGCAGAAAAAGCAGGAATTAAGATCCAGTGTAGTCTGAATCTACAGCCTTCTACCCAGGCAGGCTTGGTCTCCAACTATTGGAGCAGCTGTTCACCAGCAGCAAGTTGTCTAGCACTTAGCAATCTATCCGTTGGGTCTCAGTTAGCATTTGTGCTGTCTTAAGTTTTTCCCGGGTAACAGAAAATTTACCTGAGCTTTCCAGATCTAGCTAGGTCTAGCCTTGCAAGCCTGTACCCACAATTCATTTGTATACACCTTCAAAACGATATAGGTAACCTGAAAAATGTATTAACTCCCCTCCTTCCTACAAAAAAGTCTAAACTTCAAGACAATAGAATACTCTGATATTTTCCATTAGAGACCACTTGTTTTTTTAAAATCTCCAAATTATATTCAGGCCAAGCCCAAGTGCAGAAAAATATAAGACATTGTTTTCTTAAGTCTCATTCCCAATGAGTATTAGCACATTCTCAGAGAGCCTGTCCTGAAGATACGCAGGCTTTTGCCACAAATGGCTGCCCATCTATGTAGCAAAGAAAATTATTGGAGCATCTTCCAGATCTTCTCTGTCTCCCTACCCAGAGCATCCTCTGGAGATTTCACTATCTCTTGCAAATGCCTATGAAACACAGAAGCACCTGCTGGGTTGGTCGCTTCTCTACTGGTGTAGGCTTAAGTACGTGAAGACCCTCTTTTCTAATCAGTGACCATAAAGAAGGGACATTATTCACTCTTACCAGTGTGACTTTTATGAACTCTTTGTATTTTTCCTAGTTGATTTAATCTGTTTGTGCTGGCTCAATCATGTAAAAAAAAACTTATCTGAAGCATATATCAAGAGTTGCAGGATATTTCATTTGTGAACCCTAAGATTGTGTACTGGAAAATCTTATTTTTAGTTGTGGTGTGGCTCAGTCCTAGCACATACCTTTAATCCAAGAACTTTCTGTAAACAAGATTAAATAAAGTCAACTATAGGTCAAGAGGTGGAGCAAGCAACCAGTTGACTGGTAGTGAACATGGGAAAAACCACAGAGAGAGAGAGAGAGACCAGAGGATGGATAGAGCTACACACAGGAAGTAGAAAGGAGGGACATTCAGTTTGAAGGGTTTTTAAAGGACATTGTAGAAAACAAGAAGGGATTTTTTTCCTTCTGGGATGTCAGCTGAGTAGGAAGGTCAGTTTCATGTTTTCTCTGCCTGTCTGAGCTAGTAATTTTTAACCCCAGCATCTGGCTCCTGGGTCTTTATTTGTAAAATCGAACATTTGGGAATTTGTTTAAAAACATGAGTTGAGGCCACAAGTCAGGGGAGTCAGATAATTTGTAACCATTTTATGAGGCATGGAAGATCTTAATTTTCCTTTTGTGTTGACATTCCAATATTCTTTCAGATGTTCCCATTAACACTTTTTCCCCTCAAATTTATAATCTGCAAGTTTGTATTACATTTCTCAATCTAGATAGGAAGCAGGCATAATGACCATCACAGTGATTTTTCCATCTAAGAAGGCTCCCAGCCAGGCTGACTGGCTTAGGAAAGTCATTTTTTTAACTTGTCACATGCAATCTTGGTTCTAGTTGTTGCTTTACTGGGAGCTGATTAGACTTTTAAGGCGAGGAGCCTACTGAGATGATTATCTGGTCGCCAGGAGTGTGTCCTCAAAGATGGTGGGGAATGGGATAATGATCTCTTTTCCTTTCCATTTTCATGTTCTAGCTGTGAATTCAATGCTTTTTTTTTCTAATACTAGCTTCCTGTTATACTGTGCTCCCTCACCATGGCCCCAGAAGCAAAGGGAACACTTGACCACCAGCCAAAGCCTGAAAAGCCATGAAGCAATCTAAACATTTTCTTTTTTTAAGTTGATTGACTATGGCATTTTGTTATAGCAATGGAAAGCTGACTAGCATATTTATTAATTCAGGTTAGTCTCAGCTTGAGTGACAGCCCTGGCTCGAGCTCTGCTCAAGGTCACTCTGGGCTTTTTGTTCAGACAGATGCTGAAGCTGAAACAGAAAGTAGGCAAACGACAGAGCTGTGAAGTGAGGCCAGCCATCTCTCCTCAGACAGTCTTCAGTGGGGTAGGCTGACTATCTCGTCCTTCCTCATAGCCTGGTGACCTCGTGGCAGGAGGACTGGCTGCTTGTTTGGTGGCTTTCGGCTTTGAGAAGATGTTCTTAATATACTTGAAGCTTCATTGTCTTGAGTGACGCAGAGTTGGAAGTTAAATGATGTCATTGTAGCCTTGATTCTGTGGACCTCCTTGGTATGAATGTGAGTCTGGGGCACATGTTGAAATAGCTAGTTAGGTTTGTGTGTCCCATGGAAAAAAAATCAGACCAGGGACACATGGCTGAACGTATAAATGCAGTTTATTAAGAAGAGTAAAGCACTTCTGAGAATGGGCAGATGGGGTCAGATAATGAGTTGAAGGATTTCCCTGGTTCTGTCCTTGCACGTGGAGCCTTGAGGAGTTTCTGCCTTTTCTCTTCCTTCTCATGGCCAGCTCAGTGTATGCCTCCTCTTAATATCTGGGTCCATGGTGCCCTATCCTGAAGATCTCTATATTCCATCAAGCCAATGCCACAGCCTGCATTCCACATAGACCGTGGACATGCACTCCTTGATATCTTGCGTGTGAAGTGACTGTGATTATTTGGAGACTTGCAAGTCCTCATATGTTTTTTTGCTGTTCACTACCAGAATGAGCTGCTACGTATGGTTAGCGGTCAGGAGAAAGGCTGAATACACAAAAAGATAATGGCTAGACCACACAGCACCAGAACTCACCCTACTACTTGTAGACACCAGTCCAGGAAGCTGCATTATAGCACCATGGAAAGCAATGCAGGATTGTCAGGATCTGGTCAACATTCACTGCTGCCTGGATTAACTCCATTTCTCCCAAAAGGATAACTAAGACTGAGCACAGAAAGTCAAGCTAAACCTATTTGCAAGCCACTCCCAGAGAGTTCCCAGGTAGCTGCCTTCAGCTTTTAGAGCACCAGTGGGTTGTTCAGGGCAGTCTCCATTTCCCAAATCTCTCCCTCACCCTTGTCTGTCTGCAAGTCTTCCTAAGCCAAGACTTCTTTACCCTAGCAGACTCTGTTGGTATTCTTGTAGATTCCACAATTTCCAGATTCTTGTGTTCCAAAGTAAGCACTTGTTCTAGAAATGCATGGATATTGGTGGAAATAAAGCCGGTTCATTAAGGGAGAGAAGAGTTTCTGAGAGAATATGGAAGTCCAGTGTCACTGGTCTTCTAGAATCCAGACCTTTTCTGGGCCATTTGCACAGTACACCCTCCTCTTGTATTTGCATATTGTGGGTTGATGATGTCTCTTATGTGAAGCCCAGATGGGGAGTTGTGTTGACTGGTTTTGTGTGTCAACTTGACACAACCTAGGGTGATCAGAAAGGAGCCTCAGCTGAGGAAATGCATGCAGCCATAAGGCATGTTTTTCCATTAGTTACCAGTGAGGAGAGCCCGGTTCATTGTGGGTGGTGTCATCCCTAGGCTAGTCATCCTGGGTTCTATAAGAAAGGCGGAGAAAGACATGGGGAAACAGGACAATAAGCAGCACCCTTCCATGGCCTCTGCATCAACTCCCGTGTCCAGGTTCCAACCCTACTTGAGTTCCTGTCCTGACTTCCTTCAGTGATGGACTACCATGTGGAAGTACAAGCCAAATAACCCCCCCCCACACACACCAACTTGCTTTTTGGCCGTTGCAGCAATAGGAACTGTAACTAAGACAGGAGGGGTTTTATGTTCTTGCTTCTTTCCTAAGCTAATCTGATGCTTCTCTGCCCTACTCCCTTATCACAGTCTCATTCCAGTGGCTATTAGGATGTTTGGGACACTCACCCTTCTGGATGTGGGACACATGCTAGGGTGGACTGGCCTGGGTGTGGAGCATCTGGAGCTCAAGCAACCAAATCCTTGATACACACACACACACACACACACACACACACACACACACACACACACACACACAGGTTGCTTTGGTAACAGGGTGGCTTCTAAGCAACTAAGTGCCTACCCTCTGGTGCTTCAGTGCCCAAATGGGCAGGAATTAGAGGAGAGCAAAAAAACAATGTTTTTAAACATCAAGTCAATACAAGAAGGAACTTGATTTTTAGTCATGGTAGATTAACTATACGCACTACTTTCTTCTCGATGAATAAATTTTGTGCCACCTTCTAGCACAGGTAGAATAATTCTTTATTTTGAGGAATTTAAACAATGCACAAAAATTAACTATTGGTAAGGCAGTTTACTTCAAATCTTCTATATTTGGGGATAACTATCCTAGTGGAGGGAAATGTGACATCAGGTATTATTTTATGAAAAATACAGATGGAAGGTGACATCAGTGAAGCAAGTCTCTGCAAGCAGAGAGAACTGTGGGGACTGGGATATAACTTAGTGGGTGAAACGCAAGCCAAACAAACATGAGTAGCTGAGTCGAGGTACCCAGCACCCATTATAACCTGGGTAAGATGGCACATACCTGTAATCCCAGCTCAGAGGGGCTGTCCAGATAGACCTCAGGGCCAGCCAGTCTAGCCAAAATAAATGAATAGTTATTTAGTGAGAAATCCTATCTATCACAACAACAACAATAATGTGAAAGATTGTAAAAAATCATTTTTTTAGGTATTAGTCTTCTTCAGTCAAACATTGTAAAACTTCTGTCTATGAAGAAGAATTTAATCTCACCTTCTAAAACCTTTGCACAGTGTTTTAATCCTCCTCACCCTCTAAAACTTGTTTATACAGAGTCCCCGCTACCTTCTTGGAACCTAATGACTTAAGTCCCAAGTGGCTTGTCTGCTCATCTGCTTCCCACTATCCTTCACTTCTTCTGCACTAATGACGATGCTTTAAGAACTTGACCGTTGTGAAAGACTTGAGGTCCCGACCCCAGCCAATGGGGAAAAGACACAGTCACTGGCTGAGTTAGGATATAAACCAAGGGCGCTTGCTGTCTTGTTTGCTTGCTCTTCTGCTTTTGTGTGTAGCCCATCCTCTTCATCATGAGGAAGGTTTTGCTTTTCCAAGGCGCTTTTGCTTTGCTTGAGTGTTCCCCACCAGACACCAACACCCAGCCGCCACCACATGCATACACACACACAGCTGCATATACCTGCACACACATGCATACAACACACATTAAACACATACACATACAAAGTAGAACATTGTAATATAACTTTTATTTTTACAACATTATATACTTAATTTCATTCAAATTTGACAGAAGAAATACATATTTGAATACGTATTTCTCTGCTATGAAATATATGATTATTATGCACTATGTCCCTTTAAGGGCAATAAAGGAGGTTAGGAAAATGTTGATAGGTGGTGAGAATTTTAACTGTGTGTTTTGATTTCGCACGGTTTCAGCACAGCATCTGCAGTGAGCGATAGGGATAGCACCTGCCTCTGATTTCCACTCCGCTTGTCTCCTGGTGGCTCCTGATGGCCTTGCCTATTATTTCTGCATCTGTCCCTGTCTGTGCCATTTCATTCTCTTCTGTGCTTTTCCAGCACTGACAGGAAGTGTAAGCTGGTTCAAGACACTCATAAAGATTTGCTCCAGATTTCCCCACTCCTAAGTTCCAATTGGCCGCCTCTCACTATGAGGAGCTTTTGGTTTTATTGTTTTCTTTTAAAGATGAGCTCAGGATACTGTATTTCATAAGATGAGTCACCTCTGAGACAATCCACCTAGAGTCATTTATTGAATGCAGTCTTTATTTAGCAGACTATTCTTTATTTCCCTGAGAATATGCAGGGCTGATTTTACATCCCAGAGGCACTGAGTAGCAACAAAGAAATTTGATGCTATCTCTTTGCTGACCACCCCACCCCAACTTTATAACTAACCTATTCAAGAGCAACTGACACGCTTGGTTTTCCAGGAATCTAGCTTGCACATTTGATATTATGAATTAGAAATGGTTTCTATTCTTTGGGGGATTGTTTCCCTTACATGTTAGGGGATGGGTTTAGTTCTACTTGATGGACACACCTTTTCACCTAGTTACCCTTAGATTATATCAAGTTTCTCTTTCCCATCTCTACCGTCTTCCCACTGATCACTTAACATATCTTGAAGGTCCTACCCCTGTAGTTCTCAAGAGACTAGTTCTTTGCAGTTACACAGTTTGCTCAGAGGTGCTGTAGTAAATTCTTGGTGTTGTCTTGTTCTCAGTCTTGGCCCTTACCCGATATTGCTTCTCTTGGTCAGGTCTGTGACTTCCTTTTCTCTTTCGTGATATTTTGGATTTACATTCTGCATGTATGTGTTTAGGTGTTTGTGTGTGCCCACAGTGGTTTGAATCAGAGTCCTCTACAGCCTTAGATGTTTTAATATTTGGTCTCCAGTTAGTGGTGCGTTTGGGAAGGTTTAGGGGGGTGTGGTCTTGTTGGAAAAAGCACATTACTGAGGGCAGAAGGCTTTGAGGTTGAACGAATGTCACCAATTCCAGTTTGTTCTCTCTGCTTGATGCTTGTACTAAAACATGTGAGGTCTCAGTTTCCTGCTCTATTCTACCACACCTGCCCCTCTTTCCATGCCTCTCCTCCACCACCCTGAACTCTTAGCCCTCTGGAACCACGAGCTAAAATAAAATCTTTCTTGTCTAAGTTACCTTAGTCACTATCGCAGCAACAGGAAAGTGAGGAGCGCAGTGGGAGTAGAGGTCAGTGTGGTATATCTTCCTCAGTAAGTCTCCATCTTCTTTCTGAGCCATCTCACTTGTGAGGCTCGGTTTATCTGTGAAAATGGAGCTTGCCAGTTTGGTTATAACGCTTATTTTTTTTAATGGGTTCTTGGAAATTGAACTTAGGTGCTCATGCTTGCTTGGCAAGCACTTGCTGACTGAACTATCAATCCAGCCTTGGACTTGTGCTGTTACTCTTGCCCTGTCAAGTGGATCGGTGTGATACATCATTTCCTGGTATTTTCTTTCTTGCTTTCTTTCTCTCTTTCTCTCTCTCTCTCTTTCTTTCTTTTTTCTATTTTTACTAGATCATTTATATAGGCCTTTTGCACTAAACATGTATTTATGCTTATCTATTCTTATCTGTATGATTGTTTTGCAGGTATGTTCACATAGTTACTATGTTATTTCTCGTCTCTCACTCAGGCCTGCGGAGCTTGTATGTCCATGCCTTATTAGTCTGAGTGACCCAGTCACTCCCCCTGCCCCTTAGAAGCCAGCTTACTGCTTAGTTAGCGCTGGACGGCAGTTGTGAGCAGCTGTGGTTCTAGCAGGTCTTTGCGTTATGGGTGAGACCAGAGGGGACCACCTTTGCCCGTGGTTCTGGGAAGGTGTTAACCACAGTTCTAAGCTGTTACTGGCACTGTTGATGCCAAGGACAAGTTCCTTAAATTCTTACCCTGTGAGTTTCTTCTGGTGTCTGTTTTTCTATAAATAAGCAAAGGTAAGGGGGTATGCTAGATCAGGAAGCTTCACAAGTCAGGCCACAGCATCCTGTAACCTCACCGGAGGAACACAGGCTGATAAGCAGCTGTTGTGACTGCTTAGCCCTCCTGCCTCTGATAGGGCAGTCAGCACAGTGAGGCCCTGCTGTCCATACCCAAGGCGAGCTCACGTTTGGGCTTTATTCTTATCACAGCCCTCCCGGATTCTAATATGTGGCATCCTAAACCACATATATAGACTTGTAGCAAAAGCTGTGATACTTACGGCCCTTCCTGCCTCCAGAAACCCGTAACAGTCAGGAACTCCTGTGTCCCCCAGGCTGCTCCTTCAGCTGAGCATCAGCTGAACCCTCCCGGCTCATGGGACAGCATCAATAAAATACCTTTTGCTTGAAACTTGTTTCAGGTCATCTCTTCTCCATCTTTCTTTTTACATAACAAGGGACGGGCAGTTTGACCCTCACGTTCATTTCTGTTGAAGTCTCCCTGGCCACCTCGTGCAGGCAGAATGGCAGTCAAACAGCTACCCATACTAAACCGAATGCCGCTTTGAATGCAGGTGGGTGCTGTGAGAAAACTGCACAGTGGTTAGAGCAGTTTCACAGGGACGTTTGACACAGTTTGTATCTGACCTTTTGCTATCACAAGCCTCAAGCATGTCCACCTTGGTAGGCGTCCATATGTGGTGCTTCCCCTGGTGGTTCAGTGAGGAACCCTTTTGCTATCACAAGCCTCAAACATGTCCACCTTGGTAGGCGTCCATATGTGGTGCTTCCCCTGGTGGTTCAGTGAGGAACTGCTGTCACAGATGAAGGGCTGAGTACAAAACCTATGTGTGCTTCAGTGTCTGCTCAGAGGCAAGGCTGTGCGATTAGTTCCATTTCCGTTGCTGTCATACAATACCATAACTAAAGCAACTTGTCAAAGAAGGAGTTGGTTAGGCTTTAGGTTCCGAACAGTGGAGGGTCCATCACTGCCGGTATGTAGTAGACTGAGGGCCCACATCTTGAACTGAAAGCCCTACGCAGAAAGAGTGAACTCAAATGGATCGAGTCTTTAAGCCCTCACAGCCTGCCCTCTAAGTGAGACCATACTTCCTCCAGTGAGACCATGCCTCCCCCAAACTCCCCAAACAGCACCACGAACTGGGAACCAAGTGTTGAAATGCTTGAGACTGACTCATTCAAAGGGCTGTGACTTATCCTGACAGCCCTCTTGGGGGCAGTTTAATCAGAATGCAGAGGCTCGGATTTTGAGCCTGATTGGCATGATACGTAGTTTGATAAGCCCTTTTCTCTGTTTTGATTCTGCAAGGTAGTCCCAAGAAAACCTTAGGGTTTAAAGGGCTAAACTGGTGCTCAGGGGTGATTGTTCATGCTACAGGGTAAGGTCTCACAGCATTATGGGTAACTGACCTCCTCTGGAGGTTGGTCTGTCCAGCAAGAGTCTGCTGTTTCAGGAATTCAAGGTGATGGCAGTGTTTGGACAATGACAGTAGACTTTAGGACGCTATAATAGCTGGCAGCAAGGAGCCTCAGAGTTTTCTATCTCTGTGTCATCGGCCTTGAAGGTAAACGAAATAGGTTAGGTTTCAGACAACATCAGTTTCCAGACAGATTCTTGTGATGGTTGCTATTGGTTATCAACTTGAGAGGATCTGGAGTCTCTTAGAAGATAACCCTTGGGCATGTCTGTGAAGGGGCATGTAGACTGAGTGAACTGAGGTGGGAAGATCTATCCTAAATGTAGGTTACCCCATCCCATGAGCTGGAATCCTGGACTTCATGAAAAGACAAAGCAAGTGTCCTACTTAGTTTCATTTGTCAGTGGGACGCAGCCTAGAGTCATCTTAGCTTCTGCCCCACATAGATAAAGACTATGCTATCTGGGTTTGAGCTGAGGGGATGTCCCTACCCAAAGTTCAGCCCACAACCCAATGGGGCTCAGGACATGTGTGGAACTTGTATTTGTGTGTGTGCAACATGCACACATATGTGCACATGCCTGTGGAAGCCAGAGGACAGCCTCAAATGTCACTTCTCAGGAGCCAGCACTTGTTTTTCTGAAAACATGTCTACTCACTGGCCTGTAATTCCCCAAGCAGTCTAGACTGGCTGGACCGGGACCTGCCTTTTTCTGCAGTGCCTCCAAAGTTCGGGTTCTAAGGAACAAACTTAGATCCTCATGCCTCCACGACAAGTCTGATTCAGCCATCATCTCAGACTCTACCTGCTTGAACTTGGGTGAGTTGACTTTAGGCACAGTACTGGTCACTTCCTGGGCAATCACTCCTTCTTTCTTTGTGATGGCTGCGGGGCCACTGTGTCTGGTTTGCTGGTGATTTAGCATCAGATGCTCACAGGTGAAGGTGCTGCCAGCCCGTTTTCCTCTTCTTTGAGTCTTTCATTTGTGTTTCATCTTCAGAGACTTAATGAAGGTTTATCTTCCTCCACTCATGATAATGGCTGTCTTCTCCTTCTCTTGAACCTTCCATGATCACATCATTTTATTTTCTGAATGTCTATGTGAATTGTGTCTCCATATTGGTGGATGAGTCAAAAGTTACTCAAGGGGGGATAAAGAAGGATCTATGAAAACTGGCAAGGAGCTAGGTCAGAAATCCCTCCCGAACCTCTGAGTGGAGTAATTCTGAGCTCAGCGCTCCACACCACCTCACTACTCTGTCCCACCCCCGTAGCTTCTGCCATCGCCTCCTCATGTTGCTCAGGGTGTCCCTGCTCTGCCTGCTGTCGTCATCACCGGGGACGGTACCACCACCACAGCAGTCATGCCCAGTATAGGAATGGCTCGGCACAAACACAGAGAAAGAGCAGTGGCCTACAGCCTCATTACTCCAGGACAAACGTGCCGTGAACAGATCCAGTAACAGATTTCCACTCTCAGCCTTCCAATAAATGCATCAGTTCGTATGCAGTGTCATCATTCAGTATCAACACGACACTACCCCGTTTATGAACAGAAGAAATAAAATGTTGAGGAAGGCACATGAGGCTATGTCTGGGTGTAGCAGGAACAGGGGGTGAGCCTGTTGCTGTTTGCAAAGTCTCATTAGTGGTTGGGCATCCCTGAGGGCTGAGAGTTCTGCCTAGATGGGGTTATTAGCAAAAATATGTAGCTAATGAAGAGCAAGTGGATGCATTTCCTTACTACTTGGTAAGTCTGCAAATAGCAATATTTCATACATCGTGGGGAGCTAACTGCTAGAGTGCTTGGCGTGTGCTTATTAAGTCTGAACAGTATCTCCGGATGGCTAGTCCCCATGGAGCTGCCCTTTCAAATGGGCCAGGGAGAAAGCAAAGCCCTTTCGAGGGGATTGCAGGGGATTGCAGGCCAGCTTCCAGCCTCACTTTGCATGGTGAGATAGTCCTATTTGTGGGCATTTCTTTGACAGTCATAGGTAAAAAGAGGAATAGCTCCAACCTCAGCAAAGAGCACTGAGCCATCAAATTGCAAAAAAAAAAAAAAATGTTGTATGTATGCAAAATAATTCTCCTCTGCTCTTGCTTTTCATTACTTGTTTATAAAGCAAAAGAACACAGGAGTAAAACTTCTGCCTGTACCATGGGCACACCTGGTTACAGCTGGATGCTGCCTTTCAGCTCCAGCTTATACGTGGCTAGATGGTGGTAGGAGGAAGCAGAGATACACAGCAATATGTTTTGAAGTCATTAGCATCCTTGTCATGCATTATCACTGGACTAGCATCCCAATCTGGCTAGCATGAATTTACATCTCCTTTTACACTGGGTCGCTTCTCTGTAGGCTGGCCAGTGCAAACACAGCTGTAATCTGTCCAAAGGCTACTCAGTTGCTGGCTTAGGCCAAGGGAGGTCGTAGCAGCTGTGTCTGTCTGAGATTCCACCTCTGTGGCTAGAGGTCAGCATGTTGAGGACCCTTCACACTATGTGTGAAGGCTTGTATTATGTCTGTTGGGCGGGCAAGGGGTCTTTTGGGATACTATGGTTAATAAGTAGTATAGAGAACAGAAATAGAAGAAGGCAGAGCCAAGGTGGGGGCAGCAGTGGAAATTATTGGAATACCCACAAGACACAAAGTGTTTCTTCCCTTCTTGAATTTTGGGTACCATCACTCAGCTGCATAGGGGCTCTGATGGATTGTGGAAAGGGTATACTATGTGTGATGAGTTCTGGGCCAAGTTAGAGGCTAATGGTATGGCTATACCCTTTGAAAAGGTGGCAAGGGGCTTCTGAATAGCCGGCCAGGCAGTCTGGGGTGATTAAAAAAGGGCAGTTACAAGACACAGATTTAGTCAGCATTGTGAAGTCCACAGCCCTGGCCTAAAACGGCTCAGAGCCGTCTGACCGCCGACAAGTCTCTTGGCTTTGGATTACCCGAAAGTTATTGCTACAGGCTGAGGTTCAAAAGCTGTCAAAATCAAAGCAGAATCACCAGCGTCAGATATTAAAAAAACAAAGTATGGGAGCTGAGGAGATTGCTCAGTCCATTAACTGTCTGCCTTGCAGACCGGAGCCCCATCCTCAGCGCCCACATATAAAAGCCCAGATTGGTGGCACATGCTGTAATCACAGCTTCACCCAGGCAGATCTGGGGCTCAGTGTCCAGCTGTTAAGTCCCGGGCCAGAGAGAGAGAGCCTGTCTCAAGAAAGAAGTTGAATGGTAGCCTGAGGAACAACAGCAGAGGTTGCCTTCTGGCTCTCTCTCTCTCGCTCTCTCTCTCTCTGTCTCTCTCTCTCTCTCTGTCTCTCTCTCTCTCTCTCTCTCTCACACACACACACACACACTATCACAGAGGAGTTCCAGAACCCAAGGCTTCCCAACTGCTACTCAACACTATGCAAAATGCCACAGCGAGGGTGTCTCCCCAGCGCTGGGCTGGCGACACATCTATTTTGATGCTTTTTCAGCCAAGTAGCACATGCAAGCTTCCTCAAACTGTTTTAAAAACACTTGTCTTGAGGTTCCAGAGCGTCACTTTTCTACTGAGAAATTAGAGAATTGAAAAAGGACACGGATTTGTCCCAGGCTGCTTGTGAAGACAACAAGGGCTTTCCCGCCTCACGTCTCCATCTTGGGGTAGAGTCGCACTGCTGGCGTGAGCCGTACAGCGGAAACTGCCGAACTGAGTGGTCTTCCCTCGGGCTTGTCTCTCTCTTTTGTCCTCCAAATCAAACGTGCAGCTCTTCCTTTCCAAACGCCACCTTTCTGCAAGTTGACTCATGTGAGCTAAGGAAAGGAGACTGGGGCCTGCTACTGATGCTGCTGTTTCAAATTTACACTACTCCACAACTCAAAAACGAAGGCAAAGGGGAGAGAAGTCTGGTGTTGGTACCAGGCTCCTCCCACTCTGCTTACATTGCAGGTCTTAAAGACAGTCGGGAAGGGAAGCTACTTTGCAGGCTTTCTGACAGGGCCCTACTCAGACATCTTTCTTGCTCCGCACACAGCCTGTAGATATTAAGCAAACACCATAAGCCCACAATTCCATCTCCTCTGACCTCATGTTTCCTATAAAAATACTAATCCCCAAGCCTCAGTTAGCGTCTCCCTTTTCTTCCTTGAATAAACATTTAGTTTATTATGGTGAATATAGTCCCTATTAACATTTTTATTCCCGTATAGGCTTATTCCCTTGGAAGAATCTCTGTTCTCTTGCGTGGGCTGGTGCACTTGTGTCTTCGAGTGTATTCTTACTTGTATAGGCATGCTGGTGGGGCTCAAGAGCAACCCCCAGTCTCATTCCTGCATCCACTACATTTTTTTTTTCTGAGACAGGATTTCTCACTGGCTTATAATTTACCAACTAGGCTAGGTTGGCTGGAGCCCCAGGGCAGGACCTGTTTGCATCCTCCCAGCTCTCAGAATATAGGTGTGTACTGTCACAGCCAGGTTGTTCTGTGTCGGTTCTGGGCATTGAACTCAGGTTTCAAGGCAAGCACTTTACTGGCTGAGCCAGCTCTGCAGCTCCCAGGAAAATCTCAGCTCCTCAAACACGTTACACAAACCACATCTTAATAATTACTTTTGAGACTTTACTACAAATACAACATTTCTGCCTTCACGTTCCCCATTGAATTCCATCATAGAAGTCGCAAACAGAGTGTAGCTCTTGAATATCTTCATTTATGTGCACCCACCCCATGCCCTTGCAGTGTGTTTTGCTGTTTTCTGTTGCTTTGTTTTGAATAAAATTTCCTTGCTAAAAAACAAAACAAAACAAAACAAAACAAAAACAAAAACACGTTACACAGGTGTGACTATCCTACAGATTTACATTTTGAAGTTTTAATACCCAAGACCTTAGGCTATGATTGTATTTGAAGACAATGCCTTCAAAGAGGTGGTCAAGATAAATGAATATCTGTGGAGCCTGGCCCCAAATGAGAAAAATAATTAGGACCCAGGCACATGGAGAGAGAAGCCTGGGAGAACAAAGGGAAGGACAACTACTCACACCCAGGAATGAGGTCATGCTTCTCTATAAGTAATGTAATGCACACTCCTTCACAGGAACGAAGCCAGCTTTGCCAACCCTGACGGCAGACTTCAGCCTGCAGACCCGTGGAGGAAACAGACTTCTACCCGACTGGATGGACTTCCCAGTGTGTGGTATTTCGTTATGATGCTTCTCGCAGATTAAGAAAGTGAGAACTACCAGGATAGTTTTGACTTAGGGGTCTCCAAGTTTTGTAGTTCTTTCCACTGATATGCAACCAGCTTTTGAGCAGAGAGGGTGGGAACTCACCCTGTCCAATTGTGTGAAGGGTCCAAAGCAAGTTGATTGCAGGTGTGCCTTACCAGAGCCTCACTGCCCAGTATTGTTATGGTCCCTGTTGCACAGCCTAAAGCTCCACTCCACCGCCTCTGGCACATAGCACAGGTCACCCATTAGGCAGACCTGCTGCCCCACAGTGTGGGACTTTCTTTAGATACCTTCAAGGGTAGACACCTCTCTTTTGGCTGGCAGGGCTGAAGCGTCTTTTGCCCGTCTGCCTGCTGACACTAAGAAAACTCTTGCCTAAAGTATGACTCAGCATTGCAGCTCATGCTCAAATACCTCTCTCCACGCCCCCCCCCCAATAATCGAACTTTCCAGAGATGCTGTTGTTTCCTGTCTGGGTACCATCCGTTGAGTGGGCTCAACATTTTATAGTCACTGTAGCCCTGGCTCACCTGAGGGAGAAGACAATGTGCACAGCCTGGTTGCCCTTCGTTTTTTTGAAAGAAATGTTCGGGGAGGGGCTGGAGAGATGGCTCAGCAGTAAGAGCACTGCTCCACTTGCACAGAACTCTGTACCTCACAACTCTTTGTAACTCGAGTTTCAGGGGTCCAATGCCTCCTTCTGATCTCCATGGGCACAGGGCATGTGCCATGCAATAGCAGGTAAAGCAGTCCTAGTACAACATAAAGAAAAACAAATATTCCTTAAATACTCTGAATAGGCTTAAGGCTGCAAGGATGTAACTCAGTGATAAGAGTTTCACTGAAAGAACACACACACACACACACACACACACACACACACACACACTGAGCAAAGAATCTCATTCTTTGTGCAATTTGATACAGGAAATAATAGGGAAAGGTGGTGTTCTGTGAAAGAGATGTTGGGGCAGGAGAGTAAGTGGAGAAAGAAAAAAGGAGAGAGAGAGAGAGAGAGAGAGAGAGAGAGAGAGAGAGAGAGAGATGCTGCAAGATTAGCATATGAAAAAAGTCAGTTTGCAGAATCCCTTGGAACTGGTATCCAACCAAGCTCAGCGGCTGGAATCCTGGCCAGCATTTCTAGGGTTTTGAAGTTTTATTCAAGAAACGGAAATAAATGTACATGAATTGCAAAGTAGCAAGGAAACTTTATTTAAAGCGAAGTGATAGCACAGAATAGAAAGAGATGTGTTATCAAAAGTAACAGCTGGCCACATGAGTGAGCATGTTCAAGAACTCTCCGCTGTTGCATGGAGCTTATTGGGGTTCAAGAGGACAGACTTGGTTGTTAAGGAACAAGGCAAGGGCAGTTCTCTGTTTTGATTCACAGGAATGGTTACAAACCGTTTTCTCTACTGCACACACCCTTTACCATGATGCATCTGATTTTAATTATGTGTAATGCTTACTGTGCATTGTTATAACATGGCACATAGGAGTTTCTTCCAGGAAAGTCACTGTATGAATAGTTTGTCTTATTTCACACACACTGAAAGCTAGTTTAGGCTGGATCAGCCCCTTTGCTCTGGTTTCTGGATATAACTGTGAGTATGTTTGAATAGAAATTGTCCATGCTTGATGGTTACCAGGGGAAGAGAAACTTAATTTCATTGTTAGAGGTGGTATGTGTGCACAGTTTGCTGCAGGTGAGGGTCCTAGAATACGTTGTTAGAAAGGAAAATGGGTACAGAGCACACACAGGTGACAGGCTTTAGCTAACAAGTCTTTCATTAGAAGAGAAACAGATGAACTTGTAGAGTGGACTCCCAGGTTGCTAAGCTCTTTCTTATCCTGGTCTGATTCAACAGGGCTACATATAAGCAACAAGGATCTAAAACACAGAACACAGATACTGTGTTAATGAGCCACAGAAGGTCATGGCTCCTGTGGCCCAATCTTGAGCATCTAAACCTTGTCAGCTCTCTGGTCCACTCTAATTTCAGAAGCGCTTTCTTTACATCCTTAGCTGTCTATCTCTATCACCCTCCCTATGTCCTTGGCCTGATTCTTTGCTCCAGAATGTAATCTGAAAATCCTACTGAGTGTCTTCTGGACTCTGATTTACACCTTTAACAACCTGGATACGGAATTGAACACCTTATATTCCAGGCCCTCTCCACTTTATGTTTTGAGGCAGGATCTCTCAGTGACCTCAAGGAACCTTCTTGTGAATCCCTCCCCAGAGGTGGGGTTAGAGGTGGGCACTACCACGCATGTTTTTATCTTGGTTCTGGGATTGAACTCATTCTCAGGCTTGCTCTCTGCAGCTGATAGCTCTCTGCAGTACTCCAGTACCACAGTTCTCAGTGCAGTTCTAGAATGAAGGACTGTGGTGTAGCACAAGCTTCCCATCGGCAAAACATCCATTTAGCTGGAGAAGATTATTTGAAATGGTCCAGTAAGATGACTCAGTGAGTAAGGGCACCTACTGCCATTCCTAGTGACCCAAGTTCAATGAATGAAACCCATATGGCGGAAAGAATGAACTGACTCTCCAAAACCTTCTAAACTACATGCACGCACATACACACACAAATACACACACACACAAACACTGTGCATATGCACAAATACATACACAATAGATAAATAAACAAGTAAGTAAATAAATAAATACTTTGGAAATTAAAGCAAAAGCAAAAGATGGGGAAAAAAAGAATAAAAAAGTAAAAGAAAGAGCTAGGTGCGGTGGTGCACACCTGTAACCCCAGCACTTGGTTAGGCAGAGGCAGGTGGATCTCTGTGAGTTTGAGGCCAGCCTGCTTTAAAAGCGAATCCAGAGCAGTTTTAGACAGAAAAACCCTGTCTTGAAAATTAAACAAAAAAACAAAGAAAGAAGATCCAGACCTGTGGAACTCACCCTAAAGACGCAGCAAATAGCAAACAATACCTGCTGTGCCTTGTGGGGGAATATCCAGTGTGTGCAGCAGCATCTTTATCACTGGCCACTTCCTCCCAGCCCTAGCCCTCTTACGGCAGCCTGCCCTCAACCCTACTTTGGATGGACAAACAAATTGTTAGGGAGCCTTGTCTCTGCCTTCTGGCCTGGGACTGGGTGATACTGGGTGACCCCTGCCATGATACATAAGTAATAATAGATGATGCGGGTCCACAGTAGATTGACTGACAGACTGCTGGGTAGTGGGAGGAGCTACCTGAACAGGAAGAAACATGGCTGCAGGTGAAGAAAAGTGCTGTTCTCTGGGGCTTGGGGGGTTCCATTTATACAGGCCACACTTCTTGTGCAGACTTCTTTGGATTTATTCAAAGCTTTGCTCTATGGCGTCCGGACCTATCATATTTCCACACCCTACCACCCCCTGCCACTTCTTGCATTCCTCATCTCTGTCAATGTTTTGGTGCATCATGTATGCTAGAGCTTGAAGGAGAAGGACCTAGGCTGCAGAGCAGACTTGCAAGGGATCTGACTTTAGGACTGCTGGATAAACTGTAAACGAGTCCTAGAAGCTGATGGCTGTCAATCAAGGCTCTGAAAGACAGTAAACAGGTGCTGTGGGAACTTGGCTTTGTTAGTTGCTTTCCATGGTGTAGTAAACAAATACCTGACCAAAAAAAAAAAAAAAACAGCCTTAGGAGTGAAGGGTTTAATGTGGGTTACATAATTCAGGAGGACACACACAATTCATGACAATGGAAAGGAAGGGGGTAGGCGAGGAGAAGGCTGGTTACATTCAGCTTGCAGTCAGGAGCAGGGGAGACAGACGTTGACACTCAGCTCACATCCTCCTTAATTAGTTCAGGACTTCAGCCCACAGGATGCTGCTGCCCCTATTGAGAGTTGGCCACTCTACCTCAACAAACCATTCCAGAAACTCCTGCCGTGATCTCCTGGTGGGTCTTGAGTCTGTTGCTTTCACAGTATTAATCCTGACAAGCCTCATTGCCCATCCTGGGTGAAGTGGCTTCTGACTGTCTATTGATTCACCCCAGACCCACCCCCCACAAAGCAGAATCTCCAGGGGTGGTGATTACAGGCACCCAAGGGTCTCCATGGATGCAGCTACTTTACCATCTTGGCAAACTTAAAGATTGCTTCAAAGTGTGAGTGGTCCGCTGGTGTCAAGAGGCTGTCTAAGCATCTCTGGAACAGAAGGGGCTGGCCAACTTTGCTTTCTATCGATGTGATAAATACCACGACCAAGGGCAACTTGGAGAGGGAAAGGTTTACTTGGCTTACACTTTCCTCTCCCAGTCCATCACTAAGGAAAATCAGGGCAAGAACTCAGGGCAGGGACCTGGAGACAGGAACTGAGTTGGAAGCCATGGAGGAAAGTTGCTTGTTCCTCAGGGCTTGCTCAGCTTGTGTGCTTATGCAGTGGAGGACCACCTGTCTAGGGAAGGTACCACCCACAGTGGGCTGAGTTCTCCTACAAGAAAATGCTCCACCAGCATACTCACAGGACAACCTGGATAGCTGTTTTCTTAGTTGAGATCCCCTCTTCCCAGATGACCCTTGTGTCAAATTGCCAAAAAGAAAAAGAAGAAAGAAAAGAAAAGAAAAACACAGAGTCTAAGAGATTGAGTAGACAAACTGGGCTGTCATCAGTGCATTCCACCTAGGCTGGATCATGTTGGAGATGCCTGACATCTGCTTTCCACTCTTAGTGTGTGCCACAGGGCTCCCAGTTGTGCTGAATGCTGCCCCAAGGCAAGCTGGAATGCCCCTGCTCCATTTTTGTGTGTCCTGGAACTTGCTCATACTGGATAGAACAACAACCTTGCACTCAGAGCCTAAACTGTCAGACTTTCCTTTTCCTCAGTTGAAACTAAGTAAACACACACCAGAGAATGCGATGATTCTCTAAGCAGGTGATTGTTTTATTTGTTAGGATGTTGTACCTGTAGCAGCTGATTTGATCCTCATACACACTGTGAAATGTTGACAAGCCACAGTATCTCCTCTGCTGTGGTTTTCTCTTCTGTTGTGCTAGGGGTGGAATCCAGGACCCTGTGTGTGGTAGGCAGATGAACAGCTGGTCTTCAGACATTGTATCCTCTCTGATAAAGGACTTTGAGGCACAGTGATTGATATTCAGTGGCTCACCCCAAGAACGCATGGCCGTTAAGTGGCAAGTTACTGTTTGAAGTTGACTCCACAAAACTCAATCCCAGAATACACTCAGAATTTTGATGTGAATCAGCCTTGTGTGACTTTTCTAGGTACACACGAACAAACACCTTTTCACTCAGATAGGACACTGAAGATGGATGAAGAAAATGATTCCACCCACGTCCAGTTTATTGAACAAGTAAGTTTACCGAGTGTTATTTCCAGTGTGGATGAAGGATTACTTACAGGAGCATGGATCACTCAAAGATACCTACGTCACCGAAAACTCCCATAAGGTACATCGCTGGAACTCCCTGCATTGGTAGGCGGTGTGGCCTGCTGCACTGCCCGGGCTTATATAACCTTGGGAAGGGGTGTTGTGAATCCTGTGACTTTGAAGAAAGCATCTCCAGCTTTGTGCTTTCTGTTTACTCCTTGTGAGCCTTAACAGCTTCTCAGAGGAATAGCTGGAGAGACAGCATGGAAAGCTTTTTAGCAAGTGAGTGATTTTCTAAACAGAGCTTAACCAAATTAACATGCTAATATTATACCCAATGTATGCATAGCATGTGTGTGTCTTTGTGCATATGTATGTGTTATGGGACACATCAAAAATCAAACTGCAGCTCTTTTCTGAGTTCTTGATTTGCAGACTTGGTTTTGAAGTTTGTTGGGTTCTTCAGTGTGTGCGATTTTTTTTCTCTCTTCAAACACAGTGGGAAAACTAAAGAAGTCAATCCAAAAACAAGAGTCTGGAACTGGCATGTGGCTCCAGTCCAGATTTCTTGAAAAACAAATCTGACTTTGCATGGCTTCTCTATTGCCTGACCACAAAAGCAGATCCCTTAGAGCAGGGACCTGGAGGCTTCACATGCAGGAAGAAAGACTATGTCTCAGGCCCGCTGACATTAGTCATGTTCGGGAAGAGGGTGATGGAAGGGTCTGTGTTTCATTTAGCTCCTCACACAGACTGGGTGATGAGCCTCACCTGAGCAGGAGGATCCATTAGTATTCAGATGACAACAGACACGGTGGAGTGGGTTCATCTCAGGTGTAGCAGCTTGGCATTAACTGACTGTGCCATGCAGTTCTGAAAGGCTGATGCTCTTGGCCTCTTTGACAGATGTCTGACAAGGCCATCAACCACAGGCACATTTCTTCTGCCTGAATTAGAATGTTGTGCCAGCCATGGTTCTGTCTTGCATTTATCCTTAGTTCTCTTCCTTACACCAGGGAGGCTAGCACCACCAGACGTTGCCGTTAATTAATGACACAGAGATGTCAGCACAGATGAGGGAATGGGCAACAGGGATCTGGGTACATGAATATGCCCCCCCCGAAATGTTCTCCCATGTGAGGGCAAGTCTATCAAAAACATCTGGCCACTCCTGATGAAGAGCCTCAGAGAGCCTGGCCTGAGGAAGCTTTTTTGTCACCTCATGTTACTGGTGAGATCCCAGAGGCCCTGCTTAAATCAGAGCAGTAAAACATACGAAACGTCTGACAACAAAATAGCTATTTGATAGATGGTCAGCAAGCTTGAGGACCTGTGTGCTCAATCTAAACATGGCAACGATTTACCATATGAGTGGGTAATAGGAAATGAAATCTACATACATAAAGGAATCCAAACATCTAGGGTATAGTAAAACGTTACCCAACATAACAACAATAATAAAGAGAACACGGCTAGTGGATGCCAACCCTGCACTTGAACACTGGAATTAGCTAAGACTTTAAAGCAGCCATAGTAAAAAGGCCTTCAAAATATTCTCTTGGACAATGCTAATCAAATACTTGTTGACACAGCCATAGAGAAGAGGAATATGATATGACTTAGTAGAGTATCAATAAATTAAATTCACGTATTGGTTGGTTTTTGTCAACTTGACACAAAACTATACACATATAGTGACAATCTTAGTTGAAAAAAATGCCTCCATAACGTTGGCCTGTAGGCAGGTCTGTAGGAAAGTTTCCTGATTAATGATTGACGTAGGAGAGTCCAGATCACTGGGGATGGTGCTCACCCTCTGCAGGTGGTCCTCAGTTGTATAAGGAAGCAGGAGGAGCAAGCCATGGGGACCAGGCCAGTAAGCAGCACCCTCCATGGCTTCTGCTTCAGCTCCTCCCTCCTGGTTCCTGCCTGAGTTCCTGCCCTGACTTCCCTCTGTGAATGCCCCTGAGAGTTGTACGCAGAAAGGTTTAACTCTTTCCTCCTCAAATTGCTTCAGGTAGTGTCAATCGAATGTCTGACAGTGCACATCAGTAGGTAGAATTTACAGAATCTGAGCAACATATGGAAGAGAAACAAAATAAACAAACCGAGCCTCAAGGGCATGAGAAGTGACACAACAATATGACAAGCATCCTTAATACTGTGACAAAATCACAGAAGCAGGGTCGGGGGAGACAAAAGTATTCAAAGATCATGATTGAAAAGCTGGTGCGATAGCTCAGTGGGCATGATTGCTTGCTCTGCAACCATGGACCTGAGCTCAGTGCCCAGTGTGCACATAGCAAGCTGGGGTGGTCCAGTGCATCCCTGTAACCCCAGCACTTGGTGGCTGGAGATAGGAGAATTGCTTACATTTGCTGCCTGCCAACATAGGCAAAAAGTGTGAGCTGCAGGTTCAGCGAGAGTGCATGCCTTAAACAAAGAAGGCAGGGTAACAGAGAAGGACACAGACACTCTTCTCTGTTGCCCACGTGTGCATAGAGATGGGGCACCTCCATACACATGTGCATATACCCCACACACAGATAAATCAATAAAACAATAAAAAAGGAATGAATGAAATAAACAAAGCATTTTTACAATGATGTAGCAGTTGAAATGCCCTGACATTTTAGTGAAGTATACAAGGGTCCACATTGAAGAAACATGAATCTTTTGGTTAAAAGAGTTTATCCCGAGACTTGTGATAATAAGTCTGGGTTCAGGGAGATAGTTCAATGTATCAAGTGTTTGCTAGCTAACCATGAGGACCTGGGTTTGGCTCCCAGGACCCACGCAAGAATCTGAATGTGGAGGCCTGTACCTGTCATCCTGGTAATGGGTAGGCGGGAGTGGGAGGGTCCCTGGATCATGTTAGACAGCTAGCTTAGCCTTATCAGGTGACTTCCAGGTCAGCAGAGGCTGTGTAGCAAACACAGAGTAGCTGGAGGCGTTCAGGACAGACACCTGAGGTTGAACTCTAGGCTCCACATCTGCACATCTGCACCTTTTCCCTTTTCCTGCCCTGGCCCCCGAGTGACATCATCCATCCTGGAGGAAGCCTCAGAAGCTCTTGCTAGCCATGCAGCAAAGAGTCATCAGTGCATCTACCAACTATACCAGGGAGGGACATCAGGCAGGTGGGCTATAGCTGAGAGAGGAGAATTGCTTTTAAGTCTCAGAGGCTGAGTGATGACAGCCTCAGCTTTTGGGCAGCTACAAGACAGTTGTCTGCTAAGTTACCATAACCCATTGTTTTGCATGCTAGTCAAAAGGTCGGTGGTTAGGTCAGATACACACATGGCCTTAAATAGGTATTAAGGCTGTGGTTCTCAATCTGTGAGTTGCGACCCCTTTGAGGGTTGAATGACCCTTTCACAAGGGTAGCCTAAGACTGTCAGAAAACACAAACATTTACATTGTGGTTATAACACTAGCAAAATTACAGTTATGAAGTAGCAATGAAAATAATTTTATGGTGGGGGGGCGCTCACCACAACAGGAGGAACTGTATTAAAGAGTTGTAGTACGGTTTAGGAAACCTTTAGGAAGGTTCAAGCTACTTATCGGCTTTCAAACTGCAACATCCCAACTCTCAGTAATCAAAGACCTTCTAACCATGTTACAGATTCTTCAGAATAGGTATGGCTCTTTCAGGGAAATTTAGTTTTCATGTGGTAGGGGTTGGAGAGTGAGCAGGCATAAGGAAGATGCTACATAATGGATCACTTCAAGACCTGGTGAGGGAAATTTCAGAATTAGACGCCATCAGGTCTGCAGGTTTAGAGCACGGTATGAGGGTCTGGGCGTGGAAGGTTGATATTTTAGGAAACCTTGCCTAGCAGTGGTAGGCAGGAGAGCTGTAAATGCATCATTTTAATAATGGAGACAGTGAGAAGCAGGAGTTTTTAGATATTGCATATGAATGTAGGACTTCATTCAAAAGGGATTGGATGGATAACTGAATATTTATGCTTCTAAATGTGGAGGAAGCAGTGCCTAGCGGGATGTGATGATACTTTAGAGTCTTAGTCGGAAAGATAATATATGCGTCTAAATTGTTCCTGCATGTACTTTTTGTGTTTTGTTCTTACTACCCTTAAGAGATGAGAATGCACAGACAAAGCCCCATTTTTTTTTATTTTTTATTTTTTTAGGTAGGATGACTAAGGCAGCCTTCAAGCCTGTTCTTGTGGTTTGTGTAACCACAAATAAAGGCCAGGGACTGGGAACTCAATAAATCAAGTTAAGTGGGGTGAATCCTACCAGGTGCTCACTGCCTTCTCTACCGCGACATTTTCAGCTCTGCTCTGCCCAGTAGAGCATCAAGCCATCATGAGGATGTCGTTTCTTAGTACTCTGGTGCTCTGTTGTTAAGGAATGTTGGTCTTGATGCTGTTTCTGTCCAGTAAGGCAGAGTGAGTTGACAGCAGCTGCTGAGGCAGTTGAGGCAGGGCAGAAAGCAGAAAGTTATGAGGACAGGAAGAAATCTTGGGAGGCAAAGAGGCACTTTCTCCCAGGCTCTGGTCTCCCGCTCTGCTGGTGAAATGTGAAAGCTCATCTATTATTGACAGTGTCCACAGAGACCCCGAGTGCTTTCCAGGAGGTATCTTCTCAAAGGCAAGGATGAAAATGTGCTACTTAGGGCCAAAATGATTTGCAACCTTGAGTTTCTAGCATTCTCCTCTCATTCCTAAACCCAAACCATATCCCATATATTGCCTGTGGTCAGGGCTGGGAGGTCCAGGTGTTTCCAGATTCCTGGCCTCTTATTCAAGGGATTGAAATCAAAGCCCACATGGATTTACAGAACTGTGTCAAGGAAAAAGGAAGCTTTATTCAAAGCAAAACAATAAAAGAGATGAAAATATATCTCAAGGGAAGAACAGACCACAGGAGGAAAGATACCCAGGGGCAACCTTCTGACTGGTTAGGAGAAGAATGAGTTCAGCAGCTGGGGACATAATTCACAGCTGCTAATTGCCTCGTTGGGCTCAGAGAGGGGTGTGGTCTATGCCGGTTGGAATTAGTGGAATTCTGAGGACCTGGCGAGAGAGGATATCTCTGAGGATATTTCTCAGAGATAAATGGAGGAGGGAGAGGTCTGCTTGTTTGTCCTTCTGTGTTTGCTGTCATTGTTGCTAGACTGCTAGGTATCCTGACCACTGAGACTGCTATTTTCCCAAAGAACCCAACCACCCTAATCAGTCAGAACGAAGTCTAGAGAGGTCTGCGTCCCCTTTCCCTTCTAACATTCTTTCTTTCCTACCTAGGGTTTGGGGGCGGGGGGTTGGAAGGGAGGTAGAGGCATAAGGAACCCCCCAAAAAATAGTTTAAAAGGAGACACTTACAGTCTAAAGGTCCTTTTAGACTGTGACTACACGGAAGAACTTAGTCCACGGGGGTGCTCACTCTGCAGGATCTCCCCATTTGTCTACAGAGATCTGTGACAGTTGGTTTTAATTGTCAGTTGGACACACTTTAGAACTGGCAGGGAAGGCATTCTTACAGAGGAGTTGTCTGGGTTACCTTAGCTTCTTTCTGAGCGTGTCTAAAAGGGATTTTCTTAATTGAGGTAACTGCTGAGGAAGACCCACCCTGAAGGTGGCAACTCCATTCCACTGGCGGAGGCCAGGACTAAATGAAAGGGGAGAGTGCTAGCATGCATGCATTAGTTCATGATTCTGCACTTGGCTGTGACCTCAGCTGCCCCAAGTTCCTGCTGCTTCACTTCCTTCAGTGATGGAGTGTCCCTTGGACTCGTGAACCAAATTATTAGGTTTCTCAGGCTGTCCAAATGTTCAGGAATGAACTAAAACAGGGCTATAGGAGGGTTAGATAAAAGTCAGCATTCCTCAGGAACTTGTGAAACTCCCATTTGCCAAAAGGAGTCATTTCCCTTACCTCTGCCAGGTCAGCGTACCAAAGCCCGTGCTGGCCTCCAGGCTCCCTCAGTATCACAAGTACCTGTCATACATAAAGCCCGTGCTAGCATCCCAGCGCTCCTCCCCTCCTTCTCCACCGTAAAGTCCCTCCAGCTCACAGGCTTCCCTCCCCACAGCACTCATATTCCGTATAACTGCCTATTTTCTACCGTCTACACGACGCTCTCTTAGTGTCTTTCTACCTCTTGTTCATTTCCTCTCTCTTATTTTCACTATTCCCTCTCACACTATGCTCCATTCTCCATCTCTTGCTGTCTGGCTATTTCTAGGACCCTCTCTCATTCTCCCACTTCCCTAGCCCTGGCTATGTTCTTTCTCTCTGTTTGGATTCTTCCAGATGCCTCTGAATCTGTTCTTCTCCTGTATTGACAACAAAAGTCTCCCCTAATAATGGAGCAGTCATGCTGGCAGTTTCTGTACTGTTCTTCCTTGCATACACAAAGAAAGCCCTCTCCTCCCAAACTGCTCTTCATCGGGGACACTTTATCACAACAACAGGAAGGGAAACTTAGAGACATTCTTGCATGAGGTTCCTCTGTGGTATGGCTCTAAAGACTGTCTCCTTTTAGGTCCTCTCAACTCTCTTAGTGGCTTCAGAAGAATCACCCCCAAAGCTTCTGCGTGAGTCTCTCAGAAACTCCGACCCTTGCTGACCTCTAATCTCTTTAGCCAAGACACCACCGGAGGCTGCCGCAGCTGCAGCTGTTCTTCTAGGGACCAGGGGGAGGCAAAGAATTCAGGCCACCTAGAGCATTCATTGCCTTTGTATGAGCCCAGGATGTGTAGTTATTTCGTCTTGACAGAAATAGCCTTCTCATTCTTATTTTTATTTTAAAGATTCATTTTTTAAGTGTGTGTGTGTATGTCATTCTCTCTGTGATGTGTGTATATGCCTCCTTCTTTGTGAGGTGTGTGTTTGTGAGTCTCTATATCTTGGGGAAGGGGTGCACACACAGTGCCTTTGAAGAATAGAAAAGGCTGTCGAATCTTCTGGAGCTTCAGTGACAGACCATTGTGGGCTGTTTGACATGTGCGCTGGGTACTGAACCTGGTTCTTTTTCAAGAGCTGCACATTCTCTTAACCCCGGAGGCAGCTAGCTCCCCAGCCTGTCATTCTGACACTGGATTATAAAACAAAACTTGTCACCAACTCCTTCTCTGTGTACGTGCTAATTTAGCACAAGACTGTACAAAAATGGTACATTCACCATCACCATCATGGCTTGTTTTCAGAAAAGAAACAGGTCTCTCTTAGATTCATCTGTTGAAAAGCATAGCCCAGCATCTGCTGAGCAGCTGTCAGTGGGCTGAGAGTTGCAGTTGAACTCATTATACTGATCATGTTGAGTAGAGCTTGGGTGTGAGAAATCTGGCCGTCAGTGTACACACTTGGCAGAACAACTGATCAAAGCCTACCATGGCTGAGATTCATGGTCAAGGAAAGCTTTGTTGAGACACTCTTTAAAGGATATCTGATGTAATCAAAGGAGAAAAAGAAAACGTCCAACCAAAGAAGCAACATGAGCCAGGCCCTGAGGAAGATAAAGGCTGTATGACTCAGAAGAATAGGGACCATGTGCCCATCTTGATTGCCAATTAATGGTATTTAAAATCTCCATGAAGCAACCCCATGGGCATGTCTGTGACAGTTTCTAGACTGGGTTAACTGAGGTGGAGAAACCCACTCATGTTTGAGGGTGGTACAATTCATGGCTCCTGCTGAGGGGCTAATGGTGTGAACTCAGCGGACATGCAATGGGAAAGTAAGAGGGTGGTATCAGGTGAGCATGGGCTGAAGAGCTGGCTCAGTGGGTACCTGTGCTTGCTGCGCATGCGTGGGGATCTTCCTAAATCCCCTGCACACATGTTAAAAGGCAGCGTGGGGACATGTGCACCTGCCGTTTTAATGCTGTAGGTGATGGAGCCAGGGATCATGGCTGTGACTTGCTGGCTGCCAGGTTCAGTGGGAGACACTGTCACAATGAGTAGGGTACATGTGTGCAAGGGTGCAGGGTGCTCATGCACACATGTGTATACATGCCTTCTGTTATGCACCACACACACACACACATGAAGGGTGGATATCTATCCCTAATACAGGTAGCAAGGTGACGTGTGCTATCAATTTGTGTTTTGGTCTGTAACACACACACAACTGCAAAGATTATAAGATGTGGCACTCACTGGACCCCACCCACTCTCAGTTACATCACTTTCATCTCTCGTGTTTACTATCACTTCCTGATTACAATGTGCTCTGCCATGCCAACAGATTCACATGCCATGGGACTATTATTGAGATGAATATTACCTTTGTCTAACCTACCTTGTCTCTTTTCTGCCCCTTCCTCTTCTGAATGAAGCCTCAGCCCTCCCATCCAGTTACAGCTCATGCTTTATCTAGTTGATGATCAACTCTGCCCTTATTCATTTTGTATGAAGTGTGTGCAGGCAGCAGGATCATAGCCTTGGGAGAAGAGAATTTTTTTTGTACAGGATTAGATTTTTAAAATTCATTTTTATTTCATATTAATCACAGGTTACATACTTTGTAACCCAGCTGTAGCCCCCTCCTGAATTCCCTCCCATCCCCCCATCCCTCCTTCATCTCCTCCCTGCTTCTTTCCAAGTCCACTGTTAGGGGAGGACCTCCTCCCCTTCCATCTAACCCTAGCTTAATCAGGTCTCTTCAGGGCTGGTTGCAATGTCCTCTTCTGTGGCCTAGCAAGGCTGCTCCTCCCTCAGGGGTGGGGAGGGGGGGAGAGGATCGAAGAACCAGCCATTGAGTTCAAGTGTGGTACTTTTACACAATGGAATACTACCTCAGCAATTAAAAACGAGGAAATCATGAAATTTGGAGGCAAATGGTGGGACCTGGAAATGATCATCATAAGCAAGGTATCCCAAAAGCAGAAAGACACTCATGGTATATACTTACTTATAGAGAAGAGAAATTATATCTGTCATCTCTTCCTTAATTTTGTTGAGTTTGGCAGGGGTCAGGGGGGTCACTTCACCTTTTGGAACTAGGGAATGGGTTATTTTCCTAGGAATGTATATTACCTAGATTAATATTTTAAGGGGTGAGAAATATTTTTCCTTCAGAGTACACGATGCATGTGTGTGTTCTATTGACATTTTAGACATCATACAAGCAAGGCCTGTGACGGTGGGATGTGGGGGTAGAACTTTGGGCATGCTGAGGGAGCTGTTACACTTCCTGACTGATGGCAGGCTCTGGCTGCTGGTGAGATCAACCACCCAACTGAAAAGTCCATATTACAATTCTAAACAATTTTGGCAATAGATGTGAGATAAGCATCTTTAGACATTTACTCTGAGACATTTAGAAGAGACAGTTCCACTGTTTCTGCTCCTTAGTGTCTTAGTCTCCTTTCCTGCTGTGATAATATACCCCGGCAAAGCAACTTAGAGGAGAAAGGGTTCCTGGTGGCTCTCAGTTCCAGGCTACTGTTCATCCTGTTGAGGGAGTCATAGCAGCAGGAACTTGAAGCTGCAGGTCACATCATATCCCTAGTCAGAGGGTGGGGAGGGATGAGCACATGCTGGTCCTCAGTCCTTTTCTCCATTTTATACAGTTCAGGATGCCCTGCCTAGTGAGCAGCGCCACCCACAGTGCAGAGAGTCTTCCCACAGCAGCTCACATAATCGAGATAATCCCTCACAGACTTGCCCAGAGGCCCAGCTCCAAGGTGATCCTAGTTGTGTCATGGTGACAACTAGCACTCACCCTCACCCTTAGTAAAGTGAAAAATTCTATATATTATACAGGAAATGGTCAACAGGGCTCTAGAAATGGAGGGGAGAAGGAGCCCTAGGGACTGAGTTGCTGACTAGAGGAGAGCCTCGTGGGCCTCTCTTACCTCACGTTTGAAGACCTGTGGCAATCACAACAGGCAACCGTAAATTGAAATGATTGGTTCAAGTCCTGATATGTCTGCAATCACTGAGGTTAGTAGTATAAATACACCAACTAAAAGATGAGACTTGCAGACCAGAGACCAAACCTCCATCTAAATAATTCACAAAGGGGAAGGTGCCAAGGAAACTAAAGCCATGACTTGAAAGAAAATGAAAATGTGGGAGCTGAAGAGCCCGCGGTGGTCATGGGCAATACTGTTCTTGCTTAGGACTTGGATTTGATGCCCAAGCTCCCATGACTCCAGATCCATGTGATCAGACACCATCTTCTGGACTCTGTGAGCACCCACATCACACCCCCAAACACACAACACATAACTTAAAATGATAAAATAAATCTTAGAAAAATGGTGAAAAAGTTTTTGGCCCCCAAAGTAAACATGAGTAAGAGGGGGGAAGGTAAAAATGAATTAACTATGAGCTGAAATATAGAAAATCCAGAATCAGTAGCAGCTGAAGGAATAAGATAATATGTATAAGAGCAGATACAGATGACATTTGACAGCAAACATAACAGAGAAACAATAATGAAACAGAGATGGACCTTTGAAAAAATAAAATATATTGGCAAGAATATTGCACAACTAGCACAAAAACTATAGATGGCACAAATTAAAAATATGAAAAACAAATGGGCTCTTACCATAGTTACCACAAAACCTGAAGGGAGTCAAGGGATGCTACAAATAGCTTAATACATCTCTTTATACAACGTAAACAGGGTAGATCAGCCCCTCAAACCGTCCACTGTGAAGTAGATGTTGTAAACAACTTTGAAACTACTGAGGAAATTTAATCCATAGTTTATAAACTTCCATCAAGGTATGGTGGCACATACCTGTGATAGTTGAACTCAGAGACCCAGGAAAAAAAAGTTTGAGGCAAAAATGGTCAGCATACTGTCTTAAAACAAGCAAGCAAACAAAATGAGTCCTACAAATTTTTAGGTTCAGGCTTTTAGGGGGCAGGAAAGGGGAATACTAGAATTAATTCCAATTCCATATATTTTCTTATAGATGGTTAGGAGAAGGAAGCATTTCCCAATTAATTGAAAGCTTCCAATGTCAAAATCAAGGATTTTGACAAGTAAAACAGGAAACTACAGACAAATATCCATTAAGAATCTACATGTAAATGTATTTACCAAAAAGAAATCAGCAATACATAAAATGTGAGGTTTACTTCAAGGATATAAAAGTGATCAGTCTTTGAAACTCAATCTATGTAATCTACCATATTAACAAACTGGGGAAGAAATACTATACAATCATATTAATGATTGAAGACAGAGCATTGAATAAAATTCAATATTTATTCATGATTTTTTTTAAACTCAGAAAATTAAAAACAATTAGTAATTTCTTTAAATACATAATTACCATTAAAAGAGCTTACAGCCTACAGTCATCTTCCTAGTAAAAGGTTGAATATTTACGTCATTGCTGAGAGCTAGGTATAACTAACCCCTATCACTTTCTTTAGCATCTCTACAGCACACTTGAAGCTGCAGCCAGTGCAATAAGGTAAGAAAAGCAATTAGAAGGCAAGCAGATTGACATGACAGAAGTAAAATAGTTTCTGTATGCAGAAGATAGAATTGCCTATGCAGAAAACCGTAAGGATTCTACAGTCAATTCTTAGAACTAACAAATTCAGCAAATGCCAGATGACTCAAGATAAATGCAAAAATCTACTCTATGTCTACATATAAAGTTAACATGTAGGCCCCAAATTTATAAAACAAGGCAAAGTAGCTAAGTCTGTAAATCTAAAAAAATAAACTAATAAATTTTAAATTTAATGAAAGATGTACTGAATATGCTAACAACTAAAGAACATTAATTAAAAATATAAAGAGGTTTTTATTTCTTAAAAAATTTAAGTATATATGCATGTTCATGTGTGTGGGTGCACATATGTGGGTGTGCATGTGGAGGGCAGAGTTTGTTCTTTTTGTCTTTTCTAAGTTTCTGTTCACCTTGTACATGAAAACAGCATCTAGAATGAGACTAATTTGGCCAGCTGGGAAGCCTCATCTCTCTTTCATCCCTGTGCTTGGATTATAACTGGACACCATTATGCCTGCTTTGTTGTTACTGTCTTTGATTTTACATGGATTCTGCAGATCAAATGTAAGTCTTTTTGATTGCATGGCAGGTACTTATTGGCTGGGCCATCTTCCAGGCCCAAAGCAAAGATTTAAATAAGATAAAGGAAGGTATGTAGGAATTAGGAAACTTGGCATAGTCAAAGTGACAATATTTTTTGCATTGCAGTCTTGTTATGCTTTAAATGCAGACTAGCATCCACTGTCTCATATATTCAGACAGTTCATAGTCATTAAGTGCCACTGTTTTGAGATATTGTATAAGCTTGTGATCATGAAGCTTAGCTCACAGGCACGGCTGTGAAGGACAACAGGGTTGGGGATGGTGGATTACAGTTATCCTGATTCTAGCTCAAATCTCTGATTTCTGCCCTCCAGGTGAGAGCAGACCATGGAGATTCTCACAGCCATGCCATCCCCACGATGAAGATGGAAGTATTCTTTGTATTCCCTCAAGCTGTGAGCCATAAATCTTTCTTCCCTTATTTGTCATCAAGTATTAATGACAAAGTAACTAATATATGACTGAAGGCAATTCTTATTAAAAACTTTGCCAGATTTGTTGTAAAGATAAGCAAGGTTATCCGAAAATGTTTTAAAGAGAGTAGAACTAGAAAAGATGGGATGATTATGAAAGGGGTTAAAGGGGACAAAGGGAGTCATGAGCCTACCCAACCTGTTTCCTGGCCTTACTCAACGGGGCCGTGAGGATCTTCGAGGAGAGATACAGACACATAAACCGAATACTCGCGAAAGCCCCGTAAGAGGCTCACATGAGTGTGCTCAGTGGGACTTTCTACAAATGTGCAAGAACAACTCAAAGAAGAAATGACTATTTGTTTGACAAATGATATTAAAGAAATTGGCTCTTTATAAGACAAAAATGAACTTAGATATAAGAATCATTTACTCTTCGCATTGCTGCAACCAAATACCTGGAAAAAGCAACTTGAGAGAGGCATTGTTTTGACTAAAAGTTACAGAGCATGAGGTCTGTTAGAGCAGAGGAGGAATGGAAGCAGGAGCAGGCAACAGCTGGTCATGTTGCACCCGTGACCAAGAAGCACGAAGACATGACTGCCAGTCTTGAACTTGCTTTCTCTGTATTAGCTCCAAGATTCCAGCCAATGGAAGGCACCACACACATTAAGTGTGAGTCTTACCACTGCAATTAACGAAATATAATCCCTCATAGATATGCCCAGAAGTTTGTTTCTATGGTGATTCCAAATCACATTATGCTGACAAATGAAGACTGTCAGAACGGTTGTACAGCCATCTTCCACATTAAAGTATTCTTCCAGGAGTGAAGAAGGAGGTTCACAAGACTGAGGAGATATGCAATTTACAATTCTCAGAAATGTCCTGAAACTAACAAGATTCATAAGCTCCCTCTCCAAGGTTATAGATGCAGCAAATTACTGCTGATGATAGACTTTTTGACTGGCCAGATTGCCTCTAGAAGTTTTTATGACCTTGTGAACCTCATGCAAGTTGTACAGAGAGTTCCAGGGTTTCAGTCTTTATCACTTAGACTAGGGTAGATTTTTGGTATGGAGATGCCTTTGAGTTATCCATGTTCCTGAAAATAACCCAAATAAATTCATTGGCTTGTCAGGTTAGACTACGGTGGAATCATTACTTTGAATCACTTCTGTCTGGGGTGAGTATTGGCCTTTTTTGACATCTCTCCAGGAAAATTTAGATACAATGTCTCTAATCTCATATCTATTGTGAAAATAAACCCAAAATAAAGCATAGGCCTTATGTAAATTGTAAAAATGTAAAGCTTTAGTAAAACTAAGGGACAACTTTTGGAATTTAAGAGCTCCTGGTACAATTCCAAAAATAGCAATAGCTTGTAATTCAAAGTAAAAACCTTTTGCTTTGTGGAGAAAATCTACATGAAAAGACAACACACAAAGTAAGGAAAACATTTTTGGCAAAGTATATGCCAATCAAATAACTACTATTTAAAATATAGAAAGAATTCTCAAAAAAAATCAACAGAAAGAACAAAGCAAAATATCCAATCATAAAACAAGCAACAGGAAGAGATTTAACTAAGAGAGTGTGTAAATTATAAAGTTCAACATCATTATTAGAGAAATGCCAATTAAAACCACAGAGAAGGAGCCCTACACACTTGTCAGGATATTTAAAATATAAAATCGTAATAGCAAGAAACACTAGCCAGGGCATAGACACACTGGCTCACTTTTGTTGTTGATGGGAATATATGTGGCAAACTCTTGAGAACAACTGGGCAATGTCTTGGTTCCTGTATTACTTACTTTTTTTTATTTCTGTGACAAAAGCAAATTAAGGGATACGGAGTGCCTGGGGCTCACAGTTCCGGGTGACAGTCCTTCATGGCAGAGAAGTCATGGTGCCAGATCTTGAGTCACGTTGCAGCTAGAGTCAAAATGCAGAGGGTGATGAACACTAGCTTAGGCTCTGCCGCCTGTCTCTTTTTCGTATAATCCAGGATACCAGGGCAGAGGACTGGTCCCACTCATACTCAAGATATTTCTTCCCACATCAGCTGGTACTATCAGTACACCCCCACATATCTCAGGAGACTCTGGAGCCTGTAAGGTGACGATCAACACAAACCATCACAAACAACTTCTTAAGACACTAAACACCAGTGATTATTCCAGAGAAATTAGAACTGGAATTATAAGGATGTTCTAGGTCTTGAGTGTACCAATATCAGAATCCTGGTTTGTGATATTATCCTCAAAATGGTATGGGGGCAGAAGGCAATTCTATGAAGATACATGAGACATTTTAATATCATTTATGACAACATACTGCTGTTCACAAACAACCCCAACTAAAATTGTGTAGATAATATTTCCAGGATAAAATTAGATGTTAGAAATTGGCTTTTAGTTTAATTTCGCAGAATTTTTTTAAATGGGAAGGGTTTTTATTTTCAAATTCCAAGCATTTATCAGTATGATGATGTTATCCAGGTTTTGTATCATTGAAAAACTTTGATGAGCTATAATGAACAGTGTCTGGATGTAGGTTGGAAGGGGAGAGAAGAGGAAATTTGTTTTCAGCCATAGTTATACAGTGGGCCTTGGAATCCACTTTTCAGATGTCTAGGGACAAGGTTTATACTACCAACCAGCACCTTTAAGAGACATTCATGAGGAGAACGGCTTCAAGTATCACAGCTGTAGCTTGCAAGCTATGTGCTTGGAGGATGATGGGGCTGGTGCCTGTGTCTGTTAGGTTAATATCCTAGCATCTTCTCTGTCCTTGTGGCAACTATCCTGACTAACAGCAATTTGGGGAAGAAAGGATTTACTTTAGCTCATACTTGCAGGTTACAGTTCACTATTGTGGGGAAGCCAAGGCAGGAGGAACTTAAATCGCCAACCTCTGAGATGGTGTGTTCTCCAGCAAAAGTCGACCAAGACCCTTTTCTAGGTAGAGCTCACGATTCAGCTAAGCTGACTAACCATCAAGCTCTGGGGATCCACCTGTCTCTGTGTCCCCAGCAGGCTGGGGTTACAGGCACTCACTGCCACACCGGCTTTTTATTGAATGTTGGGGATTTGCACTCAGGCCCCTGTCCTTAATCAACAAGTGTTGTTATCCAGTGAACCATCTAGACTCTGGTTCTGCTCATCCTGATGCTGAAATCACCTTCCAAAGGAAACAGACATTTCTCATACTTTCAAATGTGCTTTCTGTGACAGCTATAAATGCTAGCTGCGTCCTACTGCAAGCGATGAGATGTTCACCCTCACGCTGGCAATTCTGTTCCTATTGATTTTCTTGTAGAGAAATTTTGGTCACAGCCCACATTGCCCATAAAGCTTTTATGTCATCATTAATACTGTAGCATCCCAGAGACTTGGTTTTATTTAGTGGTTCTTTATGTGCTGAATGGAGTTGCAGGCTGTCCAGCCTCCCAGGAAGCCACGGTGAGTCACGAGAGTTCGTATCGCTCACAGGTTCTCCCTCATTTCTACAGAACACTCACACTCTCTCATCCATTTCTTTACTTTTTGTATCTTTTGTGGGCCATTTCTGGATTTTTGCACATTGCACTAGATTCCAGTTCTTTCCTGAGGGTGGGAATGGTGTTGTCTTCTTTGTGTTGTATTCTGCAAGATTATGTTCACTGCGCATTAAATATAGCCAGAAAGTTGGGCGGTTGGAGGATTGTGTTTAATTTGATTCATTCGTTTAGCAAGTGACTGTTTACTTTCTATCACACCATGGATAGTAAGGAAACTTTTTTTTTTTACAGAATAACAAATAAGATAGATATGGCCTATTCCTCTGACTTTTTAAAATCCAACTATGAGAAGTCACTGTTATATCTGTGAGGAAAAGTACAGACAGAAGATGGGGAGATGGCTCAGCAGGAAAAAGGCTTGCCATGCAATTGTGAAAAGTAAATCTTGGATGTCTCACACTCACAGATGCTGGGTGGGCATGGTGGGACCTGAAATCCCAGTACATTGGAGGCAGAGAGAGTGAGCAAGCTGACTACATAGATCATCCAACTTCCTGAACTCTGAGTTCTGGCAGAGACTCCAGCTCAATATAGAAGATTGACAGTGACCAAGGAGAACCCTAACAGCATCATCTGGCCTCCATATGCACAGACACAGTTGTACATACTCACCCACCTGCACACATGTGCCTGTATTTATGCAAACATGAATGTATACGTGGATACACAAAAGCATATGCAAAGACATGCAGAAAAGAGAAAGTACTAGCGTGACTGCAAAGAGATTTGGTTTGAGTGGGGTTAGCCTTTACGAAACACCATCACAGTGGCTCACTCTTTGCAGGTCAGGGGCCATTAGCATCACAACTGCTGAACAGTGTTTCCCGAAACAAGACAACTCTCTCAGTCTCGTTTTATCCCCCGGCTCTGGATGAGGGGCTACTGCGGTAAGGATAACTACATGCAAAACCTTCAGCAATGGGGGTGTGCTAGAGTTCAAAGAAAACTGTGTAACAGGGGCAGAGAAAGGCAGGCCCCCATCTCATAACCACTTGTTTCATGTGCTGTGTGGAAAGCAAGGTGCCCGTGGGCTCATTCGATGTGTGCACTATTGAATCCTAAGGTTGGAGCTTAAAAAATGGCACCAGGGTGAAAGTGTCAATTAGTAACCTTTGGCTTATCCACGGTAACTGGATAAAAGAAAATCTGTGAGTGAGACAGAGCCTGCACACAAGGAAGAGATGAAAGACCTGAGACAGAGCCTTCAGAGGACTATGTGGAAGACTGGCAGAGGGGTCACTCAGGACAGGAAGGGAGGGTGGGAAGGGGAGCTGATAGAAGAGAGTATGAGAATGGGGAGTAAGATGCTGAATCAGCTTATGTTAGGAGTTGGAGGATCCCTGCCGTAGATTCTTCTTCTCTCCCAATACAACATGGCAGTCGCCTCTTACCTTATAGTCTCCTGCCTTAGTGTCTGCCCTCTCAGCTCTCTCCCATGAGCTTCCGATTCCTGTGTGCATCTGAAGCATGCTCATCCTGTTGTCACTTCTAGCTGAGGACTGGCTCCGTGTGCCTAAACTTGGAAGTTTGGCCAAAGGTTTCTCCATGCATGGTGAATTGCGACCCACCTAGATGCTTGAAAGCGTCAGTCTTCTGTTGTGCCAAGTAGCTGAGATTTCACCAGTCACAGTAGCCAGCTGTTCAGACCATGATTAAATGAGGCAGGATTGTTACCCAGATGTGCTGCCTCGTAGCCCACACCTATCTTTGGTCTGTCTGTCTTCCTTCTATCTGGTTATAGGTAAAATCTGCCTTGGTGGTGGTGTTGAGCAATTGGAACCAGCTTTGATCCCACCTGCTGCTGAGTCCAAACAACTAGATTTGTTGTGGTTTTTTTTTTTTTCTTTTAACAAGAGTCACCTACTTTGAAAGCAATTCCTTCCCTCTACATTACCACCTTAAATCCAACATCGGCTCTCCAGTTCTCCAAACACCCAATGACCTTACCACTCTCCTTATGTTTTATGACGGGCTTGTTTAGATATATATCCCATGTTGAAGATTTGATAGCAGTAGTATATTTGAGATGACTGGAATGCCAGGAAGTAAAGCAAGCCAAGTAAGGCACATTGTTAAGTGTCATGACACTGGACATTTGAAGATAAACCCCAAGGAGAGCTGTGAGCAGTGTGCATGTATGGCTTTTCCTGGCTTAGGAGTCTGGGATCTAGAGTGCATGTGCAATAAATCCTATTGTTCATTGGTTCAGGGTATCATTCTTTGCACTGAAGGTAGAGTCACCTTATAAAGTTCTGGGAAAAGCCCTGTAGGCACAGAAATACAGATCTTGGCAGATGAAGTCTGCTGCCTTCACTGGAATTATTGAAGCCTAATGAAAATGAACAGGTCACAGACTGCATCTTCCTCCACTTACCGCACATGAATGAATCTATCTATCTAATCTATCTATCTATCTATCTATCTATCTATCTATCTATCTATCTATCTATCTAACTAACTATCTTGTGAGGACCTTGGGTTCTGATTCTATAGGAATAGCTTCTTTTACCCTCATGTGTCAGAAAGAATCTGAGACAGCTCCTTGGGGCCTTTTATATAGGCAAAATTATTCCACTCAGGACCCATTTACTCCCAATGGTGCCACTCCTAATATTATTAGACTGGAGTTTATTATATATTATAATAACCACATTATTAGATATAGTCTCAGCATATAAATTTAGGGGGTACATGTGCAATCTACCACAGATAAAATACCAGAAAGAAACAACTTAAAGGACTGATTTAATTGGGCTCATGGGTTTTACAAGATCTCAGTCTATCATCGGGGAAGCCATAGTAGAATTCATGGTGACAAGGCTAGGAGGTACAGTGCAATTAGGGCCTTCTGGTGACCCACTTCCACCAGCTGGATCCCAGTGTCTAACGGTTTCAGTCTCCCCAAGCAGTACCACCAGCTGGAGGATTCGCACTCACAGCCTGGCCTTGGGGCTACAGAGAAGGCCCATATGGTGAAGCACTTGCCGAAGTGCATGAGGACCGGAGTTCACACTCCCTGTGCCAATGCAAAAAGATTGCAGATAGCATCCTGCATCTGTAATCTCAGCGCTAAGAAGTGCAAAAGGAGGATCTCTAGGTCTTTCTGGTCATAGGGTCAGAGAGCTCTAGATTTGGTGAGAGACACTGTCTCAAAAAGAAAATATGTAATAATAGAGAAACTTTGTCCTTCACAGATGCACATATTTGCAGAGAAACTCATGCACATATACTACATACATGCATGTGCGCACACACATACACACATTATATGTATATATGTATATATATATATGTATATATTAGCATGATCTATCAGCTTGATGCAGCCTCAATTCGTTTGAAAAGAAAGCCTCAGCTGAGGAATTCTAGAGATCAGGTTATTCTGTAGGCACATCTGTCAGGGACTCTTACGATTATTAATTGATGCGGGAGGGCCCACCCCACTGTGGGTGGTGCCAACCCTAGACAGGTGGTCCTGAGAGGTACAAGAGCACAAGCAAGTGGCCTAGAGAGCAAGCCAGCTCTTCATGATTTCTGCTTTGAGTTTCTGTCTCATCTTCTCCCAGTGAAGGACTGTTATCAGAAATTGTAATATTTAAACCTTTTCTTTTCCAAGTTGCTTTTAGAGGGGTTTATATCACTTGAACTAAACTATGACCTTAAGCCTTTGAGGGACGTTTCAGATGCAAACCATGATAAATTGCTGCACTTATTTCAGAAAAATGCAAATGTTAATTACTAAAATATAACAGAATGACCTAACATGCTCTTCTGCATTTGCTATTGTAGCATGTATCAGTCAACAAGGGCTGGAGGGATCTGTTATCCAAAGTGAAAGAGTAATATGGAAGACATATAGCAAACATCTCACCCTGGCTAACATCTTCCTGACCTAACCAAAATTCTACACACTGAGATGTAAGATGGCCTTCCTGATTGCTTCTCCAAAACTGAACAGGTACTGACCACATTGATAAAGCTGTAGGCCTTCTGTTTTCTTCCCCGTTGATGTCACAATAGATGCTGCTGACTTAAACTTGGTCTGCCTCCTAATACTCACATGCTTTAAGAAATGGGTTGGCTGGGGAAGTAGTTCTTGGTAGAATGTTATGCCTAGTGAATTAATTACCCTTCTGTTACTGTGATGAAAGTCCACGATGAAAGCATCTTATGTAAGAAAGACTTTATTTTGGCCTATTGTTCCAGAGGGATGAGTTCACTGTGGTGGGGAGGAACAGCAGCTGGAAAGCTGAGAGCCCACATCTTCAAATGCAAGCATGAAACAGAGAGAAGACTGAAAACAGCATAAGGCATTTAATCGCAAAGCTTGCATCTAGCACCATATTTCCACTAGCAAGGCTCTATCACCCAAACCTTCCCCAGAGAGTGCCACAAACTGGGAATGAAGTATTCAAGTACCAAATCCTATGGGGGACGTTTCTCATTCAAACTACTACATTCTACTCCCTGAGTCCCCTAGGCTTGTGGCCATATTACGGCAAAATGCATTTAGACCAACTCCCCAAATCCCCATCGTCTGTCCCAACCTGAACACTGCTTAAAAATCCAAAGTGCAAATTCTCTTGTGAGACTCAAGGCAATGAATGTCTTTATTTTACCTCTCTGTAAGGGCCCAAAAGCAAATCACACACTTCCAACACACATGGCACAGAATATATAATACCACTCCAAAAGCAAGGAAGGAGTCACAGTGGGCCAAATACTGTATCAAGGCAAGACAGAAAGCCACAGGGAAAATTCTGTAACTTCTTATCTGATGTCTGGGACTTTGATTTCAAAGGGCTTAGATGGTTCTGCCTTAGCTTTACTGCCTTTAAAACAAATCTCTTCGGAACTGGTTCCACTCCATGTAGGGAGTTTTTTCTTGGTAGATATCTCATATATATATATAAGGGCTATCTCATGATTTTGGCATCTCCAACATCTTGGGCGTCTCCACTGCAATACAGACTTCATTTTCATGGTTTCCTGCAAAGGCCTCTCAGAGCTTCCTGACATCTCCGAGCCTTCATGAAGGGGCTCCCCTGCTACAGGACACCTGACCTCTCTGAAAAATCTTTTCATGAAAGAGATTCTGTGACCCCTTCACAGTTTCAGCATGCATGCATCTACTATATCAACACTGGAATGACACTGTCAAGTTTAGCTCCCAACTTGGGATGGACCCTGAGCCCCACTGGTCCTATTAGCAGCAATACTTTTGTATAGTTGCTTTCTAGGACCCCAAGCCCTTCCAATGTTCTTTTTGTGTGTGGGGGGGGGTGAACTTACCTGAGTGGGGTCTTGCTCCAAGAATACCCTTCTCTTTATTTCAGTGCAGAGAAGGCCTCTCTTTAATGACAGCAATTTCCTTAATAATTAGAGCCTTTTCCCATTATGTTCCTTTGTTTCTGATGCCTTTTCCCCACAACTATATAGTTGTGCTTTTTTCTGCCCCATTTTCTCTTTTTCATTGTAGACTTGCATGCAATCAATTACTAACAACTATGTGACAAAGTCAGTATTAAATTGTCTTCAGATCTCCTCCACCAAAAATATTAGCTCATGATTTTTAAATTTAGTGTTAGGATATGGACAGAAAGCAGCCTTGTAAATTTTTGTCAAAATATCACAGAAATAGTCTTTAGCCTAGTTGCTAAAACTGTTACTCTTTGAAACTTCTTGAGTTGGACCTCCACAGTTCACATAACTCTCAATAAGAATGTTTTCTAAGCTTCCATTAGGATGGCCCATTGATACTAATCATGGTGTCCAACCACTTTTCTAGCTCAAATTCACAAAACCCAACCACTCAACCAACCAAATAATAAAATAAACACTAAATAAAGCATAGGTTCAGGTCTGTCACATCAATAGCCCATTCCTGGTACTAAATTTGATATTATTTCTTTTTCTGTTGATGTAATAAAGAACCATGATCAAAGCACCTTATAGAAGGAAGAACCTTTTGGGGCTTATTGTTCTAGAGTTCATGACCAATCTTATGCTCTTATGCAACAATGAAAAGAACACATGGGGAAATATATATATATATATATAAATTATATCTATCTATCTATCTATCTATATATATATATATATATATATATATATAGAGAGAGAGAGAGAGAGAGAGAGAGAGAGAGAGAGAGAGAGCACAGTTTGAAATTTAATGTCAGAGTCAAGACTTGTGTTCAGAGCTGAGAGGTCCTTGCATGAAACTGTACTATTCATGTGAAGCCTGGATTGTGTTGGAAACCCCAAGATGTTGGAGATGACAGAGCCAAGGGATATCTGCATAGAGATCTACATACAAGGAATGGAACTAGACAAGGAGGAAAAATATTGCAGTCAGCAAAACTGGAAGGACAGGGCCATCTATGTCCTTTGAAACAGCAGTGGCCACTAAATGAATCTTTCTGAGTAGGACGGGAAGACATGGGAAGATTCTAAGCAGAATTGCTCAGGAAGACCTCACTGGCAATAGTGTGATGACCCAGTAGAGCAAGTGCCTTAGAGACCTCATAGAAGTAAGCCTGAAGCCAAGATGGAGAAACAGAGAGCAGATCAGGCTCTCCTCGGGAAATCTGCCAGCCATGGAAGAGGTGGTCACTGGAGCCTAGAGTCATATTAGTTACTTTTCTTGCTACTGAAACAAAACACCCCACAAAATTACTTTAAGGCAGGGTTTGTCTTGGTTTAAGAATGCGTATATGGTTCACTGTGGCAGGTAAGGCAAGATGCCACAAATCTGAGTCAGTTGGTTGTATCTAACCCACATTCAGGAGGCAGAAACTGGAAAAAAAATGTGGTCTTACTATATAACCTCAAGGCCTGCCCTTACTGAGCCATATCTTCCATCAAGTAGACATCTCCTAAAGGCTTCATAACCTCCCCAAACTATCTGAAGATCAGTTCAAACTCATGAATCTGTGCAGCCATTTTCCATTCAAACCACAACAGTTGGGTATCAACCCCACTTAAGAAGAGATTGCTCTTGGCGGGAGTTCAGGGAGAGCAGAGAAAGAGGATGGGTACCAATAATGTCGGGCACCCCAGCATTTGCAGGTAGGGAAGATCCAACTGAGATATGAGGACGGCAAAAACAACTGTGGACTTGGAACTTGCTGGCACTGATATTAATAATTTCTTGATTTCCAGGCTTAGCACATGGCCTGGACCTCTGTGTTAATATTCTGGAGATACGGCCCTGCTTGTGTTTAGTTTATGTCCAGAGGCTGTCAGGTAGGATAGAAGCTCACTGAAAGTGTCCTTGTCTTGAAACAGGTATTTTGTGGCAAGTCTTTGTGTTGTGAACACAGGCAAGGGAGGATGTACCCCTCTCTCTCGTGGAAGCCAGAAAGGAAACACATTTACTAAGCCTGTTATGTTATAGCTGAGTGAGGCTGACTGGAAATTGGTTCTAGAAGAGACAGCATCCTAGAGCATTCTTCACTTTTGTGACAATAAGGAAATTTTCCATCTGTATCTTAGGTGCTGGCTTACCTATACCAATATGCTACCCCTCCCCTTGCTGAGAAAACAAGACTGAGCTCTTTACTTTCCCCCATTCATTCAGCAAGTCTTGATCCCTACTGAGATGTGAACAAGTGACACTTCTGCCCTTTGAAGGGCAATCAGAGGGTAACATGACTAATAAAATAGGAATAGTATAGCTCTAAGTTCTATGCAGCCAATAAATCACAGACACTTGGAGAGAGGTTTGGTGGGGTTGGAAGCCAGGGAAAATTCCAGATGAGGGGAAATCTGAGTAGATGGCCATGCACACCTACAGAAAAGAGCTGACTCAGACCATATGAGTCTCAGGAGGCATGAGAGCAAAATAAAAGGAGTGTAGAGACAAAAACACCAAACTGGGTGCTTCTTAAGAACGCAGCAGGATGGGCTTTGTTTAACAAGTTGGAGTTTGGGGAATGAAGAGGTAGCTCAGTTGTTAAAGCACTTGCCATTCAAATATGAGTACCTGAATTTCATCCCCAGAATGTCCACAAGGATCCCAGTGTAGTAATCTCAGTGCTGGGGAGATGGGGGACAGAGCATCCTTGGAGCCTGCGTTCTAGCTGAGTTGATGTTCTCCAGGTTTCAATGAGACAATATTAAAGAACAAGATGGATGGCTCTTGAAGAACACTACTTAAGAGCGACTCCTGGCCTCCAAGTGCATGCATACATGTATGTACTCCCCTCCCATCAACATGCATGCAAACACAGAAAAATGAAGAAAGTTTAAGATTGGAGTTTTATCCAGCATGGGAGATAAAGTCATTGATCAAACACTGAGCAGAAGAAGTTGCCCGTGATTTAGGTTTTAAAGAGCTGCTGGCTGGCTGCAGGGAGAACACCATCAAGTGCAAAAGACATGTAGCTCAGAGGTTACAGGGAAGACTCCCCTGCAGCCCGTGGCTTGTGGAGTCGTTTCTCTGAGCATCAGAATGGCCCTTGGGGGCCAGTTGATGGAAACTGCATCATGGCGGGACCTCTACAATCACAGTCTGTGCTCAGATGCCTCCACTGACTAAGGCGGGGGTGAACCCCAGTGCTCTGCCCTGCCTGCAACGCCCCATTCCCACTCCCTGGAAGAGAGAGCATGGGAAAGCAGAGGACAGTTGCTCTGCAAGTGGATGTAGAGGTGCCGTCCCAAAATTTCTCTTGTTTTCTTTTCTCTCTCCCACTAATTCTAGCCAACTAATAGAAGCAGGTTTAGCACATCCCGCTGTGTCCTTTGTTTTTCCTAGACACAGTCAGAAAAACTGTGTCTAGGAAGGTGACCAAGCTCACACTGCTGCATGCCAGCGCAGGGGCACATTTTTCTCTCTGAATTAAAGGTTTACTTTTTTGACAATGCTGGATCAAACACACAGGCACACCCCAGGGTAGTCTACCTCATCAATGCTTTCTTGAATTTAAAGTGGTGTTCTTGCCGGTAGCTGTGTCATATTGCTTGCTGAACTTCTTTGAGTATTTGTTTTCCCCTTTTTGGTTTTTTTTTTTTTGAAAATAAAATTGCTTACCTCAAAAACATCTAGACAGTGTCTTTAGGCAGATGTGGCTGTTGTTTCCCCGAGTTTAATTTTGCAGAGTATTTGAGAACCTGCCCTGGAGCGAGACGGTGGCTCAGTGTCTGCACACGTGTGACCCCAGCGCTGGGAGTAGAGACAGGGGCATCCAGGAGTCCTGGATCAACAAGCTCTAGGTTCAGCAGGAGACTGGGCCTCAAAACATAAGATGGAGAGCATTGGGTGACACTATTTCTGCAGTAAAATAAACAAATGTCTACTCACTCCAGATAAGGAAACTGATGACAGACCAAAGTACAGAAACTAAAAATTTGGTGAATGAATAAGGTTTTTTTAGGGGAGAGGCGAAGTTACTTATAGGAATATGAATGAGGGTTTACTTATAGGAGCAAAAATGACTCAAAAACAGCTACAGCACCAAAATCCAACTGAAGCTTGGATAATAGCTCAGGAAAGCTGGAAACCCATAGCACACTGCACAATGTATAGTCAGCTCAGCATGATAGTCTTTTCTGGGAAGCTCAGCTGGTCTCTGCCTCATCTAAGTAACTAGGTTAGTTTCTGCTTATTCCATCCAGCTCAGCCGCAATGAGTCTTCACAGCAGCTCAGCTTATTTGAGAGTGCTTTTCATCAGTCCTTATGTGATTAAGAAAGGAAGGGGACCTACAGACTCTGGTCATTTTCAAGGACTTCCCGAAGCTATTGAGCTGTTTACTTCCTAGGCTTAACCAGCTTCCCTGAAGGATGGAATGTCTCATTTCTACTTCCAATATCCTGTGCCTTAATGAGCTTCCTTTTGAGAAACAATTCTTTGTCTCAAAGAAAATTTCTACACAACAAAGAATGATGAAAGAAGTCGCCCATTGTTGACTTTCAAGACTCCATGCACAACTTCACGACTACATGAAAACACATCACATACACACACGCACAGAGCATGTGTGCAGTGCAGACATAAATACCATACACTCAAATGGTAATACCCTTCTGGGTATGCAGTAAATACTCAATGCATGTCAACCATCCCCCTGTTCGTGGCTATCCTCTTGTGGAGCTGGCTACCTGGTATGTCATGGCGTATTCTAGTGTGCTTTCTATTGTCATAAACATAATGAACCAAAGCCAAGTAGAGAAAGAAAAGATTTATTTAGTGTTACATGTTATAGTCCATCTTCAAGAGAACCAAGGTAGAAACTCAAGACACAAAACTGGAAGCAGGAACTAAGGCAGAAACCACAGAACACTGCTGATTTGCTTTATTGCTTGTATAACCGAAGACTGTCTGCATAGGGCTGGCACTGCCCATAGTGGACTAGGCATTCCGAAATCAACTGTCAATCAAGAACTCTCCACCCACCCCCAATAGACTTGATTACGGGCCACCCTGATGAGGCAATTCCTCAACTGAGTTCTTCCAGGTGACTCTAGTCTGTGTCAAATTTAAGGAACCAAAGCAGTGTGTACCACTCTTGGCTATGTTGCTTCTAATGACCTTGTTTTATACTCTCTGCAGTCTGGGCTGGGGTATGGCTGCCACACATAGTGTCAATATGCTCTTTTCTAGGCCCTAGACTTACAGCTACTTGATGCTTCGAATCTGTGCCCTGCCAGAAAAATCATGAGGCAAAAATACCCTTTCCTTGCTTTTCTGGAGTTGAAGTTAAAAGGAGGCTAGTGACTTACATACCATCAGTCAGGTGAAAGAAAAAGCTATGTTGGAGAAATTGTGGCACTCTCTTGATATTCTTAGTCTGATTAATAAAAAAAAAAAGTTAAGAACAGACTCAAACAGAATCTCCTGGTCATTTTTATTAGAATTCTCCAGGCGAGGTAAGCTTTAAGTCTTGGTAGATGCTTGGGGGGGGGGGGGTAATAGAGAACAGAAGAGGGGGAAAGTCATGGTATTTTAGTTAAGCCAGCATGAAGGTCATCCACAGGGTGTCAGACAGACAAACGGCATGGAGAATCTCTTTTGTAAAAGATTAAGGAAACCCAAAGTACTAGAGAAGGTCTGGCTAACATTCAAAAGGAGGCAGAAGAGAAGAAAGAGGGGAAGTTCCTCACTACTGAAGAACACAGCAAAGGTGGACACAGGAAGACAAGCAGAGAAAGCACTATTTCAGATGAGCAGACTTGAAGTGGTGGGCAGACACAGCAGAACCTCCTGGTGGGTCATTGGACATACAGAGTTCTCCCTAAAGGGGTAATTATTCCATCTATGCCTTTAGTGTAACTTAAAGTAAGCTTGCTTCAGAGGGTTGATCCCTGGACTAGGTGATTTACCAGCCCAACTGGAATGTTAGGACCCCACCCAGGCCTGGGATTTCATTCTCGTGGCCAGAAGGAAGTAGATTTCTCTTAATGCTGTTGTGCCAATAGTGCTTTTGCCAGATTATGTGACAAAGCTTGGACAACGCATGGAACAGCTCCTGGGGCAGGTGCTCAGTTTCAGCAGAGGGAGGAAAGGGAGAGGGGAGAGACTGGCCTATGGCCTATCTTGGTCTTCTGCACCACATCTGTGAATACAAAGAGTGACCTCCTTTAAGATGATAGGTGACTCAACTCCTAGGAACCCAAGGCCCAGAGAGTTCAAGGCTAAATTGGAATGTGTATTGTTTACTTTTTTTCATTGCTGTTACAAAATGTCTGATACAAGAAATGTAGGAAAGAAAAGGTGTATTTTGTTTCAGTTTAGTCCCTCATGGTGGACAGGGATGAGAGCAGGAGCAGTCAGCCACATCGCATCTGTAGTCAAGACACAGAGATGAACGTCAGTGGATCAGTGCTGCTCATATTTAGGGTGGATCTTGCCGTTTCCATTAACCTGCTATAAAGGCATGCTTAAGGATTCATCTTATAGGTGACTGTAATCCTACCAAGTTGACAATCAGAATTAACCTTTGCTTTCTGTGTTGGTGTGACAAGGTAACTTCAAAAGCATCTTAAGGAAGTAAGAGTCCACTTTGTATCAAGATTTGAGCATACAGTTCCTCATGGCAGGGAAGTCACGGTGGCAGGTCACTTTGCACCCATAGCCTGGAAAGCAGAGGGAGCTAAGTGCTGGTACTCACCTTGGGACTCCAGCCTATGGCGTGCTGCTGCTCCCTTCTCACTTGGAATAGCCTCATAGACATAGCTAGAGGTGTGTTTCCATGGTGATTCTAAATCCAGTAAGTTGCCAGTACAGACTAACTCCGGCAATAGTCTCAACAAAAGTAAGAGATGCATGTGAGAAGATAATGTCACATTCAGTGATCTCTAAACCTGGTGAAATATCACCTCCCAAGCTATGGTGAGCTACGGTATCAGTCAAAAGAAGGGTCCTGATGAGCATTTCCAATTTAAAGCCAGGTGCTGTGATTTTGAATTTTATAGATTTCACATCTATACCTATGGGTGAGGGAGAATGAGCCGGGCGAATCAGTAACCAGGCAGGCCTGGGAGAGATGGTTGCTTCTTCACAGCTAGGGTGAACATAAAATTTCTAATCTAGTCCAGAGCACACCTGCAACTCAGAAGAGGAAAGAAGCATCATTAACATGGCCAAGGAGCATAGATGCTACAGTGGGGTAATCTACACATATGGTCATCAAAGTCAGAAAGGCATCCTAGGAGGACCATGATACAGAAAGAAGTCTTCACAGCTGTAGAACCTACCAGGCCCAGCAGTTGTCTAAGGCTTCTTCTCTCACCTCCATCAAAGGACCGCTCCACTCCCACCCACAACACCCACCCTCCACTCCACCATCACACAACTTACTTGCTCAGCTCTTGTTTATGTCTTTGCAAAGAGCTGAGCTTTCATCCTTATCTGATGGACATGTTGTTACAACAAAACCCTGCTTGCCTGCTCCTTCGGACCTCAGTTAAACCTGCCCTCAGGGGTGTCTCTTCCCAACATGCTCATCGCCATCTCCTGTCTCACCACTTTTTAACAATGTGTCGGGGTGAGTGATGAGCAGTTGTGTGGAGGCCAAGGGATGACCTTGGATGGCATTTTTCAGAAGTTGTCCATCTTGTTCCTCTTACTAGCTGGGAGCTTGCCAAATCTGGCTAGTGTGCCTAGCCAGAGAGTTTCAGAGGTCTGCCTATTTCTGATTCCCCCGTGTTGGAGTTTGAGCCTGTACCTCACGCTTGGCTTCCTGCTGGCATTTCTGGGAATCCATCTCAACTCCTTACAAAGGAAGCACAGAAATCTCCTCAGGTGTGTTCTCACAAGTTTACTTATGTGATGAGCCGAGCTGGTAATCCCTGACCCTTCACTTTATTATTATTATTATTATTAAACACAGTTTATTCACTTTGTATCCCACCTGTAGCTTCCTCCCTTTTCACCTCCCAATCTCACCCTCCCACCCTCTTCTCCCCCACCCTCCCACCCTTTTCTCCACCCATGGCCACCTTCAAGTCCACTAATAGGGGAAGTCCTCCTCCCCTTCCGTCTGATTCTAGTCTATCAGGTCTCATCAAGACTGGCTGCATTGTTTCCATCTGTGGCCTGGTAGGGCTGCACCCCCCTGAGGCAGAGGTGATCAAAGAACAGGCCAATCAGTTCATGTCAGAGACAGTCCCTGTTCCCCTTACTAGGAAACCCATTTAGACACTGAACTGCCATGAGCTACATCTGTGCAGGGTGCTAGGCTATCTCCATACATGGTCCTTGGTTGGAGTATCAGCCTCAGAAAACATTCCTGTGTCCAGATTTTTTGGTTCTGTTGCTCTCCTTGTGGAGCTCCTGTCCCCTCCAGGTATTTCTATCTTCCCCTTGTTTCATAAGATTCCCTGCACTCTGCCCAAAGTTTGGCTATGAGTCTCAGCACCTGCTTTGATACCCTGCAGGGTAGAGTCTTTCAGAAGCCCTATAGGGTAGGCTTCTGTCCTGTTCCCTGTTTTCTCCCTTTTCTGATGCACATCCTCTTTGCCTTTCTGAATGAAGATTGAGCATCTTACCCAGAGTCCTCCTTCTTGATTAGCTCCTTATGTGTACAGATTTTAGTATGTTTATCCTATATTGTATGTCTAATATCCACTTATGTGTGAGTATATACCCTCTGTGTCTTTCTGCTTCTGGGATACCTCACTCAGGATGATCTTTTCTAGTTCCCACCATTTGCCTGCAAATTTCATGATTTCCTCATTTTTAATTGCTGAGTAGTATTCCATTGTGTAAATGTACCACAATTTCTGTATACATTCCTCAACTGAAGGACATCTGGGTTCTTTCCAGCTTCTGGCTATTAAAAATAAAGCTGCTATGAACATGGTTGAACAAATGTCCTTGTTGTATACTTGAGCATTTTTTGCTATATGCCTATGAATGGTATAGCTGGATTTTGAGGTAGCACTATTCTTAATTGTCTGAGAAAGTGCCAGATTGATTTCCAAAGTGGTTTTACAAATTTACATTCCCACCAGCAATGGAGGAGGGTTCCCCTTCCTCCACAACCTCTCCAGCATGTGTTGTCACTTGAGTTTTTGATCTTGACCATTCTGATGGGTGTAAGGTGAAATCTCAGGGTCATTTTGATTTGCATTTCCCTGATGACTAAGCATGTTGAGCATTTCTTTAAGTGTTTCTCTGCCATTTGATATTCCTCTGTTGAGAATTCTCTGTTTAGCTCTGTACCCCGTTTTTAAATTGGATTACTTGATTTGTTGCTGTTTAACTTCTTGAGTTCTTGATATATTCTGGATATTAGTCCTCTTACCCTTTACTTTTAACATGTATCTTTTATGATAAGAATATCCAGTCCTTTCATCTAGTTTCTGTGGGATCCCCAATACATCTTTCTTAGTGTATCAGGAGGCTAAGTCCTTGATTCTCTTGTCTGCTTGTTTTCATATTTGCTCTCACCGTACACAACAGTGCCTGAGACATAGATAGCAGCTACTCAGAAAAACAAACAAACAAACAAAAAGCCAAATACCAAAACACAAAACAAAACAAAACATTCATAGAACAAGACAAGCAGGTGTTTCCACAGAGATACTTGATGTCCCCTGCTAGAAAAACCCCTTGCTTTCATAATGGACCATTAAAGTAAGGATTATTTTTCTGTCCTCAGAGGCCAGTGATCAATGAAAGAAACACGTGGGCTTTTATTCAAAATGGCTCAGTGGGTGTCATTGGGAACTCCCTCCTTGCCATCCCTTCCTTGCCCCAGTGAGCCCCTTGGGACTCACAGTCTTGAGGTGTCCCTGTCTGATGCTCACAGCACACAGATGCTCTGCCCTCCCTGCCCCAAGCTGCATCTGCCCATTGTAGTGTGTGTTAGTGTCTCCCCCTGAATCCAGCCTTGCATGACTGGATATATTTTAAAGAAATCCTGTGCCCCTCCTTTTGGCTATCGGACTATTAAAACAAAGGATGCCAGGAAGCTCGAATTTCCTCAAGAATCTCATGCTGAAAGGGGAAAAAGCCTAGAGTCTGCCCCAGCCACATGAGGAAACTTCTCTGTGTAATTGCCACTTTTTCCACCATAATGATGGGCCAGTTCTAGGTAGGACAACACCCTGAGCTGGACTGCTTAGATATCATAACTCTTTTATTCTATTAAAACCAATGGTTCCCATCCTTCCTAAGGTGGTGACCCTTTAATACAGTTCTTCATGCTGTGGCGACACACCAACCATAAAATTATTTCTATCATTATTGCATAACTATAATTTTGCTTCTGTTATAAACCATAATGTAAATATCTGTGTTTTCTGATGGCCTTAGGTGACCTCCCTCCATTATTTGACCCCTAGGAGGTTCTCAACCCACAGGTTCAGAACCACTGACTTAAGCAGTGACCTTATGTGACAGCGGAGAAGTTGGGTTTGGATGGAAGCGGGGAAATGTGTGCACCAACTTTCTTTGTTTTCTTCCCAATGTGGCCACATTAAAGACATCTTGTTCTTTCCTTTTCTATTATTGTTTTCTGTTTGAACTGGCTTATGGAAGATAGGGGCCATACCTTGCTTATGACTGGGAGCAGGTTGTGACCCCAAGTCTGGTGACCCTCCCATCTAGGCACTTCCGGAGCACCAAAATATGGCGGGCACACACCCGCGCCAAGCTCTTACATGAGTGAGTGAAGGACAGGATGGCTGCGCCTGCATATGTATGTTTCAAGCAAGGGACACTGAGAGGGGCTCCTGTAGAAGGTCCTTATCTAACAGGGATACCTTTGAGTTCACGTCAGTTGCAGATGCCAGTTGCTAATAGTAGAAGAAATGTATTCAGAATAAAAAGGCAGTTAAGCATTCTGCAAACGTCGTCTGTCTCAGAAATGTACGGAGTAATTTTGATGAAATGTGTTGGTTTACTGAACCTTCAGTCTTATGCACATTCAACAAAAAATGCCTCTGGACTTGACTCTGCCTCGGAGGATTAGTATGGAGGAATGTACTCAAATCACTCATGAACTCAATTTTGCTTTCCCATGGATTATTTGGATGTAGCACAAATAAAAGTGCTGGCATTTCTCCTCTCCGGCAAATCATTGCTGTGTGCAGCCATGAAATGTTGTCACCCTCCCACTTTGTTGCAGATTTAAATTACTTGGATTATTTTGTTGGACAGTGGCTCCCAGAAGCACAATGAATCAAATCATTAATTACTGCTTGAGTGTTTGTGATCCATTGGAAAACATTAAACTCCACTCAGGAGCTCATTTGATGATGATGGTTTCTGAGCTGGTCTCTCGAGCCCTACATCAGATAGTATTTCAAGAAATCCTCCCCTGGGGAGCCATAAAATATGCCTACACCCTTCCTCATAAGTCCCGATGATAAACCAAAGTACAACTGCACATCACAGATCATCCTGGAGAACCAATGAGCCTATTGAACTGACTACAGAGCTTGGGTGAGGGAGGGGTTGCCCACGGGAGCCTGAGTGAGTGCAAAGCAGCCATGCTGGAAAGCCTCCACCCAATATGTACGGAGCTCCTTTCAGACAACTTCCCCCCAGTACCTCTGGAGACTGATAGACAGACCATGTGCAACTAGGACAGAATTGCATATACATGGCTGAGATGAGTGGCTGAAAGATCAGGTGAGGACCCGCCTCACCCCTCCTTCTCTGAGGAAATGTCAACAGTACACAAACTGGGTGGGTGGTGATCAGACAAAGATGGAGGCTGTTTTGCTCAAAAGATCATTTTCTACAACAGGTGGAAACTGGGTGCCGCTCATCTTTAGTGTGATGGATGCTTGGTGACATATGCCTGGGGTCCTGGCCCTCCTGGCGCAGACCAACGGGACTCTTTTGTCCCACTGGGCTCAGAACAAACCTTCCTTACCATGCACCTGGAAATCCATAGCAGCTATCTGTTTTGCAAACTGAACATCCTTCAGCTGATAACAGAGGAAATAAGATTTTATTATGTTATTATTATTTATTTTGTGACAGGGTCTTATTCTCTGGCAGAATGGCCTTGAACTCATGGCAATCCTCCTGCCTCAATCTCAACCTTAATGCTGGGATTACCAAAAATAAATAAATAAATAAAAAGTCTCCAAGCTTGGAACAAAACAAAGTTTCGAACATGCGGCTTAGTCTTAGATTTTCCCTTTGAGAATTCTCCAGGGGGATAGAGGGATAGCTCACCCAGCAAAGCCCATGCCCTGTAAGCACAATGACCCACATAAAAATGCGAGGTTGGGCTACTTGCACAGCCCAGTAGCTTACTTTGTTTTTTCAATAGAGAGTCATTAACCTAGGAAACATAATTTCAAGCTCCGCTGTGTAAAAACTAAAAGATACATCTAAAACTAATTCTTCCCACCTGCTCTTTGTAACAGCTGAGGCCATTTTGCATTCAATGTGCATTTTTATTTATAAGGTGAAATTAAGTTCAGAATTTTTTAACTTACTTCCTAGAAGCAGTTATTCGTAGCTGACACTAACAAACCCTGCCGGAAGGTCAAGTTAACCTACACTAACAGACCCTGCCAGAGGGTTAAGTTAATCTTATATGTTACTAAGACTCAATGGTGTCATAACTCATTCTCTGTTATCTCCACACTTGGCTACACTCTGGTTGCACTCTGTGTTATCCCTGAACATGGCTGTACTCTGGTTGTATTCTGGAAGACCCTAACCACCCGCCTCAATTGCCTCCGTTGGGACCAATCAGTTTAAAGGTTGTCTGATAATACTTTGTCTAGTTAGCCAAAGTAAACTTAATCTGTACTTCTGCCTCCAACCCTCATCTTCCACACTTGGTTTTCCTATAAATAGGCTGCCCTAAAAGCAAACTGGTGTCACACGTCTACTCTGTGTCCCTAATAGAGATTAGTCTTGGGGTGTGTGTTCAATAAACCATCCGTATCTAACAGAATGGTTTGTGCAGCTATTCTTGGGCTACAACACTAATTGACACAAAAATTTCATGATAACTGTTGAGAATCTATAAGGAATTTTCTTTTGTATGGGTGTGGGAATGCACATGTCTGTATGGGTGTGTGTGCATGTTCCTCTGTGAAGGTGAGCATACATGTGTGTTTATGTGGAGAATAGAGGTCAGGAGCACTGTTCCTCAAATGCTTTTTCAAGCAGGCTTGGAATGGTCCAGCAAACCCCAGGGATCCGCTTTTCTGCTCATCCCCAGTGCTGGGATTACAAGCATGTACTGTACTCCTGGCTTTTTGTATATACATGGGTTCTGGGATATTAAACTGAGGTCTTCATGCTTGTACTTTACTGAAAAAAGTTATATCTCCCTAACATGAGAGAAGTTTTCAGTTTCATTTAATTTATTGTTTACTCAATGGATAAAGCAGATGCTTTACTAAATGGGTTTATTTATTTATTTTTTGATATAGGAATCAGTACTTTGGGTGTGTTATTGCCTATGAAGAATTCCCTTAGTCCACGATTACAAATAGACGTTTTAGTTTTTAGGAAATCGCTGTGTCACACAGGAATAGCTAAAATGTAACACAAGTGCCATTACACTCTCACTTGATCAGGACAGACATCACTCCTCAAATACAGCACCATTGCTTCTTAGTTAGAATATGGATTCAGAAAATTTCATTTCAACCTAATAATACAATGACCTTTATTTGGTCCTCTTATGATGGATGGACAGAAACTGAAGCCATTGTATGGCCTAAAGAAATTCTACCCTAGTTTCCAGGCTTGCTTGGCACTGAGTGTGCAAGAATCTGCATCCAAGGGACTTTGCCAGGGGCAACAATCACCAGATCTCATCCCCTGAGTTCTTTCAAAGACCAGGGACCAGGCTCAGTCCCTCAGACTGGCTTCTGATCATAGAGTAGGAAGAACTTAATTTTGAGTGCAAGGTTTGTCTGTGTCCAGAGCTAAGCCCACCCTATTATAGAAGCCTGTCCAGCTAGAGACTGAGATGACAAGAGTATATTCATGATTCTGGTCTTATTATTCTAGGTAGGATCATGGTTGCTGACATAGGCACAGAAGAAGAACCAGGTCTGGAGATTCCCAAGCGCAGCATCCTCTTTTCTAAGCAGAGTGATTATGAAGGCAAAGGAGATGCAGTTCTAAAAATACAATGCACACGTGGGAGGTGGCTCAATGGGTAAGACTGTTTGCTGTGCGAACAAGACAATTTGAGTTTGAATCCCCAGCATCTACATAAAAGCCTGGTATGGCTACATTATTTCCGTGATTCCAGGGTTGGGGGAGGAGACACAGCTCTCATAAAGAAGCACAGCAAGCTTCAGGTTCTGTGAGAAAAACTATTCCGTGGGAATAAGGAGGGGAAAGTAGAGGATACACCTCTGTGTGCACATGAAGGGCCGGGAGGGTATGAAACGGAGATACCGGCCCTTCATGTGCATGCAAATACTAGTAGCGCAATACAAATGCCCTGTGGGAAGAAACTAACAAGCCAGAAGAACTGCTCCATGTTGGGTGAGCCTACCTCAGTTTATAGGAGGGAAGAAGAGAGGAAAAAGTCCTTGCAAAGGATACTTGGGTCTGGCTGAAGCAAAGCTAGAAAGTGGACCGTTTTCTTGGTGGGTTGTGGCGTACAGATGTCCTATTTTCTTTGAAGCATCCATATACGTATAACCCCCAGACACACCAGAATAAAAGAGGCCAGCCTGACTCAATTAGCTTTTATTCCTGTCAGGAATGGTTTGCAGATATGGCTAACAATAAATCTAACGGGTCTCTTATAGCTCCCAGAGCCTTAATAGGCATAACCCAGTTTTGTGCCTGGTTGAATGAGTGATTTATGAAATTCTGAGAGCATAAACTAGGCCAGATTCCTGGCTCTTCTCCATGCCACCTCCCTTGAACTGATGTGCAGCCGAGATTTTCAGTTTTTAGAGTTTCTACCTCAGGCTCATTTGCATGTATATGAAAGGTGCTGCTGAGGAGAAGGAGAGAAAGGAAAGGGACCAGGCCGACACAGGCACTTCTTTAAGAAAACCACTTGGCAGGGGAGGGAGACAACTCAATGGGAGAAGCATTTACCACACAAGCATGAAGTGGCCATGGGCTGGTCAGTGTGGTTGTTAGAGACCCACAGAGTGGCTTAGCTGCCTCCCCTGGGGCATTTTTTTCTTATTTTGAATACTGTCTGACCACTCCAAAGCAGTGGCCATCTGCTCAAGGTCTGGAACGTTCTGCAGTCTCAGGTGGTCCTGCATTCGCACTCAGAGCATTGTGCACCATTCTTCCTGCTTAGGCTTCAGACTTGCTTAGGAGCCACCTAGTGAGACTCCAAAGTAGCACCAAGTGGATTCTCTATCCTTCTGCTCATATTCGACCTGCTCCTCCAGCAAGCCAATGTTTTCATTTCTTCTTTTTCAAAGATTGAGTCTCTCTCTCTCTCTCTCTCTCTCTCTCTCTCTGTGTGTGTGTGTGTGTGCATGAATACCATGAGTGTATAAGCTGCCTGTGAAGGCCAGAAGAGGGCTCCAGACCCCCTGGAGTTAGAGCTACAAAAGGTTGTAAGCTGCCTGATGTGGGTGCCAGGAACCAAACTCAGATCTTCTAGAAGAGCAGCAGGCAGTCTAAACTGCTGAGCCATCCTCCAACCCAACCATTTTCTCCTTCCCTCCCTCCTTCCTTCCGGGCATGAATGCTTCAATTATGAGGAAATCACTACCCAGCTGTGACATCAACACCGAGGGGATGAGCAGACTCATCGGCATGACACGGTACATGGCTGCACCCGCACGGCATTCACAAAAGGACAAAGCTCCAGGAACAGCGAATAGGCTAGCTCCTCGGAGCAAGGTGTGATGTCAAAGCAACTTCCGGAAGCATTTGTGTGGCCACTGTTCCATTTCTTGACTGTGGTGTTTATAGGAATCTCTACGCGTCACCATACACCAATAAAAGTCCACTTTACAGTGTGCTGTTTCAAAGGAGCCTTTTGCCTGGCAATCGTTTCTTGTGCAATGCAATTGGTACTTATCTAGTGTGCAGTATGCAGTAAGACTGTGCATATACACCAGGCCCAAATTTTAACAATTTTATCTTCTCAGATGCCTTTAACTAAAAGGTTTCCCAGATACGAAATAAGAGCAAATCTTGAGAGGGACCTGTGATTTAGGAAGGTTGCCTTTACCAGGAAGTTCTATGTGGCAGAATGGGCAACCATGGAGCACCCTCCCCCTCACTCCCACCGGGCAGTGCTGCTTGCCAAGGTTACAGAAAGTGTTCAAGGATATGCTGACTAGGTAGTTTAGGCTGGGCAGATGGCTCAGTCATTAGTGTCTGCCTTGTAAGCATGAGCTCCTGGGTTTGATATCTAGAATCAGTTTTTTGTTGTTGTTGTTTTTTGTTTTTTAAGCCAAGGATTGCATTTATAACCCAGCATAGTGGAAGTAGCGTCAGGTGATTCCTGGACATCACTGCCCAGGTAGCTGAGCCTCCTCGTTGAGTTCCAGCCCACCCAGAGACCTGTCCCAAAGAATAAGCAGATAGTGCCTAGGAAATGTCCCCCGAGGTTGTCCCCGGACCTCCACCTTCACAAACACACATGCACACATGCACACACACAGCCACGTCCTCCCACATGCATCTACCCAGGCAACTCAGTAAAATCAAGGCGAGGATTCTTAACAGGGTTTGGGCTGATCATAAAGGACTGCTGGGAAGTATCAGGTTCCCTGACATTGCTGCTGATCAAAGGGACAGTCCAGCCAGTGAGACTGCTTCGGGGCTCTGCTCTGCCTCTTATAACTTACCACCCTCCTGGAGCCTTGGTCTCTTTAGTTTATGAACCTCCGCATGTCAAAGCAATGGGCTGGCACCGTTTCTCATGTCGGCCGCACTGCAGATTCACCAGATGGATGATTTATCTAAGGTGCTAGTCACAGCAACCTGGATCCACGGAGAACACTGTGTTAGTAACAGGTAGCCTCCACGCCAAAATTTAATTACAGAGCACTATTTAATATTACCTTGGCTTCCTTTAATTGCACCTGCCGCTGGGGACCACGGGTGACTGAAAGAGCATCTCTCATCACTTGAATCCTCTCAGCTGTCAGTCAGCTTGCCTTCTTCTGTTCCTTGTTCCTGTGACAAACTACCCCAACAATCGCAGCCCAGTGGAGGGACTGCTTATCTGAGGTCACAGTTCTGGATCACAGTCCATCACTCCAGGGAAGTCAAGTCACAGGAACTGGAAGCTTCCTCCAGCGCAGCTCCGCCTCCTAGATGCTCTACAACAGTCATGTGGGGAGCAAGGGTTCAAATGTATGAGCCAATGGGTAGGATTTCCCACACAAACCATTCTGCTGCAGGCCAGGGGGAACCTTCCAGCACTAACTTTTATGTCTGACCTGGTTTTGTCCTACTCAAAGGCTGAATGGTCCCCAGTCAATCAAGCTGCAATGGTAAGACTGCCTTCTGGATGCTAGCTGGCTCCAGCTGGGAGTCTGGGTCTCCCTGGATGCTGCCATGTTTGCCCTCTTGTGTTTCCATGCTGAACGGTCAGGCGTGCTCTGTGCCTGCCTTCTTGAACATCAGCTGGGTCCCAATTCCATCCTGTTTCTCAATCATCCGGCAGCAACCCATCCTGCCCACCACCTAGCTATGAAAAAGATTCGCAAGAACTTTTTCTTTATGGCAAATGTTTTCATTGACTCTGGGTGTGTGGCTACCAGTAGAATGGCTAGGTCTTCCAGTGACTGCGTTTGACCTGCTGAGGAGCTGTGCAGCCTTTTGCCACAGTGTGGCTGTGTGTGAGGGCTCCTGTTACTCTATGTCCTCACAGACCTTAGGCTCTGTCATCCGTGCTGTGTTTGTTGCTGCCACTGTAGTCATATTTCTCTGTTTGTAGCTATTTCCTCCTAATTGAAACCTTCTCTCCTGGGAGGAGGGGAGACATTCATTAAGACATAAGGTTACAAAGCTTCGGAGGTAAACAAGGCCAGAGTGGCAGGGAAAGTCAACACCCAGTCTGCACCACGTCCCCATATTCTCTGTCCCCAGACATGGAGAAGGTGCTGAAAGGCCGTAGGCAATGGCTGGATATTTCAGGATTATCTGCCTTCCGAGGACAGATCATCTCAGATCTAAAGCACAGGTTCTTCCTGTGCACTCAAGGCTGGCACACCACGCCACCCAGTGCACACAGCCGAAACCATTCACCTTTGGAAGTGTTCATGCTGGTTGGTTTTAACTGTCAGCTTGGCAAAACCTAGAATTACCTGGGAAAGAGTCTTCATGAGGAATTTTCTGGGGCAGCTTGGCCTCTGGGCATCTGCGAGGATGCCATCTTGATTACTGATTAATGTGGGGATAGCTACCCCACCATTCACAGCATCGTTCCCTAGGCTGGGAATCATGAACATATGAAAGGAGAAAGCTGGCTGACAGCAAGCAAGGGTTCTGTTTGCTCTAGATGGTGGATGTGATTAACTTCTTGAGTTTCTGCCTTGACTTCCCTAAAGTAGAAACCAGAATTATAAACCTAAGAAACCCTTTTTCTCACGTATGCAAATCTTTGTCGGGATATTTTACGTGAGCAACTAGAGTAGGACCTTTGTCCTCTTGTTCCCAGCCAGGTATACGGCATCACAGATGCTGACTCCTATCCCCGGCTGTGTACTCATCCAATTCACCGAGGACATCTGGGAGAGACCACAAGAGTCGGATATTCCAGATGAGGTGGTAGAAAACAGGAGGCACCAAGTGGTAGCCAGTGTTCAGGGGTAAGAGGAGAAGGGAGGGAGTGAAGAAAGTTCCAGGCATAAGACACAAGCCAAGTTATGCCAATACCTAAGGAGGCTTGGCCAAGAGCATACAGTGGACTGTGGGAGAACAGACACAATGCACTATACATATGTGTATGTGTGCATATGTGTGTGTGTGTGTGTTTATGTGTGTATGTGTGCATGTACATGCATAGATGTGTTCTCAAATATTTGAGAACCAGAATATTTGTGAGCAAAATGATTCTTCAGAAACATTCAGGGACTGAAGAGATGGCTCAACAATTAGGAATGCTTCCTGCCTTTGCAGAGGACCAGAGTTTGAGTCTGAGCCCCCATGTTGGGAAGCTCACAACTTCCCGTAACTCCAGTAGGCCCTTTTATGGCCTCTGTGAGCACCACAACCCCCACCCACACACTTGTTAAAAGTAAAAATAAATATAAAAAATGCTGGGAAAGGAAAACTGAAACATTTGTAAACCATTTGATAGAATGCTTGAGTGAGAAAGCATTGTAATCGAATAACTAAGGGAGACATTGCCCCAAAGGTGCTGTCTATCTGACCCCAAAGGACAGTTGGGAACAGCCTGAAAAGTGAATACTTAGCAAGCATACATGCTTCTCTGTAAACGATGTTGAATATATGCTGAAATGAAAACATGCATTAATAAAGTCATCCAACGACATCAACCGAAACCAAGCCAGAGCTAACAAATTGAGAATCGTTTTTCTTTCAAGTCAGAATTCTTGAGTAATGCTGCCGCTTCCAACTTTCCCATGTAAAACCAGCTGAAATAGATACCAGTTAAAACACAAAATGAAAGTGTCCTTTCTAATATCAAATGTGCCTCATTATGATTAAAATTGCCCTGCCCATTTCTACAGTTTGTGTGTTTAAATTTACAGCATCATTAGTGAAGTTCCACATTCTGTCACTCAGGGATGTATTAAAATTTAATAAATGTCTTCTACTAAATGTAAAAGTGAAAACTAAGTGCCACTGGAATGAGGTCCCTGGGGGTGTGCCAAAGCGGCGGAGGAAATGTGAGCAAAGGTACTTGAGATCTGGAACTCAGTGTGGGGAGGGCTGCCTCTGTAGCTTTGGAGATACATCATGAAATGGCATGCCAGCAGCAGTGGCCAGCCTGTGTCCTCTTACATCACTTCCTGTTTCCTACAGAGCATCTCTCAGCTGCCACTCACTCTAAGGCCTTTGAAGGTTGGGAGCTGTGTCCTTTGACTCTGCGTCTGTAGCCCTATCTGGGATCTGATTCCTACTCATCTCCAACATGTTCCCGCTAAGCAGGTGAAGACTCCAGATTTCCTCAATATACTGGATAGCTTTATGTCAACATAACACAAGCTGGAGTCATCAGACAGGAGGCAACCTCAGCTGAGAAAAAGCCTCCATCAGATCAGGCTTTAGGCAAGCAGGTAGGGCATCTTCTTAATTAGTGATTGATGTGGGAAAGCCCAATCCATGGTGAGTATGTCCATCCCTGAGCTGGTGGTCCTGGGATCTATAAGAAAGCAGGCTGAGCAAGCCACGGGGAGCAAGTCAGTAGACAGCACTCCTTCATGGCCTCTGCATCAGCCCCCTGCCTCCAGGTTCCTGCCTTCACTTCTCCTGATGATGAACTCTTATTTATGGAACTGTGGCTGAAATAAACCCTTTCCTCCCCAAGTTGCTTTTGGTCATGGTGTTTCATTACCCTAAGTGAGACACTCAAAATACACCACACTGAAAATGTCTGAGACCGGCAGACTAGGAATGCAGACAAAAATAGATTAGCCATGTTTCGACTCAGTACTGTGCCTTTTTGCATTTGTGCCTGGCCCATGACACAAATATATGCTCATGTAATCATGACTATAGAAAAAGACAGAGACAGTGAGAACTGAGGCCTCCTTCCTCCTGTTGCTGCTCTTCCTATTGGAAGACTGAAAGCTCAACAGTGTCTTGGAGCCAGGTAATAAAATCCCAAATTAACAACAGCAGATTCCATCCAGATTCTATAGAGTTAGACAGCTCCCTGTCTGTACTGCTGAAATCTTCAGTAAGGATACATAGAGTGGATGCCTTCAGGGATCAATGCTGTGTGACTTTTCTTCAGGAGATGTGAACCATCTATTCATTACAGGGAGGACACCAATGACAGGTCAAAGTAATGATCCCACTGGAGTCTAGTTTAGTGGACCAGAGAATTTATTGGGGTCACTTAGAGGATTATGGGTGATGGGAAAGAGCGTGGATGACTTAAAGACAACTGTGTCACTGAAAAACCCATCAAAATCTTCATTCCTGGAGTCCTTTGACCAACTTGAGCCACCTGCTTCTTATAGAGCCTCTTCCAACCAGCAATTGCTACTGATTGCATAAACTGGGCGGGGGGGGGGTCTTGTGAATCTTGTAAGTTTTAACAGCTTTCTGAGCCTGGTGAGTTTTCCTTTCTTGATGAGCCTTGCAAGTCTCATTTCCTCCCTGAGTCTGAAGGAAGCTTCCTACAGAAGGAAAATTTGGAATTATGAGGAAATAGTGTTGTAACTTTTAAGGATGAAAGTTGGGGCTCAGGGGCTGGACAGGTGCACCTCAGGTCCCTTGTCCATGCACCGAGGCAGCATTGATTTATTCTGCTAAACTAGAATGAAGCGAAGAACCACCCTTAGCACAGCATAGTCAGTGGTTCCAGATCAGCTGCAGAAAATGGAAGAGCTGTTTGGACCCTCTTCCAATAGCCAAGTGGATCATTTATTGGACTGTCTTGCCTCTATCTTTCCCTAGTCATCACTCCACAGGTTTAGGATAGATGAGCTCATGGCAGTTTGTGCAGCTTTTCTGCAAGGGGCTAAGCCAGGCAGGAAAGATGCATGGACTCCGCAGGATGGCTGCCTGCCTAGCAGGAAGACCTGCACAGAGACAGATAACTACAGCAACAGTGCTTTCCACTGGATTCTCAAGAGCTTTCGAGGCTATTAAAACTGTAAACCCAGGATAACATTAGAAATGTTAATGTGCTGTAAAACTTTCTACACGGGGGCTCTCACCTGCAAAGAAGCGGAGATGAGCCCGTAACGCTGGCTTTTCATCTTCCTCGGTGGATTTTTATTACCGCAGTAATAAAGAGCAGGCCCACTTAAAGCACTCTCGTCAGGTAATGGTAGAGTCTATTATGACTCAGGATGAGAAACAATCTCTGCCTCGTTCACATTTAGAATGACCAGTGTGCAGATGAGCATCGAGAAGGAGAGCTCACTGGCATCAGTAAACATGGGAAGCGTGTGTATGCACCTGTGCGGAAGGCAGAGGTTGACATTAGACTTCCTCCGTTGTTCTCCACTTCATAGTTTTGAGACAAGACCTTTCACAGGCCCTAGAGGTCACTGGTTTGTCTAGACTACCTGGCCAGCCAGCCCCAAGCATCTTCCCATCTTTCCTCCCTCTCTCTGCTAGTACTGGAGTTATAGGTCATCGCCACCTCACCTGGCCTCTTTTTTGGGTTCTGGGGCTAGAAGCCCAAATCCTCAATCATGGGCCACAAGTATGACACTTGCTGAGCCTTCTTCTCAACCTCTCGACTCATGAAAGTTTTTGAGAGTATAATAATAGGGGAAAATCTGGCGGGTGGGGTCTTGTTATGGAGGGAAATTGCAGCATTGCTGTAAACCTTTCACCAGCAGAATACAAAATAGGCCCTAAGGAGGGCTACACTGAATACATTGTTGTCATTGAAAAGCTGTACCTAAGACTGAGACAGGTGTGGCTTTGTCTGAAAGATCTAGAAAAGCAAAAGAACCACGTGCCTTTCTGAGTACACAGAACAGTACGCTCAGTAGGCAAATGACACCAACACTGTAAACATAGGGCATTGTAGGGGTGTCTGAAGGGTCCAGGGTCCATCTTTCTGTTTCCTGGCTGACACATCAGCTGAGTTTTCTGTGATATGGATGTCAATTAAAGGGTGGTATCAGCCTGAATTTAGCCTGGGGCTGGCTTCTCCATGGCCTGCCTGTTTTGCCAGATGCTAGCCTGGGCTTATTCTGAGCAGGGAGCAGGCACTAATGCTGATTTGAGTGTTTGCTTGGGAGGGCAACCATTAATGAGAAGCACATGGATACCTGATTGGAGTCCACAGTCTCTCATCAGGGTGCTGAGCTCTAATTTCCCTCTCTGCTGTGATGCCCGTGGGAGGCTGACCCAAGTTCAACGCTACTTTAGTGGGAGCCTGAGAGTGACACAGCCTCTGCCTCCGTGTCCGGCCTAATGAGTACAATGTTCCAACCATGTGAAGTGTCCTTTGGGTCATTCTCGTGCTTCCTTTTGTTTGAATAATGGACAGAAAATTCTAGGTACCAGGATATGGAGATGGCTTAGTCCGTAGGGTACTCACCATGTGAGCACAAGGACTGAGTTAGATCCCCAGAAACAATGTTTAAAGTCGGGCATAGTGGTACCTGCTCATTATGCCAGCTTGATGAAGCAGAGGCAACAGATCTCTGGGGCTCACTGGCCAGGTGGCTCACTCTAACTGGAGATCTCCAAGTAAGCAAGTGACCTTGCCTCAATAAACAAGGTCAATAGCTCCTGAGGAAATAAGAACTTAGAGTGCCCTCTGGCCTCCACATACATGCACACACATGCACACATGTGCAACCACCACATACAGGCACTTACACATACACATATACATGCAGACACACTTATACATACATTAAAAATGAGAAAGAATAAAAAGAGAAACTTCTGGGAACCATGGTCAGAGAGGAGCTTTAACACAGAATCATCGCACATTGGAGAGAAATTAACCCACATAGTGAAGGCCAGTTTAGATTACCATCAGCCCCATGCAGAAAAGCCAAGTGCCCCCACCCCAGCATTAGCACAAGAAGAAGCAGCTTCTGCCTCTTAAATAGAAATTGTGGGGTGTCTTTGAGAACAGTGGAGTCTTTCTTGGCTTGGGGAGCTAACATCCCAAAAATCTTAGTGGTCACCAAAGTTACTCTAAGCAGGTTCTTGTCCTGTGAATTTGAAGGATGGAATTCGTGGGCCATGGGGGATGAGTTTTAGAAAGGTTAGCCTGACTTGCAGCAGACCAAGGAAGTGTGATCCAGTCATAGCAGAGGAATATAGAGTGGGCCTTGGGGCCTGGGCACAGCCACATTCCAGGGCCACAGTCTAATTCGGTTTTAAATGATGAGGATACAGAGGGTTGCAACTTAGGATTCTCCCAGGAGAGTCAGACTCCTGCTCAGTGAGTCTTACCCTACAAATGGCAAGAGAGGTGGTGAGACATTTAGAAAAGCAAGTGAAGGCAAGTGTAACTAGATTTATTTTGCTTGGTGAAAAGGTGACGACGCTTAATGATGAAGGGAAGGTCAGTGGTCAGAGCAGTGGTGAGGACCTACTGGCAATCCTCTCCACATCCTGAGCTCTGAGGTAGGACAGGGATTGTGGTGCCCATCTGCTTTAATTATTGAAATAAGTTTATGATTTAAGAGTTATAGTCTTGGGCCAGTGAGATGGCTCAGCAGATCTTAATTTCATCCCTGGAACCAACATAAAGTGGGGGGAAAAAAAGAACTGACTCCATAAAAATTTCCTCTGATGTCCACACATGTGGCATGAGAACCTACTACGCATACCCCTTCACTGACAAATAAAATAAATTACCAACAAGTTAAAAAATTATAATCTGTATCTTCTAGAGGCATAAGAGAAGAGAGCCGATTTGCTAAAAATCAAGCTGTCTGATTAAAAACCCCAACTCTTGAGAGCTGTGTTCATCTACCTGCTTGCTCACCCAGCTATTCATTCACCTACCATTTATATCATCCATCCATCCATCTGCCCATCTCATTTATTCAACTGTTTTTGTCCTTCTACCCACCCACTCACTTTCCCATCCACCCTTCACCCATCCTTTCATTCACTCATGCATCATCCACTTATCCGCTCATTATTTATCATTGTTATTCATGCATCTCTTCATCCATTCTTGTGAAAAACTACTCGAATGAGTTGATGAATGAGAATTGTTTTTTTTTCAGTCACTTCTAAGAGACTCCTAGACTGGCTGGTGAAACAGATCCTGGGGGACCACGGCATGGGAAGTTCTTAAATACATGATGTATTTCTTGAGATTGACTGTGGAAACTTGGAACTGGTGATGAGACAGATAAAGATTTTTTTTCATCTTTCTCTCTCTGAGTAATTTTAAAGCTGTATTTTTATTTTATTGAATTAAGTAACAGAAAACTAAATGAGAAGTATGCCCTGTTTTCTCTCAGTGGCCTAGGAGTCACAGCTTCCTTCTGAGATTGGCCCTCCCAGAATGCTTCTCCATGGGGAAGAGGGCCTGAAGAAGATGGTTCTGGTGCCATATTCCTTATCTTTGCTAAAAGATGACACGGTTCCAACTTCCTTTTTAAAATTTTTATTTTTAAATTAAATTTTATTTATATATTTATTTATTACAATTATTCACTTTGTATCCTTGTTTCAGCCCCCTCCCTCATCTCCTCCTAGTCTCACCCACCCTCCCTCTTCTTCCCCTATGTCCTTTCCCTAGTTCCCTGGTAGGGGAGGTTTTCCTCCCCTTACATCTGACCCTAGCTTATCAGAGCTCATCAAGGCTGGCTTCATCATTTTCCTCTATGGCCTAGAAAGGCTGGACCCCACAGAGGAGGTGATCAAAGAGACAGCCATTGACTTCATGTCATAGACAGTCCCTGTCCTCCTTACTAGGGAACCCACTTGGAAACTGAGTAGCCAATGGGCTTCCTTTAAACAGGGGGTCTAGGTCCTCTCCATGCATGCTTCCTCAATGGAAGAATGGATACAGAAAGTGTGGCACATTTACACAATGGAATGCTACTCAGCAGTTAGAAAAAAGGAAATTATGAATTTGTAGACAAATGGTGGGAACTAGAAAAGATTACCCTGAGTGACATAACGCAGAAGCAGAAAGACAGACATCATATATATTCACTTATAAATGAATATTAACCATATAATATAGGATAAACATTCTAAAATTTATAGTCCTAAAGAAGCTAAACAATAAGGAGGACCCTAGGGAAGATAGATCCAATTTCTTAAAAATGGTGTAATCTAATGAACCAAATAATTGCCACAACTCATAAAATGTTGCATTTCAAATGTGCACATCAAATTGCTTTAGAAACTAACTTTTAAAAATGTATTCTAGCATGACAAGTTCCAGTACACACGTCTTTTTTTTCATAATAAATTTAGAAACTTCTCTACAAACTGTAACCAATAAAGCACCTGACAGATCCTTCACTATAGAGGCACAGATGGTGCCCTTGTCAAGGGGACGAGACTACCATTAGCCCTGCTTTTCCGTGTACTCCTTCATGTCCCCTTGCTGGTGACGGGTTATGAGGCTGATTATATTCATGGAGTCTTAAGGGCTGTACAAACAGCGACAAATATATAGCTGTGCAGAGAATACCCCAAACGAAATACTTTCACTGTGCACTTTAGTCCTGACAGAGCTCAGGGACCGCTCAGCCCTTGTGTTGTTTATGATGGACACAGCTGCTTTTATACAGATTAGACACTGTCTAAGCAGGAAAAGCTGATTCTTTTGTTGTTTGGTTTTTGTATTGAATAAACTCTTCATGTTTATTCCTAATACACTGCGTGCTATTAGTGTGTGTTGGGCAGAGGTCAGTGTCAGATACCTCTCCTGATTGTTCTCCATCGTGTTTTTTGAGACAGGGTCTTTTGCTGAGACTGAAGCTCACTGATCTAACTAGACTTGCTGGCCAGTGAGCTCCCCCTTCCCATTGCTGGGTTCAGAGGCGTGCACAATTATGGTTGTAATTTTACATGGGTGCTGGGAAAGAACTTCAGGTCCTTATGATTGGAAACTTTTACCAATTGAGCTGTCTTCCCAGCCCTAAAATAATAATTTCTATGTGTGTGTGCATGCACATGTGTGCTCATACATGTATATACACATGTTAATGAGTATGTGTGTAACTGTAGATGCACACACTCTGCAGCATGTGACTGTCAAAGGGAAACCTTGAGTGTTGGTCCTTGTTTTCTACTGTCCTGGTCCCAAGGAAGTAGGGCAAGTGACAAAGGACACCAGATGACCTTCTCAGCCTCTGTATATATGTATAGGCATGTGCACATGTATACAATGTATGCATATCTGCCTCTCTCTCTCACACACACACACTCACATACACAAACAGATGTGGAGTTGGTGAAAATATTTTCCGATTCCGTTAACCGCTGTTTTGTCCTGTTGATGGTGTCCTTTGCTTTACAGAAGCTTTGCGGTTTCATGAGGTCTTGTTGACTGACTGTTGATCTTAGTGCCTAAGCTGTTGGTGTTCTGTTCAGGAAGTTGTTTCCTGAACCCATGAGTTCAAGGCTCTTCCTCACTTTGTCTTCCATTAGGTTCAGTGGATCTTGTCTTATGTTGAGGGAGGTCTTTGATCCATTTGGATTTGATTTTGTGCAGAGTAATACATATGGATCAACTTAAATTCTATGCATATCAACCAGCACCATTTGTTAAAGATGCTTTTTGTTTTTCATTGCATTTTTCTGGCTTCTTTATCAAAAATCAGGAGTCCATAGGTGTGTGGGTTTATGCCTGGGTCTTTGATTCAATTCCATTGATCAACCTGTTTATGTGCCAATACCATGTGGTTTTTATTATTACTATAGCTCTGTAGTATAGCTTGAGATCAGGGATAGTGAAAGCATGAGATGTTCTTTCATTACACAGGATTGTTTTAGATATCCTGTGTGTGTGTGTGTGTGTATAAAATGTTGTGTATTGTCCTTTCAGAAGTCTCAACAGAGGAATCTCAAATGGCTGAGAAGCACTTAAAGAAATGTTCAGCATCCAGGGAAATGCAAATCAAAACTACTTTGGGATTCCATCTTACACCTCTCAAAATGGCTAAGATGAATAACACAAGTGACAGCTCATGCTGGTGAGGATGTGGAGCAAGGGGAACACTCTTCCATTGCTGATGGAGTGTAGACTTGTACAGCCACGCTGGAAGTCAATATGGGAATTTCTCAGAAAATTGGGAATCAATCTACCTCGAGACCTAGCTATGCCACTCTTGTGCGTACACCCAAAGGACACTCCATCCTGCCGCCAGGACACTGGCTCAGCTGCACTCATTGAAGATTTATGCGTAGAATCCAGAGACTAGAAACCACCTACATTTCCTTCAATCATAGACTGGGTAAATAAAATGTGTTACATTCACACGATGGGGTATTACTCAGCTGTTAAGGACAATAACATCATGAAATTTGCAGGCAAATGAATGGAACTAGAAAAAAATCATCCTGAGTGAGGTAACCCAGACCCAGAAAGATAAACATGGTACTTACTCACTTATAAGTGATATTAGCTGTTAAGTAAAGGATCCACAGACCCAGAGAAGCTAGGTAATAAGGAGGTCTAGTGGGGAGGGTCTATGCATGGGAAATAGAATAGGTTTTGTGAGTGGACTGATGGGGATGGGAACAGGAGGGATCAGGCAGGGGTTGGGATGCGGGTGAAGGGAGAAGGTCCTGGGAGACACTACTGGAACTGGGGAGCACTTGGGGGTGATTGGGGTCATGTGGAAATCTAGTGTGGTGGAAACTTCCTGGAGTCTATGAAAGACCCTAGCAAAGGCTCCTAGTAAAGGGGATAAGGAGCCTAAAGCAGCCATCTTCTATGACCAGGCGTGCTTCCAGTAGTGAGGCTGGGACACCAACCCAGCCACAAAACCTCCCACCTATGTTCTGACCTACCTCCAAGATGTGCTGGGGTAATGGTGGCACAGAACTTGTGAGAGAGCCTAATCCATGGCTGGTCCAACTTGAGGCCTGTGCCCATGTCTAACACTGTCTGGATGGCCAGGAACCAGAGGTAGAAATGCCCAGAGGCTCAGGATGGAACCAAACATGACTGGCAACTGATGGGAGCAGATGCAGAGACCCACAGCCCAACACTAGGGGCTGCCAGGAGAAACTCTCAAAAGAGGGGGAGGAAGGTTTGTAGGAACCGCAAGGGTCAAAGACAGCAAGAGAACGTGGGCCACAGAATCACAGAGCAGGATCACAGGGTCTCCCAGAGACTGAAGCCATAAACATGGATCCTGTATGGGTCTGAGCTAGGTCCTCCTCCTATACCTTATGGTTGTGTAACTGAGTGCTCTTATGTGACACCCAACAGTGGGAGAGGGGATGTCTCTGACGTTTTTGACTGTGCTTGGGACCTCCTGCAGGGATGCCTCATTCAGTCATGATGTGAAGGTATGTGAGGGTTCGTGCCTAGTCTTATTGTAACTTATGCTATGGTCAGTGGATATCCAATCCCTGAGAATCTCGCTTTTTCTCTTTGGAACCAGAGGAAAAGCAGATCTAGGGTGGAGGAGAGAGACTGCAAGGAGGGGAAACTGTAGTAAGAATGCAATTTAAAAGGAAAGTAAAAAGAATCAAACTGCAATCTTCTTGGTTGACACACTCCAGTCCCCGCCGGGGTATGGTCCTGTAGGGTAAGCTGAGCTGCTTGTTGTCTGTTTCACAGGTACTCTGCAGTGTGGTTGCCACAGTTCTAAAGATACCTATCTGCTAAATATTAAAATGTTGAGTGCAACAGGAGCCCGCATACATCTTTTTGGTTTTAATAATATTTTAAACTGAAAACGCAATCATACTTTTTTCCTCCTTCCTCTTCCTCTCTCAAGCCTCTCCAGTCGCTGTTCCTCCAACCCCTACCTTGCTCCTCAGTACAAAGCGGTGAGCCCTAAAATCATCTGCTTCTTGTTTTGACCTAAGCTCCTTAAGCTCTTTATGGGGCGTCATTCCCATCATCTAGTGTATGGCTGTGTTTATATGCATGTGAATTACTGCAGTTAAAGTTAATGGAACCTGAGCTGGTTCCCAGTGCACACTAAGCACTTTGGAGGTAAGGGCTAAACTGAGTTTGTGTTTGGCTCATCACCTAGCCTAATGTCAAGCACCTAAGAGCATTATAAATACTGATGAGATGAAGGGAAAATATTACAAATTTGTAAACTGCAGCAGTTCTTTTTACCTGGGCAGTGAAGGGGAATGCTCTGGGACTAATTTTGGTGAGGGCCTAACCCTACTCTGAGTGGTCCCTTCTGGTCTGTTTTAGGGCATTTCAAAACTGCAATGCAGACTAAGAGGGAAATCCTAAATGCAGTCGTGTCTGTGATTATGTGTGCATAACCTGTGTTTAAGGCCAATACCTTTGGTGTAAATTCACAGGGGGAGTTTTGTAATGTAGAAAGCTGATTTTCTTATTGTCGTAGGAGACACCCTACCTTTTGACTGTATCAGCTGCCTTTGCTGTCTCTGTGACAAATTATCTGACAGGAAATGACTTACGGGCGGAAGGGTTTGTGTAGGATGAGAGCACAGTCCATCATGGGGGGCAGGAGCAGGAACCAGAGGGCCCCAGTGTCCACAGACAAGAAGCAGAGAGAGAGCAGTATGCGGATGCTCAGGGTCCTTCTTTTCACGCCTAAGACGACAGCCTACAGGATGGTGCTGCCCAGACTGGGGGCAGATCTTCCCCTCAACATAATCTAGTAACTACATCTGGATCCTGCTGACAGTCAACAGTAACTATTACAAGGAGTTGGAACAAATTCTTCAGCTCTGAGTCTCAGCTTTCTTGTGTGAGAACCAGCGTACAGCACTTACTCTGCCTAACGACAGTATGAAAACAGAGGTAACTGACATACAATTTTGTATGCTATAGATGCTCAATAATCAGTGACTAAAAATTGATCTTGGTTTTGCAAATTTTATCTGTAAGAAATGAGTTCTTATCATAACAATTTATAGAAAAGCATAACAATTCTGTTATTCTAAGAGCTCAAAAAACTGACTATGAAAATCATCTTTCTACATTACAAACTGCCATTGTGAATTTACACCAAAGGTATTGGTCTCAAACTCAGGCTACACACAAACACAGATGTGAATGCCCAGGTGCCTGTATATATCTTGTAAATAAAATGGTTCTCAAACATGTTGCCACAACGCCTTTTGCAATCAGCCATAACATGGAACGCATTCTATCTTGTAGCGTTATTCTTCAGTATGACAGTATCAAGATCGCAATTGCTCCCCCAGGCCTGCGCTTTCGGGGTGTTTGTCATGTGCTGTGGAAAACCTTGCACATGCTGTCTGAAGTCCCTGGGCGAGCAGTTCTCTTTGACTCTGATCCCAAGAACAGTGCTGTAAAGAGAATGTCTGAAAGATTTCTCTGGGGAGCAGTCCAAGGCTGCCTATCGGTGTAGTTCAGCTCATTTGCAGTGTGTGGAGGCCATGTGCTAACTCCTCTTCCTGGAGAACTTGTCTGAATTAGAAACCTAGAGCAGTGGACAGTGGACCTCCTTTTGTTGCTGCCACCTGGCTGGCTTCACCCTCAACTCTCGGTGCATAAAAAGTAACTTCCCACTGAAATAACTGCAGGGCTGTGTATCATCTGGCAGGTGTGTGTGAGAGAGCATGAGAGTGGGTGCTTGTGTGCAAGGGTATGAGTGTGGGTGCGAAGATACAAGTGGGTGACATGCATGCTTGCACATGCATTTATGTGTGTCTATGTGTGTTGGTGCATGTGTGCCTTTTCGTCTGTAGATAGACCTAGTCACCTCATGGACAATACAGGGGTAAGTTTCCCCAGGAAAGACACCAGCACAAGAAGTGGAATGGATATTAGATGGAGATGTGGAAGGCTTATCAGTAGGCTTGAGCTTAAGAATCTCAAAAGAGGTGGGGCTGCAGCTCTTGGGCTGGGAGGCAGGTTGAAGACAGAAGCACATGCCTCTGTGAGCCACGTTGGAGACATGCTCACCCTGGACGTGGTCTGTATTGAGTGCTGAAAACAACGGGTTGAGTACTTTGGCTGAAAACACATTCCCAAGAGCTACACCTGCCCCTCTGAGACGTGCCTGACCATCATCCTCTTCACTCCTCTTTCCTTGGAGCACAAAGTGGGGTACCTGGACAGGCAGGTGCTCAGCAGATGGGAAGCACCTGGACAGGCAGGTGCTCAGCAGGTGGGAAGCGCCTGGACAGGCAGGTGCTCAGCAGGTGGGAACAGGCTTGTGGATTCACCTTTGGACAGCTGTGCTTCAGTCTTCACACTCCCACGTCTCTAAGACATCAGTGTCAAACTGGCCGGCAAAAGCCAACAACTTACAGTCCTTCATCTTAGCAAACCCTCACCAAAGAGACAGATAAATTTTGTGCTATGCCAACTTCCTTATTTATTTTTATTTAGAAGAAAGCGGCTCAAAGACTGCGTAGTTCAGCTGATGTTGTTATTCAAAATGGAACAGATCGTATCCACTTTAATATACATATATGACAAGAAATAAGTTATATTTCATCCACGAAGCCCTTGCTGTTTCCCTCTCTTACAGATAATTCATTTTTGAGAATCATCATGCTGGTATCTGGGGACATTTACACAGCCAGTGAGATGAATAAACACCCACCCCTGCTCTGGTGGAAAGCCTACAAATCAATCAAAGATCTGAACATCTTCCGTGTCTCCCAGCTGTGTTTATTTCCCTCCAGGGTGTGAGAAGCCTCTTGCTTTGGTTCCTACTTCAGGGGTACACTTGACCCCCACCGCTGCAGCATCATTCATGCTGAGTTTGAAATGATCACTGCTGTGTTGGTCTTGATGAACCATTCAAGGACAAACACTATAAAAACGGAGGCATGCAATCTAGGCATGTCTGCAGAGAGTGATTAATCTTCCTGGTGTAAATATCAACCTCTGAAGCCTTCCCAAGGAAACAGGCAGACCAAGCTTCTAGGATCTGGAGAAATTGGAGCTAGGATGTGTTTGTCTGTCAACTGACTTGCCATGATGGAGCTAAGAAGGCATTTCACAGGAGAGTGAGCTTCCACATGCTGGCCCTCATAGAAGTGTAAGGTGGAGAGAGTGAGCTTCCTAATGCGTGGGTGTGTTCATGTGTGTGTGTGTGTGTGTGTGTGTGTGCATGGGCATGTGTGTCTGAAGATGGTTATGTGTGAGTGTGGAGGTCAGAAATCTAAACTTCTAAATGTTTTCTCTCATAGCTTTACACTGTGTTTTTTGAAACAGTCTCTTCAGCAGAGCCTGAGGCTCACTGAACTAGCTGGGCTGACTGCCTAGGGAGCTCCAGGGGTCTGCTAGCCTCAGCCTACCCATGGCTGTGGTTGCAAGACTCCACTATGCACAGCTTTAAACAGGGGTCAAGAGCAGGTCTCCCATGCTTGTGTGGTAAGTACTTTACTGAGTGAGCCATTTCTGTGGCCTATCCCCAGCATGTTTGACTGACATCACACCACAGCCTCTTTCTAAAGGGCAGATGCAGAGACCAATGTGCCCCTTAGTTACTGGGCTTGTAGAGGGCATAGCCTTCCACATTGAGTTTCCTCCCAATGGTGTCTTACCATCTCTGTGTTTCCAGGGCATCATTAGGGGCACCAGAATGCATGTGCTTTGAACCTTTGGTTCTCCCATGCTTTGGTAGTTCTTTTGACACTTGGATACATTTTTAACCATTGTTTCTTCTCAGCATCCACCACAGAAACCACAACGCTGCTAAGTAAAGGTATACTCAATGCATGGTATGATAGTTTTAATGTAACTGGCCCCCATAGGCCCATAGTGAGTGGCACTATTAGGAGCATGTGTGGCTTTACTGGACAAAATGTGTCACTGTGGAAGTGGGCTTTGAGGTCTCATATGCTCAATCTATGCCCAGTGTGGTACACTGCCTCCTCCTGCTGCCTGCAGAACAAGATATAGAATTCTCAGCTCCTTCTTCAGCACCATGTCCGCCTGCAAGCTGCCATGCTTCTTGCCTACATGACAAGGAGCACAACCTCTGAAACTGTAAGCCAGCCCCAGTTAAGTGTTTTCTCTTATAAGAGTTGCCATGGTCATGGTATCTCTTCACAGCAATAAAACCCAACGAGGACACATGGGACCTAGCTAATGAATGACGGTCATATGCTGAGTACCACCTGTGTGTGTCATCTCAGCTCTATATCTGCATCCGCTTGAAGACGGAGATCAAGTCGCATGTAGACGTGGAAGTGGAGGCTCAGAACTTAGACAGGGTGGTTCAAGGTTCCTACTGCTAAGGAGAGGAAATAAGGGGGTGGAGTAGGCTGCATCTATGATACTCGAGGCTGTCAGATTAGAGTGTCCTCATGTGTAGACCTCAACAGGCCCAGGCTGGGGAGCAGCAGGGCTGTATGGAGGGATTCAGCCTTCTAGCCTCGAGAACCACGTTCTCATCCAGGCTCTGTAGGGCAACTGTGGAAGCATCTGCCTCTGCCACTGGGGTAAGCCTCCTCTGCTCCAAGGCATGGGGCGTGAGAGCACGTGCATCTTTGAAGACAACGGTCTCACTCAGAAGGTGGTGGAGCAAATGGTGGTTCTCCCAAGCATCCTGGAGATCTGAGGTGGAGCCTTCAGCCAGCTCTGCCCTCAGTAACTGGAAATGCCTTCTTTTTCACATACAGAAATATGGATGAAACTGGAACGTTTTTTTTTTTTTTTCTGCATAGGCTGCTGGAAGTTTCTTTGGTACTTTCCCACTTACCACATGTACACCGAGTCAAAACCATGACCAGTCTCTTAACTATGTCCATGCAAGTCAAACAAGGTATGTCTATCCCTTACCTGGATTATCTTTGAATCCTATGAACCCATGCCTCCTCCATCTCTAAAAGTGGTATCTTGTGTGGTATCTACAAATACACACACTAGCCACAGTGTAGTCTTTTGGTTAGTATTAGTATGAGGAGCCCTCAGAGCTGTGGATTGAGTCTCAGAATTTCTAGCAAAACAGAGGACTCTAAGCAGTGTAATATGAGGAATGACTAAAACCTCTCTGAGGTTCTGAAGAGAGGGGTGACTTGATGCTGAGGTGGACCATAGTCGGGGCAGCCAGAAAAAAAAAATATGGTTGGATGAGATAGCTCTTTGCAAGCCCCAAACCAAGGGAACATTCTTTAGGCAGAGTGATAAGCTAGAGAAACACTCAGGGAGAATATGAATCATGGATTTTTCAGTGACTTTCAAAGTTGGCCACATTCCATCAAGGAATGCTAAGTGCTGGCTGGTGTGCGCTTCATTGTCCCAGATAGCCTTGGCTCAGAGGCAGAGTGGCCCATGCTTAGTGCTACCTGACTGTGCATCCTGGTCCTGCCACGGGGTAGCTGCACTAACCTTGGGTGATCCCTAGCTTACTCAGATTATCCCAGCCACCATCTTCCTCACACGTAAGTAGAAAAGGCAGCAGGTTCCCTGCAGGCTTCTGGATGTGGTGAGCTTCCTGGTGGAAGTTTCTGTGCCCGCCTGGTGAGATCTTCAAAACAGAAAGGGTGGATTCAGTTCTGTCTAATCATCAAGTGTGTTATCCATGTCTTCCTTCATTTCATCTTTTCAATAGAGCCATCACAACCAAGCCCACTGCCTTACATGATAGCAATACCCAAGTAACAGCCCAGCCTGATGTTCTCTTGCACTGTACTCAATAAAGAACTTTCTTTAAAAATTTTTTTCATTCATTCATTCATTCATTCATTCATTCATTCACTTTACATCCCAATCATAGCCCCCTTACTCCTCCATTCCTGGTCCCACTCTCCCTCCCTCTTCTCCCTGTCCGCACTCCTCTGCTCAGAAAAGGAGCCTCCACCCCAGCACATCAAGTTGCATCAGGACTGAACACATCCTCTTCCCCTGTGGCCTGGCAAGGCCGCCCCATCGGGGGGAAGTGATCAAAAAGCAGGCAACAGAGTCTATGTCAGAGACAGCCCTCGTTCCCCTTACTAGGAAACCCACATGAAGCCCAAGCTTCCCATCTGTAGGGGGCCTAGGCCCAGTCCATGTATGGTCCTTAGTTGGTGCTTCAGTCTTTGCAAGGCCCTCCGGGTCCTGGTTAGTTGGCTCTGTTGGTCTTGTGGAGCTCCTGCCCCCTCTAGGTCCAAGGGTAATCAGTGTCTTCCAATGTCTCTCCTGCTACTACAGGGACTGGCTGTCCACTTGACTAAACTTGCAGCTCTCAGGGCTATCCTACTACACTGGATGGAAGACAGAAACTCTATACTTCCTAGTATCACCTACCCCGCATTCATTAAATGGCTTCCATGCTCTGTTGGGTTTTCCTAAAGTTTTACTAAAGTCTTAATCTACTTTCAGTTGCTAAAACAAAACATCAGAGACTGGGAAATTTACAAAGGAAAAAAGTTTGTAGTTTGGGAAGCTGAAAGTTCAAGAAGGTGGTATGGGCATCTAAGTAGTCTCATCTCATACAAAGCAAAAGAGCGGATGAACAGGGGGAAGGGTGCTGAACTCATCTTTGCAACAACCAATTGTTTCAAGAAAGACATCATTCCTGTAAGGATCTAATAACCACATCTTTCCAGTTACTTCTGTGTATACATATGTTTTGTATGCATGCATGTGTGTGATCATGTGTATTTGTACACACATATATGAAGGTCAGAGGCCAACATATGCTGCCTTCTTCTATCTTAGGATCCCTTTATATCTGTGCCCCACCCTGTGAGCCCTGGAATTACAGGTACATGCCACCATGCCTGGTTTTTATGTAGCACTGGGGTCCAGTTCAGATAGTCATGCTTGCCTGCAAGTATTTTACTCACCAATCCATTTTCACAGTCTCTAAAACACCTTTCAAACTCCCCACCTCTCAGCACTGTCATAGTGGCAATCAAATTTCAACATGGGTGTTGGGGGTTAAACAACACTTTCAGATAACAAGTTAAACCACAATGTGAACTTGCAATGGAGATGTCCCGTAATCAATGAAGACATAGATATGCGGAGTGGTGGGGTCCTTATGGGAGAGATACAAGCAGTTATAGATCCCTGCACAGACACAAGCAGCTCAGGTCTGGGCTTTTCTGCTTCATTTTCTTTCTCTAGTCTTCGTGTGGTGTCTCTGAGTTTTCATCCTGGAGGTAAGTTGGTGTCTTAGTTAGGGTTCTTATTGCTGTGATAAATCGCTGACCAAAAGCAACTTGGAGAGGAAAAGGTTTAGTTGAGCGTACATTTTCATACAATACTCTATCAACAAAGGAAGGAAATCAAGGCAGGGACTTGGAGACCGGAGCTGATGGGAAGGAATGCTGATTATTGCCTTGTTTTCTATGGCTTGCTCAGCCTGTAGCCTTACAGAAACCAGGACCACCAGGGCAGGCATGGCACTGCCCACAGGAAGCTTACCCCCCACCACCACACACACATCAATCATCAATTTAAAAAATGCATCACAGACTTACCCACAAGGCAATCTGGAGGGGGCATTTTCTCAACTGAGGTTCCTTCTTCCAAGGATTCTAGATTTGTCAGGTTGACATAAAACTAGCCTGCACAGCTGGGCTCAAAGGCCTTTCTTTTAGATGAACTGTGTATTAGCTCCCTCTCTTCTTACTGCTATAAAACACCCAACAAAATCAACTTGAAAAAGGAAGAGTTTATTTTCACCCATCGTTTGAGGGTACTGTCCATCATAGCAAGAAGGCATGGTGGTAAAGACCAGGAGGCAGATGGCGGTGTGGCCTCTGCCGCCAGGAAACAGAGACAGATGCTGCTACCAACTTGCACTCTCCTTTCTATGGAATCTAGGAGCTCAGCCACGGGGTGGGCAGCGGTGCTGCCACACTGGGTCCCTCCTCTCTGATCCGCCCTTTCAGCCTCATTCCACCTGCTCTAGGGCCTATCTGCAAAGCTTAATCTTGCATCTTTACAGAATGCCTTCAGGGAGCTGCCGGGTGTCCACATTAAAATCCCAACCAGCGTCCCACAATCCACCCTAAACTTGTCCTACAATAGTTCTCAGTCCTTTCACCCCAAAAGACATGCCTGCTCTACTTTCCAACATGTCCACTTCTCTTCATCTTTGGAGCGCTCACTTGTCAGGTAATTATGCACTGCCCCTCCCTTCCCGCATCCTGGGCCGCTGTCCTGTCGAAGAGGCTCAGCCCTTCCCTTAAGGACCAGCCACGCACTGTGTACATACTGCCTCTGTTTTGAGATGACTTCTCCCATCCCTGATAACCTCTCCTCTTTAAGACCCATATGCAAAGCATTTCCTGAAGGAGTCGGGCAGGAAGATACTCTTGCTTTTGATCCAGCAATCCTACTTTGAGGATTCTATGTTTATGCATGTCTAACATGCAGCATATAGGCTGTGTATGGCCCAGGAGAGCTCGAGTGTGGCCTAACACAAAACTGAAAGCTTACTTAAAGCATCGTGAGATGTTTTGGGCCATGCTCTTGGCTATGGGCTACCTACGTGGCAACCTTGTATCACAATGTCATAAGGTTGAACACACTTAGAAACCACCCTTGGGACTGCCCGTGGACAGTTCACTTTTGAACTTGCAGTTCTCATCTCAACTCTCACAAAGCTGATAACTATCCCAGATTCACTTTGTAGACCATGCTAGCCCCGAACTCACAGAGCTCCACCTGCCTCTGCCTCCCTGAGTGCTGGGATTAAAGATGTGTGTCACTGTGCCTGGCTAGGATATCTATTTTGAAACCAAAAAGACTGTATTTGAATCCTCAGGTCAGAGCTTGTATCCATATAATCCTTAACATTTCAGTTTGTCTTCTGATCAGAGAGCCATACTGAATTCTCCTCAGGATCAGAGCTGTGGAAATTAATAACGGAGAAAAGATATATGCCTAATAGCAATATGATTGTTTTTCTTTAGATGGGATATTGCAAAGGGAAACACTGCAATGGCCATTCCTAGTATATTTCTTCCGAGCATGGCGTTCTCGGCTTTCCTGAAGGGAGGTAAATTCTATGTAACCTCATTCTCTCACTGCCATTGGGGTTCCTTTTCAGCAGGACAGGGGAGCCAGACTTGGGATGAAAAACCTGTTTTTCCATGCTTTCCAGATGACATCACAATTGTTTTATCGTCTTTCTATCCTGCTTCAATCCCAGCATGAGCATAAATAGAAGCAGCATGAGCAAGGCCCAGAGGCAAGTGATTGTATGTGTGTGTGGACACCACGGGCAACACAACCATCAGAACAGAGGAGCAGAGGGAGGCATGGGGAGGAGGGTTTACTGGAGTTAGAATCCCAAACATGATAGACAAAGAAATATAAGCAACTTCGAGAGGGAGAATTTGCCTCTCCTAGGAAAGAACCTAGTTGTTGGTTATCCAATGCAAATTAGTCAGCCCTGAAACTATATATTTACACACAAACAACAAAAACAGACTTAGCATGTTGTACTTTTATATATGCGAACACATACACGTACATAGTTAATGCGTATAACAATAATAATAATAAAAGAGGATATTAATTTGTGATTTGGGGAAACCATGGAAAAGTTTTAAGAGAAGATCCCTAGAAATGGATAGGAGGAGGAAAGGGAAAGGTGAAAGTTATGTAAATCTATTTTAATTTAAAATGTATCTAAATAAATCAATAGCTGTTACATTTTATAAAAAATACTTTCTGTAACCTTTGAGCTGAACATGTTTTTTTTTAAATCATCTTTCTATAAATGTGGTAAGCTACATTGATTTTTTTTTTTAACATTTAAGTAAACTCAACTTTCTGGAATAAGTCCAACTTGCTTGCTATGCAGTATATTTTTAAACATACATTACTGGGTTCAACTGGAAAATATTTTGCTTAAGATATTTATGTCTGTATACATGAGAAAGTTTAATGAGATGTTTTGTGGTTTTGTCAGATTTTTAACATCTAGATTTTTGTTAACTCTATAATCTGAGTTTGAAATTGATTTTTTTTCGATAGAATTCTTGTGAGACTGATTTTCCTTTTTTTGTGTGTGTGCATGCGCGCACATGCGTGCGTGCTTCTATTATGTGTGTGTGTGCAAGTCTGTACATGTTTAGAGGTCTATTGTTTACGCTGGCATATTCTTTGATCTCTGTCTGCTGAGGAGTCAGGCTCTCTTGCTGCACACAAAGCTCGCCGCTTGCAGCTTCTCTAGCCAGCTTACCAGTGGCCCCCTCTTTGTCCTCTGAATGCTGTGAGTGGTGGTCTCCACGGCTGCCCTGGAGACTCCTGGTCTCAAGCACTTCATCCACCGAGCCCGGCCCTAAGTCTTGTCTTGTCTCTTTTCTTTTCTTTTCCTTTCCTATCCTTTTTCCCCTTTCCTTTCTTTTCTTTTCTTTTCTTTTCCTTTCTTTTCTTTTCTTTTCCTTTTTTTTTTTTTTTGAGACAGGACCTTGCTATGTAACCCAAGCTGGCTATGAACTTGAACCACTCCTTGTTCAGCATCCTGAGTACTGGAATTACAGCATGTGTTACACATGGCTCTTTTTTTTTTCTTCTTTTAAATGTTTAGAAAAATACACAGGTTAGTTCAAAAAGGAATTTTTTTTTTACAATTACAAACTCATTTTACTGAATGTTTATAGAAACACTCATGTTATTCATGTCTTTCTGGTCTAATTTAAAAAAAAAAACTGACTATCCCTTTGAAATTTTTGAGAAAAAGTCCCAAACTTGAACCCCTTAATTTCTGGCAGTGAGCCCTATACCTTCCCCTGCCTTTGTTGTTGTTTTGAGCCAGAGTCTCAGATATCCCTGGCTGGCTTCATTGCTATGTAGCTCAGGATGACCTTAAACTCTTGACCCTTCTGTCTCCACTTCCTGAGTGCTGCTGTTATGAACTCTGCGTGTTTATGTGGTGCTGAAGACCAAATCCAGACTCTTGCACGTGGCAGACAAGCGCTGTGCCAATGAAGCTACATTCCCAGCCTGCTTCTTTTTCTTTTCTTTTTCCCTGCATGCCTCTGTCTTTCTGAGTCCAATACTTTTGAAAAATTTTTCTTAGTTCTAGTAAGAAGCAACATTAACTGGATTTTTTTAATTTTAATTTTTTGAACTTTCTACTTGTTTTATGTCTTGTAATTTTCTGTGCTTGCTGTTCTTATTTCTCCCTTGTATTCCATGTGGCTTATTTTATGTTCTCCTTGGAACTAATGGGCCCCTGCTCAGATCAGGCCCTCTGGGGCCTGGCTCCTGGCTCTTCTGGGTGTTTGGCACCAATTTCTACCTGATTGGTCCCGTAAGACTGCCCAGAAAGACAGGCAGATTGTTCCCCTTTTGTCTCTTGGTACCAGGTTGAAATAATTTTTTTCCTTAGAGTCAAAGACTATTTCAGAATTTTGGTCTGAATGTGATTCTCTGCCTTCACTGCATTAAACTGATTTTTTCAAATATGACTTTTATTTTATTTTATTTTATTTGTGTATGTGTGTGTGTGTAAGGACTAATGTGAACAACCTCTTGTTATAGATAAAAAGAAAATCTTGTCCAGCATTTGTAGGTTTAAATGAGGTAGACAGGGCCTCTCAATGGGACAGGGGCTTGCTGATTTGGCTAGACTGGTCCCCAGCACGGGAGGTACAAACTGCTCCCACCAGCTCCTGCTTGCTCTTCCTTCCTTCCTTCCTTCCTTCCTTCCTTCCTTCCTTCCTTCCTTCCTTCCTTCCTTCCTTCCTTCCTTCCTTCCTCCCTCCCTCCATCCCTTCCTTTCTTTACTTTGTGTGGCTTCAAAGCCAGATACCTAAAGTCTTCTGCCATCAGATTTTAATTTGCTTAAGTTTTGTGGGTGAAGAGTGGAACTTCGCTGCATCTACTGTGTGTTCCTCTGCTAATGAGAGTCAGGATACCTTTTTTATTGTTGTTTTAATTACTAAGTTTAAAATTTTGTGACTTTCATATTTAAATTCTTTAGCTGTTTTTTTTATGTTAGATTGCTTTTTTAAAATTAATTTGCGTTCTTCAGCTTTTGAAACGCATCATGCTGTTTTTAAAAAACTCAGTTGTGTGGGCTAGAGAAACAACCTACCAAGTGAAGAGGTAGGTTCACAGAACAGAACTGTGTATGTGTGAGTGTGTATATATATGTACACACACATATATAAATATACCACATAAGAGGGGAAATTATATATGCATATAGATTGCATATGTATATACCCAAAGAGCCATAGTCTATCTAACAAAACAAAAACAAAGAAAAAAGCCGAGACCAGGCACAAGAAACCCTCTTTTGTGTTGTTGGTCAGGCTTGTCCAGGAGACTCCCAAAGCATTACAGAATATTGTTGTTGCCCTTGGTTGTCTCCAGCAGTGGAAGATAAGTCCCTATTGCTGAAGACATAATGAATTTTGTACACAGTGCTTAAGGGACCTAAGCTGTATCTGATCAGAAAGCCTCTTCCCTGCCGTCTAGCTTTCATGAAACCATCAAATGCCTTGTGAAGTTTCAAGGAAGGAAGAAACAGACAGTCCTACCCAGCTATGATGCCTGTGAACAGCAACAATGACCTTCGTGGAATGATATGATGCAATAGTGGCATCCATCTTGAGAGTATCCAACAGCTCTCTAATTGGACATTTTTTTTTCCAAGAGGGAACTCACCCCTGCAAACCTAGCCAGGGATAATGAAGTCCTGGATCCTAGAGGAAAATCTATAACCAGCACTTTACTAAACCAGCATAAACTCTAACTACATTCCAAATATTTATACCCACAGAGAAGTGCAGTTCTCAGCCCTCATCAAATAGCTGTTTCTTTACAATAGGCAACAACCATTACAGGAAACCACAACAGGCCGTAAAGCAGAGATCAACAGATCATAGGGGAGCCCAGTCCCGCTGGATATAACTACAACACAAAGCAGGCATCCAACACTTAGGGAACATGGCAGAGAGAGAGCAGAAAGATTGTAAGGGCCAGAGGATCAGGAAGTCTGTGGCGAGATTCTGTCTCCTAGAAATTACAAGAAGGCTGTGCCCATGATACACCAACAATATGGCTGCCTAAATAAGACCTGAATAATAACACCATCAACAGGCAAGTTCACACTGAAGGGGGAAGGTGTATGGGTCCCACCCCCAGACAAAGAACTTCAGGCCATTAATGACGGCTGAAAGAAGAATTAGCCTTTCCCAGGGATGACCCCCTAACTGGTTACCCAGTACAAAGTGTCATCCTTGAAACCACATACACACAAGCCACAGTAAACAGACCCTGTGGGCTATATTTATATATTTATGCAAATACATTTAAAACAATAATTATCAAGGAAATAAGGCCATTAATTTGAAAGGGCATGAGGAGGAGACATGGGAGGAGCTGGAGAAGGGAATGGGAAAATGATGTAATTATATTTTAATTTAAAAAATTTAATTAAAAATACCATCATGTGATCTGAAAGAATGTTTATATTAATAGCAATTAAATTAAAATTTGGCCATAAAAACACACCCATCATGATCAATGTTGTGTGTTAGCAGTCCTATATCTAGAGAAAATTCAAGATAAAATTAAAATATTCTGCTCCTCTCTTCAGGTCTTTGCTTTTCCTTGCATGCAGATGGTGGGTTTTAGTCATAAGTAATTTTCCTATGAAGGGTATTTGAAATGGAGAGTGGAGTGATTAAGCTAAGCAATGATTAAGATTCTACTTAATGAAAATGTCCCCTGAAGTGATGGATAGGTGTCTAAGGTTATTGCACTTTGTTGGTGATTTCTTTCCAGTTTTAAAAACTAGAAATATATTAAAAAATATACTTCTTACGAAAATGTAGCACTATGACTTAGGATGTAGAATATTTTGTTTTCAGACAATAAATATAAATGTATAATTTATTACTTCAGGAATAAGTGTTTGCCATTGCTCTGGAAAGAGGAAACACTGCCCAGTTGAATGTTATAAAATTTTACATCAATGTTCATTTGGTCTAAGATTTTAGCCTTATGCTTTTAGCTTTTGCGTTAAGGTCTATGGAGCTGATTTTCCATCTGTGCGAGGCAGAGATGCGGGTTCATCCTTTTGCGCGGAGGTAGCAGTTACTCCTTTTTCGTTGTTATTGCTGGAAAGACTATTATTTTTTTATGCCAACTGAGCTTGTCCTCATTCTCAGAATCAGTTGTATCTAGACACATGATTTATTTCTGTGTCCCTTGGATTTCTTTACTAAATGTGAGACTAATTTGTCAATTTTTCGAGAACTAAAAAAGACCAGTGGATTACTTTTAAAGATTTATTCATTTTATGTATATGAATGTTCTATCTGCAGTTACACCTACAGACCAGAAGACAGAGACTCACTTCACGTTATAGATGGTTGTGAGCCACCATGTGGTCACAGGGAATCAAACTCATGACCCTTGGAAGAGCAGACAGTGCTCTTAACTGCTGAGCCATCTCTCCAGCCCTACCAGTGGCATTTTTAAAGAGTTGTTTTTTATTTTTAATTGTGTGCGTGCATATGTGTGTGTGTGTGTGTGCGTGGTGAGGGGGAGGGATGTGCATGTGAGTGCAATTGTTTGCCGTTACCAGAAGAGGGGATCAGCACCCCAGGATTTAGAGTTAGCACACATTGGTGGAGGTGCCTGATGTGGGTGCTGAGAAGAAAGCTTGAGTCCCCTGCAAGAGCAGTGCTTCTTCTCACCTGTCCAATCATTTTCCCAGCCCCAGACCAACAGTATTAAACCTAATCCATGCAAACAGACACCGTAGCCATTGTGTAGTTCCTTCCATCATTAATTTGCTCTTTTTAGTGTGTGACTATTGCACTTCTTTGGTTAGGTTTATACAAAGCATACTTTTATAATTCTCGCTATCATAAAGAAAATTATTTCTTTATTATCATTTCAGATTGCTCATTGATAGTTACAGAACTACACCTAAGTTTTGTTTATTAATTTTTGTTCCCTAAAGTCATGTTGAACTCAGTTTCTCCTTTTGTTGTTGTTGTGTACATGTGTGTTCTCAGTTGTGTGTGTGTGTGTGTGTGTGTGTGTGTGTGTGTAGACCAGAGGTCAACTTTGGGTATCTTTCTCTATTTCTTATTTCTTTCTTTCTCTCTCTCTCTTTCTCTCTCTTTCTTTCCTTTTTTTTCTTTTTTTTCTTTTTTTTTTTTTTTTTGGAACACAGCCTCTCAATGAACACAGAGCATAATGTTCTGACTAGGTTAGCTGGCCAGAGAACACTGAAGATATTCTATCACTCCATCTACATCCCTCAGTTCTGGGGTTACAGACAGAAATGTACCACCATGCTTGGCTCTTTACCTGGCTGTGTGAGCTTTGGACTTCACACTTGATGCTAAGAACTTTGTCTTACCATTCACTGACTTTACCCAGAGATCAAGGTCTCTCAGAGGTGAGACCTCAGGCAAGTTTTAGCATTTTGTTTTTGTTGTTGTTGTTTTATTTACGCCTATGAGCAGCTGTACATGTGCACCTTCTCCACTCCTGGGTGCATTTAGGAACCTCTTAAGTCCCAATGGGACTCTCATTCTTGAGCTTTTTGCTTCAAGGTTCTTGGGCTCTTACTTGCTACTGTAATATGATAATTGTTTCTTTTAACCGTATCACCAAAATTATTTTTAAAATATTTCAACAAGCAGCCTTGTCCCCTGGGAAAATGTTTGTCATTAGGTGACAAATAAACACAGGAATTCAAGCATAAGCTTCCAGAAAACCTCTCTCTCTTTCTCTCTCTCTCTCTCTCTCTCTCTCTCTAATTTATACATTTATCAGATTTTCAGCTATTATCCCCTTTGTTTGTATATACTGTGAACACAATTGCCTGTAACTCTGAGATCTGATGCCCTCATCTGGCCCCCAAATATACCGGCATGCATGTGGTACACATACCTACTCAGGTGCACATATATACACATAAATTGAAGTAAATAAAAAAATTACAAAACCCGGTGCTATTGGAGATTGGTAGAATGACAACTGTCGTGTGGAGGTTATATGTGTGTCTTTGGACAATAGGAAAAATGTCTAGAACAGTAATGTCCAAACTGTAACTTCAACAAGCAACCAGGATACAAAGCTTCAAGGCAAAGCAATGTGCTCCTGATGTCATTGCTAACAAATGCATGCTTGTGAGAGGTCGTATTTTAAGTTCCTAGTGTTTTCATACAATTGAAATAACCTGACTGATGAACAGGCATCCTTGTTGGAAATATAATTTGGCTTTGGGGCACCTAATGTCTATGTGGAGTCAGTGATGATCCATGCTGCCCACATATGGGTCTGGGGCCTCAGCAGACATCAACTGCCAATAGCTCCTCTGCTAGGGACAAAGCCCCCTGACCCTATCCCACATCTCTCCAGGAGGCTACCTGATCTAGTATAGGTATCCACAGATGCTGTGAGTTTGTAAACGAATGGCTGCATCTTGTTCAGAAGACATCATTTCATAGCACCTCTCTCCAGCCCCCACTCTTGAGCCTGAGGGATGTTTAGAGAAATGTTCCATTTAGAGTTGAGCAGTCAATAGCCACTTCTTTTCAACACTTTGGCTGGTTATAAGTCTTTGCATTACCTGGTTCGTCAAAAAGAAGCTTCCCTGACCAAGATTGAGAATACCAATGATATATAGGTATATTTAGTAGGCAATTTGACAACATGTCCATTTAGCAAAACCACAGTAGCATATTACTGCTACCACCCCGAGCCTAAGCCAATGACCTCATTAGCCTTGGACTTTTGACTAAGTTTATAACACCAGACATGAATTCCTTCCTATGGAGCAGAACACCAATTGGATATTGATTGGTTATCCCATAGCAATCATGCCACTATTGTACCTCTGGGCATATTGTGCTTTGCAGGTTTGTATTGTCTCGTGCAGAGTCCACAAACTGGGTCAGACAGTTGATGACTTCTCTCCCTCAAAGGGCTGTGGAGCATCTTTTGTCACCATAAAAGCTATCCAGCAGGGAGTATAAATTTCCAAGAAAATTTCAGCTTGATTTTTCTGTGTACTACAACAAAAGTACGCTGCTGCCTTTCAACAATAGAGTTTTCCCATCTAGTTAGAGCAACCAGACAAGAGCAGTGACAATAGCCTGGGCTGCTTGGGGACCTCTAAGACTTCCTTGATCAACGTCTCACAGACAAGTATCCACTGCTGGGCTCTGAGATTTGTGTTTTATAACCCATGTCTTTGGAAAGCAGCGTTGTCCAGCCATCCAGGGAACCCTCATAATTTTCTATAATTAGGAGTCATGATCCAAACGCAACATTCTCTCTGACCATCCTGTCACAAGCTCTGGCGCAGCTCATTCTACAGAGCCCAGGGGAATCAAGTGAGGTTGGGAAACTGACCTCCTGCACAGTGCTTTGCCCATTCAAAGAAAGCAGTGCAGTACATATGGTAACAAAGGTGGGTCCGGGCCAGCTGAACACAGAGGTCCCAGGAGCGGAGGCCTGGGAGGCATCTTGTACTGGAGAAACAGAACATGCTCAAGGCTTTTAACTTGCCGGGTGATTTTAATGTAACACCTTCTCCCTGAATTTTGAGTTTCCTTATGTTGGAAAATTACAGGTCAGCGATAACTTATGGAGATTTCTGATTGAACAGTTTAGGGTTCCACCTGTGCCCTCACTCCTATTTTCTCAGAGTGGAGTTTTTGGAGATGGCCTTACAACATATTTTGCTTTTTCTCTCTGGAAATTCACTGTGGTAGCTGGGAACTTGTGTTTTCAATTTCCCCAGTACACGTCCCAAGTTTGTCTGGTTCATCGGTGGCACTGTGTCATGGGCATAGGGTGACGTGCCAGCATGTTCACGTCACAGACGCTCTCAGGTATGTTAGGTTTTATGGTGTGTGATAAAACACCATGACCAAGACCATTTACATAAGACTTTTCTTGGGCTTATAGTTTTGCAAGGTTAAGAATCCATTCTAGGACTTTGCAGCCAGCCCTGAGGAGACAGGATAAGCTGGGGTTGGATGGAAGGGAAGGAGGTCCTCCCCGGTTGGTGGACTTGGAGGGGGCGGGGAAGAAGGAGATGAGGGAGGGAGTGGGAGGGTAGGAGGGAATGGGGGAGGGGGCTACGCCTGGGATTCAAAGTACCTAACCTGTGATTGAGATAAAAATAAATAAATTAAAAAAATTAAAAAAAATAAATAAAACCCATGTTATGGAAAAAAAAAGAAACAGGCGAATAAAAGTTACTTTTACAATTAAAAAAAAA
>CM053756.1:7351252-7384418 GCA_028658305.1 Pachyuromys duprasi
TGCATGCTGGGTAAAAAGTCACTCTGAGTTACATTCCTATTCTTTTGTTAGTGTTTGCTTCTTTATTTTCAACTTTGGGACAGGGTCTCACTCTGTAGCTCAGGCTGACTCAATCTTGGGGCTTTCTCCTCCTCTGCCTCCCAAGGGGCTGAAATTAGAGGCAGAGACCACTATCCATAAGATTAAAAATACCATTTTTTTAAAAAAAAAAGAATCCATTCTAGCACGAAAGCATGGCGGAATGCAACAGTCAGAGCAAAGGGCTGAGAGCTCACATCCTCAACTGACAGCATGAAGCTCAGAGCTAATTGAAAGGATTTTAATCTCAAAGGCCACCTCCAATGTCATCCTCCTCCCACAAGGCCTCAACACCTAAGCCTTCCAAATCAGCATGAGCAGCTGGGACCAAGCGTTCAAATGCCCCAACTATAGGGGACATTTCTCATTCAGACCACCCTAGGGCATGAGGGAATGGATGTGAAAAGCTGCTGGCTTGCGAGCCTCTAAATCGCCATAAGAAATTCTCAATTAGAAAGGGCAAACAGACAAACGCTGAAGGTGGTGCAAGAGATGGGACAGGACAGGAGCCTATCATAGATGTCCTCCAAAAGACTCCACCCAGCAGAGGACCAAAGCAGATGTTGAGACTCAAAGCCAAACTTTGGGCAGAGTACAGGGAGTGAGAGAGCAAGGAGGGGGCAGGGATAAACGGACCTGGGGGGAAGGGACAGGAGCTCCACAAGGAGACCAACAAAGCCAAAAAATCTGGGCCCGGGCGGGGGGGGGGCCCTTCAAAGACTGATATACTAACCATGCATGGAGAAGACCCAGACCTCCTGCTCAGATGTAGCCCATAGGCAGCTCAGGCTCCGTGTGTGTTCCCTAGTAAGGGGAACAGGGGCTGTCTCTGACATGAATTCAGTTGCCTGCTTTTTGACCACTTCCCCCTGGTGAGGGTTGCATTTCCATGCCATAGAGGAAGAGGACCCAGGAAGTCCTGATGAGACTTGATAGGCTAGGGTCAGATGGTAGGGGAGGGGTGTTCCCCCTTTCAGTGGACTAGGGAACAGGAATGGGGGGAGAGGGAGGGAAGGTGGAACTGATAAGAGATGAGGGAGGGGGCTACAATCCAGATATAAAGTGAATAAATTGTAACTAAATAAATAAATGAAAAAAAAAGAAAACATGGGGATGGGGGAAAAGACTTAAAAGTGATAATCTTGTTCTTTTCCAAGCTGTAAAAACCATGTAACTGATGGAAAGATATCCCATGCTCATGGCTTGGCAGGATTAATATAGTAAAAATGGTCATCTTACCAAAAGCAATCTACAGAGTCAATGCAATTCCCATCAAATTACCGACACAATTCTTTACAGACCTTGAAAGAAAAATTCTCAACTTCATATGGAATAACAAGAAACCCAGAATTGCTAAAACAATCCTCTACAGTAAAAGATCTTCTGGAGGTATCTCCATCCCTGATCTCAAGCTGTACTATAGAGCAACAGTACTAAAAACTGCATGGTACTGGCATAGAAACAGAATGGTGGATCAATGGAATCGAATAGAAGACCCAGAAATAAATCCACACACTTATGGACACCTGGTTTTTGACAAAGATGCCAAAACCATTCAATGGGAAAAAGACAGCATCTTCAACAAATGGCGCTGGTCTAACCAGATGTCTACATGTAGAAAAATGCATAGATCCACACTTATCACCCTGCACAAAACTAAAGTCCAAGTGGATCAAAGACCTCAATATAAAACCAGACATACTAAACCACTTAGAAGAAAAAGTGTGGAAGAGCCTTGAACTCATTGGCACAGAAGACAACTTCCTGAACAGAACACCAACAGCACAGGCTCTAGGATCAACAATCAATAAAGAGAACCTCATGAAACTGAAAAGCTTCTGTAAAGCAAAGGACACTGTCATCAGAACAAAACAACAGCCTACAGAATGGGAAAGGATTTTCACCAACCCTCTATTTGACAGAGGGCTAATATCCAGAATCATAAAGAACTCAAGAAGTTAAACAGCAGCAAATCAAGTAATCCAATTTAAAAATGGGGTACAGAGCTAAACAGAGAATCTCAATAGAGGAATATCGAATGGTAGAAATACACTTAAAGAAATGCTCAACATCTGTACTCATCAGGGAAATGCAAATCAATATAACCCTGAGATTTCACCTTACACCCATCAGAATGGTCAAGATCAAAAACTCAAGTGACACACATGCTGGAGAGATTGTGGAGGAAGGGGAACCCTCCTCCATTGCTGGCGGGTATGTAAACTTCTACAACCACACTGGAAATCAATCTGGCGCTTTCTCAGACAACTAGGAATAGCGCTTTCTCAATATCCAGCTATACCACTCCTAGGCATATATCCGAAAGAGGCTCAAGTACACAATAAGGACATTTGCTCAACCATGTTTGTAGCAGCTTTATTCGTAAAAGCCAGAAGCTGGAAACAACCCAGATGCCCCTCAATTGAGGAATGGATACAGAAATTGTGGTACATCTACATAATGGAATATTACTCAGCAATAAAAAACAAGGATATCATGAAATTTGCAGATAAATGGTGGGAACTGGAAAGGATTATCCTGGGTGAGCTATTCCAGAAGCAGAAAGACACACATGGTATATACTCACTCATATAGACATATACTATAGGATAAACCTACTAAAATATGTACACCTAAAGAAACTAATCAAGAGGGAGGACTCTTGCTAAAATGTTCAATCCCTATCCAGAAAGGCAAAGAGGATGGACCTCAGAAGAAAGAGAAAACAGGGAACAAGTCTGGAGCCTGCCACAGAGGGCCTCAGAAAGACTCTGCCCTGCAGAATATCAAGGCAGATGCTGAGACTTATGGCCAACACTTGGGCAGAGAGCAGGGAATCTTATGAAAGAAGTGGTAAATAGTAAGATCTGGAAAAGACAGGAACTCCACAAGGAGAGCAACAGAACCAAATAATCTGAGCACAGGGGTCTTTCCTCAGATGAATAGTCCAACCAAGTACCATGCATGGAGATAACCTAGAACCCCTGCACAGATGTAGCCCATGGCAGTTCAGTGTCCAAGTGTGTTCCATAGTAATGGGAACAGGGACTGTCTCTGACATGAACTGATTGGCCTGCTCTTTGATCACCTCCCCCTGAGGGGGGAGCAGCTTACCAGGCCACAGAGGAAGACAATGCAGCCAGTCCTGATGAGAGCTAATAGACTAGGATCAGAAGGAAGGAAAAGAAGACCTCCCCTATCAGTGGACTTGGGGAGGGACCTGGGTGCAGAAGGGGGAGGAAGGGAGGGATTGGGATGGGAGGAAGGAGGGAACTACAGGGGTATATAAGGTGAATAAAATGTGATTAATAAAGAATTTAATTTAAAAAACAGTGGGAAAAAACCATGTAACTGGGAGCTTTGTCTATTTTAGCAGTTTTTCTAAATGATTTGTACTTGCTGGAGGCCCAAAATTTGTGGTTCTTGCAGGAAGTGGCCTGAGAACCATTCCTAATTGCTCCTGAAGGGAAGGCATATAGAGGAGTCTGAAACTTTTCAGTGCAAGTACAATGTGCACAAGATCAAGGCCAGGTAGGCGGTCAAACCCAGACTAGGGTGTCCCATGGAATGCAGAAGAGCCTGGCCAGGAGAATGGGGCCCTGCAGGAAAGAGGGGGGTGTGAAAGGGAAGCTGGGGGGACAATTCAGAGTGTCTACCTCTGCGGCTGTATCAGGCAAGTGTGCTGGTGTGGAGGATGGTTGCCACCTCTTCCCAATTGCCTTTTCCCTGTCCTTGTCCTTCCAAACCAGTGTCCTCTGGACTGAGCCTTCCCTCCAACTTCACCCTTTTCAGATTTCTTACACTGGCCTACATTTATTGTAGAACCCATGGATCAGACATCTCTGGAACAAGATCTATCTGCTCTGCTTGCATATAAGTATGGCCCAGTGCTACTAAAATATTTGTCTATGAGTGAACCACAGGCAAAAACCACTAGTTGTGCTCTCTTGAAAGGGTAACACCAGTTGCCATAATTTTACTTTTTGAGATTCCCGGCTCTTTGCAGATTGTAGCCAGTGCTGAAAACTGGTGCTAAGCTCAGTTTTACAGCCTCAAGGGACTGAGTCATGCCAGGACCCAGACCAAGGAGTCTACTCTTCCCAGTCCAGTACCTCCAGGTAGGAAGGCAGCCCTGCGACCACTTCAGTCTGATTAATCAGTGTTGGATTCATGGATGCCAAACTGTAAGACAAGTTGGGCTTCCTTTAGTCCATTATGAAAGTAACCATCTGCTAAAGCAATGGTAAAACAACTGACTGCTAAGGGTAAAAGGTCAGGATTAACAATACCCAGGCAGAAGCAGGGAGGTGGGGTGTAAGCAGCTCAGCTCCGGTGAGGGCTATTTCACTTTCGCCAATCAGAGCATCACATGACTCAAGAACTGCTTTGGTAACTTCTCTAATTGCCACAACACAGTACCTGGCAAAAACAACTTAAATAGGGGAGAGTCTTGGCTCACATTTGAGCATTCAGTCTATGGAGATTGTCTTGGCTCACATTTTGAGGGCGCAGTCTATCATGGCAGACAGGGGCATGGTAGCAGGAGGTGGAGCAGTGAGTCACAAGCATGGAGGTGAATACTGGCAGTCAGATTGCTTGCTTCTTATCCAGTCCAGGCCTCCAGCGCATGGAATAACACTGCCCACAGCTAGGATCATTCTACCTCCTTTAATCCAACCAAGAAACTCCCCAAAGGGAACCAACCAGAAGTGTATTTCCATGGCCACACTAAACCCCATCAAATTGACATTGAGGCTATCACTAGCCCCAACCCCACTCCATCTCTCGAAGAGAAGGTTCTGCCCCTGCCATATTGCATCCATATGACTGGTTAAGAAAGTGTCTTATTTCCACATTCTGGCTATTATGCATAAAGCTGCTACGAATGTGGTTGAGCAAAGGTTCTTGTTGTGTACTTGAGCATCTTTTGGATATATTCCTAGGAGTGGTATAGCTAGATCTTGAGGTAGCTCCTAATTGTCTGAGAAAGCACCAGCCTGATTTCCAAAGTGCTTGTAGAAGTTTGCATTCCCACCAGCAATGGAGGAGGGTTCTCTTTCTCCACACCCTCTCCAGCGCGTGTTGTCACCTGAGTTTTTGGTATTAGCCATTCTGATGAGTGTAGGGTGAAATCTCAGGGTTGCTTTGATTTGCATTTCCCTGATGAGTACGGATGTTGAGCATTTCTTTAAGTGTTTCTCTGCCATTTGATATTCCTCTATTGAGAATCTCTGTTTAGCTCTGTACCCCATTTTTAAATTGGACTACTTGATTTGCTGCTGTTTAACTTCTTGAGTTCTTTATGATTCTGGATATTAGCCCTCTGTCAGATAGAGGGTTGGTGAAAATCCTTTCCCATTCTGTAGGCTGTTGTTTTGTTCTGATGACAGTGTCCTTTGCTTTACAGAAGCTTTTCGGTTTCATGAGGTTCTGTTTATTGATTGTTGATCCTAGAGCCTGTGCTGTTGGTGTTCTGTTCAGGAAGTTGTCTTCTGTGCCAATGAGTTCAAGGCTCTTCCACACTTTTTCTTCCAAGAGGTTTACTGTATTTCTTTTTATGTTGAGGTCTTTGATCCACTTGGACTTTCGTTTTGTGTAGGGTGATAAATATGGATCTATTTGCATGTTTCTACATGTAGACTTCCAGTTAGACCAGCACCATTTGTTGAGAATGCTATGTTTTTTCCATTGTATAGTTTGGGTATCTTTGTCAAAAACCAGGTGTCCATAAGTGTGTGGATTTATTTCTGGGTTTTCTATTTGATTCTATTGGTCCACCAGCTTGTTTCTATGCCAGTACCATGCAGTTTTTACTACTGTTGCTCTATAGTACAGCTTGAGATCCTGGGTAAGATGCTTAATCCTCATTTAGAAAGGCAAATGGGACAGACATCAGAAGAGGGTAAAAACAAGGAACAAGACAGGAGCCTATCCATAGAGGGCCTCTGAAAGGCTCTACCCAGCAGGGTATTAAAGCAGATGCTGAGACTCATAGCCAAACTTTGGGCAGAGTTGAGGGAATTTTATGAAAGAAGGGGGAGATAGAAGACCTAGAGGGAACTGGAGTTCCATAAGGAGAGCAACGGAACCAAAAAATCTGGGCACATGGGTCTTTTCTGAGATTGATACTCCAAGCAAGGACTATACATAGACATAACCTAGAACCCCTGGACAGATATAGCCCATGACAGCTCAGTATCCAAGTGAGTTTGCTAGTAATGGGAACATGGACATGAACTCAGTGGCTGGCTCTTTGATCACCTCTTCCCAATGGGAGAGCATCCTTACCAGGCCACAGAGGAAGACATTGCAGCCAGTCCTGATGAGACCTGATAAGCTAGAGTTAGATGGAAGGGGAGGAGGACTTCCCCTATCAGTGGACTTGGGGAGGGGCATGGGAGGAGAAGAGGGAGGGGGGATGGGATTGAGAGGGGATGAGGGAGTGGGCTACAGGTTTGTAATAAATAAAAAATTAATTAAAAAAAGAAAGAACTAGTCTTAGCCTGTAAGGACTCCTATGATTGATCAGGGCTTCTCTGGTGATCTAGGACCTCGTTTCTATCTTACAGACCATGACCACAGACAGTTCTACAAAGTCTTTCTGCCCTAAAAAATACCTTCTTTGTGAGATCCAGGATTAGTGGCCAGTCATCTCTGGATGCCTACCTACTTCAACCTCTTTCTTTTTTCTTCAGAATTTAACTTGTCGGAGTTTTGAGTCCAGCACAGACCTGACACTTATCTGGTTCATGGTGAGGATTCATGATGGGAGTTGAGTGAGAATTCTGCCTTTGGAACTTGCTTGAGCCCCATAGCAGCTCTGCTAGCTTCAGCCCTGTTCCCACAGGGTAGACGCTTCTGCTGCCATCTGCTGTCTGTGGAGCTCATTCTCCCACCAAGGCCATCGCCTGTGGTTAGTACCTGGCAGGCCAGTCCTTCAGGGAAGAAAGGCCGTTCATGACTTCTGGGATTTGAACGTGAACTGTCCCCCTTGCACTTGTGTGTTTGATTAGTTCTAGAGGTCTGGTAAAGCTAGAGAACATTTAGGATAAGATTCTAGTTGGTTCCTATTGCTGTGATGAAACAGGCTGACCAAAAGCAACTTTGGGAGAAAAGGGTTTATTTGGCTCACACTTCCATGTCATAGTTCATCACCGAGGGAAGTCGGGACAAGAATTCAAGGCAAAAACCTGGAGGCAGAAACTGAAGCAGAACCCATACAGGGAAGCTGCTTACTGGCTTGTCCCCCATGACTCATTAAAACTACTTTAATTTCATTCGGGACCACCTTCCCAGGAGCGGCACCACAGAGGGCTGGACCTTCCACCATCAGTTAAGAAAATGCTCCACACACTTACCTGCAGCCCTTGCGGATCACTGTGGCTTGTTACTTGTTACTTGACCTGCCTTCTTATAGCACCCAGAACTACCCGCCCAGGGATACCACTATTCTCAGTGGGCTGGGCTCTCCCCCAACAATCTTTAATCAAGAAAATGCCCCCCTGACTTGCCCATACGGCAGTCTGAAGAAAGCAATTCCCTTATGGAGGTTCTCTCTTTTCAGTTGACAGCACAGAGATGGCATCTTGATGAAGGCGTTAATTACCGGGGGTAGGCCTTGCTTTGTAGCATGGTCCTATTTCCTGCCCATTCTGATTCTTGCCAAAAGATACAGTGTGATCAGCTAGCCTCTTGCTCCTGTCACCAGGACTTTTTGGTCACCTTTAACTATGAGCAAAAAAATAAAAATGAACCCTTTTTATGTTACGTTTCTTTGACAAGGCGTTTTGCCATAGCAACAGAAACAGTAAGCTAACACCGTGACCCGACTCGCCAGGCCAGAACTGCTGATGGCTGAAGCCTTGTGGCGTGATTGGTGAGATGGTAAATGATTGCACAGTCTGCCACCTACGCTGCGTGGCTTCTTTTCTAAGTCATGAAACTTACCGTCACAGAGAAGGTCATGTAGAGTTTGAAGAGCAGAGTCTAAGCTCAGAATGTCTCGGCAGCTGCACTGTGTCTGGAATGTGGGTGCTCTGCAAAAGTCAGGTCTAGAGAGCCACCCAGTTCCAAAGCTGTACAGAGTTCAATTGCACTTCAGGCAAAGGATTTATTGGGGTGAACATCAGGGAGGAGCAAGGCTGACATACAGCTTTGGCCTACCCCAGGAAAGCCAAGCCTTTTCTCTTAAAGTTTCTTGTGAGGGAGTAGAGAGGGGAGATGCTGTGACATGAGGAAGTGGGTCTGACCATCAGATTACACTAAAGGATGGTATAGTTTGTATTTCTAGACGGAGGCAGGTTTTTGAAAATCCCAAAGACACTCCCGGATAAGGGGTATCTGGAAGAATGATGGACAAGTCAGTGTGTGATGTTCTCAAAGTGTCAGTGATCGGCTTGCCTCAGTCTGGGAGGCAGAGGAGCTGGGTGTGTTCTTGCCCTGTGCATGTTGCTCTCTCTGTTTAGTGCTGTGCTTTCTGGAAGGGGCCGCTCCTACATGGGATAGGCTCCTCTTCCATGTGACATGACAAGTACTCACCTATTGGTTTCGGGAGAAGCAATAGAACGGAATTGTTTTAGCTTATTTGGGACGTTGGTAAAGTAGAGGGGTTCTGATGGGCTGCAGGTGGTGGCTGCTGGCAGCAAGGAGCTGGTAGGAAGGGGCCGCTCCACAGAAAGATGTGTTTACACGGTCTGAAATGAAAGGGCATGATTTCCCATCAGCTTCCCTTTCTTGCTCTTTTTAGTCCTTACCACAATGTGTATTGATTTTCCCTCTGGTCAGTCTTTCATTTAGCAAATACTGAACATCAGTGAGCCAACAGACAATGATCTCTGTCTCGTATTTTTGTTTTGTTTTTTTTTTTTCATTCTCTAGGCTACCATTTCCTGCAGCCTGGCCTATGCTGGATGGCAGAAGCTAGAAAGATAAATCAGACTCACCCTGCCTCAGCGAGTTCAGCCAGGGCAATGAAAAGATGGGGAAATAGGTTGCCAGCATCCGTAGTACTTGCTATCATCCTGTGAGGTGGCCATAAGGCCCTGGGCAAGCACCAAGTAGGTCTGCAGTTGGCCCTGGCCCAGTCTGGAGAACTCCAGACTGGCTCACTATGTGCCATCAGCTGAACTTTGTAGAGCAGTAGGTTTTGTATTTGTTTGTTTTTGTTTTTGTTTTCAGTGTGATTATGTATGGTGTACATGTTCATGTGTGTATACATATGTAAGTGTATGTGCATATGTTGGTGAGTTCTCATGTGTGTGTTTAGATACTGGAGGCCAGAATGCTTTCCTCCATAGATCTCCAACTTATGTATTGAGACATGGTTTTCCAGGAATAAGCGAACAATCTGGCCCAGGAGTCCCTGTCACCATTTCCTATGGCCTGGGACTGTAAACATTCACTGCTATGTCTACCTTTTTTTACAAGGATCTTGAGGATCCAGATTCAAGTTCTCACCCTTACATAGCAAGTGCCTTACCCATTGACATGTCTCACGAGCCTGAAATACTGGTCTTCGGAGTGTTTGGAAGGGGCGGATGCTGTGTGAGCTCAGGGGTGGGTGATTGTGTTTGCTGACATGCTCTCCCTGTGCCTGAGCCTGGGCTGGGATGAGTGCTGGGATGGCGAGCTGAAGGCAAGGGAAGAAGACAGTGCTTCGTTAGGTTCTGACGCTGTTGGGTGTCGGCTTGCTGCTGCTGCTGGATGTGGTGGAAACTCAGCTTGCTACTGCATCTCCTGGGTCTAGGGCAGCTGTCCTGCCAGCCACACAGATGAAGCTGCAGGATCATCTCTCCATCGAGAGCAGTGGTGGGTGGAGAGCAATCAGGAGGTAGAGGAGAGAAGTGTCTGACAGCCCTGGGTTGTCACTGCCGTAGCTCGTGTGCTCTGCCCTCCCTTCCCAGTCCAGACTTTTCCTCCAGGCACAAACCCTCCCCTCCCCTTAGCCATTCAGCTGCCCCAGCCACCCCTCCCTACCCAACAGTTCTAGATTTAAGGTGCAATTTTTGGACATTTCTGGGTCTCATTAATATACCAGATTTGTTTGCATTTGCTTTTATTTACCATTAAATGATTTATCATTTCTACTTACATACTCTTTTTTTTCCCTCTTCCTTATCAAAATTCTCAATGAATTCCCAATGAAACCCATTAAACACAGAAGCAGGAAAAAGGAAGAGAGGCTGGGGCGGTGGCTGAATTGGTGAGGTGGTGAGTTTAGTCACAAAACCTACAGAAGGCTGGGCATGGGCACGGAAGTACACAGCTGCAGTCCCCAGCTCCCACAGGAAGGTGGGAGGCCGAGACAGAAGAGGCCCTGGAAGCTGAAGGGCCAGTCTGTTCGACTTACACAGCAGAATCACAAAGACCTCCTGTCTCAAACAAGATAGACGGGGAGGACAGACAGCTGAGGTCGTCCTTTCTCCTTCACACTTGTACTGTGGCATGTAGTCAGCAAACACACACACACGCACACACACACATAACACACATGCGCACGCATGCACATACACACACATCTTAGGGCACTGATTATAGAAGGAAGAGGAGGAGGAGAAGGGGAAGAAGATGTGACTCAGACCACAAAACTCATTGGCTCATAGCTGACATTTCACACATGCATTTGTGTGAATGTTGAGAAAAAGAGATAGGTGCAGATAAAAGGGGAGCCGCGAAAGGTGACCTAAACAGCAAGGATCAGGAGATGTAGTGAGAAGCCTGAGAAGGAGATGTGCTTAGTCCTCTGGGCCTGGGCTCCCCAAAGTGCCGGGCAATGAGCCCAACTGGGCCTGGGCCTTGGGGACACATGAAGATCCTCACTGGACACTGTTTTACTCAAAGAAACATGACAAAACAGTATGTTTACGTTGTTGTTTATCTGAAAAACAATCTCATGCAAAATGAAAATTTCAGTATAAAGGGATTCTCAAAGAGAATAAAACCTCTCATTTCATTTTTTTACTATCAAGAAGATTTTGGCAGAGGCAGTTTTGAGATAGAGGATAGGGCATACTACACACATACGTACACACACACACACATGCACGCACGCACGCACGCACGCGCTCACACACACACACAGGACCTCTCCTAATACAGAGTATTTCCATAAGTTCATTAAGCCAAACTGAGTGCCAGTGAAACACATCAGCCATCTGGTGCCACTTCTCATTTGTATTCAGTTAACAATCTGTGTAAGGCTTTAAAAACAGATGAAGGTGCTGGGCTCAGCTGCCAAAGCACTTGTCTGGCAAGCGTGAGGACCTGAGTTCTCCCCTCAGAACTCACTTCAGAGAAGTTGTGTGTTTGTCTCAAGCCTGACATTGCCCTGCTGGGGAGGCAGAGGCAGGCAGCTTGTGATGGAGCCCTGAAAAATAAGGAACCACCAGTGCTTACAAGAAAGAAGAGAGAAACCCCTGAATCCCACAGCTTCGTGAAGAGCCCCTAGACTTGATGGAAAAGCATGGTCCTCAAAATAAAAACAGTCAGGTACACCAAACCAAAGCAAAACTGCTTTGCTTTATGAACATTTCCAATCAAAGGATAAAAGGTAAAGCTGAAAAGAAGAAAATATAAACCACAAAGCTATCAAATACCTAGAGATATATAGAGAACTATTAAAACAGAATGGTGAAAAAAATTAATTTACAAATGGACTCAAAACTGGAAGAAGCATTTTATCGAAGGAGATAGACCCACAGCAAATAAGCACAGAAGAAACCCAGAAAAAATAACCCATATTGAAAGCATGGAAAGCTTTAGCCATGCTCAGGAAACTCACTGTTCGTAACCATTCTTAACCATGTTCACTCCTGTGCTGAGCAGTTGGCTTGGCAAAGGACAGAATGGCCCATTGCAGGGACACAGGTCTTGGGCAAGGTTCTCCGGAAGGTTGTATTTGCTCTGAACAGCATCTAATACATGGTATTGTTTCTCTTATAGCCAGGTCTAGAACTCTACCAATATTTAGTTTCCTGTTCCTGTGACCATAATATGCTCTACTGACTAGAAGTCTTGGTTTTGGTGCAGGGGTGGGAGAATATTCCTACAAGAAAGTACAAGTATTGCATTGAATTGGAAATCAATTTTCCCCTGGTCACTTTGGGTTTCCGATGCCCTTGAGCCAACGGGCTAAGAAAAGAGTTACAGTGTTAGAACGGTGATTGATTAAGATGACCAGGGGAAATTGAACTGCTTCTCTGAATTGGAGGTAATGAAGAGTATGGGTGGAGTGCAGAATCCTTGAGGGTGTTTCTTGGTGTTACTGTATCATGTGATCAAGGTCAATGGGAACCTCCATGAAGCCAACGGAGGAAGGCTGAATAAATGGTCCAAATAGCTCAAGAATGAGTGGGTGAGTCATTGCTCACTATCAAGAACCCCTGCTTGCTGAGGGAGGAGGAAATACAGAAGGGGTAGGAAAGAAAGGCAGCTAAAAATACTAGCTAAGCTCATGTAGTCAGTTGTGGAAGTAAGGATTGTGCTAGCCATTTTATTAAGCATAGGCTTGTGTGTATATTTGCATATTTTCAGTACACAGCTATATTTTCTTTCTGTTCTTTTATTTTCACTGCATAGCACAACTTTGAGTTAATGCCAATACTTCAGTGTTGTTAAACCTACCATCTTATTTAAGCTATGAAATATGAAAGGAACAAACATTTATTAAGGGACTTTGCTATTTATTCTATCAAATTGTGTGTGTTTGGTTGTATGTGGCATAGTTATACCATGTTAGGCAAAATCATGGCCTTATTGTCATCTTATTTAGAAATTAAGCATGCCGTTGTGGCTGAGTGTCAAGTTGATGGGATAGATTCATGATTATTGTCTTGATTGTCAGCTTGGCAGGTTTTAGAATCACCCAGGAGTCACACCTTTGGATGTGTCTGCGAGGTATTTCCAATGAGAAAGGAAGACTTCCCCCTACTCTGAAAGTGGGTGTCAACCCCATGGGTTGGAGTCCCAGGCTGAAGCAAGAGGGAAAAGGGGAAAATGAACTGAGCACCAACATTGGTCTTCTTTCCTCCAGGGCTAGAGCTACAATGTGAAACCTGCCTCCTACAGCTGCAGTCATAGCTTCCCTGCCACAATCTGGAACAGTAAGCCAAAATAAGCCTTTCCTCCCTTAGTTGCTTCTCCATGAATTTTTTTTCACAGCAACTAGAAAAAAACAATGCTTTAGAAAGTCCTTTCCTGTGTGCATTTTCTACTTAATCCTATACCATATGAAACAGGGTATCAAGACTTATGTTGAGGTCCCTGCTGCATTTGGAGTTGAGTTTTGTTGAGGGTGAGAAATAAGGATCAAGTTTCATTCCCCTACATGCAGCTATCCAATTTTCCCAGCATTATTTTTTGAAGATGCTGTCATTTCTCCCTTGTATATTTTTTGTCCCCTTTGTCAAAAACTAAGCATCTGTAGGTTGATGGATTTACATCTGAGTCCTTAATTCTATTCCATTGATCAGCGTGTATATTTTAAGGCAGGACCATACTGTTTTTAATTACTATAACATTATAGTATAACTTTTTTAAAAAACAACCCAGAGATGGTGATATCTCCAACAGTTCTTTTATTCTTCATGATTGTTTTGCCTTCCCTGGTTTTGTTTATTTGGTGTGTGTGTGTTTCTATGATATTTATGATGTTTAAATTTTTGTCACCGTATTACCAGATTTCCTACATGTTGTGTTCCTGGGGCCTTTTAAACCGAGCACTCTTTTGAATGGTCCATCTGCTCTACCTTGTCCTCAAGACCTTCCTCTTTACCACATGATCTAATCTATTAGTGGGAGCTAATAGACTCTCTATTGACTCCCTGAGATTTTTAGATAGAGTTTTCTTTTTATCTTGGCTTTTCTTCAGAGGGTCTTTCTTCATTAAATTCCATTTTCATATTTTGACGTACTTTTTACTATTTTATTCAACAGTTTATTATTACTTTTCTATTGCTGTGATAAAACAAGGAGACTTATAGAAGAATTTATTTAGGTTTACGGCTCTGCAGGGATGCTGGTCCATGCTGACTGAGTGAAGTAAGGCAGCTGTAGCTGGAAGCTGAGAGCCAAGGGCTCACACCTTGAAGTGCAAGCAGGAAGCAAAGAGAGTGAATTGAAAATGAGGTGGAGCTTTGGAATCTCAAGGCCCTCCTCCAGTGACATACTGCATCAGCAAGGCCACAACTCCTAAGCCTGCATAAACAGTGTCAGCAACAGAGAGCCATGTATTCAAATACCCAAGACTATGGGGACATCCTGTTTAAACTACTCCAGCTTCTACTGTTGCAGTCCTTGTCCAGGTTCATCTTTATTCATATCCTTTTTAGTTCCTTGAATCTATTTATAGCTGCTGTTTTGACATCACTGGCTTGTGCAATGGCCAAGCTGCTTTCATTATAACGGGGATGCTAATTTCTGGAGAAGTTATGTTGGGATCTAGGTATCTGGACTTAGGCCATTTAGTGTTTCTTGACGTAGCTGTCTGGTCTCATCTTTGTTGAGCAGGTGTTTGGGTCTTCATGTTCATTGCTGTTGTGCTATTCTAACTTCTCAGGTTGAGGACCAGCTGGATGTTGCTTTGTGTTCAGTCTTCGAGCCTCTCAGTGTTGCTTTGTTGCTGGGATGTCAGAAGTGGCCCCAGCTCCGCTAGGGATAGGAGCAACTAATGAGCCTAACTGTGCACCTTCTGTAGTCTTAGAAGCTCCTCTCTATCAGTGTTTAAAGGTTGGTAGAGGGCTCACAGGTTCTTCAGGTGGTCTTTGGGTGGCAAGGACTAAGGTCACAATGAGTGGGCAATGTTCTGTGGGGAGCAGGGACCAGGACCCACATCATCCTCATGTGAAGGTGGGTGAGGTGAAAGCTGGTCCAGGGGTTCTTTATCTGGTGGCAAATGATGCATGCAATTGTGAGTTTCTGGGTCATGTTAGTAGGGAGAGGATTGGATCTGGGGGTAACACTGGTAGGTTCAGGTGGACTCCATGCGGCTCTGGGCTGCACAGTGGGTGTGGTGGCTAACGGGCAGGCAGGGCAGCAGGCTGGATCTGGGGGACCTGACTACCGTTCTGCATTGACCCCTATGCCATGCTGTGGTGGGTATCTGATAGGCAGGCAAGTGAATGTTTGCTCTGGTTATTCAGCATCTTTTGTGTGTCTGTGTGAGGATCCATAGGTTTTGTGCTTCAGAACTTCTCTTTTATATTTCTGTGAGTGATGCCAGTGGAACTTTGATTAGGATTGAATTAATGTTATAGGTAATTAAAGGTTATATATGTGCCCCCCCACACACTAAAGATGCATGCTTGTAACCCTATGCTGGGGAGAAAGAGAAGGCAGAACCCTGGGGGCTCACTGGTGAACTAGCTTAGACTTGGCAAGTTTCAGGCCAGTGAGAAAAGCCTTGCCGAAGAATGTACACAGAGCCTGAGAACAAATAACACATGAAGGTTGTCCTCTGAGTGTCATATGTTTGTATACACACACACACACACAAATGTGCAGGCACATACATCTCGACATAGACAACAAAAAGGAAAGAAGAAATAAATAAGAGACAAAGAAGAAAGAAAGAACAAAAGAAAGAAAGTGCCCCAAAGTGAGTGTTTTTGTTTGTTTGTCTGTTTGTCTGTTTTTCGGTACAGCCCTCCCTCTGTCGGCCCGCGCAGCTAACAGCTTTTGTCCTATCCATTTCTTTTCTGGCTCAGTCTCTGCCTAGGGCAGTGGTTCCAGCGTTCCTCACACATACTCATTCACTCCGGCGTGAAAGTGCTCCCACTGGGGCAGAGCCTTCCAGCTCTGACTCCGGAGTCTCTTTCCCTTGTGCTTTCCAACCTTTTCTTTCTTTCTTTGCTACTAAAACAAGTGTTTTCCATCCATCACTCCCTTGTAGGATCACTGCTCTCTAACTACTCGGTTTGTTCCTAAGAGATTCTAACAGTCTGTGCGTGGATTTCATCTGCCCTTCTACCCACAGAGTGTTACATATCATATGAAATTCTTTGAATCTGAAAATGAAATCAGGACCGTTGTATGGGGTACATGCCCACACCACTGTTGCATGGCTACACATCCACACCACTGTGTGTGAGTCCACATCCACCCCTTAATGGCTCTTGGATACAGGCCCACGGCATCATAAAGCTCAGCTGTTCAATCAGGGACACTGTAAGTCAGGGACACTGTAGGGTAAAAAAGAAGTTGGTGTTTGTGTGAGTTTTATTTCCCAGGAATTTGCTGAACTCATTCATTGTTTCTAACAGTCTTCTCTCCTGGTGAATCTTAATGGTTTTCTGTATCACAGAAATGACTGTGTCGTCTGCAAATAGGAGCAGGTTTATCTCTCATTTTGCAGTTTGAGGCTTGACAAATATATAGTACCATAAGTAAACCTCCACAGAGATAGAGGACAACTCCTTATCTCAAAAAAGTCCCTGTGAAGCCCCTTTGTGGTCAACCTCCCTTCCCTGATCTTTAGAGGCCCTGGATCTACTTTTCATCCCTATTACTTTCTCTTTTGTAGAATTCCATAAAATGCAACCATAAAAATTATCATCTTTGGATGTAGCTACTTTCAGTTAGAAAATGTAGCCTTTGTGAAGATACATTTCTCCTGGATCAATGCATTGTCACTTTTGAGAGTTCAGTATTATTCTACTGTTTGGGACAAAGTTCTTTTAGTTACCTCTTCCGCTTCTGTAGAATGTCTCCACCCACCTCTCCACTGGTGAGCACTTAGACTCCTCCGATAGCCTGGCTACCGTGGGTCTGGCTGTAATGAACATTGCAAGAGTAGATGCCTTGGGACACAAAGCTAGTTGTCAGACCACCGGATCATAATAGTTGCATCATTAATTTTCCACAGGACTCTACTAACTGCCATTTTGACCTGCAGAGTGCAGGGATTCCCCTCCACACACTCTCAAACACCTAGTCTTCGTGTTCTTGTTAAAGTACAGTCTCAGAGGCGTGATGGTTTTCTTTTGACTTTTCCTTATGATTACAAATGCTGAACATTTCTCGTAGTTTTGTCAGCCATTTGTAAGCTCTGGCTTGAGAACTGCCCAGACAGATGTTTCGCCCACTTTCAAATTACACTGCTTGTGTTCTCCTTACTGAGCTGTGAGTTCTCTGCATATTTGCATATTGACACCTTGACTTACACAGGGTGGAGAACTCTCTTTCCCGTTCTGTGGGTTGTTTGTTCCTTCTGCTGATTTCCTCTGTTGTGTACAGCCTTTCAGACTGCTATAATTCCAGTTTGTCTACTGTTGCTTTTGTTGTCTATATTTTGGGGGTTACTGCCAAAACAAGTCATTGTTCTGGCTCTCCCTTCTAGTCTCTTCAGGTATTTTCTCTCCTAGTTTTGGGACTTATGTCTTTAATGCCTATAATTTCCAGTGCACTTCACACAGGAAGAATCCAGTGTCTTTTGGGGTGTCCAGTCTGTGCTGCTACCAGAAAGAATATACAGGTAGAGATGGAGCTGGTGTAGAGATACCCATTTTCCTCTTCTTTCTGCTGCCATTTTAATGACTCAAATCCTTTCTTCATATACAAATGGAGCAGCTCAAATGCAGCTTTTAGTCTGCTATTCACTGACTTGTAAAATACCCTTGAAGTGTTGGTAGGCATTGGAAATTGACTTTCTAAAGCAATTTGTGGATGTTTGGAGAGTCTGTATTCATTGGGATAAATTCCAATTCAGGCCTTGAATTGACCTATATTAGTTATATATCCTTGAGAACGTTTATTTAAAATATTTGGCCTCCAGCTTCTATTGTGTGATCATTTGTTGGAGAGACACACAAATGTCTCTTAACCCAGAAAGTATACCAAGGACAGACCAGTGAAAAGAATCCTCCTGATTGAATGGAGCCAATGGCTTTAACCACAGTTACTTACAAGAATGTGAGCCAAGGATTGTCTATAGAGCCTAGGTCACTTAGACGTTCTCTTCAGTGGTCTAGTCATGCTTCTCTTCTGGCAACTGTTAACTCTTTATATAATATCAGGGAGGTGGAGACCTTGTGAACCCCTATTTGGTGGCACCCACTAACTGCTTTGTATCCTTGCTATACTTGGGCCTCAGGAGCCTATTCGCACCATGACACAGAAAGAACCAACACTGGATGTTGTCCTCTGACCTCTACATACATATTTCCTGGTATATACATGCGTGTACTTCATATGCACGAATGAACTCTTTCTCATGCACATGCACACACACAGACACACACACACACACAAATGAGAAAAGACAAGAAAGACAATACAACCATATTTGTAAACACAAACTTACTTCAAAGGATATGTGATCCAAATGTTTCTCTTTCCTAGATTTTCTGTGTTCTCATCAGGAATAGACAGGACAGTAGAAGTTGATGAAATGAGCTCTCTTTCTGGACTTGGTAAGGGTTTAAAGCATGGCACTTATTTCTCCTAAATTGCAGTCCATTGACAGGTGTGTTGGTGAAAGGCGTGAGGGGGAGTCAGGAATTCAGGCTACATTACAGGATGAAGGGTAAAAATACCCTCAAATACCTAACCCAAGGGGAACCCTTCCCTGCCTCTGCCCGATCTGTTAATGGGGCTGGAGAGGAGATCATAACAGATAAAGAATGAATCAAATTGGGGGTGTTCAGAGGGCAGGTGCTAGGATGGTTTATTGTTCCAGAAAGAGAAGATTTGGCATTTACACTTACAGAAAGAACAGAAAAACAAAGCCTCATAGAAATCTGCTTGGCTAGTATGTACATCCCAAATTGCAAGGGACACACATTAGAAACACTGGGAAATCTCTTCTACCCCTGTCTCTTCTACCCCAAAGTCTCTGTGTGAGGAAACTGATTGCATTAGCAGCTACCCTTTATGTACAGATGGCAGAAGGCAGGGAGGACAGCAGAGATGCACAGACCATGGCAGTGAGCATGATATATGTTCAGGGGTCACAGAGGCCATCAGTAAACTAAGGGGACAGCTGGGTCTTGGTGGCTGAAGGGGCCCCCTGGTCCTTGTAGGGAACATCTGCTCAGAGCTTCCACTCACCATTCAAGAGGTCCCAACTGGCAAGTAAACTACCCTGTTTTCAAATGCTAGGCACTGTTTGTAGATGATGTTGTTGCTATAGAATTATAATCAAATATAGAAGAGTATAGAGACAGTTATTAATAAACATAAACATCAGCGTTGCAGGGACTTCCTCGGTTCATTTAATAGAACCTGAAAATCTGAGAAAAGAGCCCAGATGTTTTTATTTCTTTCTGGGTATTTTCTGGACAATATTCTTTAAAAGGTCCGACAAATGCGGACTTTTAGCCCACTGGGATGTTGGTAGCATAACTAAACTGACCTGCATTTTTCCTTGGCAAAATTATTCTTATTTCTTTGGAGCCAGTAGAGATGACTCTATGCATAGGTGCCAACCATGTACATGGATGTCGCCCTGTGCTTGTGCCACATGGATTGTCATCAGTCTGACTGCAGTGAATTCATCTCGTGCCTTCGTGTTGATGTCAGAACATGACACATTTCAGCCTGTAGACACAAAGTCTGCTAAAGATCCTCCATGGTTCCCATTTTTCTTAGAAGGTTCTCTTTGTACTTCTCAAATATCTAAGTCTGAAACAATCCTCCTTCACTGGGTGACTTGGGCTTGACGTGGCTTTTGTTTGTGCTTTTGTGTTGGCACATTGCTCAGTTTTATCCATAAGACATCTGTGATATTATTAATTTCTTTCATGATGAACATCACCGAGGTTTTGGTGTTGTTATTCCCGAATGAAAATCTGCCTTTAAATTAGAGTTTAAATCATTTATGTTAATGGTGGAAAATAACATCTAGTTGGGTGTTTTAGAAAACAAACAATGGGACAGTTGTGATTTGGAAGAAATACCTTGTTTTCAGTACTAATCATGAGTGTCATCAAATTCCTTTGTAAGTTCACAGAGAAAGTTTACTATAATGTTATACTTACCAAAGATATAAAGTATGCTTTTGAATCACAATGTTTTCATCAGGTTGTTAGTCTCCCAAATTTCCAGTTAGAAGCTCATGTCCAGCAGTCGGCCTTCACAGTCGTGTTTCATATTTTTCCCCTGGATAATATGAAAAAAGCAATACATCATGGCTTATCAGTCCCCTGGTCCCCCTTCTGCCCGTGTGACAGTGCCGCAGCAGGGTCAGCAGTAGAGGGGAAGGATCAGTGGAGGTCGGAAGGGGAGCTGAGACGTTCAGAACCATTCATGTGCTCAGCAGTCCCTCACTTTACTGTGGGAGTGTTCCTAGACACTGGAGTCAGTGCTGACAATGGCGGTTTGTCCAGCTGGAGGCAGTGGGCATGTGACTGTCAGTGAGATGAGGCGCACATCCCTGCATCCTGGAGGGAGCATCACAGGTGGACAGTGTTTGGCTTCTGGGATTCTTAGGAGGTGGCTTCTGCATTTGTGTGCTTCCAACACGTGACTATAAGGCCACTCTTACAAACAGCACAGGGGATCTTGACATTTCAGCTGGGCACTGACTACAATCAGCCTTGCTGGATCTTGCCCTCTTACAAGTAGGCTGAGAAAACTGCTAGATAGCTGTTCTCTGACCCTGACACACTGGCTCCTTCCTATTTGACAATCATTTACCTACCCCTACACACACACACACGCACACACACACACACACAGGAGCTGTGGTCCTGTGGTCTTCATGGTATGGGTCAGCTCTTCAGCAGCTGGGCTGCTTCAGCTGTATTTCCTCCTCTTGTTGTGCTCCATGCACTGACCACTGGAATTCTCCAGGATGAAGAGTTTCTGCCTTCTCTGACTATCTTGTCACTCCTGCTGAGATGCCGCTTTCCTCTCTCCATCCAGCGGCTTCTCATTGCTGTTTCTATTCCATCTCGCACAGCCCTTCTACCATGATGTCTCACATATCTCCTGGCAAAATCAATCATCATGTCCCGACTCTCCAGTCACACTCTGGAGCATACACCGATAGCTTATAATCAGTACATTTACTGTCGGTGTGCTCTGCCCTATGATTTCCTGATCCATAGGAAATCTCTCACATTCTGATGGCCAGTGAGTCAACTTTATTCTCTCAACTATGATTCAAGTGCGGGCATGGCAGCAAGGAGAAGAGATAACGGCCTGGAGTTACCTAGCATGTCAAATTTAGTGCTTTGGGGACCCAAGTCCCCCGGACTTCAAAAATCATGTTCATGGGGAGGATGTGGCCACCTGTGCAAACCAGGAATCTGTGCTCCATAAAAGTCTGTTTCTGGTAAGCTGACATCAGCCTGTGTGTCTGGCAGCAAGTGCCAAGGCCACATGAGAGATACAGACTGAAAATTATTAAGCAAAGAATTGTGGGTACGCAGCTGGAGTTCTGAGTGGATTATATCACCCAGGATGATGAGGAAGGGTGAGGTGATGGGCACGGTCTACAGGAAAACCAATATTTGAAGGGCTGGCGAAGGAAAGTGAAATAAGAAGAGCCAGGGAGATCTTTGGCAGTCACTTACAGTGACAGCACAGACCCAAACCTCCTGAGGTCTCAGCAAGAAAGGCAGCACGCCCCCTACTGGGAGAATACTGTGCAGCTGGTGATTTGAAAGTGGCCACTGGGCTTGGACACAACGTCCTGGGATAAGCCCAGTGGGGAGCTTCAAGGTGACTCCAGACAAGTAGCTATTGGATACAAACAGCTTTGGGATGAGTCTCAGTGTGATAGGAGAGAGTAAGGGGAGAACAGTGTGGTTCAAAGGGGAAGAAAGAGAGTGGGAGAGCTAGAGAGAGGGAAAAAGAGAGAGGGGGAAAAGGAAAGAGAGAGAGAGGGAGAAGAGAAAGTGAGAGAGTGTGAGAGAGTGCTGGAAATGGAATGACAGGCAGAAAGAGCTAGAAAGAGTCAGAGAAAGACAAACAGGAAGAGCAAGCATTGGAGAGACAGACAGAGAGGCAGAGATACAGGGTGAGAGGAAAGAAAGAGACAGAGATAAACACTGATTTAAAAGGAAGACGTTAGAGAGTGACAGAAAGAGATGAGCCATAGAGATAGAGCAGGGGAGAGACAAGGACACAAACAGTGGTAGAGTTAGAGACAAAGATAAAAGAAGAGAGAAGCAGAGAGGATTGGAAGGTCTACATAAGACAGAGCCACCAGGCTCCCAGTGCCTCCTAGTGGTCTCCAGTGGCCCTGACTGTCCCAGCAGGGCTCTGGCCAGAGGTGGAACCTATGGTCTGCTTAAGGCAGGTTCCTGGCAGTGAGAACAAGGTCTTCTCCATCTGCCTTGCTTCAAGGACCAGCCCTCAGGAAGGGAAAACGCTGGGGTAATCTTCAACTTCAAGTTTGATTTCACTTACACTGGTTCACCTTTAGGAATAGAAATCGTAAAGCACTGGCTCGATGCCACTCTGATTTTGCCTGGCGCATTCAAAATGCAAAAGTGAATGGCTTTATTGATTTTTCTTCACCACAAAAATAAGCCATAAAACACAAATAAATCAGCCTTCCCAAGCAGAGCTGTTTGCAGCAGGGAACAGACTACCCGTCAGAGCTCATCAATTACACACACCCTCCCCAGGCTCTCAGTTATTTTAGGGTTTAAGTAGAACTCATGGGCTGATGGCTCCATGTGCTACGGTCCTTTCCATCCCCATCCCAGTCCTGGCTGCATAGAAGCCACAAGCAGCCCTGTGACACGATGCTTCAAAACGGGCTTTCCTGAACACAGGAGCTGTCTGGGGGAACACACGTTCTGTACAGAAACGGTGGAATAGAATGAATGTCTATTATAAGGAGGAGTTTATTACACTACATGGGCTCAGTGACTATTTTTGTGCAGAAGGGGCTGAGAACCCATAGCTGCTCAGTAAGCGAGGAGAGACCTCAGCGGTCCCCATCTGTGGCTGTGGGCCTGGAAGATCCCCAGAGGGAATGGTCTGCAAAATTGTCTTCTGACAGTGGCAGTGCAGCAGCAGCAGAGGCAGAGGAGATGCACTGCTCAACAAGAAGTGAAGGCAGGCAGGCAGCACTGATTTTATTCACACTTCATGTCTTGGTCACTGGTAGGTGCCACCCACTTTCAGGAGGGTTCTTTTCATCTCCATTAATCTTTTCCTCTCCTTCCTATAACCCTCCATTAATCTTCCTCATAGAATCACCCCAGGGAAGCAGGTCTCCTACTTGATTTCAGATCCAATATAATAGACAACCAAAATGAATGATCACATCTGGAAGATGTGTCTTCACACAGAGCCTCCACATCTGGTCCAGACCTGAATGTTTCCAGTCTGTGTATTTTATTTCCTCTTCTGTGTCATGTCAATCAGGGATCGACACATAACCACAGGCTGTGTCTCCTTTGAATGCTGACTTAGGTTGTGAAGTAGGCTGGCTCTCCCTGAGGCTGGGAGCTGGCAGCTATGGTCGCTGGAGAGGCTGAAGCCTGTGACTCTAGGACTGAGCCTGAGGTCTTGAGCCAACTAAGGATCAGCCAGAAACCAGAAACTGGGAAACAAGGTCAATGATAAATTGGACCTAGAAAGACAATCCAGGGTCCATGTTGGGAATCAGCTTCAGCGCCCATGCAGACACACTTGCATCCTGGGCCAGCCAGGAAAGCCAGCAGCTCGGGTAGCATCATGAATAGGCCACATGTAGTTAGGGAAGAATTATGTAAGAATGGCTGGGAGGAGCAGCTGGATACTCCAGCGACCTTTCCTGCTCTCTTCTTCCATGAGGGAATGCCAACAGTCCATAGGCCCAGTTGAGATTGATGCTTACAAGCAGGCACAGCTGATCTGAGAAGACTGCAGCTGTTTGGCCAAGAGGCTGTCACTGAAATAGGCTTGCTGGCCTCTAGACGAGGCATATCATCTTAGCTCTTCATGTTGTGTTTTGTGCTGGAATTAGGCATCTACAGTTATGATATTTTAAGTGTTTATTGGTATAGATATCTGGTGTTTTAATGTTGGGTGGATGTTCTGTTCTTTGGTTGCTATTTCCCACTCTGGATTCTAAGCCACTGTGGTAGCTATAGAGTCCCTGGTAAAGAGTTCTATGGGTCAATAGTGACAGAAATGGAGATGGGCTAGGAAGTGGAGTGGCAAAGTCCTAGGGCAGTGGTTCTCAGCCTGTGGGTTTTGGCTCCTTTGGTGGTCAAAGAACCCCTTGACAGGGATCACATGTCAGATATCTTGCATATCAGATATTTGCATTATGATTTACAGCAGTAGCACAATTATAACAAAAATAATAATTTCTTAATTGGAGGGGTCACCACAACATGAGGAACTGTATCAATGTATCACAGCATTAGGAAGGTGAGAGCCACTGCCTAGGGGGACCATAGGTCTTCACTAAGAGGCAGTCCCTAGAGGTTAGAGTTGAGGGGGAGCTAGGGACTCCTGCTGGCAGGCTGCCATAGGACTAAGAGTAAGTCTGGAGAGACCAGAATAAAAGACAGGAATGATGGCGAACATTGCCTACCTTGCATCCTGGCTGCCAGAGGTCCTTGACAGGAAGTGTTTTTGCAGGTAGGCAGATGGTACAAAGAGATGGAGATGATAGGGAGCCTGAGGGGGATGTTGGGACAGAGCTAGAGAGACCCTGGATCTGCACCAAGAGATGGAGTCTCTCCTGGAAGTAGAGTTGGAGGAAGGGACTCTGTCTCCCTAGTGTTAGGATTAAAAGCGTGTACCACCACACCCTACTCAAAATCAAAGTTTTTAAAAAAAGAAAATATTCATCATATGTAATAGTTGTTGTTATTGTTATGCTCAGAAAGAATTACAAAGAGGATTAGTGAAAAGAAAAGCAACAACGTAAGAAACTATGTCTAGAGTTGTAGAGTGGTCAGAGCTACATTCATCTCTAGGCAGTTGAAAGGACAGAGGGCAGCTAGAAAGCCAAGATAGAAGCTGGCTTAGTTAGGGTTTCTATTGCAATGAAACACCATGACCAAAAATCAAGTTGGGGAGGAAAGAGTTTACTCAGCTTACACTTCCATACCTCTGTTCATCACTGAAGGAAGTCAATACAGGAACTCAAGCAGGGCAGGAACCTGAAGGCAGGAGCTGATGCAGAGGCCGTGGAGGGGTGCTGCTTGCTGGCTTGCTCCTCATGCCTTGCTCAGCCTGGTTTCCTATAGAACCCAGAGCCTCCAGCCCAGGATGTACCACTTACAATAGGCAGGGCCCTCCCTCATTGAGCACTAATTGAGCAAATGCCTTACAGCTGGATCACAGGGAGGCATCTCCTCAACTGAGACTCCTTTCTCTCTGGTGACTCCAGCTTGTGTCAAGTTGACACACAAAACCAGCCAGTACAGCAGCTTTAAGTGTTTTTAGTAAGGAGGAAGTAGAAACATTCTTTCGTCTTTCTCTTACCAGTGTTACCTCCCTTCCCTTGACGGTGTTGGAATGTCCCAGAAGACAGACATGTTCATTTGCATCTGTATTTCTTCTACCCTGCAATGCAGCATAGTGACAAGATGTGACAACAATCAGGTTATTACACGGGTTGAATGCAGAGATGAATGGGTCCAGTCTTCATTATGGCTCTGCCCTGTGCCACCTGTGCGGTGTTAGCTAAGGAAGCATCTTCATAAAAGCCAAGCCTCGGCTTTGCTTTCTGTAAAACTAAGTCTTTGGTGCATGAGTCCTTTCCATGCTCTTTCTTGGAAATGTATAAAAAGGTTTGAGAAAGGTTCAAATAAGCTCACAAATTGTTTTAATAATATTTTCTTCTTGAAGATTAAGGTGGACACAGTCATACTGACAGCTCTTCGAAGGGCTGCAGTAAGAACTGCCATGGAGTTGTTCTCACACACGCATCTCTCTCTCTCAAGAGAAGGTCGTCAGCTAGAACAGCCCTCTGTCTGATACAGGGAGGCCCCGTATAGTTGCAGATGTTCTCCTCATTGGGGGGCTGTACTACCTTAAGAACTTCTTCTCTCTGCAGTACAGACGTTGTGGATGGGACCAGAGAACTCAATTACCTTCTAATTTACCTGCAAGAAAGGGCCCTGCAGGCGAAGATCAACTGCTGCCTTTGTCTTTGATTGTATGGGAAGAAGGTGCTCCCTGGAAGAAGCGCATCCTGAAGATATTTTCTTGTTCTAGGTCTCTGGCCTGAGCACTTTTCAAAAACTGAAGCAGTTGAGTGAAAGGGGCTGTCTCTAACTTCTTTGTCTGTTTCCCTGGTGATAACACTCAGCTTCTTCCTCCCTCAGGCTGTTAACCTACTACCCCTCCTGCTGAGTTTCCTTACAGCCCAGGGAGAGCATTCTGGGAGGACCCAGAGGCCAAGAAAATGATGCTTCTGTCCATGCAAGAGCTCCACCGATATTGATTCTCCTGACCTTTCCTCTTGAGGTTTATTTTTAAAAATGAGAAATAGGCTGTGAGAGAAGACCTCTCAGAGAAGGTAAAAGGAAGAGGTTTTTGTCTCATCTGGAGGGTGATAAAGAGAGAAGATGATAAAATAATTCTCTACAAGAGCCAAAAATGTGAGATCAGTGAGGACCCTTTGTTCTCATTAGGAAAGGGACTCATGAAGACTCATTTCAGCTGCTGAAGTACATTTAGAAGTAAGATATGAAAAGGAAGCTCAATAAATATTAATTTAGTCACTGGAAGAATGGAGCATAGATGGACAGATGATGGATGGAAGGAAGGAAGGATGAATGATTCCATAGAAGGGCAGAGAATGGATGATGGATAGATGGATGGACAGAAGGCCAGGGCTGAGAGACTCTTAAGGAAATCATCTTTTCTACATTGATGTAAGAGAAGGTGCCCAAAGGATAATATGTCACCCAACTAAGCCTCCACCTGGTGAAAGATATCCACTTTTAGAATTAAATAACAAAGTTGCTGCTAATGTGAGTCAAGGCGGCTGTCTTACCTGTACAATGTCTTCCACGCAGTGCTGCCTTTAGACACATGAAGGGTGAATGAAGTGATGATGTCATAGATTATTTCTCTGTAGTTTCACATAGCCTCTAAGTCCAAGCAACATGTATCAAGGAGGCCCTGAGAGGACATTGCATGAAGCTATAAAAGTGAGGCTTAGGTCATATTGAATCCCTTAAGATGTTTCAGATGACAGAGCTGTGAGTTATCTGCCAAGGAGAGCTGCACACAGTGAGTAGAAACAGCCTAGAAGAGAGATGTATGTCAACAGCTGCCAAGCTGACAGGGTGGATCCCTTTGCAACTAAAGATACGCAGACTTGGAGGGATGGGAGTGGGTTTCAATCTCTGTCTTGCTTTGTTCCAGAATTTCCTCACTCTGCCTCATTCCTTCCATTTTCAAACAGCACTATATATTCTGTCATTGTACATGAAGGGTTAATGGCCTAAAACAAGGAACCTCAGACAAGCTGAGAAAATCCAAACTCAGCATACCGAATATGAGTCGACATAGAAATGAGAACATCTGCTGACCTCAGGGGTTTGGAATTATAAAGCACACAACCACACACATTCATAGATAAAGCTTTCCTCCTAAAAATTCCCTTCTATGCTGTGTGAGTCCTCAAGCCCCAGCACCTAGGGACACAGTTTCTGCTCCTGTGGAGAAGCTGCCCTTCATTGTTCTAATTAAAGACAATCTACTTATGCTAAGGTCTGTCTCCTCTTTTATTTTCATGTTTCTGTGATCAATCCTGATCTAACACTAGGTTGGAAATGTGTAATTTGCTTTTTGTATTATTATTATTATTTGAATTTTGCAGAAGGTGACAGTTCAGAGATTGCTTTGAGTCTTAAAAGGGATTTTTGGACTTTTAAATAGTGTTGAGACTGTCAGACTTTTTTGAAGTTGGACTAAATGCAGTTTGCATTGTGACGTTGTGAAAGGATTCCTGGAAAGAATCTACTGCTGCAAAGGTTGATTGCTTAAACTGCAGTGATGTGGAGGGGTTGGAATGTTGTAATTTCAGGGCCTCCTTATGATTTATTTGGAGCAATCTTCAGCCTAGTAAATAGCCATTCCTCACTCCCTCTGTGTCAGACCTAACACTCTGTTAAAGAGATAAAAAGAACCTTTGGAATTTATGAACTCAACACAACACCAGTTTTCCTCCACTGAGAGTCGACTTTGAGAGCTTAAGATCTCTGCCCACTTCCTGTTTTCACTCCCTCCGCTTCATGCTTATAGTTGAGTTCTGAACCTTCAGCTTTCTGTTCCTGCCTACATGCCTGTCACTGGTTCCTGCCTACACGTGTTCACTCGTTGCCATGCTTCCCTGCCAAGATGAACTCTTGTCCCTCTGGAGCTGTGTGTTAAAGTAAACTCTCTTCTACACATCACTTTTAGTCATGCTATTCTATCTCAGCAACAGAGAAGTACTAATGCTTTCTGTCCTGCTGTAAGCCTCTTTCCTTATGGTCCAGGGAATCGGAATTATTTGCTTAGGTCACTGAATGTCCTACTGTCAAACCTACTGAAATACTACAGACTAGTAAGAGGATTAACGATCTGTCCACTGACTCCCTGTATGGTTTTGATCGTATATAAAAAAGGCACACTAAACCTCAAGGCTGAACCTTTAAAGCTGGACTAGTAAACCTTGTCTAAAAGAGCTGTTGCAGTGTCCTAATGTCATGAAGCTTTAAAGACTCTCCAGGTACATAATAGGTGATCAATAAATACCACTTACAGCACAAAGAATCCTAAGCAAAAAGCCTCCAGATTTCAATGAGGCTAGGTACAAATAGCCGTTTTGAAAATAAACTTTGAGAATGATTAGAGATCTTTTCTTTGTGGAAATCTATTGAACATAATGGAGTCCTGTCAGTCTTTGGGGTGATAGTATTTAACTTGACATTAAACTTCCTGTCTCCAGTCACCACAAGGACCTAGATACAGCTGCTCATGCTCTTGTGCGTACACCCTCAGCACCTTCACCTGTCACCTGCTGCCAGTTGATCCCCACTCTTCCTACATGTCCGTACCAGAGAGCCCCATGATCGATCATCCGTCTTCACTGAGACTAGGCAGAAGGAAGAAAGTCCGAATGACAGAAAGCAGCAGCAGACTTTCTTGGCTACCGGGCCATTTTTCCTTTAATATGGGGCAATGATTTTCTAAGACTCCACTGGTTCCTTGAAGTGTGGGTATCCAGGGAAGCCTTGAATTCACAGCTAGTGTCTGAAACATCGTAAGATTGGGCCTGGTGCAGGAGATATAAGGACCCTGTCTTTTTCTGTTTCTCTCTTTGTTGCCCAGACTCCGTGACGAAAACAGACCTGTACCATATGCTCCTGTCTCAGTGTTCACCATTGGCCCCAGTGGCGACACCAAGCCACCATCCACTGGGCCCAGTGGGAACTATGAGTCATTACGATTCTGCCAAGCAGTTTACCATTACCCCACCAACACAGTAGCTGTCACTGCTCTATGGGCAGCAAGACCTGAGAGAATAGAACCAATAAATGAGGTGGATTAAAATCTTAGGCAATACCTAACTTCATTCAGAGCACCAGCTGGTTTATACTCTGAGGGGTAAGAAAGGTCACCTGAGTAAAGTCCTCAGGAGTTCAAGCTGTGCACAACCATGAAGACAAGCCGTTGTGGCAAAAGCATGTTTTTCTACAGAGGCGTATGAAGGATCATTTAAACCTCTGAATAACAGCAGCAATCTGAAGTAAACTCACTCCTGTCCCCTACACCTGGAAGGAGCATGAAAACACATCCAAGAACAGTTCTATGTTTTGAAGAAACTGAGGTCACAAGACTCTTGTCTTGTTTTCTAGGAGTGTTCTCACAAGAACTCAGAGTTCTCACAACTCTATTGTTAGACCGTGTTCTGACACATACTGATCAATTTTTTTTTTTGTCTTTGATCCTGTGAGATTGAGGATGATTCAGATGTTTAGATGACAGAGAGATCTTTCTGCAACTAGCTTGGAACCAAGGAACAATGAAAGCAGAAAGAATGAGAACCGTGCTCTTGCCTCTCCAGGAGCTCCGACTTCACGAGCACTTTGAAGCAAGTGGACGCCAGTCCTGGACTCTGCTCTCCTGTCCGTTTTGGCATTTATAAGAGATGCTTGTTATAGGGTTGATATAAAGGTTGCATCGGGGTGTGGAAAATATCGAGATAAGCATTTTGGAGGCCCCTAGGGAATGCCGAGTAAAGTGTCAGCAACTCCCATGGCTCCTGGAAATAATTGGATCCACTGTACACAGTGTTGATGCAATAGGGAATCCTAGCACTAGCGAAGTCTCAAAATCCAAGGCTAGGGCAGTGGCGGCTTCTGCCTTGTTTATGGAATTCTCCTAAAATGACCTTGTCCCCGAATATTTCCTTATAGTTGCACCAACCTGATTGATTGTTACTGGTGCTTGAGGCTAGCATGGGATGGTCTAATTGGCCTTTCAGTCATTTAAAGGCCTTTGCACAGGACAATAAAGTTAGAACTGCAGCTTCAGTCTGGTATTCAGAGGCTGATTCCCGGGATTCTGCCTGCACTCTGTCAACACTCACGTCCCCCTTCCCCTGGTCCCTGATCCCCACATCCTGGTAGTGTACCAGGCTCCAGAAAAACATGTGTCTGATAGCCCATTATCTGTAATAGCTACTGTCATTGTGACTAGACTTCCTGACATGGTTTGAGAATAGAAGTGTAAAGTCTGACCTTACTTTGTAGGATCTAATTGTGGCAATTGCTTTCAATTTTCTCTACATGGCTTTTTTTTCTCCTCTATAACATGAGGTTACAATGTAGAAGTTTTCAAAGGACTCCTGTAGCCCAACACATCTGCTGCAGAGCTTGGAAAAAGTAAATATTCGTTGTTAATATTAGTAAAGAAATATTAGTTGTTTTTAAGCCTCTTCTTACATTTGAAGCATAGAGCTTTTTCTTTCTTTACCATTTGAGAATGTCATATATGCTTTTTGTGCCTTGATCAAATCACCCCTCATTTCTTCTCCTCCAATTATTCCTGTATACCAACCACTTTTCCCTGCCAACTTAATGTGCTCTTTCTTTAAACCCGCTGAGTCCACTTAGATTGCCTGTAAGTGTGTGGATTTAAAACTTTGGAAATCAATCCGGTGCTGTCTCTGAAAATTGGAAATAGTACTACCTCAAGACCCAGCTATACCACTTCTGGGCACATGCCCAAAAGATGCTCTACCATACTGCAAGTATATTTTCTCTTAGTGGCCTTATTCATAACAGCCAGACACTGGAAACAACCTAGATGTCCCTCAACTGAGGAATGGATAAAGAAAATATGGTACATTTACACAATGGTGTATTACTCAGCTATTAAAAATAAGGAAATCATAAAATTCGCAGGCAAATGGATGGGGCTAGAAATGATCATCCTGAGTGAGGTAACTCAGACCCAAAAAGACACACATTGTATGTACTCACTCATAAGCTGCATTAGCCATACAGTACAGGATAATTACACTACTAATCATGGACCCAAAGAAGCTAAGTAACAAGTATGGCCCAAGGGAGAGAGGCCCTCCTTGAATCTCACTCAGATGGGGGGGATAGAACAGACAGTGGAAGAGGAAGTTGAGAGGGTGTAGTGAGGGAAACAAAGGAGGGGACTCAGATCTGGGGAGAGTGTACAAGGGAGGTTTGAGAGGCTGGAGACAAGAAGAAAACTAAGGCAGGGCATCACCAAAACAAGGGGGAGACCTGCGGCAGGGTAGGCTGCAGGGAGGGTGTGGGGATGTCTAGAAGACGTGCAGAGATAATAATAGAGACTGAGTAAATGGCCAACCAATGCCTAGCCCAACCTGACACCCAGCCCATGGGAGAGTGCCAACCCCTGACATCATTAACGATACTCTAATTTGTTTACAGACAGAAACCTAACTTAACCATTCTCTGAGAGCCTCACCCCCCACCCCGCCACCAGCTGATTGAATCAGATGCTGAGACTAACAGCCAAACATCAGGTGGAGCTCAGGGAGTCCTGTGGAAGTGTGGGAGGAAAGAGTAGAAGGACCTAGAGGGGACAAGAACGCTGCATGAAGACCAACAGAGTCAACTATACTAGACCCATGGTGGCCTACAAAGACCGAAGCACCAACTAAAGAGCATGCATGGACTTGACCTAGGCACCCTACCTGTATGTAACCTATGGGTATTTTTATCTTCATATACGTCTTCTAGTCAGTTGAGCAAGTGCTGCCTATGAATAGACTCTGTTGCCTGCTTTCAATCACTTTGCCCTAGCCAGGCTGCCTTGCCTGGACTTAGTGACTGAGGGGAATTCAGTCCTGATGTGATTAGATGTGCTAGGCTGGGTTAGAGGGGGGACTCCCTTTTCTGAAGACAAGGAAAGGGAGAATAGAGTGAAGAGAGTGAGAGGGAGGGACCAGGAGAGGAGGGGGGCTATGATTTCCATATGAAATTTAAAATAAATTTAAGAAATAATTTTTAATTATAACATTTTATTTTATATTAATCAAGGTTATGTACTTTGTATCCCAGCCATAGCCCCCTCCCACATTCCCTCCCTATCCCTCCTTCCCTCCCTCATCTCCTCCCTGCTTCTTTCCAAGTCCATTGATAGGGGAGGACCTCCTCCCCTTCCATTTAACTCTAGCTTATCAGGTCTCCTCAGGAATGGCTGCAATGTCCTCTTGTATGGCCTATCAAGGCTGCTCCTCCCTTGGGGGGCGGGGAGGTCGAAGAACAAGCCATTGAGTTCATGTCCAAAATAGTCCCTGTTCCCCTTACTAGGGTACCCACTTGGATATTGAGCTACCATTTGCTACATACAAGCAGGGGTTCTAGGTTATATCCATACATGGTCCTTGGTTGGAGAGACAGCCTCATAAAAGACCCCTGTGCCATGATATATTTGGTCCTTGTGGAGTTCATGTCCTCTCCAGGTCATACTAACTCCCCCTTCTTTCATATGATTCCCAGCACTCTGCCAAAGGGTTGGTTATGTGTCTTAATATTTGCTTTGATACCCTGCTAGGAAGAATCTTTCCAAGGCCTTCTGTGGTAGGCTCTTGTCCTGTTACTTGTTTTCTCCTACATCCAATGTCCATCCCATTTGACTTTCTAAGTGAGGATTAATCCTCTTACCCCAGGTCCTCTTTCTTGTTTATCTTCTT
>CM053756.1:7384918-7454460 GCA_028658305.1 Pachyuromys duprasi
TTTTATGGCATCCTTGATTTCTTGAATGTTTTGTGTTTGGGACTGTTCTTATTTTAGTTTTTCTTTGAGTGAGGAATCAATTTCAGCAAGTGTATCTTCAGCTCCTGAGATTCTCTCTTCCATCTCTTGCATTCTATTGGTGATGCTTACCTTTGTGGTTCCTGATCTTTTCTCTAAGTTCTCCAGTTCCAGGTTTTTCTCTGTTTGTGTTTTCTTTATAGATTCTAATTCTCTTTTCATCCTTTGCACCATTTCCTTCACCTGATTGAAGGTGGCTCCTATTTTTGTATTTGTTTCCTCTCTATATGTTTCTAATTGTTCCTCTATGTGGGCCATTATATTATTTTGAATTTCTTTGAGAGCTCTGTTTGTTTCCTCTTTTTGTTCCTGAGTTAACTGGATAATCATAGCTTTAAGTTCATTTTCCTGAGTTTCTCCTGAATTAAAATATCCATTAGTTTTTGGTGTTTCTGGTTGTGCCATGGTGTCTTGATTTTTGTTGGGTGAGTTCTTATGTCGACCTTTCGTCATTGCTTATATATAATCTTCACTGTTTCTTCTTGAAGTCTGCCCTTTGGACTGGAACTGTCTTATTCTGGTCTCTGAAGAATTCTTCAGGAAGATCAGTGGGGACCAGCGTTTTGAGAGTGTGTGTTGTTGTTTCAGTTGTTCCTGTGGGAGAAGAAGTTGCTGGACAGAATTGTGTGTTTGTGTGTGTGTTTGTGTGTGTGCACATGAGCGCTGGTGCAGGGATGTTTGTCTTGAAAGGGAGTGCTAGGGTGTGTAGCTGCTTGGGATATATGGGTTGGGAGCAAGTGCGGGAGGGGATGTGGATGCTAGGGCAGTTAGCAAGCGCAGATTGTGGGTTTAACGCGCCTGCGCAGGTTTCCTGAATACCCCGTGGTCTACAGTCTGTGGCAGGGTCAGCAGGCTGGACTCTGAGATCTGTGGCTGGTGCTGTGGGTGGGACACGTATTCAGTTGTGGACTCTTTGAACCTGGCCCTGAGTTCTACGCTGGAAGCTGGAAGCCCAGCAGGCTGCACTCTGCTCCCTGAGTTGGGAAGCACTATCTGCTTCCTCAGCAGCTACCCCTCAGACAAGGTTGTGGGGGAGTGCCAGAGATCTGTGCTTGGAGCATGCAGCCTGTGCTCCTTGCAAATTGCTGTGTGCACTGCGGGCTGCCTCCTCTGCTTCACTGCCAGTTGGGGTACCTCCGCTGCTGCCTTCCTGCTGGCTGCAGTATCTCCCCCTCTTCCTCTGCTGCAGGCCCTCCCTTCTCCCTGGGCTCCTCGTATGGTAAGAAAATATTTTTAAAAATCCATCTACTGGGTCATGGGCAGCCTCTCAGGGGCTGCATCTCTGAAGAAAACTGACTTTCTTTCTCCCAGCAGCCATCAGTTGCCCATGGCACCTCAGCGAGGGTGGCGTTTTGTTAGCCCCTCTGCATCCATACTGAATTTGAGCTGGGTCAATCTTGTGCAGGTCTTGTGCGTAGAGATATCCACTGTGAGTTCAGAAGACTGTATTTCTGATCCCAGCTCCTCACCTAAGCAGCCAAGCACTCTTGGGCTCTACACCTGCCTGCTCACAGATGGCATTGGGTTGCATGGCATAGTGACCTAATTCACAGAGGACATTGGGTTGGATGGCATAGTGACTTAATTCACAAGCTGCGCTGCTCCATGGAGACCAGATCAGATGGGTCAAAGTAGGATGAAATCTTGTAGGTGGGGTTGTTCCTAGCAGTAAGCCTTGCACTTGGAGCTTCTCACTGCCAGCATAGGCCTCAGTCTCAGCCATACGCCATTGGAAACCTGGCTCTGGGCAGATCTGCCTTTTTGGCTCACTCATCCCTACTCTCTTCTCCCAGCAAGAACAAAATAGTGACATCTAAAAAAAAATCTCTGTTATTCATTCTACTTCTGCAGAAAAAGAAAATGTTTTTCAACCAAGTAGAGCCACATAATTGTGTGACAGTACTCAGACAAGGTGAGGCACACAGCTCTTGTCTTCAGGAGAATGTGCCACCTAAACATGGGGCTATTTTTCCAACACACACACATGCACACACAGTTTTCAAATCTTTGGTTCTGTAACTTGAAAGCCTTCATATTTAGTACCCCAGGGAGGTAATTAAAACTAGAAAGGTATTTATTCAGGTGAGAAATAGAGAGGGCTGGAAGCTTGAACAGGAATGTTTTCCCTGGACTTGAGCTTCCCAGAACAAAGATTGCCAGAGGCTGCCCTCCCAGGACCCTAGAGCCAGCAGCTCCCATAACAGAGAGCCTGAAGCCACAGTCCCACAACAATGCTTGTCCTCTGTGATGTGGCACTGGTCACCATCAGATCAACAGTATCTCCTGCCCCAGAAAGCCCAGCTGCCCCTTGGATCCACACAGGAATCCTCCAGTGCATGTTTGTGCTATTGCAAGCAAATGCACTGGGCTCTGAGAAACAAAGTGTCTGGGTCCGTTACTTCTCCCTGCTGAGTTTCCTGTCAGTGGCTACAACATGAAGATACTCACATCCTCCCACTGACACACGCAGATGTGCACAAACAGGTACACAGACACACTCAAAGAGACACAGTAGCATAATTCATAAATACATAAATGTACACACAAATACATCATACCGTACCATATACAGACACACTGAAATGCACATAGAAGTACACATGCCACACATGTGGGCACAAAAATATACAAATGGTTGTATATACACAAACATACATAGATACATACATAGACCAAAGTATAAAGACACATATATGTAGAAATATTCTTAGATACCTGTGCATGTGTGCACACACACACATAAGCACAGACACACACACACATACATACAGATACAAACAAAGAGAGAGAGAAGAGAGATGAGAAAGAGAGAGAGGCAAAGATTTGGGGTATCAAGGAAAAAAAATTGTTCACGTGATAACATCTGTCCACAGCTCAGAGAATGACAAGCTAGAATCCAGATGTTTGCTGTCCTCGGCACAGCCACTGTCCCCTCTCAGTGTAGACATCCTATTTCCTGATCTAGGTTTAGAATGGGAGTTGGAGATGTGATGTGAGAAAGGTGATGTGAGAAAAGATTTGATGATTTAGATCTATTCCCATCTGCACATCGCCAGTTAAAGCCACCATATCCTCATGGGTCTCATGAAACGCCCACCCTGATGTCCACAGACAACAGGGGCCCATTCGCAAGCTCACAGTTACTGCTGCCCATGCTGAAGGATGTCAGCAGCTTACTTTACCACTCCCTGTTCATGAGCAAAGCATGGTGAGTGGTGAGTGACACACGATTATTTTGGTCTACCTGCAGTCTCCCTAACATGTCTGTAGCTGATCTGGTGTTGTCTGGCCATGACACAAGACCTTCAGAATGTGCAAACACAGCAAACCATTAGCTTCAACAAACACAGAGATTAAGACAGGAACTCCAAAAGGAGACCAACATAGCCATAAAAACTGAGCCCTGGGGGCCCTGAGGAGAATGAGACCCCAACCAAGGACAATGCATGGAGAGGACATAAAACCTCAGCTCAAATAGCCCATAGATTCTGTCTCCAAGTGGAGTCCCTAGTAAGAGAGCAGAGACTTTCTCTCGCATGAATTCAGTGGTAGGCTCTCTGATCACCTCCCCCTGAGGGAAGGCATGCAGCCTTGCCAGGCCACAGAGGAAGACAGTGCAGCCAGTCCTGATGAGACCTGATAGGCTAGGGTCAGATGGAAGGGAAGGAAGACCTCCCCTATCAGTGGGCTGGGGGAGGGGCATAGGGGGAGAAGAGGGAGGGAGAGTAGGATTGGGAGGAGACAAGGGAGGGGGCTATAGCTGGGATACAAATTGAATAAACTGTGATAAATAATAATAAATAAATAAAATAATAATAATGTCTTCAGATAGCAGCTCAAACCCACAGTGGAGATTTCTCAGCTTTTCCACAGTCTACTGACCGTCCTAGCAAATGTACTGATTTAGGGTTTTCTTTTGCTCTGTGCCCGTTAAAACTTGATGTGGCCAGGTGAGTACTGGGGCCATTGAGGTGGCAGTAGTCTCCAGGACAATATATTTGTGTCCTCCCCTGCTTCCTCACCATAGCGGTCCACACCAAAGAAGCATGACCAGCAGCAAGCAATTATTTCTTGTGCAGCAGACCAACTGGGAGTCCTCCAATCCAATCAGACTCAGTGCTGACTCTATCTACCTGGTAATAGCAACAGGTGACATTCCCAAGTCTGCCCTCCGACAGGCACAGCACCAAGCGTGTGGGCTTCGAGAACTTCCGATCTGCTAGCTACAGCTGGCTTCTCAGTTCACGAAGTAGCCAGACTTAACCACAGAATTTAGCGGGGGGAAAAATTATAGGTAAACTTATCAGTTTATAAAGGCTATTGTGAGCCTGGGGTTAAGTGTTAACCAAACAAACACGAGCATCTGAGTTCTGTCTGGCAAGACATCCCTTTACCTGACTTGGACCGCTGTATTCCTATGAAGCCCACACTCCAGCTGTCCCAACCTGGCGGATTCTCTCTCCTCCTTTCTTCAGTTTCCAGTGACTCAGAGCTCTGAGCTTGTGATCGAAGGCCAAGAGTCTTGCCACAAACACTGGGCCGGCAGTGAGAACAAGGGCTCCCTGCTCTGCAGTTTTCCTGTTTCTGCATTCTGGGTGGAAGAAATCCCTGCCTCTGTGAGATCCTGACACTTCACATATGGCTTCATCCCGTGCACTCCAGTGTTGCTTCGTCCATATGTGGTGTTAACTTCTTACACACTTTAAAAGTTACATTTATTCATTTACTTATTCAGTGTGTGTGTGTGTGTGTGTGTGTGTGTGTGTGTGTACATGACACAGCATGCATGTGCAAATCAGAGGCATTGGGTCCCAGGGATCAAACTCAAGTTGTCAAGCTTGTCAGCAAGTACCACCTCACTGGCCTTATTGCTAACTTTTTATGGAGAAATGTGGATAATAAATGTTTATTCGTTGGGTGTAGTGACACATGCCTTTAAGCCCAGCACTCTGTGAGGCAGAGGCAGGTGGATTGATGTGAGTTTGAGATCAGTCTGTTCTAAAAAGTGAGTCTAGGACAGCCAAGGCTACACAGAGAAACCCTAGACTAAAGAAATTATTCCATTCACGTTTTGCTTGGTTAATCAATGAGTTTCATTGGGGTCACTTACATAGCGTGGGGGAGGGTGTCTAACACTCCCCTCTCCTTCCAGAATGGAGCATCACAGACCTGTACTTGAGGATCCTCGCCGGTACCCACAGGAGCTCTGGTTATGACTACAGTGGCCTCTGTTCTAGGACGGTGCTGCACACCGCACTATGATTCTTGCAAATGGAGATGGAGATGCTCTTCCATTCAGTGCCTCTCCCTAGATGACAGGAGTTTTCTTTCAGAGTGATACACAAAAGAATTTTATAACCACCACCCCCTAGATTTGATGTCTTGGGAGAAGTGAAAGATCCAATTATTTACATTGGGATGCATCTTGCCTCTGGGCAGCTATTGTCCATTTGTGGGTGAGGGTAATCCTACATCAGAATCAACTGCAGAGGCTGCTAGAACAAGATTCCCAGCAGGTGGGGTGGGGGCAGGTAAACTCCCAGATGAAGCTGCCTTGGCTGATCTGGATCTGAGGACAACTGGCTGAAGGCTGCACTTCTCCTGTGCCCTCTTTCACTGCAGCGCCATCTTCCTCTGTGAGTGTTATTCTTGGGAACATTGCTCAGGCTCCCCATGCTTTATGCACTCCGACCCTGTCTCCTAGATGATCACTGGACCGGTCTCAAAGTCTCCCTGTCTCCCACCAGCCCCTCTCACCTTTCTTCAGTGAGCACCCTCAGCAGCCTCGGTCTTTCTATCTGTCCCATATTTCACAGTGAGGTCGCCAGATTTTCAGAGGTTTTTCTAATTTCCCAAATGCCACAGGACTGTAGGATGTCTCAGTCCTCGCCATCGTACAGGAAAGACCATACAGCCCAAAGAATGGTGAAGAGATGGGGAAGCCAGCGTTTATGTGATGGACATGTAGAAAGATGCAGCCACTTTGGGCATTTGAAGGAATGGGAAGTTGGAGCAGTTGGTACCAACTGTACCTGTCACGAAGCTGAGTTCAGATCTCCAACATATCTAGGTCCAGTGATGGGAGTATAGAAAGGACAAATCCATGGGCCAGCAAGCCTAGCTGAATTTATGAGCTCCAGGTTCCAGGAGATCTTCCCTCCAGAGAAGCAAAGTGGAGAATGAACAAGGTAATTGACATTGTTCTCTGGTCTCTATTTGTACAAGAACACACATGTGTACATGCATTATCATACATGTATTGCATACATTAACACATAATATACCATACATAGACACATGGGCACATATACACGGAAACATACAAAAAAGGAGGAACGTGGTGGTTCTCAGAGCTAAGTGTTCACCTATACAAACCCCCAGAAGTTTGCTTTCTCGTGGCATTACCCACTAAGTGCAGGGTGCTGAGTTAATTTTTGATTTCAGAAAATAAACCTATTTTTGTTTAAGTTTAATGCAATAAAATATTACGTGCACCATAACTGCACTAAAAATTACTCTTTATCTGTAATTAAAATCTGTTTTGTATTTTTATTTGCTATACCTAGAAACCTTAATTTTATTGAGGAAAAATAAAACTTCACACAAACACCTTATATGGGCCGGAGGACATAGTTCAGTTGCTTGGTAAATACCAGCTTTCTAAGACTGAGCATCTGAGTACCATCCTGGAATTTACATTAAAAAGCCATATATGATAGTGATGCTTGTATGACAGGGCTGCAGAGGTGGAATTAGACAGATGACTGCAGCTCACTGATCAGCAAGCATGGAGCAGTGGGTGAATTTAAGGGTAGTAAGAGATCATGTCTCAAACCAAGGCATATAGTAGATAAGGAGCAATAGCAAAGGAACATCCTAATACACAGGGGCACTTTACACACACACACACACACACACACACAGTTATATAATGATTATTCTGATCATATTATACAAAACAAACTAAACGAATCCCAAAAGCAGCACAGGTGTCCATCAAGGTGCCATAGAATCAGACAAGTCCAGGATCACACAAGGTTTAATTTGTGAGATGGAATGTGGACCCTGGTGGCCAGTGGCTCCCCGGGTTTGGGCCCAAGGTGGGGGTTATCTAGTAATCAGGACATGAATGGCTTTAGCTAAGCCAGAACATGCCTGGCTTATCAGAAGCTCGTATCAGGGATAGCAAACCTGTTACCAGGCACGATGGAGCCAATGTCCAGTTGCAAAGCCCCCTCTACCATTCCATGGTTTCCTTTATTGTTTTAGTGAGTTTGGGAAATGTTTGGTGACACAGACCAGGGGTCCTCAGGGCTGGTGATTGAGCCAAGCAGCTTACATAAAAGAGACAAACCAAGGACACACGCAGCAATGTGAATGAATCTCGGAAACACACAATACTGAATGAAAACTCCTTATTCAGAAGAATGCATAATGTGGAACTCGTGTGTGTGTGTGTGTGTGTGTGCGTGTGTGTTATAGTCAGGTAAACCACTTTAGGTATCCTTAATCAGTGCCATCCACTTTGTCATTTGAGACAGGGTCTCTCATTGATCCAAGGATTGTAGCACTATCTAGGCTGGCTTGCCAGCAAACCCCACTGCTGGGACTATACATAGGTGCCATCATTTGCTGTTTCTACCTGGGTTCTGGGGACTGAACTCAAACCCACATGCCTGCATGTCAAGCACATCCCAAACTCAGCCATCTCCCAAGCCCTGTGTAAGTGATTCTTACCTTGGAACTCCCAGAGCACGCAGACCATTCCCATTTCTTCTGCAGAGACAGAGCAGGAGGGAAGCCTGTGGACTTGAGGTGGAGGGCAGGCTGTTCTACCTGAGGTGGAAGGCAGGGCGTTCTACCTGAGGTGGCTCACTTTCTAAGTCTTAATGAAGGCTGTTGATACACAGGCATGTGCTTATTCCAAGATGAGGGCAGTGGTTCTTTTAGGCCTGTGCATTGCCCATGTGGAGAACAACCACATACATAATAGGTTAAGAACACGCTGAAGTATCTGCATGCCTGTGTGGCCAGGGAACTGTGTGGCCCAGGAGCTGGCTTGAAGCAAGAGCGAGATCCTCTTGGGACCAGTAGGAGTATATGATCCCTTCCTGCGCTGGACCTGCACATCCTGGCACATCTCTGCCACCCTTGAGGTGGTCATGTAGCCTGGAGGACAGGTTACCAGCTAAACTTTCTCTCTCCTTACAAGGTCTTGTCCAGCAAGCACCCAGAATTCTTTCTCATGCAAACAAAGCATTCCTAGCACCTTGAAGTACACTCACTCTAAAAGTCTTTACTCGCTCCCCAAGGTTTTTGTTCCCTCCCTCTCCCCAAATTGAATGAGCTGTCTCAGTTAAGCCTGCCTCCCAAGAAGTCTGATTCTCACGTGCTCACTGCCGAATGAGGTCTCCATCTCCTGGCCATTCCTGCCTTGCCCCTCCTCCCAAGAGTCACCAGTTGTGTTCATGGGTGGGCACACCATTAGGGGTGGCAGAGCAGAGTCAGGAATGGCATGTGCCAAGCTTCTTTTGCAAAGAATAAGAAATAAAAAATAAATAATGTAGACAGAAGATAGATGAACAATGGTTTGAAACCGCACAGCCCTCACTGTGGGTTCACGCATCAAGTGCTAGGTCTCCGCTGCTCAGCTCGGCTCCTCTACATTCTCTCCGGCTTTGTGTTAGAAAGGTTTTGTACCAAAAGTTGGAAAATGGAGTCAGCAATCACAAAGCATGCCCTCAACCCCATTAAAATTTATAGCAATAAATCAGAAACCCGAGAAGCCCTTTCTACACAGAATGTATAGAGTGTGGGGACCTCTGCTCAGAACCTCAGCTTTTCATATTCGATACATAGAGGTTTGTGTAAAGGTGAAGGGATTTGGCTTCTTCTAATTGTGTGTTCTGCACTGTGATTAACTCTCGTGTCAAACAGATGTGAGGCAAAAGGCATCTTCCTCCTGTCTCACACAGCTCATGGGGGCTGAATGGACCCTACAATCACTTCCCGAGACCTTTATGGTCTGCAAAGGTAAGTCTACATCTCACTTCCAGCCCTCCTTGACTGGCTGGGTAAACACGGTGACGTCATAGATGCCTGAGTGTTCAGCCTCAGGGTTCAGAAGATGAACAAGGCTAAGCAATGTTTTGACTTTAACAAGGAAGGGGGAACGATTTCTTTTTGCATGGGTTTGCTCGTGTTTGCATGTACAGGAGCACCTTTGTGTGGGTGTGTGTGCACGTGCTCATAGAGGCCAGAAGATGACATCAGGTATCTTCCCTGATTGCTCCCCCCCCCCCCGTGCCACCTTTATTGACGAATCATCTCCCGCTGAGGGCAGGGCTCATCAATTCAAGCTACTGTGGCCAGCTGCCTGTCTCAGGGAACCCATCACTGCCTCCTGAGTCCTGCTAGCACAGGTGGCAGCCACACCTGCCTGAATTTTATGTGGGTTCTGGGCATCACACTCTGATGTGCATGCTCTCGTGACGAATGTTGAATCCACTGAGGCATTTTTACCAGCCTCAGAAAACGACTTTTTATGGAATTCAAGTGTGCCAAGTGCAAGCTTTATAAGCCAGAAAGTCACACTAATGCGACAGACTGTAGCTAGGGAAATCAGCCAGAAACACTGCGTTGAGATTTATTTTCAGTACGCGCCAAACCAAATGCCCGTGCTCATTACACAGATGTGTGTGATAAATTCGGTGCTATGGCACACTGTCACTCCCCTAGAACTGACTCCTGCCAGGAGGGATGTGGTAGTCCCTTCCCTGAGATCCTCTCTAGGGCTGGCTCATCACCACAGAGGCCAGAATGGAGATGAGGGACCTCATGGTGCTCTATTGGTCAGATCTTGTTCCCTTCTTCTCCTTCTCCTCCACGGCTGCATTTACAGGACATAACGAGGCCACATGCGATTGCTCATCATGCCGTTGCCATCCACAGCGGCAAAGTCCAGTTCCGCTGGGACCAGGTCAGGGGGGACAGACCTGGGCACAGTGTGTGCCTGAAAGCTACACCCTGAAAGGCTCAGGGATTGAGATAACTGGGGTGGTGAGGGAATGAAAAAGGAAAAAAAAAAAGACAGACACAGAAAAGCTGGGAACAGATGGTCTGGGCTCTCAGATGAAAAAAAAAAACCTCCCCCTTTCTTCCCATTCCAAGAAACTCAGTGTGTTTATTGTAACCCCAAGGAGGCAGGGCTTCTGCCTACAACTGAAAAGGGAAGAAGGGTTGTTTTCTGTGCAGATAAACAGGAGGCAGGGTCATTACATGCAGGTGACAAAGGAGGCTGGCATAGCTAATCTCAGCAGGAGCAGTCTTCAGGAGAAGAAAGCTAGGGAGGACCAATTTTTTTTTTTGCATATATTGCCAACACCCACAGCTGGTCAGAAGGAAGGCTGTGTCGTCTTTCTGAGCTTCACCTGGTAAAGACTTGACTATTCCCACCCACGGGGCTGAGGCATTAGTCATTGACAAGACTGTGCCCATGTCCCTCAGAACTTCACTCACTCACTCCACATGAACTCTGCTCACAGCGCCATGGCTCCTGCGTTCTAAACATCTCACCCACTCTCCACCACCGAGACATGACTGCCACAGAACCCATGAACAGCATCTGTACCCAACACGCCTGGCTCCCTCCTTCCCGCCCATCACAGCCACAGTGTCGGGCAGCTTGTTCACTGGGGGTGTGTTGGCTTGGATTCCAGTCATGACTTTGGCACTCTCCATCATCACCTGTGCTGTGTGGGAAGAAGTTTCTATCCCGTGTTATTGAACGAGGGCAGAGCGGGAAAGGATGCAGGCAGTCATGGTAGATAACAAGTAGATCAGTGAAAGCCAGATTTCCAGGATGCCAACAACACAGCTGACGTCATTACCAAACCCCTGCCATGTGACAGTCAGCTGCCCAATGGCCTGCACTCACCATCTCACTCATCCTCACAGAAGATCCATGAGAGCTTCTTGGAGGAAGCTCCCTGCGTATCCTATGGGCACAGTCACCACCGGTTCATACCTGACATGTGGAGGCAGAAGCAGATATGTAGGCATAGGGCATTCTCCCTTCAAGGTTTGCTTAGCGCCTTTATGCCTTGGGCTCCCTGGTACTGGTCCTGCTCAAAGGAGGAGGGGACTGAGGGCTTTGATCCGATCTGGGACTTTGTTAAGGAGACTACTCACCCCCATCCCTACCACTGCCAGATGGCATTCAGTGTCCACCTGTGTGGCTTCTTCTAACTAGCAGAGAGAATTGTCCAGAGTGGTTAGGAACAAGGAACTTGACTCTGAAAGGGTAAGCAGCATGACTAGGAGCCTGTGGTGTTTCAAGGTGTTCTAAGACAATGTCCTATAAACAGAAGCATTCCGTTCAGGGGGTGCAGAAGGGAGGGGTTAGCTCAGCAAGTGAAGGCACTCACTGCCAAGTCTGATGACCAGGGATTAATACCCAGGACCTACATGGTCAAAGGAGAGGACTGACTCCCACGGGCTATCTTCTGACCTCCACATAAGCACAATGTATGGCGGTTAGAATAAAAATGGTTCTCCTAGGCTCATATATTTGACTGTTTAGTCATGTATGTTGAGAAGGATTAGGAGATGTGGCCTTCTTGGAGGAAGTGTGTTATTAGGAATGGGCTTTGAGACTCCAAAAGCCCAAGCTAGACACAGTGGCTTTCCCTTCCTGCCTGTGGATCCAGATGTAGAACTCTCCGCTACTTTCTCCTTCAGCACCATGTCTGCCTGCCACATGCTCTTTACCATAATGATAATGTACCAAACCTTTGAAGCTGTAAGTAAATCCCAGTTAAATGCTTCATTTTGTAAGAGTTGCTGTGGCCATGGTGTTTTGCTTTTGTGTTTTTCTTTTCTTTTCTTTTCTTACAGCAATAGGACAGTGACTAAGACACACAACACCAACAGCACAGGATCTAAGAGCAACAATCAATTAACGGGACCTCATGAAACTGAAAAGCAAAGGATACTGTCCGCAGAACAAAACAACAGCCTACAGATTGGGAAAGGATCTTCACCAACCCTATATCTGACAGAGGGCTAATATCCAGAATATATAAAGAACTCAAGAAGTTAAACAGCAACAAATCAAGTAATCCAATTTAAAAAATGGGGTACAGAGCTAAACAGAGAATTCTCAATAGAGGAATATCAAATGGCAGAGAAACACTTAAAAAATGTTCAACATCCTTAGCCATCAGGGAAATGCAAATTAAAAAGACCCTGAGATTTCACCTTATACCCATCAGAATGGCTAAGATCAAGAATTCAAGTGACAACACATGCTGGAAAGGATGTGGAGAAAGGGGAACCCTCCTCCATTGCTGGTGGGAATGTAAACTTGTACAACCACTCTGGAAATCAATCTGGCAGTTTCTCAGACAATTAGGAATAGGGCTACCTCAAGATCCAGCTCTACCACTCCTAGGCATATATCCAAAAGATGCTCAAGTATACAACAAGGACATTTGCTCAACCATGTTTGTAGCAGCTTTATTTGTAATAGCCAGAAGCTAGAAAGAACCCAGATGTCCCTCAGTGGAGGAATGGATACAGAAATTGTGGTACATTTACACAATGGAATACTACTCAGCAATTAAAGACAAGGAACTCACGAAATTTGCAGGCAAATGGTGGAAACTAGAAAAGATCATCCCAGAAGCAGAAAGACATACAGGGTACATACTCACTTATAAGTGGATATTAGACATATAATACAGGATAAACATACTAAAATATGCACACCTAAAGAAGCTAATCAAGTAGAAGGACTCTGGGTAAGATGTTCAATCCTCAGAAAGGCAAATGGGACTGAAATCGGAAGAGGGAGAAAACAGGAAACAAGACAGGAGCCTACCATAATGGACCTCTGAAAGACTCTACCTTGCAGGGTATCAAAGCAGATGCTGAGACCCATAGCCAAACTTTGGGCAGAGTGCAGGGAATCTTATGAAAGAAGGGAGAGATACAAAGACCTGGAGGGGACAAAAGCCACACAAGGAGAGCAACACAACCAAAAAACCTGGACACAGGGGTGTTTTCTGAGACTGATATGTCAACCAAGGACCATGCATGGAGATAACTAACCTAAAACCCCGGCACAGCTGTAGCCCATGGCAGTTCAGTGTCCAAGTATTGGGAACAGGGACTGTCTCTGACATGAACTCAGTGGCCTGCTTTTTGATCACCTCTGCCTCAGGGGGGTGCAGCCTTACCAGGCCACAGAGGAAGACAATGCAGCCACTCCTGATAAGACCTGATAGAGTAGGATCAGATGGAAGGGGATGTGGACCTACCTTATCAATGGACTTGAGGAGGGGCATGGGTGGAGAAGAGGGAGGGAGGGTGGGATTGGGAGAGGACTTGGGAGGGGGGCTACAGGTGGGATACAAAGTGAATAAACTGTAATTAATAAAAATTAAATTTAAAAATATTAAAAGAAAGAAAGAATAGGTCATCCATTTACAATGTGGTGATATTGGCATCTATTGTTAACCTCAGTGGCTCTAGTTAAGACATTTTAATGTTAATAATTTTGTATTGAATGAATACATCATAATTCATGTGTTTTAGAGCAGATGACAAAGGCACTGGGTGCCAACTGTCTTGTCAGTAGTCAAGGCCCAAAGCCCAGACTTTGGTGGTGGCCCACTGGAGAATTCAGTTCACACCCATCTTCCTCTTTTAGCTATTGCCTCATTTTTATTATTTAACATTGTATACATGTGGGATTTTTGTGCAGAATCATATAATGAACATTGCCAGCTCTGAGAAGGTTTAATATGTTGTCTATTAGCTTCAGGTTTTTAAGAAATGAGTAATGTAAAGGGCCATAAAGGCCTGCAAGGGCATTGCGGTCTCATCCCAGGCTTGAAAACACATGGATGCAGTTTATGTCAAATGCCAACAAATAACTTTCTCTCTTTGGGCTGAAATATATCTCAGTGACAGAGCACTTGCCTAACAAGGATGAGGCACTAGATTCACTCTCTGGCCTGGTGTGTGTGTGTGTGTGTGTGTGTGTGTGTGTGTGTCTGTGTGTGTGTCTGTGTGTGTGAGAGAGAGATAGAGAGACAGAGAGACATAGTAAGCACTCCAACACAACTTTCCACATTCACCATATAGAAACCTTTGTAATTTAAGTATATTTATAGACATGCTGCGTAGAAATCTGTAAACTTTGACATTTGTCTATTATTCAGCCTGGCAGCTCTGGTCAATAAACTTTCACCTAAATAACTTTCTATTGAATAACTACACCCTGGTTTATCATGCTTTAGAAGAATCTTTCTACTGCATTGATTTACGTATGTGTGCACGTGTGGGGTGACAGGTGAGCTGCAGTGCGCGGAGACATTAGAAGACATCACGTGGTTGTCAGTTCTCACCCTCCATCAGGCGGAGAGCAAGCTCGGGTGCTCCGGTGGCAGGGTCTTCACCTGATGAGCCGTTCCAGCAGTCTATTCATACCCTTTTAATGTTCATGTCCAGTTGGGGTATACCTAACTACCCCTGGTATATTCCTGCAAGTGACCACAGTCTTCAATCACAGCCCTGGTGTTCTGGGAGACTGCAGAAGCTTCAAGAAGTGCTTCAAGAAGCAGCAGGTGGGAAGCTTTAGGCCAGCGAAGGAGTAGTGTCTTTGAAAGAGGTACTAGTATTGTCTCTAACTCCTTCATCTCTCCACTCTGCCCCTCTCAACACACACTGTCCTGACAGTTTATTCCTATTGTTGATTTTCTTGCTCATTGGCTCTCCAGGTCCTGTGCTGAACTGCTTTGCTTCCTCGCGTCCTGTGTCTGGACGGTGATAGTTTCCACTGGTAAACTTTAGAACTCTTCATCTGGCATGTTCCCCGTTTCAGTACCTTTGAGTTCTGTGGTGGAGGAGTTGTGATATTTTGGACAAACCCTGGTATCCTAACGTGTCATGTTCCTTGTGGTTTTGGATTGCCATTCACGCATCTGTTGTCTTGCACACCTCTTCCAGCATCGTTAGGAAACCTCACATCACTGAACACTCCATTTCCTCTCTGTCTCTCTTTAAAGTCTGTGTTTCTTATTCTGACTCCCTCATGGAGGCAGCTTTCAGTCTGCCATTTCACCCAGGAATCTAAAGACACATAAAAGGTGACTTACTACATAATTTTCCATTTAGAAGAAGAAAAAAATGTTTTACATACTAAGTCTTTACTGTGACCAACATGGAAAGCAACATGCTAATATAAGAAAAATTTACTAGAAAATAAGGAACTTTCTTGGGTTGTGCACGGATATATTTTTAAAATTATATTAAAATAGTTGTATATTTGCTTACATTAAAAATTTTTATTATGTGTGTATACGCCATGCTGTATTTGTAGAGGTCAGAGGACACCTCTCAGATATAGTTTTTCTCCTTCCACTGCACGGGTTCCAGGGATTGAATGTCGGTCCTCAGGCTTGTCAGCAAGAGTCTTTACATGATACCCTATCTCATTAGCCCCATTTGCTTAAAAAAGGAATAATGTTCCTTCGTAAATATAACCCATATTTTCTTTGTGCATTTGTATATCAATGAATACTTGGTTTTCCTGTTATCTTGGGAAAAGAAATTCTGTTGGTTTCAGCAACATGAGTAAAACTGCAAGATATTGTGTTAATTAAAGTAATTCAGTTGAAGAACAAGTAGTACAGTATTCCATGATCAGATTTATAGAGGCAGAGACTAGAATAGTGGTCACCAAGGGCTGGGGGTCCCAAAGGGGGAAATGGGTGCTTGGTCACTTGGTATGAAGTCTTAGTATGTGAGGTGAACAGGTTCTAGACAGGATCAGCGGAGAGCCTGGGTCAGCTCCTTTTCTAGCACTAAGGTAACACATCTGACAAAGCCCCTCAAAGGAGGAGGTTCTTTTGGCCTATTGCTGGAAGCTGAATCCCATCATGTCAGGGAGGTCATGGGGACAAGAGCCTGAGAGAGCTAGTCACATTGTATCTTCAGTCAAGAAACAGAGAGAAATGAACGTTACTGTTCAGCTCACTTTCTCCTGTTTATTCCGTCCAGGACCCTATCCCGTGGGATGGCGCCAGCTACAACTAGAGTGGATCTTCCCATCCCAATCACTGGAATCAAGATAATCTCTCATGGGCATGCCCAGAGATGTAGCAGAGGCTCAATGTAGCACCACTGTCCCGACAAGAGTAAGAAGCTGCACAGACTTGTTAGGACTGTTGGTTCCACAAGTGATGTTTACACCATGTACACAAAAAGGAGCATGGTTGATTTTGGAAGTGATGGATGTACTCACCTTGTTTAGACGACAACTTCTTGTGAATATGTATAATACCAAAGCCATCAAACTGTACACACCAAATGTTAAAGTTTCTGCATGTCATTTATACAGCAGGGAAGTTGTTAACAATTTCTATAAATTCACGATCTGTTTTCTTTGAAGTAACTCAGTTACTGAGATATTTTTGTAGGAGATTTTCCTTACATTTTGGACATGTAATTTACTTCTTGTAAACCTGCTAATGCTTGTGTTGGCTAATTGAAGATTCTGCCACTTAAAGATAGAAAGTCCAGGTTTCTTAAGTCTTTCTGAACACAAGTACTTTATCATTTGTCCTCCAGGAAGCGTCTTCATCCACCATGGCACAGTCCCCTTAAAATATATCTCGCTGATATTTACATAGCTATGCTAGTTTTTTTTTTAATTTTTAAGAGCTTGTCATTAATTTTGTTTTCTTTCATTTTAATTCTGTGTGCATATATTAAGTGTGTGCTTGTGTCTGAGGAAGCCAGAAGCACCCCATCCCTCTGGACCTAGAGTGATATGTAGTTGTGTGTCTCACATGGATGCTGGGAGCGGTGACACTGAGTTGTAAGCTCTCCTAATTGCTGAAGCATCTTTTCCACTCTACTATGCTGGTTTTTATTAAGACTTAATATGAATATGGTTTCCCACCAGTTTCTTATGGCCTTTCTTTGTGTCCTTACATTGTATGTGTGTTTCTCCTAAAACTAACAGAGTTTCATTCTGTTTTGATATACAATTCAAGAAGGAATGTTCTGTAAGTATAAAGTAATACTAATCCATCTTTTCTTTAGTGTTGGTGCAGTTTAGCACTGTTTGCATACCTATTTAATTTGGGGCTGTTTTCCCTGGAGTCTCTGAGATTTTTGCTCTGTCTCTTAGCCTATGCTCCGAGATAACTATCTCCTCCTTCCAATGACTGCAGGCTGCTCAGTCACTCCTCATAAGTGGGGCACACTCCATTCTGATTGGCCAGCCAGAGCTGCAGAGTGAGCACATTCTCAGATACTCAGCCTTACTTTCTTCCTATAGGAGAGAACATTGGTTAAGCTTGCAGCTGTTCTGAAGGTGAAAGCCTGTGTTCTGCCCTGGCCAACAGGGACAGGCTGTGCTTCTGAGTCTACTTGACGTTGTAGTCCAACTGGGTCACAGCATCCTGCTTTATCTATCGCTCGGAATACCTGAACTGTATCTTATAATTTAATCCATCTGCATGTCTCAACTGTAAGTAAATTACAAAAACCAAACCTGTCAATACAGAAACTGTTTTTTTTTTTTCAGAAAGCATTCATGGAAAGTGAGATTTGCCTAAATTATCGCAAAATCAACTTTTCTTTTCCCTCAAAGTTCAAAGCTAATATTTCAGCTAATTTTTTTGTCTCCCTCCTCAATGTCCTACTTCTTACTCATTCTTCCTACGATGAGCAGGAAATGCTGAGGCAAAAACCAGGGAAGAGATGTGGGTGGCACGCTGCAATGTTTTCAGCAACAAGAGACAGAACCCTGGGGATTTCCTGCACTTCTTCCTTAGCTACTTGGGAGCCATCCATGAAGGGCTCAGGTTCCTTTGGGTGTGCTGGATTTATGTGCTCATGTTTGTCACTTCCCATCTCCACAGGGATGACTCATGTTCATCACATCTCATTTCGACAGACTACTTATGTAAGTTTCATCTTCACATGGATGCCTAGTGTTCATCACTTCCCACCTGCACATCCTCATGTCACCTCCTGCACATGGATGCCACAGTTCTAGGTATATTTTTATTCCAGAATCACAGACATCCAGGATATAAATGGAGAGGAGAAGAAGTCTCTTCTTTTTTGTTGAAAAGTAACACTTCCTCAGAAGTTTCAGTATAGGTTTCTTCTCACTCTCATACTTCATTGGTCAGAGTGCAGCCACAGGACTAAGCCTAGCTATACACGGAAAGAGTGGAGGAAGCAGGATGCCATGATGGGTTAGCGTGGAGGAAGAAACATGTGGGACTGGAGGAAGGACTCCAATGATGGCATGGAAAGCCCCAGATAAAGAATAAAAGCAAGTACCATAGGATTATGGATGAAAGTCCAGATGAGGAGGATTAAGATAAATAGCATTAATTGGATTGTGGCTGGGAGATGAATGGTGAGGTTATTATGACGGTGTAAGTGAAATGTCTGCCCAGCCCAAGGTAAATAAGGCAATTATAAATTCTTCCAGGTGTCTGTGTCTTATTGTTTGTGATAGCAGGTTAAATAGTACCACCATGATAATCTTAGGGCTAATAATAAATTTATATAGCCTAACTATTTTTTTTTACTACAACAGCAGCCTCAATTTCTTTTCTTTTCATGGTTAATGTCTTAACCACCAAATCTACAATTCACTCATTCTTTTCAGCCATGTTTCTTCTATCTTCACTTGAGTAAAACTTGTTATTCTCAAGGTTGCATATCTGTTCATGGTGGTAAACTCAACAGGCACTTGAGTGTCAACAGAATTCCCTGACAATATGTCCCAATGGCTATGAGGCAAAAGAGGCTTCTGTTGGACAGGAAAGCATGCACACACCAGGAAGGGACATGAGCACCTGAGGGCAAAGTGAGGAGCAGAAAGTGAGCCGGACAGATGTGCTTGCATGATGTGAGAGGTGACACTTTGGAAGATAAGAGACTTTAAACAGCCAAGTAGACATCTGGACTTCAGCCACATATGAAACATCTCTGAAGAAAGCATTCATGCTTTGAAACAAAAGCACAGCATACCAAACCCATAGGACACATCAAGGCAGTTCTAAGAAGAAGATTTATAACAGTAAGTATCAGAAAGAAAAATAAAGAAAGAGAAATTATCTCATATTAAAAACTAATGACAGGAAAATTCTAGAGAAACAAGAAAAAATTATCCCAAAAGAATAGAAGAGTAGTCTCTTTCTGCCATCTTGGCCACCTATGGAGGTGAGGGAAGTTTCTGTTTCTGAACTTTGGGGCCGGATTTCTGGGGCCTCCTGGGAACAGGACTTCTAAGCTGCAAATATGTCTGGAAGGCTGTAGTGCAAGGCCATTTTTGCTGGCTACAAGTGCGGTCTCCAGAACCAAAGAGAGTGCACAGCTTTTCTTAAAATTGAAGGTGTTTATGCCAGATATGAAACTGAATTCTACTTAGGCAAGAGATGTGCTATGTATATAAAGCAAGTGACAATACTGGAACTCCTGGAGACAAACCAAACAAAACCAGAGTGATATAGGGAGAAGTCACTCAGGCCCATGGAAACAGTTCCTGCCAAATTCCAAAGCAACCTTCCTGCGAAGGCCATTGGACACAGAATCTGTGCGATGCTGTACCCTTCCTGGATTTAAAGTACTGAAAAGTAAACAAATAAAAGTGGATTTGAAAAAAAAAAGAATAAAAGAGTAGATGGGAAAAAATAACCAAACTAAGGGCTAAAATCAATGAAATAGGAAAACAAAAACACAGAGTCAATGAAAGTTTTAATTTTATTAGAATTAAAGGTCTTTAATTCTTTTTTTGTTGTTTTCTTTATTTAAATAAATTTATTTATTTGTATATCAATCACAGGTTAGGTTTTTTGCATCCCATGCATATTCCCCTCCCTCACTCCCTCCCACCCTCCCCAACCCTCCCTCATCTCCTAGACCTTTGACAAAATCCAGTGCTCCTTCATAATAAAAGCCCCAGAGAGACGAGGGGCACAAGGGACATACCTCAACATCGTAAAGGCTACTTGCACTATCCCCACAGTAACAAAAGAGAAACCCAAAGTATTTACACTAAAATCAGGAACAAGACAAGGCTGTTCACTCTCCTTATATATATTCAATATGGTACTTGAAGACTTAGCTAGAGCAATAAGAAAACTGAAGGCTATCAAAGGGATAAAAATAGGAAAGAAAGAAGCCAAAATATCTTTATTTGTAGATGATATGATTTTAGACATAAAGGACTCTGAAAAAAAATTCTACCAGATAACTTTCAAAACTGATAAACACTTCCAGCGAAGGAGCAAGGCACAAAATTAAAAGTAAAAATCAATAGCCACCACACACACACACACACACACACACACACACACTGCAGGGGCCTTAGATCACTAAATCTATTGTACCTGGAGTCACAGGCAATTTGTCAGCTCCTGAGTAAGTACTGGGAATCAAACTTGGGTCCTTTACAACTCCGCTAATAGTTAGGGCACCCTCCAGTCCCCACAGAAAACTCTTTAAAGTCAACAGTAAATAAGACAAATGCTCCAGTCTCAGAAGAAAGAAAACTGAGTTAAAATATTTGAACAGATTCTTTACACATTAAGCCATCTGAAGCTGGTTAACATATCATCAGAAAATTACAAGTGATATAAAAACTGTTTTTTCCCCCAATACTGTGATGGTGGATAAATACCATTACACATTTGTCAAAATAGTATTACTTTACCACACAAAGATGGAGCCCTAATTGAGCCATAGATCATATTCAAAAAATAATATATCAACATCTGTTCATAAAACTTAGTGAATGGACCCCACTAATGTGATATGTGCCAACAGAAGAAGCAGGCAGGGGGAAGGGGGTATGTGTGAGTTCTTTGGACTCTCTACTTAGTTTTTCAGCACATGTAAAGCTTATCTAGAAAGAAGGTCCATTGGGTTAAAATAGCCAACGTTAATGTCATAACATGATGTGTTGCTAGATCTGCTGTCCTCTGGCTACTGTGTTGTATTAGCATTTGTGCATGTGTGTGCCTGCGTGTGTTTGTGTGTTCACATGTGTGAGTTTCCTTGCTTTCCTGTAGGTGCTTGCGCAGGCTAGAGGTCAGCCCTGTGTGTCTTCCTCAGTAGCGACCATCCTTGTGTCTTGAGACGAGTCCTCTCATTGTCCCTGAAGCTGGTCCAATCAGCAAGATCGGCTGGCGGGTCTCTGCGTCCCTAGCACCGGAGTTAGAGATGTGCTGCGCTGTGCCTGGCTTTTACATGGACGCTATGACTCTGAACTCAGACCCCTGGGCTTACCCAGCAGGCACTTTGCTACCGAGCCTTCTTCCAACTCCTTCATCATCTTCCTATTGATTTATTTTTGCCTGTGTTTCATTGGCAAGAGAACAATATCTCTAGGAGAAGGTATGTTGATTGTGCTTTGCTTGCATTCCCTGAACGCCTATTAAAGGTCCGAGTTGTCAAATGCACAGTTAAGACTTGAACATAATTTAACAACAGGGAAAGTTTGCAAGCAGTTCATATTCTTCTTGGATAAAAGACACTTTAGCTTTATGCTAGACAGAATTTTTGAGTTATCTCCCATCCAGTGAACATTTTATTGCAGCTCATTGAGCTGAACTTTGCGAACTCACTGAATTAAGGTGTGTGGGAATATTATTTTTAAGAGAATCCATGGTCGGTTCTAAATCACGAGCCCTACTCTGGCACAAGGAAATGCAAGCTATCGGGAATGCAGCCTCTGAGCCCCAGAATGGCAGGATGCCTTTGCCGGGTGCCTACGTGTTCCAGTGTGCTGTAGGCAATCCTTTAATAAACTGTGCTCGGGACTAGAGGGAATCCCGGGTCTGAAGGTGCCTTCAGGGTCGTGCAGTTCATCTTCTATACTCCCAACGTTATTAAGCTCGACAAATCACACCTCTAACCCTTTAACCTCAACCCATGCCTTTGCAGTTTCCCACAAAACCCTCTGCTTCCTGGTTTAGACACAGGTCCCACTTGCCAGTCTGCCCTGTGATATGATGGGGGTCTAGCCACGGGGTCAGGAACAGAGGCCACCAGAGTTACATCCAGGATCAACCTATGCAAAGTGTACACCGCTCTACTCATTTGAAAGCCAAGAACCCATGCTTCTTTGTTGGAGTTTGCAAGGGGGCAGGGAGGCTTGCGGGTTGTGGAGGTGGGGTGGATCTGGATGGTAAGGTGTGCCAGTCATCCCAGAACTGAGGAAGCAGAGATAGATTCATGATGGGGCTTGCTAGCCAGGCAACCTCGTCAATTTGTTGACTTCCAGATCAGTGCAAGACCCTGTTAAAACAAAACAAGACAAAAACAGAAAATAAGGTAGACAGCATCTGAGGAACAACTGATATTGATCTCTGGCAGGCACATACACACACCACCATCACCACCACCACACATGGGTCCTAGAGCCTTCAAAGGAGGGCAGAACAATATGAAAACCAAGTTTTACTGAAGAGACACATTCTGGGGATTCAGGGAAGGTGCCCAGATCACTGTGTGTGCAGAGTCTCTAGCTGGAACCCAGGATCCCAAGAAGGTTAGCGGAGAGTGTGAAAACAGCAGAGAAAGTCGCTGGGGCTAAGCATGGGCCTGTGGGCTTACTTTTCACAGCAAGGCTCACAGATTGGCCCTGTCCTGCCTCCCAGGCAGCGTTCGGAGACTCAAGTACACACCAGTGTGTGTGAAAACGGTCTCCTTACTTCCGCTAGAGCCCTGCTTAGAAGGATAGAACAATGCAGGGAAGATGTCCTTATACTTCAATGACTGAGACATAGTGACTGAAGAACCAGATTAAGAGAGAAAAGCTAGCGGAGGATGAGGCAACAGAAAACATGACGAGAAACAGTGATTGTTAACATATGAAGAACTCCTGCTCAGATGTAGCCTATGGCAGCTCAGTGTCCAAGTAGGTTCCCTAGTAAGGGGAACAGGGACTGTCTCTGACATGAATTCAGTGGCTAGCTCTTTGACCACCTCCCCTGGATGGGGGAGCAGCCTTACTAGTCCACAGAGGAGGATAATGCAGCCAGTTCTGATAAGCTAGGGTCAAAAGGAAGGGGAGGAGGTCCTCCCCTATCTGAGAACTTGGAGAGGGGCATGGGAGGAGATGAGGAAGGGAGGGTAGGATTGGGAGGGAATAAGGGAGGGGGCTACAGCTGGGATACAAAGTGAATAAACTGTAATTAATATATTTTTAAAAGAAGTACTTAATACATATGCATTATTAAATAAGACTTGGGACATGCTCTAAAAAAGGAAAGAGAGAACAAGGCTTCAGGAAAGTTCACTAGAGAGCTAGAATGCTTCAAGCAGAATATAATAGAAGTTCTAGAACCCACACTTATAAAAACAAGGTGTGAATATACTGGTTTGCAGGAGATTGAACAAAACCAGATATGAATTAGCCACAAACAGAATAAGATCTATTTAAATATTATTTGCAAGGAAGACAAAAACATACATAGAGTAGTATTTAAAACCTAAGGCTCTAACACTAGAGGAATGATTCCAACTGCTCATATTCTTGCTACTCAAACATGGGGGCCTGAGTTTGGGACCTGGAACCCACGTGAAAAGCCAGGAGTGTCTGTATGCTCTTGTAACTCCAGCACTGGAGGCGGCAATGGGTGGATCCCGGCCTTCCTGGCTGGTCAGCCTCCCTGAATCTAGGACTTTCAGGTCAGTGAGAAACCTGAAAAAGACATCTGAGACCGACCTCAAGTCTGTATGTACACCAGCATAAGCATGTTCTCTCTCTCTCTCTCTCTCTCTCTCCCTCCCCCCCCTCTCTCTTTCTCTCTCTCTCTCTCTCTCTCTCTCTCTCTCTCTCTCTCTCTCTCACACACACACACACACACACACGCACGCACATTTACTCTAAGTAGAGGTCCTGAATGAGAGGGAGAGAAGAATTAGATGAGGAATGGATAAGAGTTTTTCTCAAATGGAAGAGAGACAGGACAGGCTGGTCTACCATAGACACTGTGAATCTCAGTGCAGAAGACTTCTATTGAAACTATTAAAGACCACCACAGAGGCTTCAAAGAGTCTATGTCCAGGCTGGGGAGATGACCCAGCAGGTGGGAGTACTTGCTACCAAGCCTGACAGCCTGACTTTGATCCCCAGACCCACATGGGAAAAAGAAGAACCAACTCCCACAAGTGGTTCTCTCAATGATGTGCACTCACAAAACCAACCAAATAAATAGGGAGGATTATTTCTTGAATATCATACATCTACCACTTTGTCATTCTGTGGGTTGGAAGTCTCTGCTGGATAGACACTCTGAGGGAATATCCTTCTACAGTACTGGATTTCTGGCAGAGTATGGTTCCACAAGGCTGCAGAGATGGGGTCTCTGTGTCCCACACTTTCAGCTGGGACATTCTTTTGTGATGGCTGATATTGATTGTCAACTTATCAGGACCTAGAGTCTCCTAGAGGAAAAAGCTTTGGGTGCCTCTGTGAGAGAGCTTCTAGACCGGGTTAATTAAGGTAGGAAGATGGCCCCTAACCCTGGGCAGCACTGCTCCATGCTCTGTGGGCATGGAGTGGATAAAAAAAGAAAGTAAGCACTGGTGTCCAACTCTCCCTGCTTCCTGCTCTGCTGACCAGCTGCCTCATGGTGCGGCCGCCATGCCTTCCCTCCCACGGTGAACAACACCCTCAAACTGGGAGCTAAATTTTCTCAAGCTGCACTTATCAGGTATTAGTGTTTTGTCAGAGCAATGAGAAAAGTGACCGATACAAACCCTACCCGATGTGGTTTGCAGCCTGGGGCCAGTAATTGCCCCCTTAGATTTCCTTACATCTCAGATGTCTCTGTGATTATACAAGACACAATTTTTGCTGTGCTATCAGCATCCTTTTAAAATCACAAAGATTTTAGCCCTTTTGTTCTAATATCCTGATCTGGAAGAGTAGCACTAAGCCCTCTCTGTGAGCATCCTTCTTGCACACATGTCTGCTAGCATTCTGTTCCATGAAATTTAGGCTTTCTCCAAGGTGGGTTAGGAATTTTCTAAAATTATCAATTTTTTTCAGCACTGTCCATATTTCACAGTCTCTTGAGAATACTCCGGGATTTTTCTATGGTGCTCGTAAAGGTTCCTTCTGCTTCTACCCACTTCCTGATTCCAAAGATACTTCCGTTAATTTGGGGTAGATAGCATTAAAAAGGGTGCTGTATGTCCCAAATAGCAGGGACAGCACACTGCAGGGGCTGGGAAATTGTAATAAGAGCCAGTCGTCTTGTGTCAGCTCATAAAGTGTTTTTAATAATGAAAGGAAAGGTGGGTTGAGCACAGTCCTTGGGGATTTTGAAAACCAATTCAAAGCACTTGTCTTTTGTAGACACCGAGGGAGTAACCAAAGCTCCATTAAGACTAATAAGAAAGTAGTTCTGAGAGGATAAAAATGAAACAAAACAAAAAAAGATTAAAAAAAAACAAAAGAAGAAGAAGAAAAAGAAAAGAATCCTTGGAGGCAATTCAAATGTGACAGCATGGACAATCCCTAAGGGTGAGAAGCCAGGAGGCGGAGTGACGGCTCACCGTAGGACTCGCTCAGCATCCACAGGGAGCTCAGCCACACACAGAAGCAACGCCACCGAGCTTCTGAGTCCTGCTGTATTTGTGCTTGTTAGGAGGCTTCTTTGATGGGAGCTGTGATTGCCCCAGAAGGAATAGACTACTAGGTCTGCTTGTATAAGAGAAAAGGATCGGCAAAGTTGGCCTTAGGAAACGGAACAATCACCAGCTGAGCAAAAGCCAAAGGCTAACTCCTGACATAAGATACTCATTAAATTATGGCCTGAACATATCAAGCTTAATGACAGGTGTCACTAACGAGGGCTGTGGGCTCCTTCTCTGCACACACCATTCTTGCCATGACTTCAGTGAGGGCAAATGGAGGCAGATGCTGCAGGATTAGCTCTTGCCTCTGAGCTCTGCACTCCTGCCCTGGGATTTTACATTGCCATGTCTGTGGGTACCTGGAACCGCAGCCATGTTGTTCATGCCACCCAGAGAAGGCAGAAAGTTAATACCTGAGGCTGGCTTTCACCAAGAATGGCCAGAAGCCTAATAGTTCTGTTTCCCTTTCTGCTGAAGGAACATCCATACTCATGCCTTCTGTTCTCTGGCCAATTCATTTCCCTTCTGTTAGGGGTGTGTGTGTCTGTATAAGAGAGAGAGAGAGAGAGAGAGAGAGAGAGAGAGAGAGAGAGAGAGAGAGAGAGAGAGAGAGAGTTTGTAAGAAAGAGAACAACTTCATCCATTACTCTTCAAGATGCCTCCATCTTCTTTTATGAGACAGCTTTTCCCACTGTTCTGGTACTCAGTGGTTTGGTTAGGGCAGGTTTCCAGCAAGCCCCCAGGACATACCTGTCTCTACCTCCACCACTCCCCCCCTGCCCCTCCCGCCCTGCTCAAGGGTCACACATGAACTTGTGCTACCATGAGCAGCCCTTTCCTCAAGTTCTGGGACTGAGCTCACCTTTAGCCATTGGGCTTTCATCCCGTCTTCTTACTCATCACTCTTTCCCCCAGCTTTGAGAATAAACAGCTTCTGTAGCCATTTCCCCCCCTTACGTAATTATCTCTTCTGAAGGCAAAGTAGTTAGACTTCCAGAAGTGTGGCATGGACTCTTGGAGGGCCTTCTGCCCTCTAGAGCCATTTACCACAGACCAGACGGCTCTACATTCTCTAAGTCCATTACATCCTTCTCGGAAAAAGCAGCCAAACCCAGTTTAATCCAGACATGTTTAGGACCTGGTCTACTGGGAAGAGAAGTGTGTGAGAGTCACAGAGCCTGCCCTCCACCTCCAACAGAGGAAGCTGGCATGGCTGGTTCAGTAGGTCCCTGGTCAAGAAGCAGTAGCCATACCTGGGAGGCTCGTGGCCTAGAATTTTGAAGGCTCACACTATGAGTAGCTACAGTCACCTGCCTTCCTTCCTAAGCAGCGATCTCCTTTCTGCTTCTTGTTTAGGCCAGCCAACAACCGAGAGACGGACTGTCCTATGGCTGAACTTCAGAAGTTCCCCATTCTTCATCTTAAGGGTCAGGTCTCAAATCCTGTTGCTCCTGGTGAGCTTCTGTCTTGGACCCCTGCAGGAGAAGGTGAAGATAAATGAGTAAGAGAAGACTGAGTTAGACACAGAGGATGGCTAGTGTCAAGGAGCTACAAAACAGAGATAGGAAGTGAGCATGAAGCCCACATGCCTGGGTGGCCCCAAGGAAGCATTGGCCACACATGGTAGGTATCCCAGACTGGTCTCTCTGGAAGCTACCATGGACATATGGTTCTTGTCCTTACCTTATAGTCCAAGCCCTGACTGGCCAAGCAAAAACTGTTTATCCTTGCACTGTCACAGCCAATAGAAAAGAAGCATCTGGCTGCAATGCCTCTTGCACTTGGCTTCCATGACGAGTTCTCTGTCCCTTACATTCAGTTTTGTTTTGTTTTGTTTTTTTTTTCCACAGATTGTCTCTATGCATTAGGGAGAGATGACAGGGAACATCTGGGAGAATCACTGAAGTATCTTCGGAGGGTTGTCAAGCTTGCCAGGACTACTAGAATCTCAGCCCACAGTAATGGTCCCACGGCTCAACCAGCCATTAGCTCTAGTGTCAAGACCTCGTGACATTTTTCTGTGTTCTTTTCTTCTTGTAAATGGGAAACGAAGTATAAAAAGTTATGCTCAGCCTACGATCCACATCACAGCTCTTTGGAGAGATGCTGGCATTTAAATGCCAGGCTGCCAAAGTCAGGAGGACACCAGCCTCGGGCTTGTCTTGTGGTCAGAGGTGAGGATCAGGGGTCTTCTTTGGTTTCTGATTTAATAAGAGGATTGCTTCCAGCGAAGTGCAAGGCCAGCAAGGTCAGTACTGAACACGCACAGCTCCACTGAGAAGTAGAAGAGCCAGACGGTTATCACACTGTGTGTGTTTCTTATTAAAGGGGAAAGCATTCCAGGAAGGGGCTGCAGCAGAAGCTACCCACAAGAGGGGCACTGTGCGTGTAGGAGCTATGCCATGGCTCTGCTCTGAAGGGAAAGTCTGGAGAGGAAATTGGTTATTCACCTCCGGTGGGACAGAGACCTTGGGGGTTGGGACAGATGCAGCTCCACCCTGGAAACGCACAGTAGGCACCCCCCCCCCCCATCTGAGATCCCTTTATTTCCAACGTGAGGCTTTTGAAAGCTCCCGGGAGTGGCACTGACCACAGGTGTAGTGACTAATGGTGTGAAGGCCAGAGCATCAGGAAACTGATGCACCGTGGAAAAACAGAAAATCATAGGCAGGAAAAGGAAAAGGGATTCCTCACTCCAGAGACTGGTTGAGGCCTCTCACAGCTGAGAAGCAAGGATTCAGCCCAGTGAGCCTCTGCCTAAGGAATTCATCAGTTCCCAGTGGCGGTTTTCCAGAATGCCTTGTGCAAAACTGGTGGCCCCTGGTTTTACCCTTAAGAGATTGTGATGCCATCCTACACACCTCTGGCAAGATCACTGTGGCCAGTACCGCCCTGGTAATCCTGAGGAGTGTAAGAAAGCAGGCTGAGCAAGCCAATAAGAAGGGTCCCTCCATGGCCTCTGCATCAGTTCATGCCCTGAGTTTCTGCCTTGACTTTCCTGGGTTAGATGACCAAAACCAAGTTGCTTTGGGTCGTGTTGCTTCATCAACAGAATTACGTCACCCCTTCTTGTCTTCAGTACCCTGTCACTTTGTTTCATGGCAGCTCATCCTAAAATTCTTTTCCATAGCACAGCCAGGGCTCTAATTTTGTTTGAATCAAAGTTCATAAAAGATTAAAGGAAATCCTCAGGCTTCCAGAGACAGCGGGGAGTTGTGTCTTTGTCCCTGCTCTTGCTGACAGGTCCACCCTCATATTTGGAACAGGAAGCCATAAGGGCCAGTTTATGTTCAGAGGCCAGTTTATTAGCGTGGTGCTGATACGGATTTCCCGTAAGAGTTGGCTCAAACATGGCTGACACAGACCTTTATGGGCCCATGAGTCAGCACAAAGTGGTTGCATCAAATTTTTGGAAAATATCAAAAGTAAACAGTGTTGTGGCCTGTCATGTAGGCATCCCTGGAAGAATGCTATTCTTGTGTGGGTTCTGTGTAAAGGTAGTTCTGAGGTCAGAGGCCTGAATGCTTGGCCTTTGCTCTTTCACCATGCCTGTATGCATATCTGTAGGCCTGTGCGCCTGTCTTCCTGCTGTGTCTATGTGGGTCTATACCCATGAGTATGGCCATATGTGTGCCTGGGTGCCTCTGGCATCTTCCTTTCTAGAAGTTTGTGTGTTGGTCTTCACCCAGAATGAATAAGATTTATCATATCAGTCTACAGGTCCTTGACTTCTATACAAGCTCCCAGCCTCCCATGACCAACCTCCTTTGCTGGCGTTAGAAGCTGGACCTTACTACTGCTCTGACCTCAGTGTGCTCCATTATAAATGTGGGCTCCAGACCTGAGTCTCATCCTCTCCAAACACAGTTAGTGGGCACTTCTCTAAACCACTGGCATACATTAGTCATGCAAGGACACTGGGCTACTCCCCTTCTGCCCTGGAGTCAAATGTATCATTACTGAAAAGCTCTGGGAAAAGGCTTATTAGCCACCAGGAAGATGAATGGGCAGGGAGTCCCAGAATCTCTGCCTTGATATCTGTAGGCTGTTTGCTTCATCATTCTTTCTTCCAGGCTCTCACATCCTGAGCACTGCGGGGCATGTGTGGCCCTCATAAAGATGCTGGGCACTGTCACCCGGTGTCCCATTTAATTAATGGTGATGTTCTTCCTAAGTGCTAATGGTTAGCGCTGTTGTTCAACTAAGGAAAATCTCAGGTAGCCAATAAAAGCAGGGGAATTCGTAAGAGGCCATGGACGTGATTTTGTAAATAAGACAGGTCCAAGTGCTTACTCTACTTGGCTTCTCTGTTTCTGCAATAAAACAGAACAAGACCAACTTGGGGAGGAAAGAGTTTATTTGGCTTAAGCTTCCATGTCACTGAGGGAAGAGAGGAGAGGATCGCAAGCAGGAATGTGGAGGCAGCGGCTGAAGCAGAGACCACAAAGGGGAAGTGATTTCCGGCTTGGTCCCCTTGGCTTCGCTTGGCTGATTTTCCCATATAAGCTGGGACCACCTGCTCAGGGAAGGCACTACCCTCTGTGAACTAGGCCCTCCTCCATCAGTTAGCAGATGAGAAAATGCCCCGCAGATAGGCCTACAAGCCAGTCTGATGGCAGTAATTCCTCAGCTTCTTCCCAGCTGACTCTAGTTTTTGTCAAGTTGATGGAAAACCAACCAGTGCAGTTGGTGATCGGACCCTGCCACCCAGGCATCAGAGGAGACGTCGGGGGACCCGTGGCGATGTGTGGGGGAGGCTGAGCTGACCTGTCCTCTTTCTGTAAGCTTTGAGAACACACCGTCCCTCCCTGTCACAGTTAATATTGATTGTCAGCTTGGCAGGATTTGAGTTCTCTGGGAGACCAGCCTCTGGGCATGTCTGTGAGAGGGTTTCTAAACTAGGTTAATTGAGGTGGAACTGTACCACGGGCTGAGGTCCCAGACTGAATAAAACGTCAGAAGTGCATGGAGCACCAGCGTTCAGCCTTCTTAGCGCTACTCAGTGTGGACAGTGCGAGCAGCTGCCTCCTGTCCTGAGGTCCTCCTCCCTCAAGACGGACTGAGCCCTGGAAATCACTCCTTCCTTCCTTAAGTTGCCAAGTCTCCTGTCACAGCAACACATAGCAGATCACCACTGGGAACCAGGCGAGATCTTCCTTTCCTCAGTGGGCTCCCATTTCCTGTTCGAGAATCTATTTTAGCCTAAAAATCCTGAAGCATTCAGGCGAATCGCCCTGTAGAGCTGTTTTCTTAGCCAACTCCTAAAGCACCAGAGCCTGCCCTCACGCTTCTGTGCAGGAGCCTGGCTGCACTTACATTTGGTTGACTGATTTCTGCTCAGGCTGTGCAATGTGGCCTGAACAACGGCCTAGAACACCACATACACAGACGTCAAGATGGCAGCCTTGCATAAGGAGACCAGCCTGGAGCTGCCCGTGGCCTGTGGTCCTATCACTTACCTCCTTCCATTACTTTTCTTTACAGTCAGCATGTTTTAAGCATCTTGGCTTTCCAGACCCGAAGCATATTTTAGCTTGTGCACAGACAAGGTATAAAATGTGACCTAATTAAATTAGAAATTATTCAGTTAATGAGAAGCTAACAGAAGAAGCTACTACAGTTTAGAGATTCCACAGACCCTCATCGGCGACTCCCTGAATCTCACTGCAGGCTCTTCGTCTGCTGATTACGTATTCTGTTGGTGGCTGTCATAGGCAGAGGACAGCACTGCAGGGTCCCTGCCATCTGCTCTCAGTTTGTAGAGCATCTTCTTGCTCCCACTGAGTATGAATTCTCACCCCAGCTTTCCTCAAATCTGGATGCGCCTCTGCATAGTGAGAAAAGACTGTGGAAGAAATGAGTGGAGTGAGAGGAAGAGGCTCTCCAATAGCGCCTGGACATGTGTGTGCCCTCTACACAGGTGTGCACATGTGTAGGGGTCAGAGGTCAACCTTAAATGTTGTTTCTTAGAATGTAGCCACCTTGTTTTCTGTTTTCTGAGATGGGGCTGTTCGCTGGCCTGAGGCCCGCTGGTTTGGATAGCATGCTTGGTTAATGGCCCCTAGGCTAATCCTATCTCCACCTCCCCATCACAGGGGTTACAAGGGCACACCTTCATACTCTGCCTTTTACATAGGCGCTGGGAATTGAATTCAGGTCTCCATTCAGGTCACAAGTACTCTACCTCCTGAGGTATATCTTCAGACCCTGCAGTAGACTCTGGGCTTGTGAAATTAGCGAAATGCAGAATTATCTGAAAATCCCCAATCTTGTGAATTTTCATAGAGATGTTTGTTTTCAAAATTCATGAATTGCGAACGCATGAGTGGAATAGTAACAGCACTAAGAGCAGCCTTGTGGGTGTGGAAAGACTGTATGCCGGGACTCAGACTAACCAAACACATCTGCATGATCATCCATGTGACAAATACACTGCAAAATCGCACAGGGACCAGAGCACAGCACGCACGGTGCACACTGAAAGGCAAAGCTCCTTTGGTCACCCCTGCTTGGTCACTCTGAGCCACTTTACTCCTCAGGGTCTTAGCTTATTCACAGGTAAGCAGGATGAAGGAAGCAATACATCTTTCCAGGAGTACGTGTGCCTGGCATGTACATGTGTCATGGGAGTGTCAGCCTGGGGAAATAACCTCAAAGAAAGCCATACAGGATCTAGAATCACCCAGGAGACAAACCTCTGGGCATGTCTGCAAGGGAATTTCTAGATGGGTTTAGTGAAATAGAAAGATCCGCCCTGAGTATGGGCTGGACTTACGGGCTGAACAAAGAAGAGAAAGTGAGCTGAGCCGTGCTTCAGGAAGGAAATTAGTGTCTGTGAGAAAGACGCTCCAGAGGGACTCTCTATCCCATTTCTGTCAAGAAGGGCACAACATGATAGCCTCCAAACAAGAGCAGAGCCCTCATTAGATATCGAAGTTTGTGGTACCTGATTTCGGACCATACAGCTTCCAGAAGTATGAGGTTAAAAAAAATATATATCATAGCCAAGCCATGATATTTTGTCATAGTAGCTTAATCGATCCTTCTGTGCAAAGCACTTTCTGCTCTAGGGAGCGCTCTCCTGGGCCCCATTGTCAGCTCAGTTGTGTACCTGCACTGGCAGAATCTCTTGCTCCTGTCTGTTCCTGTCTTCTCTGTCTCTCTCTGTCTTCCTTTACCCTTTACTCATCATCCTTTGCCTTGTCCACTCTTATCCATTTTGTTTCGTTTTGTGTGTATGTGTGTGTTTATGTATGTGTGCTGTGTGTGTGTTTTGTGTGTGCACCCCCACGTGTGCAGGCCAGAAGAGGACATTGGTACCCCTCTCCACCTTACTCCCTTGAGATGGAGTCCTTCGCAGAAAGAACCAGGATCTCACCTTTTCAGGCTATGTTAGTCGTCCAGGAAAGCCCCACCACCCTGCCTCTGCTTCCTCCACACACTGTTTCCCCAGAGCCCAGCTTAGCCATTTATAGTGCTCTCTTGTTTCTGCTTTGTCTGTGTGCATGTGTGTGTGAGAGAGAGGTGGGGGAAAGGAGAGAAGAGAGAAAGAGATTTGATGGACGAATGGTATAAAACTGTCTAAAGCCACATACACTCAGTGTTTTCACTGTCAGGAAACATTTTAAATGAAACCCCATGCGAGAATTGTCTCCTGTAACTTACAGAATAAGAGAAGAATATCTTAGTCGCTTTTGGTTAGCTGTAACCAATGTGTCTACAGAAACGATACAAAGAAGGAGGAGTTTGTGCTCACAGATTCAGTCTATCCAGAAGGGAAAGGCATGATGGAGGAGGCCATTTTCTCCATCTCACATCACGACAGTGGGAGCAGTCAGAGGCACACTAACACCGGCTGGGCTTTCCCCTCTTCTTCTTTTACTCTGTCCCAGCTCCAGGTTCATGGGATGGCACTGGCTTGTTTAGGACAGTTTGACCAGCTGATGTCTCCTGGCAGAGATAGAACAAGTTCCATCCCTCCTTTCTCTTCTCAGTTTATCTCCTCTCCCTTCTCACTGAACCATCATGGGCTCACTGTGAAAATAAGTGTACAAAGAGCCTGTCAGAAAGAGAGGGGAGCAATGCTTCACAGCAGAAGCGGCAATAACAAACACGGGTTGTGAGCCGAGAAAGATGGCCTAGCGACCGAAGTGCCTCTGCACAGGAATGAGGACCTGCGTTCAGATTCTTAGCATCTATACAGAAGCTGAAATGGTCAAATGTATCGGCAATTCTAGTGCTTGGGATGGGGCCATGAAACTAGGTAGATCTCTGGAGATTGCTGACCAGTCAGTCTAGCCAGCCAATGAGTTCTGGACGCAGTGGGAGAACCTGCCTCTAAAGACAAGGTAGCAATGGAAGCAAAGGAAAAGAAGTAATACAAGAAAGGGAGTAACAATAGAAAATAGCCAATATCAATGACCTATGACCTCCATTTGCATGCGCATATACATGTCTACATAATCACATGCACATCAAAAAAACCCTTGCGGCCAAATATCCATTGATGGGAGTGTCTTGTTGGTAACCTAGAAATGCAGTGGAGAAATCTCAGTATAGTGATTATGTGTGTGCTTAGATCTAAAAATACTCATTATTGTAAAAGTAGTAACGATTTTTGAAGAGGAAGTTTCTGGTCTCTTTGAAGACTCAGTTTTGTCATGTGATGTTTTTCTGCGAGCTGTCTTGTGACTCTGGCCAGCTGAAAACATCCCTGGGTAGACTGATAAGAGGAAATACATAGAAGCCCGCAGACAGTGGGACAACACTTTTTGAACCAACATTGCTGCACTCGTCTTCATTCTTCAACACTTCACTTTGCAAAGAGAAAAGTTCCAGGGAACTTCTTGGGGCAAGCCAACTGAGTCTTGCAGCTTTTGCTGACTTGTTCTGATTCCGTGGACTCTTGCTGTTTTTGCTGAATTATGCTGATTCATGTTGCTGTTTGGTGTTGGCATTTGGACTGGACTGCTGGTATCCAGACACGAAGAATGGACCATCCCAAGGACCTACACCTAAAAAGGTCCACAGCCCCCTTTTGCTAACAACCTTCTTTCTCCCCTACTTCCGGTCAGTGGGCTGGAAAGGAGGTAGAAGCATTTAAGAACCCTAAATAAAGTAGGTTTGTTGAAAAATCTAAGCCTACAGATTTTATTTCACCGTCACTCACGTCTCCCAAAGTGGTGTGCTCAGTGTCACAGAACACTTATGCTGTAATCCTCTCACTTGGAAAGGTAAGAGCTCAGTGACAGCCTTAGGGTCAGGGGACATTGCCCAAAGGCCTCCCTCTGCTTCACTCCACCCAGATCACTGAGGACAGGGTCTGGGTAGAACGGCCATCAGGCAGACTTAAAGCAGTGGTCACAGGAACTCCTACGTGCTCTGGGGAATATGCTGAGCGGCTTTACTATGATCCCATGGGACCCTTACCTGTGCCCTCTACTGCCCCACCAGCACCTCTGTTTTTCATGGGTGTTTCTGAGATCGTGTTTGCAAATCTTTGAAGGTATATGTGTGCACTCCTACACAAGGAGTGCTGCAGATGCACTCACTGACAGCAGGCTTAGCCAGTAGAGGTGGGAAAGACTTACCCATGGTGGGGTGAGCAAGAGTTAGTAAAGTCTCTGTGACTGTGGGGCAATGTAACATAAGCAAGATACACTTTGACGGGTCTTGGAATGAGTAGGCACAGAAAAGGAGCTACAGGGTTATTTACGGAAGTCATGACAAAAACATAGTCTCTCAATATGAATAGAGATATAAGTGAATAGATGTGTAATATCCAAAGGACCTCAATAGGCTGAACATGGAGATAGCTCACGGAGACACAAGCATTTAACTTGCCACAATTAAAATGAAAAGAAAAAGGCTGGAAACAGCAAGAGAGAACCGATCCTTATTAGGCTATCAGTAGATTTTCAGTAAAAAGTTTATGGATCAGGAAAGAGTGGGAATTAGCGAGCTGAAGTACTTAAATATAGAAACAAAGTCTCCTCTAATCAAGAAAATTTAGCTCCATAAAGGTGGCCTTCAAAATGAGAAAAAGAAAGATTTTGTCAGGCAAAGAAAAGGAAAGGACATTTACTACTTTCAGTGGCTTGAATACAAATAGACCCCACAGGCTCATATATTTGAATGCTTAGTTATCAGAGAGTGGTACTACTTGGGAAGGATTAGGAGGTGTGGCCTAAGTGGAGTAGGTCTGGTCTCACTTGTTGGAGCAAGTGAGTCACTGAGGTGGGCTTTGAGGTTTTAAAACTCCAAGCCAGGTCTCGTATTGCTCTTTTTTTCTGCTGCCTGTGGATCCAGATGTAGAACTCTCAACTACTTCTCCAGAATCACATCTGCCTGCATGTTGTCCTGTTTTCTGCTATGATGATATTGCACTAAACCTCTGAAACTGTAAACAAGCTCCCAGTTAACTATTTTCTTTCCTAAGAATTGTCTTAGTCATGGTGGCTCTTCCTAACAATAGATACCTGAGGGCTGGAGAGATGGCTCAGTGGTTAAGAGCACTGTCTGCTCTTCCAAAGGACCCAGGTTCAATTCCTAGCATCCACATGGCAGCTCATACTAATGCACATAAAATGAAATTAAATTTAAATATTAAAAAAAACAATAGATACCATAGGTAAGATACTACTAGACCTACCCTATAAGAAACACTAAAGGTAATCTTTTAAGTTGAAATAAAAGGACTTTAAATGAGGATGAGGAGACACAGAAGTATAAAAGTTACTGCTAAATTAAGTACACTATTAAAGTCAGGATGCTATTAGACCGGGGTGCTGGTATGTAAATCACTTTAATGGAACCATAAAAGTTAAAAGATCAAAGAATTAAAAGAGTTATGGGAGCAGGATTGAGTTACACATGCATATTATAAAAAATGCAAAATAGTGACAGCAAGAAAAAAATGGTGGAGGCGAGAAAGTGAACAGTTACTTCATGTGGTAAAAGTTAATTCAGCTTAAAATAAAAGCAATATCTTATTTGACAATTATTTTGTTGCTAAATAGATTTAACTCCCTAATCAAAGAATAGAGAGTGGAAAAAAAAAGGAAAACAAGATTCAACTAAATCTGGCTTGTAAGAGACATGTTTTAGCTGTAAGGGTATTTATAGACAGAAAGTAGAGGGATTTAAAAAATGCCAAGTCTGAGATGTGGCTCAGTAGGTAAAGTCTGATGGGTTGAGTTTGATCCCTAGAACACAGCTGGCAGAAGGAGATAACTAGACACCTCTAAGTTGTCCTCTGACCTCTACACACACACCATGCACACACACATACACAAACACATACACGAATGCATAAATGAATGAATATAAAAATTTTAAGAGATACATCAACTGAACAATAAACAGCTGATGTGGCCATCATTCAATCATATATCGTGTGCAAAGTACAGTCATATAGTGTGTGCAAAATACAGTCATATCATAATTAAGCAGTCAGTTGTGAGTGAAAATATAATCAGTATGTGTAATCCTGATCAATGGACCAAAATGTGCACAACCAAACACTAACAGACCTGATGGAAGACAAGCATAGTGATACAACAAACATGGGTGCTATAGTCTGAATGTCAGTGTTTCCCCAAGTTCTAATGTTGGAGCTAAATCTCCACTGGGACAACATGAATGAAGGAATTAACATCTCGAAAAAATTAGCTTATACCTCAGAGAACACACACACACAGAGGCAGGGAAGGGTATTCCACTAATTCCAAAGCAGTGAGAGAAACGATAATAAAGACTGCTATAGAAATGAATAAAACCCGGTGTCTTAGCAGAAATCAGGAGATTCCCAGGATCAAACACTCTACCAACAGGGAACCAAAAGGAAATGTGAAATTGGGACAAGTGAAATGTCACCAGTGAGTGAGAAGACTGAATCCGAGGTCTGTGAACAACGGCTAGGTCAAGATCAGGCTGCTTCAGCAGATGCTACTCTTGTCAACAGTCACTAAGCTCTTGAAGGGAAGCTTTCAAGTTCATGTCATACATCCAGCGTTCTCTTGGCATTAAAGTCCGACAGAAGCACAAAAGCAAAGAAGACGGCAGGACAATCTCCCCAGTCAATGAGACCCTCGAAAAGCCCTTTGAAGGGTGGGCTAAAAGAGTCTTCTAGGGCAGTGCACTGGGGTTTACCCCCAAAATGAAATGCTGGTACAGTGCATACAAACCAATAGATGGGGTACATCACCATAGCAGATGGGAGGATGGTGGCCAAGGCTGATCACCCCAATAAATGAAGTAACAAGCATCTTACTCAGGGAGACTTCTTTGAAACTAAGAGAAAGGACAAGAATTACTACTCTGACTCCTTCTTTTGCAAACAGTGCTGGATATACTAGAAAGAACGGACGAGACCAAAAAGAAAAAAAAAAAATGAAAGACATCTTAAATCAGAAAGGAACCTGCCAAGTTATCCTTATTTTCATCTTACGTGGTTCTATCTGGGGGCTGCAGAGATGGCTCAGTGAGTAACAGCACTAGACGTGCAAGCAAGAAGACCTGACTTAGACCCCAGAATCCCACATAATAATCCAGGCGTACACCAAACACTTACACAATGAACTAGATAAAGTTACAGGACACAAAATTAAAGACATTTGTGTTTGATATAAAACAAAAAACTGTTTAAAAATCAATTTTCCATGTAACAAGAAACAGAAGGGGAGAAGAAAGAAAGGGGAAGAGAGAGGAGAACATGCGGGGAGGGAAGGAAACAGAAATTAGAACTGTAACTACATCATATGCAAAAATAAACACAAAATAGCGTAAAAACCTAATGTAAGGCCAGAAGGATGAACATAAGAAAACATAAGAGAAAAATAACCTTGAGAAAAATTAACCTTGGTAATTATTTTTGGAAAGTACAAAAGCACAAGAAACAACTAGGAAAATAAGGCAGCATTCCTGCCCAGAAAAGAAAATACAGCAAAATGAACCAAGAGAAACTGCCCTAAACCATGTACCTAGCAAGCCCTTGATACCTTAAATACACAGGGATATCTATACATGCTAGAAAAAAATGAACAACGTAACTGTAAGAAGCCAAAAGATCTGAACATGAGATACAGCCCTTGCTTCCCTTACTAGGGAATCTATATGGAGACTGAGCTGCCTATGGGCTACATCTGAGCAGTGCATGACCTTGCCAACCCACAGAGGAAGAAGATCCAGGCAGTCCTGATGAGACTGGATAGGCTAGGGTCAGATGGTAGGGAAGAAGGACTCTCTCTTTCAATGGACTAGGGGAGGGGGATGAGAGGAAGAAGGAGGGAGAGTGGGACTGGGAGGAGATGAGGGAGGAGGCTACAATCAGAATAGAAAATGAATAAATTGTAAAAAATATGTGTATATAGAAAAAGAAAAGGTGGTAGAACATTCTTAAACTCACCAGGTCATTTGCTTCCCCTGTACAATTTAAAATTAAAGAATTTTCTATGGGGGAGGGGAGAGATCTAGATGTGATCTTTTTCTAAATATGACATGTGAACATTGGTGTTTGAGAGGTATTTAGGAAAGTGATCCATGTCATTATTTATTAAGGGAATAGAAATCAAAACCACAATAACAGAAAAGCCTGCAGTGAACATGATGATGCTTATGAATTTGCTTAGATATCTATCAGCTAGCTTATCAATCAATCCATTTATTTAGTAAGTTTTGGTAACAGCGTAGAAAGGAACCCTGCTATACTGTTGGTGAGTTGTTGTTATGAAAAACAGTACCAGAGTTCTTTTAAAAAACTGAAAATAGTTCTACTATATTCCTGACAAGCTCCACTTCTGGATATGTGTCCAAAGGAAATCGGGTTTTAATGGCCAGTTAGATGGCTTGGGGTAAACACATTTGCCCTGCAGAAATGATAACTTAAGTTCAATCTCAAGAACCCACAGTGACAGCAGAGAACAGACTTCTGAAAGTTGTCCTCTGGCCTCCACAATTACATGCTGACACACACACACACATGCCATACACACACACCATACACACATGCAAACACTCACATGCACACACACACACAATAAAAATAAAGTCTTTAAATTGATACTTTAAAGAGATATCTGCATTCCTGTTGAATTCAACATTGTTCATGAATCTGAGCCATGGAAACAACCTAAGTGTCTACCAGTGGTTAAATGCAGAAGGGAATGCATACACACAATAGATATTTTACAAGAATATCCTGTCATCTGCAATGAGAAATGTGACCCTGGAGGACAATTATGCCAAATGAAATAAACACTTAGCAAGATAAGCATGGCACGACCTCGTTCTGTGGACCGTATAAGCCGGTCAAAATCACAGAAGTGGAGTGGAGTGCAGGCAGCTGGAGCTGGAGAATGCGGAGACACGGAGGTCCTGGGCCACAGAGGACACCCACGGGGACCCAGCTTGCAGCAAGGCTACTCTAGTGAGGGGCATTTCACTAGAAATGTTGAAATATGCCAACAGAAGAGATCTGAAGTGTTCTCACCCTCAACTCCTGTGCCCATGAGGGAACTACATTGTCAGAGATCCATTTCTTAGTTGTGTTATGGTGATTATTAAAAAAAAGCCCGTGAATGTATCCAGACATATAGCTGTACATTTTAATTTTATACAGTAAAATACACACACACACACACACACACACCAAAACTGAAAGTCTCCAAGTGTTGATTGATGACCTGGATTTTAACTGATCATCTTTTATAGAGTTGGATGTAATAGGTTTGGTCTGGAGGGTTCTTAGAGTAGAGAAGAAAGAAGATGTCAACCAGGCACATTCAGTCTGTTGCCACTGAAAAATGACTCTGTCATCTACAAAGCTCCCACTCAAGGAACAAACCTTGTTTTTAAAGATCACAGGAACATCCTTATAATGTCTTAAGTAAGTTACCTTTCCATGTTGGACCACTCTTGTTCTTGGCTACAGGCACCCTGCCACAGGTTGGACACGTTGGACCCTGAAGCAGGCCCCACTTGACATGAGATTAGAGGGAAGCTGCGGGTGCTTGGCAGGCGTCAGAGCCTCTGTAGGCTCTGGTGACGCTAGAGCAAGTATGGTGGCATCTAGAGGTGTGAGAAACACGATCCTTACTCTGTAACAAATGAAGGGAGCAATGAATCGAAGCAGCTTCTAATACTCTACCAAATGGGACTCCAGCATGGAGAAAGGCAAAGATGCCTGGTGTACAGATTTAGCTCAAGATGGAAGTTTGTAAAGTCCCGCATTTTGAGAAATTCCTGCCTCTTTTCCTCACAGGCTGGCTTTCCACAGGATTACAATCTGTGCTCTTCTAGCCTAAGCCCCTTACATAATACCGCATCCTATTGGTTCAGAACTCAAAGCTTTATCAGATGGGTATCCTGGTGCTTGAGACTCCCACTTTTCCTGATTGTGGGCCCACCCACTTGGCAGACTGCCTCCAACTTCCCAATTCTGTGAGTCCTGAGAAAAACTGACATCAGCCACCAGCCAGGTGTGAGAGGGCCTGGGCACCTCCTGCTTATCTGAGACTCTTCGCTGAGCTCTGAGTACATCTGATACTGAAAATGGACAGAAAGAGTTTTGTCTTACAGTTTTCACCAGGGTCTTGGGATGGCCACAAGGATCATTGACGAAAGCAGAGGAAGGAGTTCTGTTCATAATTCTGAGAAAACAGCTCTCCAAGAAAGGTCCCAGTTACTGGGGAGTTCCAACCTGTGGGTGGAGAGGAATATATGCTCAATCACTAGGCACCAGTGCAAAGGTGGGGGCATGCTAAGAGCCCCAGACCATGGCTCCACAACACAGCAAGGTCAGAGAAACTGCATGTGTTGAACATACACTTCAGGCCACATTCCAGAAGCCAGCCAGGCCATGTTTCACACTTTCCCTCAGAGTCAACACAGAGACACAGTCAACAGAAGGACAGCCATTCGCAACTCGTTTCCTCCTTGATGTATCAGGGTTCAGAGAGCGAGCAAGCATAAGGGGCATAAGGACTATGAGTGAGTCTTGGTACTGTAGAGGCACTACCAATCATTCCTTTTGGCCAATGCTCATGAAGTTCTCCATGCTGCAGGCTGAACTGGTTCTGTAGCCCTCTCACAGGAAAGCCGGGACGTCAGGACTTGGGCATATTTCTCGTCCGGGTGAGGAAGAATACTCAAGTTTAGGCACATGATAAGCAGCTGGAGAAGCCAGGCCAGGGTGAGGCTTCCCTGCAGAGTCGTGTATACAGCTTCTGTGAACCATTGCTGAGCTCTGGGTACATCTCATACTAAAAATGGACAGAAAGAGTTTTGTCTTACAGTTTTCACCAGGGTCTTGGGATGGCCACAAGGATCATTGATGAAAGCAGAGGAAGGAGTTCTGTTCATAATTCCAAGAACATAGTTCTCCAGGAAGGGCCCCAGCCACTGGGGTGTTCCAACCTGTGGGTGGAGAGGAATATACACTCAGTCTGATCACCAGTGCAGAAGGGGAGGGAGGTATTGCAGCTCACCACCTTGTCAGAAGGTAGATCCTCCAGCTCCCATTAGCTGCCTTTTCCCCTGCTCCTGTTCCTGGGACTAACACCAGGTTTGCTACCCCTCCCCCTACAGAGTCTTTTCACTCAGCCTCTCAGCTTTCTGAGCCAGACCTGTCAAGAGCTCTATGGATGCCAGCATGGTCCCTCTCTCCCTGAGGCTGGAGGCTGGAGGCTGGAGGCTGGAGGCTGGAGGCTGGAGGCTGGAGTCGGCGACAGGTCGGGCTGGACCCAGCTCATCTTCTCACGCTCTGGTTGAACACTGTGGACTTCCATGTGCTCTTGCCTACTTGGTTCACTTCTGTTCTTCCTTTCTTGTTTCCTGCTGCAACTTTGTTGTCTGCAGATGCATCATCAGTCACACAGCACACCTTAACACTCTACACATACATAAAACCGTGGGCACCCCCCCACAGAAAGGTTTTCACAGGCAGTGCAAACATCATGTACTTGCACACAACAGGTTCTTAGTAAAGGTGGTTGTCATTAAATTATTTCATTCGCAAGCTAGATGGAGTCCTGGCAAGGGTTTTCAAACAAATATGTAGTGCTTCTTTTTTCTCTTTCTTTCTTTCTTTTTTTTTTTTTTTTGACACTGGGTACAAGATCAAAGAATCTACATTATAATTCCCTCGATGAGAAATTTAATTATGAACAATGAGAAGAATAATGCATCCAGATTGTTTACAGACAATTAACGGCCAAAGATGCTAAATATAGTCTGCACTGGGCCTGCTCTGCAGACACAATCTGAAAGCCCTGCTGCCTCGCAGTAAGTATGAACATCTGGGACAAACTCGGCCCTCAGCACTGAATGATAAATCAGATCTGTCAATGAATAAAACATTGCCTCTCAGCAATCAAGCGATGGATTTGTGAGGAGCCTTCCCATTTATCCGGTGAGCTATTGATTACCCATGAAAGGCCATCTCAGCAGAGAGCTAATAAATGGGAGAGCTGAGCTCCAATGCACAGGGCAAAGTGAGGTCACAACGTTGCCTCTAGGACCGCGATACGATTTGAGGTTGCTCCATCGTCACATCAAGGAACTTATAATACAGTAGTAGCCACATGCAATTAGAGCTCAGATTGCCACTAACAGGTGATCCAAGCAAGAAACAGAGTAATATTGATGGAAGGAAGCAGGACCAACTGCCTGCGGATGATCCCCCAAGTCCTGCCAGGAATGAACGTATCCTGAAGAGACACTTGTGCTCCTCCCCTCTCCCGTTAGCTCTCAGACTATTGAAACAACGGACCTGCAGGAAAATGGAATTCCCCCCGAGGAGTCTCATGCTGAGGGAAAGAAAAACCTGGTGCCAATCTGAGGAGGGATTTGTCTCCAAGGAAGGGATTTCACACAAGCTAACAACTTGTCATTGCAAGAGACACTGGAACAGAGGGTTATGGTCAGGGCCATAATCACTGGGACTTCTTAGCTATGCGTGCACCTTGGCTGTCGGTGTTGTTTCAGGATCCCTCCTCACTGGGAAAAGGGCAGTGGCCACACTGGATAAATCTCTTTTCTCTTCTTATCATTATTATTTGTTTACTTGGCCTACTGAGGATGGGTGGCCAAACCCAACTTGTTCAGGCTGCAAGGACCGAGGTTCTGATTCTAGCAGCTTCAGTAACAGCCAGAGTGCTAGGACATACTGAAATCAACCAGGGCTTGGCAGGAAGACGCAGGAAGGCAAGGCCAGCTCTTAAGATTTTCATCTTACATTTTCCCCCAAATCCTAGCACAGCTGCCATTACCTTGTCAAATTCTCTTTCTTCTCTTTGCTCCTGGAACAAGGTTGTGCTTGCTGATGGGCTCCTTGGCCGATTGAGACACGTTTTGCTAATGAACAAGTAGCAATTGCCTCTCTGAGGACAAATGTGCTTCCTAAAGCATGCACCCGTGGTACACATAGCTGTGGGGTGGGTGTGGGGGGCTTCAAGCCTAAGACCATTGAAACTGAACTTGGAGGAAGTGCTGGGGCAGCTTCTGTGAGTAAGACAGAGCCAATGGCAGCACAGAGCATGAAGCCTTCTGCTCACCAGCGCCCTTCACGGATGCTCTCTGCCTGGTGTAATATGCAATGTAATATGCATTCTACTATGATGCTGAAGTGACGTGTCATGTTGAATTGTACTGAAAAGCGGTCTCTGGGAGTGAAGAGGACGCTTGTGTCCAGACTCCAGCATGTTTGCTTAAAGAATCCTCTAAGATTCCAACTTCTGGCTCTGTGAGGAAAAAAAAACAAACAAACAAACTTCAAAGTGTGTGTTCTTATTGGTTACTATTGTTTACCCACACAGGACCCAGCCTTCCGCTGTGTCTCTAAAGCTTCTAGCATCGGGCTAAGGGGTACAGGATAGTGGGTTTCCACTTGCTACCACAATCCGTTCAGTAGGGAGGTTCCAGGCTTAATAAGAAGACAAGCGCTTTCCTGGGAAATAATCTGAAGGCATTCAGAGGCAATGATTAACTATATAAACAGGAGCTCCCAGGAAGTACTAAAGGATTTCTAAACAAAAGAGGCCATGGCACTTGGAAAGCCCAGGTAAATGGCATTCTAAGATGAGCCCAAGGCAAGGTCTGGAGTGAGCTGAAAGGTACTGAACTAACATAATTGGGACCTGCTGTGGAGATGGCTGTAGCATACTAATAATGTCTGCCTGGGGAGATGCTGTGGGTTTCTGCAGTATCCTTTTGACCCCCAGCTCATTTGAGTGTTAGCAGCCCCATCCTCTAGAGAACCTCCCTTGGCTAATAGAAGCTGCCATGCTTGAGGGCCTCAGGCCCTCTCCTGGGGAAGCTCGCAGTTAACTGGAGACTGATGAAAGCTTGGTCTCCAGCTTGATTGCACTCTCGGACAATTCACAGCCGAGAGCTCCCTGAGGGTCAGATACCTGCTAGACTGCAGATGAGACCCCCACCTTTGCTTAACTTTCGACTCTTGAGTGTGCCCTTTCCCCCTGCCATCTCTGGATCTGTTGAAAGGAGGGGATATAAATTCCTGTCTCAGGCTTTGTTTCTGATAATATTGGCCTAATTCATGGGGAAGGAGAGAAGAGCTCAAGCCGGGTGAATGAGTGCGTGGCAGCTTTATTGGCTCCTTTGTTTATTCAATTGTTTCTCCATTCATTCAATAAACTCAGTGGAACATCTGTTGCAGGCATACTGCTCAGTCATGTATGATGCATAACAAAAGCATGACCCGGCCTCAAGAGACATCACAGAATACAGACAACAGGACTGCTCATGGAAAAACACAAGTCTCACCTCTAATAAGAGACTGTTTGCTCTGGAGTCAACACTGAGTTTACATAGCCCAGCAACACAGATTTAGGTTACCCCAAATTCTATGTTCCAATGCACTAACAATTTGATGACGTTTTTATGGTAACAGAGCAGAGTAAGTTATAAGTCTAAGGCACTTATGAAATAAATTTGTTGGGTATGTTTATTTAGTAGGTGGGATACAGCAAAGCAGGGAGAACCCTTCGTTAGGTCTCAGACACTATGTTGACATCATCACTAAGACACAGTGACTCACACTAACTATGTCTGCATGGCTTAAATCAAAGCACAGAACCTCTTTGAATGGATATCAGTGTCAGGGTCAAAACCTTCACCCTGGTAGCCTGATGAGCCAGGCTCAGCCACCTGCCATGTGGACCAAGGATGGTGACTGGTGGGTAGAAGCACTTGCTGTCAAGGATGACAAGCTGGACCTGGGCTGAAGCCCTGATTCCTGCATGAGAGAAGGTAAGAACAACTCAGAAATCGGTTCTTGGACCTCCACTCATGCTTTGATGAAAATAGAAACAAAACTGCTCTCACCTCAAAGGAATAAAAGTTGTTACCTCTTCTGGAGGCAAATACAAGTGACCGTGGCCTGAGGACCCAGATTAGGGTCCACCATGTGCCAATGAGGAAGCAAGTTCACGACCGCCTCATAGTAACAGAGGAGAGAAAGCCATAAGTCAAGACGCATTTCAGATACGTTGGTGGGCACAATGGTGGGTAGGTGGGCTGTAGCAAGATGAAGAGAGCTCTGCTGTGGGCCTTGGATACTGTGTGACGTCACTCTTAGTGCTTTGCTAGGTGGAAACTAAGGTTTTGTTAATACATTCCAAAGGGTTTCTACCTCTTTGCCAGGATGTTAGATCTGACACAGAGGTGGGCAATGAATGGGTATTTAGTGGGATAATGATAGCATAAGATAAACTATTAGAATTTGAAGAACTATTAATACTATGTATATTAATACTATGTACATATTTCTCTGCTTTTCATTAATTTTAGCTCTTTAAAAATTTTACCACATATATTTAGTTTTGTGTGTGTGCATGTATGTGTGTTGTGAAGCCTATGTAACCCCATTTCTGAAAAACAAACTGTCTTAAGGATAAATAACTTGGCTATGAACTCCATTTTCAAAAAAAGGAGAAAAACCCACAAAAAAATGTGCTTCAGCTACTCACCTCTGGCAATATTTAACCATGAACCCAAGCAACATCTAATCAGTGACTACCTGGAGTTTACCCAGGTGTTCTTTATAATAGGTTGAGTAAAAACAATTGTGGTTTGGTCCTCCAGAAATAATCAATCCGGTTTTATCTCCTGATATTTGCTAAATGTCAATCAATCATAGAACTGCCAAGCTGGAACTCCCCAAACCTTGCTGTAATCTCAATAAAACCCCTCTCTCCCTGAGCTCAGGGCTCTGCACTCCATCCACTGTGTCGGCAATGGTGTGGGCCCGAGCTTGAGCTTGCAATAAAGACCCTTGTGTGTTTGCATTGTAATAGGATTCTTGTTGCTCTTTGGGGTCTGAGAGACTTGGCCACAACAGTGTGTGTGTATGTGTCTATTTTCAGAACAAACGATCCTTTCCCAAGGGTCACCTAAGACCACTGGATATATAATATATTTATACTAAAATTAATAACAGTAGCAAATTTACAGTTATGAAGTAGCAACAAAATAATTTTATGGTTGGAGGTCACCACAACATGAGGAGCTGTACTAAAGGGTTGCAGCATTAGGTAGGTTGAGAACCACTGCACTAAGCAGTCCTGGTTGGGGTGTGGCTTTGCCCATTCTCTCCTGTGGTGGTTTGACAAGTTGTAAATCATTTCCACCTCAGGCTGCCTCCAGAGCTCCACCCTTCCTTCTCCCATCAATTTGGGGGATGAGGTGTCATTGTTTCAGTGGTCTGAGAGTCAAAGGGAGGGACACACATGTCTCTTTAGTGTATCTTCATCCCCACAAGGATCGCTATAGTCTATAAGGTAGAGAAGGGGCTAAACTCTCTTGTCAAGATTTCATGAGAGAGCAGGTGAAGTGGGGGTGCCAGCTCAGCACTGCTTTGTTGCCGTTGCCCGTAAAAGGCTCAGGTCCCTGAGTATTAGATAAACAGTTTTCTGAAGAAAACTGTAGCCAAAGAGGGATGATTCTAGTGGCCAGGCTGTGTGGGGCTGGCCAAGCTCCCTGTCCTGCTTCCTAAGAGAGAATGGCATTAAAGATGCACATGCCTCTTTGGAGTCCCTGAAATGTCACAAGCAATTTGCCATGGTAGAAAATGTCCCCTTTTCTCAATGGGGGTAAGTGGCAGGGTCACAGTAGGCAGCATTTCATCTGCTCAAAGGGCAGCTCCTCAGCATTACCTGGTACTTAATGGGTTGGAGATACTGTTTCATGTGTGGCAATTACCAAGCCCACCGCAGGCCCTAGCACATTCTGACAAAACATGGACATCCAGTTTGAGAGCCCCGGAATGCTAATTTGTAAGCCTGTCAGATTTGTCACTGTGGTGAGAAGTGGTGTTAAAATTGCTTTAAACATTTTAATTAGCGGAAGCCTTCCAGATAAAGAGGCAGCCTCCAGCTCCCCCCCCACCCCTTTTTCTTTTTTTTATTTCTGTGTTTGTTTTTCAAGGAGATGTCATCACATTTTAAGCCATGGGGGGTCATGGAAAGGATGTACCATTTAGGGATACCTACACAGACGTGATAGGGTCTTGCCATTGTTCACATTGCTACACTAAGGGTCCACCTTCTGCACCCTGTGTCCACTGATAACCTCTGAGGATCATGTGATAGTGTAGGGCTTTTGGAAGAGCTGTGAAGCCTCTGGAAGAGCAGAACACTGGGGTCCTTTAAGTGTGTGCATACGTGCATTTTATGCATGTGTGCATCTATTCCGGGCTGTAGAGGTGCCTGTTAAAGGGCTAATAACCTCAAAGCCTCTGCTGAGCTGAGGAAGTTGGGCGGGAAACTTGACATGAAGATACCATCTTCTGCAGGAAGTTAGGATCCTGCAAGCTGCCAAGGAGATCAGCATGCCAGCCTCCATTGCTGTTTACATCTTTAGGACAACAGGGGAGCAGATTTGCAGATGGAATCTTCCATCTGCCCTATAAAACCTGAAACTCTCCCAAGCCTTTGCACGCGGGCTCCACTGCCCTTCCTGTTCTGATTAGAGTGGTCAGTAGAGGGCCATCTCCCCTCTTACTTCCCTCTCACCTTGATCTATCCTGATCTAACACATGTGTTGTGGGGAAGAAGAGCCACAGGTAGTTGTGACACTGAGAGATCCTGGAGGCGGGGATGTGCTTTGCTATGCTAATAGGCACAAGACACAGCCATTTGCCCCCAAGTTTCTTTTAGACCTGACATTTATGTGTGTGCAAGGGGAGGACAGAGGAAACCCTAAGCTTTGTTCTTCAGTTGCCATCTATCCTTGCTTCGTTATTTTTTAAGATTTTTGAGTTTTATGCATATATGCCTATGCCTGAGTGTATGTGTGTGTGCCGTGTGCATGCAGGAGGCCAGAAGTGAATTCTCCTAGTTTACTTTTCATCAACTCCAGCACCTTTATTAAGTCATAGCTGCCTTCTCTTCATTAAAAAAAAAAAAGTCTAGAGCATCGTAAAAGGTGTCCAGAGGCCTCTGCGAGGCCTGTCTATTTCCTCTTTCAGCTGTACTATGCTGGTTTATCTTCTTTCTCCAAGGTCACATGATGGCTGCTAGGGTTTCACTTAGCTCTGAATTCCAGGGAGAAAGGAGACGGGAAGGAGCAAGGACACACCTGCTTCCCAGAAGCTTATCTGATGCCGACCTTTGAACCATCACTGGCCAGTCTTAGCACAATATCAGATAAGCGATGTGTCTTAAGTGAGCCCACTGACACGCTGGATAATCAGGGATTGGTTACTGAGTGTATCAGCGAGTATTCAACCACTAAAGTATCTGATCAATGGAAAAGAGGCACTGTGAGGCACAGGGAATGGAGACTCGGAGATGAAGCCGCTTATGATTGTTGAAGATGATTAAGTATGCCTTGGGCTTTGCCTCCGTGCCTGGGATTAGTTCTATGCTTCAGGTCAGTCGGGCCACCAGACAGAAGGGATGGCTAAAAGTGACACCAGGGTGGGAAAGGACAAAGTGAACCTATAAATAAAATTGCAGCCCGTGAAGGCAATCTGCCATCCCATGAGAAAAAGATGGATGCACACCTATCCCTCACTGTCGCCAGCCCTAAGGACATCTGGTGCACTGCCAAAGAGTGATTCATGTCCCCTCCCAGGGGTCAGGAGCAGCTGGAGCAGGCAATCTGTTACTGCTGTAAAAACCATTAGCCAGCAGGGGGAGCCAGTGAGGCAGGAGGCTCGCTTGTGTTGGGTAGAATCTGGTGCTAAGTGGAACTTCAGCAAACAACCAATGCCTTCCAAGTCTTACACACATTCTTTTTTTCTACCTAACTCTTACTCAGAGCCTCACAGAAAGGCTTTCCCGCAAAGGTAATTGTAACTTGGCTGAGTTGATCTGGTTCAAGTGTCTAGGTTGGGAGCGGGGTTGGATGAGGGTCCCTGTGCAGGCAAGGAGCCCTGTCTCTGCACAAAACAGAAAAGTACCCAGAGAGGGACCATAGTAGCCAGAACTGCAGTGTGACATGTCCAGAGAGCTCCTCAGACCAAATGATGTTACATACAAAAGAGGAGAGAACAGTGGAGGATTCCCGGCTGCCCCTGGTGTTGTTAGACGGGTGGGGGGTTTGAAGGGAAGAAGAGACAGCTGATGCCAGAGAGCCATGTCAACATCTTCCCAGTTACATAGCCTCATGAGACAGTGAAACTCTAACCCCTGACACCCTGTGTTCAGAAGGACCGCTTGCCAAATATGGGGTGCATAATTCAGAACCTTGTTAAAACAGATTCAAATGAAAGTGACCGCACTGGCTAGTTTTATGTCAACTTAACACAAGCTACAGTCATTGGAGAGCAAGAAACCTCGATCAAGAAAACACCTTCATAAGATTGGACTGTTGACAAGGCCCTAGGGTAATTACTTAATTAGCAGTTGATGGGGGAGGGCCCAGCTCATTGTGAGTGGTGCCATCCCTGGGCCGGTGGTCCTGGGGTCCATAAGAAAGCAGGCTGAGCAAGCTGTGGAGAGCAAGCCAGTAAGCAGCACCCCTCCATGGCCTCTGCATCAGCTCCTGCCTCCAGGTTCCTGCCCTGCTTGAGTTCCAGCCCTGACTTCCTTCTATGGTGAACAGTGAAGGTGAAGTGTAAGCCAAATCAACCCTTTCCTGCCCAAGTTGCTTTTCATATGGCAATAGTGACCACAACTAGGACAGCAGCTTAATTAAAAATGATTTCTGGGAGAAGTTGAGGACAGGTGTGATATCTGAGCCTGATATTCACTTTTTCAATGCCCACGCACTACACAGCTGCTGACTTGGAGATTGTGTTTCCTGGCAGGAGAGGCTGAGGCCAGTTTCACAGGAATGGCGGTTGGTGCTGGGACCCAAAGCTCAGGCTGCTGCTTCTGCCATTGCCTTCTTCCTGTTCAGGCCTGAATTACCCTGAGAGTACATCACTGGCCATGACGGAGAGCCTTTCTTGTCCAGAAAATTCTCCTGTCTCACAGCCACAAATCCATGCACCTAATGGGGTACTAGATCTCTGCTTGAGGCCTTTGGGAGGTGTGTGGCTGCAGAGCTTTGGGCACGTGGCTTTCTGCAGTGACAGGCCCTGCAGAAGGAACAGTGAGGTCCAGTTGCATTGGCACCCCAGCCCGTTATAGCCAACCCTCCATTGAAGGCTCCCTCGCCAGCAACTCCATGTATACATGAACAAATATTATTCAGAGAGCTTGCTTTTTACTTATAGCTGTCAGATAGGCCCCCTCTCCATGACCCTGCAACTCTATGCAGAAGACAAATCAGGCATGTGGTCCAGAGCTCCTCTCTTCAAGTTTCCCTGAAGGGTCAGGCTAAATGAGGGTAGCATTGGCTGTTTCTCCACTTTACCTCAGAGGGAAGGAAGAAAGCACTATTTTTAACCTCCCAACAGAAAACCAGGGTCCTATGCCCGGGTTTCACCAGAGGTAAAATGACTGAAAACACTCCCATGTATCTGTGAGGGACAGGCTTTGGAGGGGGTGCAGAGCAGGACCCACTTTCTCAGACTTGATAAGGGGACCTTGCCATCTAGAGGAAGGAAGGATGCAGAGGAATAAAGGGGAAAGTGGGAGAATCAAAGATAGAGAGGGAGGAGGAAAGGAAGAGGCAAAACAGAGAAGGGAGAAGAGAGAAGATGGGAAGGGAAATGGAGAGGTGAGGAGAAAGTACAGGAAGGTGGTAAAGACAAGAGTTGGGGAAAGAAGCCAGGTTAAGCTAGGTGAGAAAAACACACTCAGCTCCCCCAATGGGGTCTTGTTCAGAGTCCCAGCATGGAGAAGATGTAAGTGGGTAAATTCCTGGGATGAGCTGTGTCAGGCTGTGTACTTTGTGGAGACGAGAATGCAACAAGGAGGGACGCAGTATTCCAGGAAAGATGTCGCCACAGTTGCATGCATGCGTGTGAGTACGCCCAAGCATGTTGACACACATGTGCACGAGCGCACCCTGAGTCCAGAGCAAAGTCATGACTTTGTCAGACAAGCATAAAACTGCAAATTTCTTTCCCAGAGATGATATTGCCTCATGAATAGCCGGGACATTTTCTTAACCTCAGGCTATGATCTGAAATTGGAATGCAGCCATCAACACTGAGCTTCCATCAACACTGGCTTCAGAAATAGTATTATTTTCTGAAGAAGTTGCCTTGATAAACTTTCCTCTTTGTTCTTTTTTCTAAATTCGGCTAGGCACATAAGCAAGCACTGATCCTCAGGATGAAGATTCTTTCAGCCAATAGCAGACCGCAGAAGCTTCTTGATGCTGTGATTTTCCCCAAAGTTTGGGCTCTGTTTAAATACTGGCTGTTTTCCTACTTCGAGACGGTGTGTCTCATGTCAAAAACGGTCTGGATAGCAGAGCCCTGGCTGACCTTACTCGGGCATGCACATTTTTACCACGGTGGGCACTGCCCTTGTCCTTCATTACATTTCCTGTATTCAGGCCTGATATACATGCTACTTAGAGATCTTCTCATATTCCTCTCAGCAGGAAGGTAGTTGCAAACTAGACCTATCAGTGTAGTCTCCCCTACCAACCATATGTCTCCTGGTCAGAAGCAAAATATACACTGTAGCCAGTCTTTTATTTGCTCAATAAATCAATTTTGTTGAGATACAAATTACATTTAGTAATATTAGCAGAGTTTAAGAGTATAATGTGTGTTAGTATTTTGAAACAGAACCTGCTTCTGGGTTATCTAGCAACTTATGACATCACCTGGTGTCTCCCAGCCAGGTGGCCACACCTGGGAGGCATGGTTAGTGGTTACCTGACCTCTTAAAGGGACAACCCGACACGTGGTCTCTCTCTCTTGCTCTCTCTTCCTTCTTGTCCTCTCGTCTCTCTCTCTCTCTATCAGGGCGCCCCCCTCTTCTCTCTCTCTTCCCCCCATCATGTCCTGCTCTCCCGCCTCTCCCTCTCTTCATATCCACCTAATAAACCTCTTTCGTAGAAGACCTGTTGTAAGCCCCACTTATTCATAAATTAGTCGAGAGACGAGAGACCACGTGTCAGGTTGTCCCTTTAAGAGGTTAGGTAACCACTAACCATGCTTCCCAGGTGTGGCCACCTGGCTGGGTGACACAAGATGACGTCATAAGTTGCTAGGTAACCCAGAAGCAGGTTCTGTTTTAAAATACTAACAATGTGAAGCTGGCCAAAGTGTGTGCTTATGATATTTTTTGTGTGTGCTCAAAGCCTAGGCTCTAGCGTTTCCAACAAGCTTTGCTTGGCCACTTTGCTGGTCAGGTGAATCCTGAGAGGGGAAGTGGAGGGGTAGAAACAGCTGGGGGTCGGGGCTGGGCATGTGTGAAAGAGACCTCAGGTGGTGGTGAGTGTGTGGACCAGAGACCCTTGGAAGACAAGCTTCAGTGAAACAGCTCATTTAATGGGGGAAACAAAGGCTACTTAAACCATTGTGGAGTGGGTAGGGATTTTGGGGGTGAGTGTACATTATTAGCCAGGGCCAGGGTGCTGTGGATGCCTAATTTGCTTAAGGAGGAATTTCAGGTCCTGCTGGCCATGACCTTAAAAGGGGAGAGGAAGTTGAACCTGGCTGTTGGGCTGCATGATCTCCTGGGTGGGTGGGTGGGTGGGTGGGTGGGTGGGTGGAGGGGAGGTAAAAGGTGGGCACAGGGCTACCTACACCTGTACGCGCAGGCCTGGGGCAGGGGGGCATCAGTCCTACCCCTGCTGATCTCAGAATGAGAATCCTGGGGTTTGGTCACGTCTCTGCACTACTCCTGCTTCAGGCTGGCTCCCTGCAGCCCACAGCTTCCCCACCCACACCACCTGTCTGCAACAAACTGATCAAAGTGACGACAGTGCAAAACAGAATAGAGATCAATTCCATGTGACCACACTGGCCAAGGGAAACATAAAGGGGTCCAGTGATCGCCAACTGACTTTGGTGAACTAAGATAAAGACCACGTTTATGCAGAGGGTGGAAAGTGTGCAGAGCTAAGCAGTCCTAGGGAAACTGTGGTCCATCTGCCACCGTTCTATCAGCTCCAGCCTCCCGCTCCCCCGAAAGGTCACCTGACCAGTAATGAGAAAACTGGGGAAATCTGTCCAGGAGGCATGTTCCTGCTCTGGCTGGCACCAGGCTCCAGATTTTCCTTCCCATAGCGAGAGGTTGCTGAGGAAGTCATTCATTCTTTGTGGTTCGTTGTTTCAATAGTCTGATAGCACAAGCGTTAAAAACAAAAACAAAAACAAAAAAACCAAAAAAAAAAAAAAACACCACTTACTGTCTAGTCTTCACCCACATGCAGACACTAGATTTTTTGGGATCCGGGAAAAGTACTTGGTGCTCTTTAGCAGGTGTCCCTCCATCCCCTACACATGGCCAACCTTTTATTTGATTCCTTTCACTGTAGTTCAGCTGGGCAGCACAGAGCATGGCGTATATGCCTCTCCCCCTGGAGGTGATAACAGTACATATCACACATATCTATTAATGTATATCATATTATATATGTGATATATGTTATTATATCATATATATGATATATAATTACAAAGAAATAACATCTTCTTTTGCTTATGTATATGTGGTATATGTGTTTATGTGTGCACATTTGTGTGAATGCTTATATACACACATTGAAAAGACCAGGCCTGACCCCCTCCCCTAAAAGTCATCAGTCCCAGGAACTAGGCCTAGGTCACCAATTCCAGGAATAACAAAACCATAAAATTCCCTCCCAAGGAATAGCCTAGAGGTACCCACAAGAGTGGGAAGGTATCTTATCTTAGGGTGGGGCATCGTGCTGGGCAGCCCACTCACCTAACATTCCTAAGTTCTGTAGATAGCTTGCTCAATGATAATTATGTTAGTCAGCCAATCACTCTGTAACAAGCTTGCCCTTGCTGAATGTCATCCAATCCTGTAATTGCTAAACTGGGAATTCCAGGTTCTTGCTCAAGCCCCAAATAAAAACCCTGCCATGTAGCTGCTCAGGGCTCTTCTCTCTGATCCACTGTGTTGGTGATGATGGAGAGACTGAGCTTAAGCCCGAATAAAGCTCTTTGCTCTTGCATATGTGGTCCGGCTCCTGGTGGTCTTTGGGGATCTTATGATCTGGGCACAACAACATGAAGAGACCAGAAGAGGAGGACAGGTGTCTTCCTCCATACTTTACCGCATTTCCTTGAGATGGCATCTCTCGCTGGAGCTGGGCTGGTAGACTGGAAGTGCCAGCAATCCCCCTGTCTCTGTTCTTCACAGCACTGCGGTTACAAGCGTATGTGGCCATGACCAACTTCTTAAACGGGTGCTGGGATCTGAACTCAGGTGTTCATACTTGTGCAGCAGGCACCCTTACACACTGAGTCACCTCCTACAAGCTCCTGATAATGCTTTTGACTCTGTCTCCCCCAACAAAAGAAGCTTACCGTGCATCCTTGACTGGCCTGGAACTTGCAATGTAGACCAGCTAGCTTCAAAATCACAGAGAGTCACCTGCCTCTGCCCCGCACCCCTAACTGCTGGCATTAAAGATATGCACCATAGCATATGGTGATGGTGGTGTTGCTTCCTTCTCCTGATGTACTTCAAACATGGACAATAATGTACTCATTTATTTTAAGTAATAACTAAACATACATGCAGAGATCAAATATCAAGTAAACACACTGGCAAAGGGTGTTGTGAAGGATGTTCAATCTCAGATTTAAAAAATAATAATAATAAGGCTTGATTCATTTGTGGTGTTGCCTATTAATCACTGTTTCTTAGTTTAATTGCATTCTGATGTGGAAGTCCAGGTTGGGTTGACAAGAATTCCTGGAGGAAGCTATATTTTCAAAGACATTTTGACTGATTAGCACTGCAGCGATGTGAAAAGGTTGGAATGTTGCAGGTCCGGAAGCGAATTGCCTTGGACTAGTTTTAGTAATTCCTCACCCACCTTTGTGTTGGGAACTGACATACGGTGACTAATAGATAAAATAAAACCTTCCAGAATCTATTAACTTAACAAACCACTAGCTTCTGCCAACCCAAAAGCTGAGAATGTCTCAAGCATCTAAGGCTTATGGGAGAGCTTCCCTCCTCTCGCTGGAACCCCATCTTGATGTGACCTTTTTCTCTAGTGCTTCCAACAGTGTATTCGAAAAGTATCTTGATTTATGTTTTCTGATGGTTACTATAAAACTTCATGAATCTGCTTCCACACTGGAACATGGACTATTTTTTTTAAGGCATGTACTACCATACCTGGCTCATGCACATTTTTAAACAATTTAGGTATATGCATTACATATATATATATATGTAATATATATATGTAATATATATATGTAATATATATGTAATATATATATATGTAATATATATATGTAATATATATATATGTTATATATATATATATATATATATAATGTCTGCACACCAGAAGAGGGCATCCGATCCCATGAAACTACAGTTATGGATGGTTGTGAGCTACCATGTGGGTGGTGAAAATTGAACATAAGACTTCCAGAAGAGCAGCCAGTGATCTTAATCACTGAGCCATTTCTCCAGCCCTGGATCATGAAATTCTTAGTAACCTTAGTCTATGGTCACTCAAATTTGGCTTTATAGTAAACACTCTCATATCCTTTGAGATGAGAGCTATGTTTGTTTGTTTATTTTTATTTGCATTGACAATTGTAAGTTTTATGTTTTTTCACATTTGCTCGGAAGTATGTAGGACCTAGAACGACACGTGTCTTAGGGCATGTTTCACATAAGCTTAAAGAGAATGAGAACCCCCAGCCTGCACCCCTCTCTCCCTTCCTGTTTTTTGACCATCATTCCTGACTTCCTACTCCCAATGATGCCCAAAGTTCAGCAGGAATAGTTACATAAGAGACTGTCATCCCTTATCATCAACAGACTGTTGAAATAGTAGATCTCAAAGAATCCCGGACAAGTCCCGTTCAGTACTTGTGGCTCCTCCCAGCACCTCACCCCACTCCCTACCTGAAACCTCCCCAGCCCAGGGCCATGTTTTCACCCTCCTTCCCTCAGCTTCTCTTTCCATGTAACTCAGCCATTTTAGACATTCTCTTGGACTCTCGGCTCGTTCCACTTTTGGATCTCTCTTGGTCTGCTTGCACCCTCTCTTCTCTCTCACCCTTTCCCCTTCCTTTCATGGCCCAGATCGTTCTGATGGCCATGTTCAGTCTGCCCTCCTAGCCAGATGTTTCTCGCTGTTTTCTTCCTCATATCTACAATAAACCCCTCCTTCAACCCAGTAGCTGTTAAGTGTTAGTTACATGGTGTTTATAATTGATGCTGTTCAAGTCCCAACCTTGTCCACATTGACTAAAAAGAGAAATTCTTTTCAACAAAGTCGGACAGACCGCGGGAACACCATGGCAAAGTCAATGAGCCTCAGCCCAAGCAGGCTAATACACATGCACAGCCCTAATACAAATGCACCCTCGTTGTGAGCATAATAATTAAAGCCATAAAACTTCAGAAATGAGAAGAGAGCCTCAGAATCCGTGATGAAACAAAAGATTTCTTGCCGGATGCAAAATGGATAAAGTGTGTGTATGGGGGGGGGGGAGGGGGCAGGGGGTCATGATGAACCGGACTGCAGTGTAATATTTTATTTCTTGGATATATAAAAGGTAGTCACCCAACAAAGGCCTATATTTCCTGGAACACCCCCACCCTCCATGCCTTCTTACCAACTAGCCAATACTGTTGGACTGTAAAGTCCAGTTCACACCAACAGGATAAAACAGTCACCACCTACATCAGGGATAAAAGACACAGGCCATTTGGTGAGTGTGTTCACTAGGTGGGTTTAGATTCTGGTGCATCTATTTGCAGAGAAAGAAATCACCTTTCTGAATTACGTTCTCTTCACCCATATGTTCCTTTGAGCAAGAGTAGGGTTACTCTTCTCAACAATTTAAAGACTCATCTGGGATTTCAAATCCATCTGGATGCTCTAATGACCTCCCTTGGAGAAGGTATGTCTCACCACTGCTGCTGTGCACCCCAAGATCTCATGTGAACACTCTTTCATATCTTTAAGGATCCCAGGACAAAAAGTTTTCAGCAAACAGAGAGAGCCAAAGAAAATACCACAATGACCAGGTAGCCCTTTTGCACTAGACCATAGATGAAACACAAAGAATGGCAAAATATGTCTTGGTTGGCCAGGACATGATGGGGTTTGAATAAGAGAGAGTGAATGAGAGTGTCGGTGCCACAGTAGAAGGTGGAGTTGTGTAGACATCCTTAGTGACTTCCTGCTTTTAAGAAGCATCTCACATAGGACACTGCCCCATGAGGGAGCTGAGACAGATGAAGCCTTCAGAATCAGGGTAAATAAAGAGCCTCTAGCTGGGTGGCACATGCCTTTAATTCCAGAACTCAGAAGGCAGGGGCAGATGGATCTCTGTGAGTTCAAGGCCACCCTGGTCTACAGAGCGAGTTCCAGGACAGCCAGGGCTACACAGAGAAACCCTGTCTTGAAAAACAAAACAAAACAAAATCTCCATCATTCCAATTAGTTATCAGAATGTGAAAAATCTCTATGATGTGAGAATCTGATAGTTTAACTGTTAAGAATCAGGATAGGAAACAGATAAATGTGCTCTAAGGAGACACATTTCCCCCAGAGGATAACTTCCCTCCCTGGCTAACCCAGAGGCTTTCCTGAGCTATTCAGTATGTACAGTTCCTTCTGACCTCAGCCTGTGCCCTGATCTGGGGGACAGAATGTGCCTTGGGTCACTGCTTCCTTTCCAGTTTCTCCATCTGCTCCCAGAGAAACAGCAACTCCTTCAGATAGTGGGCACACCTCCACTTCTGCTTCCTTCATGGATACCTTTCCCAGCAACAGCTTGTACCTAGGAGCTGAGGGAAGGTCAAAATGGGATCCAGATGACAGTACTTGGCATTCACAGAATTTGCAGTAGTGTATGTGGACTCTATATTCTTTGGCTGGGACCATGGACTTTCATTCTCTATTCCTTGTTTTGTAGTTGGAGGCTGCCTACTTACCTAGGCCGCAGTCTCCTCATAGTAAGGTTTTGTTTGGGTCTCGTGCAAGTGTCTCTGCTGTGTACCTGTCTGTCTTTCCTATCTCAGCGCTATTTTTTTTAAGTGGGTAACAGAAGCTGTCTCCAACTGATAAACTGATAACTGCTTGTAAAAAAAACAAGACAGAAAAAAAATACTCTTCTCCTATTGAGGATACAAACTACTCCTAAAGGCAAACTCCATACCTAGCAGTAAATGGCCAAAACAAATGGACTCAAAGTTTCTTAGTCTCATAACATTTTATCAGGAATTTTTTTTTCAAGCTTATAGGTCCTTTGTGTATGTAACTTCCAGTTTTGTGTTTTTATGGGATTCCTGTGTGTGTGTGTACAGCAATGTGTTTCTTATGCTTTTGTTTGGTTCTTTTTCTCCTATTTGTTTGTTCTGTTCTATCCCTGATTTGTTTTTGTTTTATTTTATTTTATTACTTATATGCCTGTTTCTTTTCCAAGGAGAGACAAAAGGGTATGGATCCCAATGGAGGGCAGGTGAGGAGGGACTCAGAAGAGCTGGGGGAGGGGAAGCTGTAATCAGAATATACTGTATGAAAAAATATATTTTTAATAAAAGAAAGAGAAAAGGGGCTAACTATCCATCTTTAATGTACGGGTGCATGAACCTCACAGGAACCCATGTCCTAATGCGGAAGTGGCTGATTTTGTTACGGGACTGAACTCATCATAAGGAAAAAGTAGTCATGTTGTTTTGGCTGGTGACCTCATCAAGGTGAAGATGCCCTTGGTTGACATAGCTACACCACCTTGATTAACGACATCAAGATGGCAACTGCCATGTGACTTTACTTCCAGATCATTTAATATAGTTGAGTTTAATCTCCAGAACTCATCCAAAAGGGGGGGGGGGGAAAGGGTGTCACGGAAGCACACTTAGCAAGTTGCAGGCCAGTTGGAGAAGCTTTCAAATAAAAGTCAACAGCCTCCGAGGAACAACACTCAAGCTTTTTCTCTGGCCTCCACATGTACATACATTCATACAAACATACTACATACACACACACACACACACACACTCAAATAAATTTTGTAAAGTTGACTTTTTTGTCTGAACAGATAGGAAATTGCAACATGCGTTCTGGTAAAATTATGGTCATTATGCTAAAAGTTGCTCCAGTCCTCAAGTGTTAGGTGAATAATATTTCTAGGTGCATGTTATCTGGGTCAGTGTAAAGCAGTTTATAAGCATTTCTTGAGAACACACTCACTGTCAGCATGATCTACTGTTGAGAGTACATAGGCAGGCACTGAAGCTGCTCATGCTGCTGTGGGGGAGGAAAACAGGTCCACAGCAGAGATGCTTGCGTGGGTGCCATACCAAACCCTCAGGGAAGAGCTGCTCGGCCTGCCAGGATCAGGGAGGCCTGGGTGGAGAGCCTGCCTGCACTAAACCTACTGAAGACTTAGCACTGCACCTGGGCAGCTGGAGGGGACTTCAGGAGGAGTGGCTACCATGGAAACTCACAGACGATGAAGTCACCACGCCAGGTGCTAGTCACTGCTATCCAGTCATCTCTGGGTCAGACGAGAGACAGCAGCCTGCCACCATGTGCCTAGTCTCTGGCCAGCATGGCTTCTTACGGGAAATGGAGTTTTCTGGCACAAAGCTGAACACATCTGTGCACACCATCAGTCAACAAGTATGTTGAAGGCAGAAGCTGGGCTTTCCTGAGGCCTGTGATGCTTAGGAATGAAAGAAAGGCATTTTAAAAGTGTGAGAAACCTGTTTTCTCCTATCCTAAGAGATATTGCATGAATTGTTCTAACCTTTTGTTATTGCTAAACATTTTTTGAGCACAATTATGGCGTAGTTTTGGCATGTGAGGTAGTTGGGGTGGTGGCCCCCCTGCCAGGGTGGTTTTCAGTGTCAAGGGGAACAGCAGAGCTGTGGCTGCTTGGTGGTGATTCAGGCACTGGCAACAATATTGCCAGCATCGTTAAGGTAGTCGATTTCCAGTGCTAAAGGTCGTAGCAGTGTCCCTGTTGGTTCTGTGGGATGGAAATAAGGAGGCAAATGACCTGGCAGATAACTTAGGACCAGAGAGATATGCTTGTACACAGGAACCCTGGTCACACAGTGTGGCTGTGGAGAACCAGGGGCTCTCGGGAAATTTCTTAGGGAGTATCCTAAAATGGACACAGTGAGGGGTCTGAGGAGCAGGCTGCAAGCTCCTGCAATTTTGTTCAGTAGCAGCAGATTTCTTCAGCAACGCCACTGTATTCCTACACATAAAAAAACCTGCCAGTCTTGCTTTTATCTCTCCATTTCTGCCCTTGAGTCAGGCTGTGACCTTCAGTAAGCGAGGTATGCTCATGGCCTCCGTGTTCTTATTCCCCAGAGGACTTTACTTGTGCTCAAAAGCGCTGGAGAGGCTCACACCCTCATTATCAGGGTGAAACACAAAAGGATTTCTCTCCTGGAAAAATCCAGCTAACAGAGACTGTGGGCTGAAGGTCCCGAGGAGGAGGGGCCGAAGGGCTGGAAGCAGGAGGCTCAAAAGAACCGGGCAAAAGTTGAAAGCCTCTTATTTTATGATTAAAAATAGGAGAGAAAAAGCTTGCTGAGTGGAGTCAAAGCGCTGATTACAGAGGCCTCAGGTAAAGGGAAAGCTGGAAGCTCCCAGTTAAAAGTAGGCTAGAGGAAGGAAGACCTAAGAAGTGTGGCTGTCTTCAACATGGGCAGAGCAGCTTTTCTTCCACGTTGACGGCGCTGCAAGTTTGCAAGTGATGAAAAGGACGTATGTAGAGAGCATAGATACAGGAAGTCAGGACCCAAATGGCAGAAGAAGAGAACCAGGTGGCGGCACGTGCACCCCACTTGCATCCCCCTAAAATGAATCAATAAATGTAATTTAAAAATTTTAATTGACTACTGCACGTTGGAAGGAACACACATGAGCAGACATGTGCGGGCTGGGGCTTTCCTGTCTGTTGTTTGTCTCACTGCGGTCTCTGAGGACACAGCTCCTGAATATCTGTCTCTACCCCTTCCCCAGGGGGCCTCACTCCTGAAGCAGATACTGACCCCACTCAGTTCTTTTTGTCCTGTGCTTGAGAATGGTCTCAAGACAGAGCTTCCTGAAGAAGATTGGATAGAGGGGTACGGGACAGGGGACTTGCAAAGACTCTACCGGAAGTGATAGAGGGAGGAGGAAGGCAGGATATGCGGTCTTTACCCACTGCTGGGCACGCAGTCTTGTCTAAAAGAAGAACACTTTCCAAATAACGCCGCAGCCCAGAAACACACCGTTTGCGCCACGTTTTCCTGCCCTTGATTTCGGAGGAATAATTACAAGTTCTTATCTTCCGTGGTGGAGAAATAATTAAGCAATTGTCAATTGTTCCTCCCGCTAATTTTTTGATTTAACGCTGTTCAAATTCAAAATGACATGCTCATGTGAGTTCATTTTGTTGCATATTCGTCCAATTTTCTCTCTGAGTGATAACGAGATGGACGCTTCGCAAACACCCGTTAAAACTGATGCTGGATGGTGGCAATTTCACAAAAGCATCAGATGAGTGCTTTCACGCTCCGATGTCGCTGCGGTTTTCATTTAGACAGCGACGTTTCAAACGAGACCGTAAGGTGACTCAAACGAGACCGTAAGGTGACTTCTGCTGTAAGAAACTAGGACGGGGATGCACCAAATCACAAAATGTTAGTCAATAGTTTTTCAAGGTCAATTTAACAAAGTTAAGGAAAGAAACAAGGGGGCGGGACAGCAAACTTGAGATGTCGCAAATTACAGCCATAAAAGGAGACGGAGGGATGCATCTAATTATCAATTAAAGAATGTCTTCAATTGACTGAATCGTCTTAATGAAGACACAGGAAGCTGGACTGGGTGGCAAAGCAAAGCAAACAAAACGCAATTAGGTGAGATCATAACAGCAGAAAAATGGGGGAAATTTTGCAGGAGAGCCTGGCATCATAGCACAATGCTCTAACCCCAGAACTCAGGAGACAGAAGCAAAAAGACTGAATTTTAGGCTAGCCTGGGCTACAAAGTGAGACTACCTCCGAAACTTATATATAAACAAAAGTGACAAAGATTGACAAGAACAAACACAAAAGGCTCTTTTCTTTTCTTTTTTATTCTCTGTGTACATATGCTTCCACGTATTTGTGTGTGTGTGTGTGTGTGTGTATTCCAGGCATACATGTGCTGCTGTAAATATGTTATCAGAGGACAGCCCGAGGTGCTGCTCTTTGCCTTTTTGAGGTCTCGTCACTGCTTGCCGCCTATGCCTGACGACCTGGCCCTGGAGTTTCTGGGGATTCTCTCAGCTCTGACTCTCATCTCATCCTAACAGTGCCGGGATTACAGCCATGTGCTGTTGCAGCTGAGCTGTATGTAGGGTCTGGGGATATGAACTCAGGTCCCCATGCTTGCATGGCACATGCTTTAACCTATGAAGCTATTTCCTTACCCAAACACCGGGGTTTCAGTCAAACCATGTTTTCAGAGCAGGTAGCCCCGAAAGTCATGTGCAATTAATCAGTTTATTACCTAGCTGTGGTGAGGTGACTGAGAAAGGTCGCCATAAACGCCCGTAATCGAATGGTTAGTCAGAAGGAAGTAGAACTCTCTGATAGGATTAGGAGGTGTGACCTTGTGGGAGGAGGAAGTGTTGACCTTGATGCTTTCTGTCTCTCTCTCTGCCTGTAGATCAGGATGTAGCTCTCATCTGTTGCTCCATTACCACACATACTAGCTACCATGATCCCTGCCATGAAAATAATGGACTAACCCTCTGAAAATGTAAGCCAGCCTCCAATTAAATGCTTTCTTTTATAAGAGTTGCCTTGGTCATGGTGTCAGGGTTCTTTTAGTCAGGGTTCTTTAGAGTAGCAGAACTTATAGAATGAACCTCTTTATATCTATGTCTATCTATCTATGTCTATCTATCTATCTATCTATCTATCTATCTATCTATCTATCTACCTATCTATATAGAGAGAGATGAAAGGAAGGAAGTCCAAGAATCCAAAAATTGCTCACTCTACAAGGCTGGATGTCTCACATGGTCTTCAGTAGATGCTAGAATTCCAACAAAGTAGGCTCTAATATCAGTGAAAGAATGGACTTGCTACCAAGGCTTCAGCAAGAAGGCAAAAAGTAAAAGCTTCTTTCTTACATGTCCTTATATACACGAGCATCCAGTAAAAGGTGTGGCCCAGATTAAAGGTGTGTTTTCTTGCCTCAAGATCCAAATTAAAGACTAAATATTCTTGCTTTAAGATTCAGATCAAAGGCACGTACGCACACACACTGATTGTAATAAATAAAATTCATTTATAAAACTTACCTTTAAATATAATCTAGAGAAAGCAAAGAGTGTTTGAGACCTGTGGGGCTGTAACCAAAGACAGACATTCATTTTATGAATGAAAGAAGAAAAATAATCGGCCTGAAGAAAATAGGAAAATGGGGGTTAATTTTTTTCTAAATTTGTCCATAAATAAATAAACCTACAGTTCAAAAAGCTAAGCATACTTCGAGCACACCAAAATAAAAGCTACACTAACACACTATAACCAAACTCTAATTTACACATAAGGGCAGCATTGCCTGATGCTGAAGAGTACCCCTCGCTGGAGATGCAGCAGCACTGAGTCCATGCACCAAACCACAAAATTAAAGCTGTAAGAGAGTATAACTGAGGAACCATGTATGAAATGGGCCAGTTCATAATCAGTTGGTGATGAGAACACCCTTTAACAGTGGATAGACCGAACTGACAGAAAGCCAGCAAGCATTTAAAAGGATACAATGACTCCATGAATCAAAAGAACCAGCCAAAGTTTCTGTAGAAGCAGAATGCTTTCTTGTCATACTTTCACATCTTACATGCCAGTGCCTTGCCTGGTCAAATGACCAGTCGGTGGCTAACTCCAGCTCATGAGTTAGGTTGATGGCCAGCTGTGTACACACCGAACTAAAATGGCCACAATGCAGTCATTTCTGTTAGAGCCAGTAATGGGGCCTATAGGCAATAAATCATTACCAGTACTCAATCTGGTAGTAGAACTCATGGCAATGAGTACAGGTTTGAAGGAGCCCGGAGTGCCTTCCCAAATTCCAGCTTGGCCACGAGCTGTAGTGTTGGTGGTTTCAGAGTTGTTTTCTTTCATCTTGGTGACAGGATGGAGACCACGGTCATCTAAGCTGAACTATCTAAGTGGCCCTCAACCTGCCATCATCTACCTGCCCTCTGACCTCTTCTAACCTTGGCAGAGATGCTCCAATCTCCCTAGGTACAAAGGACATCATTTTAATCAGCACTTAGTCTTGTGTATTTTCTGAACAACATGTTTTTATCAATACCTAATAGTCACACTTAAAGGAGTGTGGGCGAGTCTTACGCAGCTGCAACACCAAGTGGCTCTTTGTAGCAGGAACAATTCATGAAAGCTGCAACCTAACACACATGCAGGGAGACCTACCAACCGAGCTCCTACCCTACCCCCACCCCTACTCTCCACTCCCACCTCATCCCCAAGACCCCAGCAAAGTAACTGCTCACTCCTCCCAGAACTCTGAGGAGCAGCCACGTGAATCTTGTAGAAGACCTGAGCTTCCTAGGTCTGGTTTCACCTCTCTGCAGAACGGAATGCTTCAATTGGTATGAAATGGAGAGTGTGTGTTGGTTGGTGCCAAGGACTGCCATAAGCATACTCAACCCAGTTACTTTCCAGTTGTCTCTGGTCATCAGACACAGAGCTAAGATTTTTTTTTCTGAAGCCCCTCTTTGGATCTCAAACAGGACTCTCTGGGGTTTGGCAGGAAGCTTGGGGTTAAGAACAGCCCAAACCCAACTTAGAGATGAAAAGCATGTGAGCCTAAAATAACCCACTGTGATCTGTGGTCCCCACTAGCTGTCTCCAGCTCCACAGACAGGCTGGCCAAGTTTCCCCTGAAGTCCCCTGCGACCTTCTGAACACCATCAGAAAAGGTCCCTGCAGGGCCTCAGACTCTTGCAGACGGCCAAGAGCCCTCGAGAAAGCCTACATTCTCCAAGAAAAGCTCTCAAAAATGCCTCATGGTGCCTCCAGGCAAAAGAAAACACAAAAGTCTAGTACACATTTTTACATGTTATTTGGTGAGGTATTGGGCTTGGGAATTTCTGTAAACTGTGATTAAATTCCAAAGGTTTGGCCTGATGGTTAAAGGATGTTAGATACAGAGGCAGACAAGGAGTAGCGGAAGGTAATTTGGCTCTGAACCTGCAACATTCTAACTCTCTATAACAATGGAAGTTTTATTCAATCAATTAGCCTTGGAGAATGTTTAACTGTGAACTCAAGTTCACCTTAGAGAAACTGAACTTTGGGGAAGTAGAGAAGCCAGTTAAGACAACCAACCTTAAAAGTTACAGTCAAGCACTTCTACTTTATGTTGGAGAGTCCAGGTACACACACACAAGGCTCCAGACAAAGATGTCTGTGTAGCAGAAAGAGTTCTAGAACTGCAGATATATCAAGAGCCTCGCTGACCAGGCTGGAGCCCCATATAGGGCCACCAGAAGTGATAGGCCTTGTCCACTGGGTGTGTGCCAACTCTGCAGTCTGGAGAGGAGGTAGAGCCTTTGCAACTCCCTGCCTGGGGTAGGGGATTGCGGAATCACACACAGGGGGCTGGGGTGAAATTTGGAGTATTATGTGCTTAGCATGCATGTGTACCTGGGTTTGTTCTTCAGCACATATGTCACATGGAGGTTAGGAATGAAGATCTGGGCTTTTCACACACTAGAAAGAAAGAGCAAAGGTACTCCCCCACCCTAGAAATAAAAAAGGAACCATAAAGATAGAACATATTAGTAACACCTAAAAGTGTCCTCTAAATTTGCTTTTATCTTCATAACTTAGTGCAGCTCTAAGACCTCATTAGAGAAGTTTCTTTGTGCCAAGGACAACGGTGAATTTGGAAACTCCCAGCTGGCCAAAAGTATCTGCTGAGTGCTCAGACACAAATGGGACATCTGTATCATATACTATGCCCCAAAACTCAGGTAGCCTCACTAAAGAGGGGGAGAAAAGGGTATATGAGCTAAAGGTCAGGGAGGATCAGAGTGAAACAGGGTCTTCTGGACATGTCAGGACCACTTCATTTGTGAAATCATAGCAGCTGTAGTTGCTGGCACCTGTATCAGACTAGGAAGTCAACGTTGCAGCATGAGGGGGCGAGAGGCCCATGACCCTCTACCCCTAACTCAGGAACTGTGGACAGTTGATGGGTTCAAGAAGTCAGTTTTCTTTAAGGGTGTGGCCCACGGCAAGTCAACCACACTCAGCACAAATTGGATTGATGGGTTATTAAATGAAAGAAAGAAAGAAAGAAAAAAAGAAAGAAAGAAAGAAAGAAAAAAAGAAAGAAAGAAAGAAAGTTAGTTCAGAGAGAGCCAGGTTAGGAATTAGGGGAGCAGTGCAGGTGTAAAAATGATCAAAATAAATTGTATGTGTGTGTGAAATTTTCACAGAATTAATGAAAATATCATGCATCGCAAGGAAATAGAGAACAGAAGTCAAAGCAATGTAGTTGGTTCTCTGAGAATATTGATACAATTTGAGGTAGCCATTCCATTGGACCTGAGATGGTCAGGTGCATGCAAGTCATGCTGGCTCACTATTCTTGTTGTTTTCAGCAGACACCTCCTGTTTTGCTCAGTTACACCTCCTGTTTTGCTCAGTTAAACCTCCTGTTTTGCTTGGTTAATTTTCCTGTTTTGCTTGGATATGTTTACTTGGAAACCTATATAAGTGGTTTACTCTGTAATAAAGATGGCGCCTTGATCAGAATACTGTCTTGGTGTCACTTCTTCGTGTTCTCTGTCTCTTTTAATTCCCAGCCCCTTGCACAGGCGGTTACTATTGGTAGTCGCGGGCGACTACAACAATTGACAGAACTCTCATCTGACATCAGCAAAGAAAAATGACACAAATTACAAGCATTGGGAATGAAATGATGACATCTCTCCTGGCCCCCACAGACTTGAGAGTAACAATAATGAGACACTATGAACTACATATCCTTAGCAATTTATGTAAAACTGGCCAAGGCCTCAAAGCCTACCTCACTATCCTGCTTATCCTAGTAAGATAAATTTCGGAGATCCAAGATGGCTGCCACGAGAGGACACTCTGTCTGAGGAGTAGAACAGCAGTAACAACGCAGTGACCAGGAGACTGAACTCTGGGACCTAAAACATCAGGATTTGTGATTGCCAGGTGAGCGGAATTCCTACAGTGAGGAAATCAAGTGGGAAAATCCTAGGGACACCCAGATATTCCCCGGAAAAAAAACTCCGGGTGACCAGCGGCGCACAACCGGATCTGAACTAACAGCTGCTCTGGGCGCTAACAGCCACCATACCAGACTGGGTCACACAGTCTCTGGGTCAGACTGAGAAGGCCCCGGGTTCCATTTCAACTGGCAGGCATACAGCAGGTACACACCGCTCGGCTCCGCCGGCAACCACCTCAGTCCATGTGTGTGCACAAAGGCCAGACTGAGAGGGCCTAGGGGACCATTTCTACCAGCCTACATACTGCGGGCAGACACTGCTTGGCAATGCCTGCAACCACTCCAGACTGTGTGTGTGTGTGCACCCAAATACCATCTCAGACCGTGGTGTACAGCCCCTGGCCCAGAAGGAGGCGCCAAGTCTCCAGTCCAGAGGACAGCCATTAGCAACAAGTCCAGGTCGGAGCGTGGAGCATCCTGACCAGAGCGGTGCCCCCAGCTGACATCTCAAACTGGGACACTCAGCTTCTAGCACAGACTGAGGAGCCAAGCCTCCAGACCAGAGGGGTGACCAGCCTGCGGTGCTCACAACTTCTAGCACAGAGCATGAAGCCGGGCACACAGATCCCACAACAGAGTTCAACTGAGGTACAACACACACTATCAAACCACTGGAACTCCCTGATCTTCTTGAAGAATACTCCTGACACAAGAGATTGACAGTTCCAGTCTGAAGTTCAGCCTTAAAGCACAAACAGCTCCTTGATTATTTATAAACAAATGCCCAGAAGTTGACTTAAGAACTCACTCAACAAGAATCAGGACACCATGGCCCCACCAGAAACATGCAAAAGCAATGGAGATTTTAATTCAGTGGAACACAGGAAAATTATGTTAAAGCTATGATTATGCAGATATTAGAGGAACAAAAAGAGGGACAAAAAGAGGAAATGAACAAGGCCCTCAAAGAAATTCAGAAGAATTTAACTGCCCACATACAG
>CM053756.1:7454960-7469766 GCA_028658305.1 Pachyuromys duprasi
AGGGCACAGGGGTCTTGTATGAGACAGTTTCGCCAACCAAGGACCATGTATGGATATGGCCTAGAACCCCTGCTCAGATGTGGCCCATGGTAGCTCAGTGCCCAACTGAAGACCCTAGTAAGGGGAACAAGGATTGTTTCAGTCATGAACTCAATGGCTGGCTCTTTGACCCTCCCCCATACACGCCAGGGAGTAACAGCCTGGCTAGATCCCAGGGGAGGACATTGCAGCCAGCTCTGAGGAGACAAGATGAACTGTGGTCGGATGGAAGGGGAAGAGGACCTCCCCCGTCAGTGGACTTGGAGGGGACAGGGGGAGATGAGGGAGGGATGGGGAAAGTGGGAGCGAATGAGGGAGGGAGCTACGCATGGGATGCAAAATACCTAACCTGTGATTGATATATAAATAAATAAATTACGTTAAAAAAAGATAAATTTCAAAAGTGCTAGCACTATTGTGGGACTTGTGGGCTGTGCCTCCAGGGAATTGGCATGGGATGAAGCACATTCAAACCCTGGAAATCCCAAATCTGAGTTTCCCATCCTGAGAATGGAAGGCGTGGGACAAGCTCTCTCCTTGTTTCTGTGCCTGCTTCGGGAGAACATGACACAACCCCCAGCTGTCACCTGTTACCTCCCCCCCCCGTGCATATAGAGTGGTCCCAGCATCCTCGCTTCAGCCAGTCAAACGCATTCATCCTCAACGCCCCTCCCTGCTGCCCAAGGTTTGTACCATTTCACATGAAATAAATCCTGAGCATCATCTCCTTAGACAGGCTGTTTATTCTGAGCTGTAACACTGGGGGAAAGAAGGGCTCCCCTTCTCCCTGAAGAATTCATTGCCAGCCAGGCAGCTGCTATAGGACCGGCAGAACAGCCTTGGTCACCACCAGAGCTCTCCTGACTGCTGCTCACCAGCATGTCAGCGTGAATAGCTACCACCATCAACTAAACAGGGATCCCACCCCTGCCTCTCTTGGTTTTGGAGCGCTGAGCCTCCATTATCCGCTATCCATGAAGTAGCCATTCTGTCTGCCCAAACCAAACTCGGCTCCTGTAGTATTACTGATCTCTGCCTTGGCTTCATAACTCCAAGTTTCTGCTAACGACCGGTGCTGGCAATCCCATTAAAAGAGATAACTGTAACACCCTGTGGAAAAACTATTTTCCACATCCCCGTGAGACCGGAATTCTTGTCGAACACCTGTTCTTGAATGAGACTACAGCGTCCAGAAGGATCAGAGCATTGCAGAGAGGCACAGAAGCACACACTACCAATAAAATGGAATGTTAGATGAACTGAATAATAATTTGAATATTGAAAAATTTAAAGTATGATTCTAAAGGCCAGGTGGTTTCATAAAACATACAAGACAACTCGTGGTGGGGTACCACTGTAGAAGGCTTGTAGGTCTTTGTGCTCAGATAAGCACTGGGCAAGCAAAGAATGGTAAACGTGCAGGGTTGTCTCCTCAAAGTGAGAGCTGTATGACCTCCTTTCTGCCCAGAAGCCTGCAAATGTTTTTGGTTAATAGCGTGGTGACCTCTGTGCTAGCTCTATGACCAGGACTGTGAACTGGCTCCCCCACACCTTTGTCATGAGGGTGTTTACATTAAGCCTGCTTCCCCACTTAATCTATAAAGATTATATTTATGGAAGTTGTCACTTGTACTTTACAAGAAATTTGATACAGTCATTCCTTAAACTTTGTTGTGATTGTTAGTATTTAGGCAGCCCGCTTCTGGGTTGCCTAGCAACCTATGATGTCATCGTGTGTGTGGTTAAGTTGCTCCTTGAAAGGATCAACCCACCGATTCCTTGCTCTCTTGCCCTCTTGCTCCCTTGCTCTCCTGCTCTCTCCTCTTTCCCTGTCAGGGCGCCCCTCTTCCTTCCCCCTAGCATGTCTCTCTCTCTTCATCTCCATCTACTAAACCTCTTTCACATAAAATCTGTGCACATCATCATTTCATGGGACCAACAGTGATTGTGTAATTATCACCAATAAACATTTTTTCCAAATTGTGCTGAGCTTAAAATATGCCTAAAATAAACTACTCGGTATCAGACTCTTGATGTTTGAACAAACATGAACCACTGACTGTTGAACCAAATTCCTCTCTTATTTCATGTGACCCAACAGTCTGTTGGACTTGGTGATTGCAGAGACACCACCCTCCCCTTCCACACCCCCAGTCACGCACACACACACAGAGAATACCAAATCTATAGTAGTCTCTTCATAAAAAGAAAAGAGATATTATTTCCTAAACCTATTGTATGGAGCTAGGAGTATATGGATAAGAAAGCCAAAGACAGTAAAGAAAAAGATAGACTAGGCTGAGACTCCAGCTCAGGGGTAGACTAGCACACATGAGACCCCAGATTGAATTTCCAGTGTAATGGAGAGGAAAAAGAAACTCATGGAAGAAAGATTTTTTTACATTCGTATGCAAACATTCTCCACCAGACTTTAGAAACCCTAAACAATAACGTTCAAATATGTGGCACCTTTAACTGAGAAGGTTAACCTTTCCAGGGAGGAAAGGTTGCTTCAGCATTTAGAAATCAAACAGCCCAATCCTGTACACCCATGGCCTAGTAAGGTATTTTGAGACTCCCTTCCCCATGAAGACATAGATATATCTACCCTTCCTCATCGGTACCAATGACAAACTAAAGTAGGGGTCCACCAGAATTCATCCTAGGGAACCAGTGACTTTAATGGCAATATTGAATGAATGACATATTGAACATGGGTGAAAGACATAGGTGACCCTCAAAGAGCCCCAAAGCACTGGAAAGTCTTCATTTAAAGTGAATGATGGAGGTTGGATGGTGGTGGCATGTACCTTTAACCTCAGCACTTGAGAGGCAGACGTGGGGCTCTGAGTTCAAGGTCAGCAAGGTCTACAGAGCAAGTTCTAGGTCAGACAAAGATACACAGAAAAAGTCTGTGTCAAAGACAAAATAAAAATAAAATACAATAAACGATGGTTTCCTCATACCTGTATTGGTAGCTCTCTACCCCCAGTTAACCTCCTTGGGACTACCTGAGACCCAGAGGCCATATGCAATTAGGACAGAATTACACTCAAGGAGTCAGGAAGAGCAGCTGGAAACTCACACGATTCCCTTCTTCTCTAAGGCAATGTCAACAGTCTATAGGGTAGATTTACATGTGAATGACAACAGCCTCTTGTAAGCAGGTGCAGCTGATGGGATAAATGTGGAGACCTGTTTGGAGAACAGTGTATAATAACACGGGCTGAAACATTACCAAAGTGGTTGATGCAGAAGATTATTTTACAAGATTTGCTGTGTATCATATGTATATATATGATATATATGATATACATATCATATATATATGTGATATATATTATATATATATATATATATATATATATATATAAAATCTCAGTAACCTAGAAGTAGAGGCAGTTTCTCCAGCTGTGATGCAGAAGGTTTATGAAAGCCCTACAACTCACGCCATTCTTTCTTCCATTGACAGAAACACATGCCCTTCTCAGTGGAGGATAAGGCAAGGACCTCTCTACTCACAGCTGCTACTTAACATAGTGTGGGCCATTATGGCCAGCCCAACATGACAGGCAATACAACAGATCTACCCAGGCTGGGAAGGGGAAGAGAGGCTGTTGCTGGTAACACAATGGTTTGCAAAGATAGTTCCAACAATATTAAAAAAAAAAAAAAACACCTGAAAATGTAACAAAAAAATCATAGGGCACAGATGCACATATGAAAATCAATTGCATTTTATGTACTTTTGACAGCTAGGTTGAAACTTAATAATGTAGTACTAAAGCAGATCTTGAAGTTCATAAAAGTGGTAAGGTTCAGTGTAAACTTATAAAAATATCTTCCTAACTCTCAGCATTGATTTAGCAATAAAAGTAAATGGTTTATCTGTTCTGAATCCAAACATCTTTATGACTTTCCAAGGGTATGGAAATTGCAGCCAGCTTCCTGTTAAGTATAGGAAGCAGGACACAAAGCTGTGCATGTTTTACAAATCCAGCTCAAAAATTGCCTCTATGAAAGCATCTTTAATTTTCATTCCCTGTGAAAGAACTGGATAGAAATACATTAAATGTTAACAGTGAAAATATATAATTTACAGTGTGTTTGGTGTGTGTGCAGATGCACGTGTGTTAAGGAGTACATGTGCATGTGAAGGTTGGAAGATAATCTCTGACATTGTTCCTCAGCTATACACTATTTTTTTTCCCTTTGAGACAGGGTCTATCCTTAGCTTGGAACTCACGGAGTAGGGTAAGGTTGGATGGCCAGATGGCCCCAGAGATCCACTAGTTTCCATCTTCTCTGTGTTGGGATTACATGTATGTGCCACCTTTTCCAGGCTTTCTTCTTCTTTTTAACATGGGTTTTTGTTGTTGTTGTTGTTGTTGTTGTTGTTTTAAAATCAAGCACAGATCTTCATGCTTCCCAGGCAAGCATTATTCACTGAGCTCTCTGCTTAGCCCTATGATTGTTTCTTTAAGAAGAGATGCTTAAGTAGATATCTGTCAAAGACTATACAGAACTTATATTCTGAAAAGTAGAAGTTGCTGATAAAATAAATCAAAATAAACATGTCTGAGAGGAGAGCAGAATCACAGACTAAATGAAGATATAGACAAACCAAGTGATATGGTAGAGGGCTCAGATCCAGACTAAGGTAGAATCTCAAACTTAAAGAAACCAGCAAAATGGAAAGTGGGGTCTGCTGAGGTTGGGAGGGGGAATGTGTGCAGAGATATTTGCCTAAAGAGAGAGTTCAAAGAACTAGTAAGGACAGAGAGATGTTCACTTTCCATCATTATACATTAAAGAGATGCTAACTGAGATTATAATGAGCTTTCAGGACGCATCAGTTAAAACAGCTCTGGAGAGGACAGGAGCTCCACAAAGAGAGCAACAGAACCAAAAAATCTGAGCACAGGGGTCTTTCCTGAGACTGATAGTCCAACCAAGTACCATGCATGAAGACAACCTAAGACCCCTGCACAGATGTAGCCCATGCAGTTCAGTGTCCAAGTGGGTTCCATAGTAATGGGAATAGGGACTGTCTCTGACATGAACTGATTGGCCTGCTCTTTAAGCACCTACCCTTGAGGGGGAGCAGCCTTACCAGGCCACAGAGGAAGAGAATGCAGCCACTCCTGATGAGACCTAATAGACTAGGATCAGAAGGAAGGCAAAGAAGATCTCCCCAATCAGTGGACTTGGGGAGGGGCATGCATGGAGAAGGGGGAGGGAGGGAGTGATTGGGAGAGTAGGGAGAAGGGGGGCTATGGGGGGATACAAAGTGAATAAAGTGTAATTAATAAATAATTTTTAAAAACAGCTAGAGGAAGGCTAGGGTTGTGGCTTAGCTGGTAGCATACATAAAGTTCTGAGCTCCACCTGAAGTACAACATAACCCAGATGTGATGGGTCATGCCTTCAATCCAGTCACTCAGGAGGTGGTGAGTGAGGGGAATATCAGAAGTTGAATATCACTTTTTACACTTTTTACTTCCTCAGAAGTTGTGTGACATTATTCCTGTGGAGATAAAACCAAATGTATACTCACCTCAGACAGAGAAATGACTACAGAGCAAAGTAACACCACCACCAAAATTCAGCTTGAGAAACCAATGAGTTTATTGAAATAATTACAGGAGCATCACTGAAATCTCACTCCTGCGAGGATGTTGACTTACAAAAGCTAAAAACCTGAAGCTCAGCTGCTGTGAATCTCCTTTCCTCAGCAGTCCTCACTGCTTATATAACCTTGAGGAGGGAGGGGTCTTGTGAATTTAATCAGTTTCAGGGACTCCTGAGACTTTTGAGTTGTTTACCTCCTCAGTATTAATGAGCCTACCTTTAAAACTTGCTGAGACTTAAGTGAGCCTTCCTCTGGGATGGAATGTTTTAATACAGAAGAAATTAATATACAACATAGCCTTGATTATATAGCAAGTTCTAGGATACCATGGGGTTATCTCAAAGTCGGGAGGGGGAGCAGTTAAAACACAGTCAAATAACAAACACTAGTGATGCTGACAAGTAACCATATTTCTTCCATGATCCTAGATAACATATGAAGTGATACTGGCATCCTGGAAAGGAAGTTCTGGTTTTCCAGTGCTCAGGCATAGTTGTTATTGTTGTTTTAATTGAGACTTTCATGCATGCATGTATTTTAAAATAAAATTTATAACCCCATTCCCTCCCCTCCAGTTCCTTCTCCCTCTTGCTCTACCGCAATCTCATGTGCTCTTTGTTTAGTTACACTGACACCATGTGGTGATGCCTGTTTATATGTAGGTATAGGGCTAGCTACCGGATCATGGGTAGTATGATGGTGTGAATGAGAATGGCTTCCATAGGCTCATATACTTGCATACTTAGTACCCAGTTGATGAACTATTTGGGAAAGATTAGGAGGTGTGGCCTTGTTGAGGAAGGTGGGCCTTGAGGTTTCAAAAGCCCATCCCAGACCCCCTCTCTGCAACTTCCTGCCTCTGGATTTGTATGTGGCACTAAGCTACTTCTCCAGTTCCATGCCTGTCTGCTCCCCACCATGATGATAATGGATTAAACCTCTGATATGGTAAGTGAACCCTGCAATTGGATGCTATCTCTTGTTAGTTGTACTGATTGTGGTGTGTCTTCATAGCAATTGAACAGTAGCTGAGACAGGTAGTCTCTCAGGGACCACAACCTCAAGGAAAGGGTCATTTTTCTTTGAGGATATGGCCCCTGAGACACTGCCACACAGGCAACTGTATAGAACTCCAAAGTGGAGTCTCCAGCGAACAGACTTCATTGATAGCACCTTCTCAAATACACGCCTAAACAGGATAAGCAAGGAAATATGACTCATAAGCTGGGGAGCACGGAAGGAGTGAAGAGTTCAAGCCCAAAGTTTGGGGGTAAAATGGAACACACAACAGAAATGGGTGTATCTGTTCACCAGAAACCACAAGCAAGGATATTCATGACTATCTAAGTTGACAGTAACTGAAGGTAAAAACAAACTAATGGGGCTGGAGAGATGGCTCAGAGGTTAAGAGCACTGGCTGTTCTTCCAGAGGTCCTGAGTTAAATAACAAGCAACCACATGGTGGATCACAACCATCTATAATGAGATCTGGTGACCATCTTCTGATGTGAAGGCATACATGCAGAGATTGTATACATAATAAATAAATTAATTAAAAAAAAACTAATGACACAGCCGAGAAGTCAAGGGCTTAGTGATGCACTGTGTTTTATATGGTATACCATCAGGCATTCAAATCAAATTAAGAGATTATTACATTCAACCACATGGGTGACTCTTACCATTGGAGGGAGCAAACAAAGTCCTCACTGAATGTGTGTGACTGTCTTCGTCACCTTTTTATTGCAATGAAGAGAAACCAATGACTCTTCTTGCTTGTCAACTTGACCGCTGCCTACGAGGAAGTTTTTGCTTAATTTGAAATGGGAGATCCACTTGTAATCTGGATCTTTGAGCTGGGAAGACACAGCCTAGTCCAGATCTTGAGGCAGGAAGACATCTTTAATCTGGGCCATACCTTTTGCTGGAAGCCTAGATAAGACATGGTATAAGGAAGCTTTTGCTCTTTGCCTGCTTTCCCTCACCTTGCTGGCACATCCATTCCTTCACTGGCATTAGAGCCAAATTCAGCAGATAGTGAGAATCAGCTGAGACATCAGCCTTTTGGACTGAGCATCTACCAGATCTTAGACTTTCCCTTCACAGCTAGCCATTGTTGGATTAGCTAGACCACAGCCTATAAATCATGGTAATAAATCTGTCTATCTATCTATCTATCTATCTATCTATCTATCTATCTATCTATCTATCTATCTATCTATCCATCCATCCATCCATCCATCCATCCATCCATCCATCCATCCATCTGTCTGTTCGTCTGTCTGCCTAGCTATCTTCATTCTACAAATTCTGTTACTCTAGAAAATTGACTGTGAAAAATACATTATGGCTGCACTGCCAACTGTTTGTTCAGAGTAAATGTGAAATTAACTATGTACACTTGAAATTAGTGTATTTTACTCTTCATAGCATATACAGGAAAAACTATAAGGAAAATGGAGAGAGTATTCGGGAAAACAGACTGCTTCCATACAGAGCCTTTGCTTTTTATGTATCTTTTTTAGGCTGACATAAAGTAGTTCATATAAAGGATGCTTGGTAAGACCAGCACCTGGTGCTTGCTGACTCACTGCCTGCAGAAGCAGCCCGCTGTGTCAAGACCAAAATCTCTTTCATGCTTATATCAGCATTATGGGGAGCAGGCACCCCACGATCACCTCCCGACTCAACTTGGGCCAAACTAGGATTCGTAGCTTCAATATAGGGGGAAAAAATATCAGGACTAACTGGTTTATGAAGCTAAATTGAGGGCTAGTCTAGGCTTAGGGACAGGTGCTAAGAAAACAAAGCGCTCTGAAGGATGACACACTCAAGAGCACAAGTGTGGGCTTCTCATGAAAAGAACCTTAGCTCATTGTTTTTAGAATAGTCATAGACAGGATTCTGGTTGGGGCCGAAAACTATCTTTAAAAGTTTTGTTAAGAAACCTGGATAAGATCCTGGGACAGGATTACAACGCATAAAGGGAAAGTCTAGGCCTTGGGGCTGTGGGAAAGGAGGATAGCTTTATCCTACTTTGAAAAACAAAGCTAACAGTCTTGTTTGAAATTCCCAGGCACTATCTGGGGAAAAAAATGAGGCAAAACCAATTTTCAGATACATTTAGGCTTTAAGTCTGGTCCAATGTTATTTGAACATAATCTGTCTGCCTAGGGAAGGGATATTAACTATGTCGGCAGCTTTTACAGTAAATGCTGTCAACTGTGCTGGGGTTCTTGCTTCTCAGCTGGTGAGGAGCTTCAATCGGATTCTGGGGGGAAGGAGTTTTGCTGTTTATCCCAGGCTGACTTCTAGGCTGAACCTCCCTTTCAAGTGCTGGAATTCCAGGCATGAACCTTCCCACTCAGCTTGACTGTGTTGTTTGGAGGACATAACAGGTACACACAGAAGCATTTTCCTAAGACGCTAAAGGAAGAAATGTCATATCCAGGAAATTTGACTGCTTACTCTCTGTACATACACTCCTAATGAGTAACCCACAGCTGTGCCCTCAAGCACAGGAGCATGGAGGCTCCTTAGACAAGCCAACCAGCAGGAGAAGAAATCCCAGATCCTCTTCAAAGACAGTGAGGCTTCAGAAACATCTAGCCTGACCTCTGTGCTAACTACTGCTTGGGCTGGAAGGAATCTATGTAGCTCGGTAGATTTGGCTAATGAGCATACTATGGACTAACTCCCAAAGAGTCAATCCAGGTTCTAGAGCTGCACTGTTGGAGGGTGTTCTGTCTCTCACCCATGGGTGACCGCTGCAGCCAGTGCCACTTTATTTTGATTGTGTTGATTTTGCTTCTCTTTGATTCGTCTGTACCCTTTTTCCTGCTATGCACCTTTGAAGGCTGGTGCACAGTTGGCAAGAGCGGGGCCTATGCACTGGTGGCCAATAGCTCCGCCGGGAGCAGCCCAGCAGGAGGCCGGGGAAATGAAAGAAACAAGATGCTAACGTCATTTCTGCTCACTCCCTACCTGGGTGCAGTGTCTTGGCATTCTGAATCTGTTTTCTCTACATTGAAATCTTTTATTCTGCAACGGAGGCTTATTTGAAAAACAACAACAACAAAAACAAAAAACCAAAACAAGCAAGCACCAGTCTCAGGGAGTTCCTGAAAAGTAGTCCTAAGGTCCTTCCTCAAGGTTATAGACACAGTATCAATTTCTGGAAAGAAGATATTCTCTGTCTAGCTAAGTCGCAGGCAAGTCATCCTGTGAGTTCACATTTGGGTGGTCTTTCAGATGACTCAAACACGGTAACTTTGAGTCAGCCATGTTCCTGTAAATAGGCTCTTACCCATTCTTCTATTAGTGACCCTTAAGAACTCACTGGTTCACTAAGCTACAATTGCTTCTTTGGTCTGACCTTATTGGTTTGCATCTCCCTAGACAAACTATTACAAGATTTGAACAGGGGCCCATTTCTGCTGATGGTTTTCTGGGCAGTGTCTTCCATGTACTCACATCTCACTAGTCTGAAAGCATCCTTTCTTCCTCTGCTTGCTTCATCCAGAAGGTTGTGATGATGCCTGTCTTTTGCACTGCTCAGTGGGAACCAATCCTTCCTCATTCCTGCAACCTGCCTGTATTCTGTTCATTACCTTCATCACACACCTGTCATTTGAACTCTCTGATTATATTTCCAAATAGATCCATCTGGCTCTCAGTACTCAGCCAACTCAATTTCTACACAAATTATAATCACAATCCTCTTGGTCTGACACAATGTTTGTGTGAACATACATGGCATAGCATGTAATAGTCTCATGTGACACCAGGCTGTGGAACAGCTGGTGCTCCTTAGGAGACCTGGAAAGTTCCAGGCCTGTAAGCATTCCACTAGCCACCTTCTCCATGGAAGGTTTCATGATCTCCGTGAAACCATTTAGACTTCTCTTCAAAACTCACACCTCCTCTGCTTCTTTCTTTAACTATACGATGTCTGATTTTTATTTTATTTGTGTGTGTGTATGAAGCATGAACATGACTGTGTGGGTGTGCATACCTGTTTGCACATTTGCAGAGACCACAGAAAGATCCTTCTCTATCACTCTCTGTCTTATTGCCTTGAGACAGGGTCTCACTAAACAAGAAGCTTACCATTTTGATGAGGCTGGCTGTCCAACGAACTCCCAAGATCTGGTGACTCCACTGGCCAAGGCTAGGCTTATAGGTACATGCAGCCATGCTCAGCCTCATGTTTGCAGAATGAGCCCTCCTAGCTACTGAATGACTTTGACAGCACTAGTGGTTCGTATATTTAAAATGTTTAAATTATGTTGACTTATTTATTCTCTCTCTTGGTCTCTATCTGTGTCTGTGTGTATATGTGTGAAAATACACAAGTGGATCTCAGAGGACAATGTGTAGAAGTAGGGGCTTTCTTTCTATCATGTGAGTTCCAGGAACTGAACTCAGATAATCTGGCTTAGTGGTAAGAACCTATACCCACTGAGACATCTCACCAGCCTTCTGGTGTTTTATATTTTGATAATAGTTTTCTTACTATGTCTTAAAAATAAGTCCACCATCTACAAATGAGGCCAGAACAACATTAAAAGCTGTGTAGCTCCCATTTCACTTTCTCTTTTGTCAGTGGGATGCCATGATCCCACCTAAGAATATTCCCTGACACCCTCTCTTTTCCACTGTGCATCTTGTTCCAATCAAGGGATGCCCTCTTCAGCCCACAGAAAGTGCTTTTCTGTTCTCTACTGTAAGTCTGGAGCCTAGAGCTACAATGCATAATGCATTAGAAACACTCCACCAGTATTTGCTGACTGAAAAGATGAGTGGGCAAATGAACGAGAGAGTAAATGAATAAGACAGAATGATATATTTTTCAGGCCTGTTCTACTACTGACACAGAAAATAAATCCACTTCCTTATGTTGAAATTAGGGCTCCCATGAAAAGCTAATTTAAAATGCAAGACAGTCTTAATAAATGAAAAGCAATGAATGAGTTAGAAAAATCACCATTAGCACACCACTGGTGTGGTTGCTCTAGGCAATCGAATGATGCTAAAAATTAATGGATGGAACTCCAAGGAGACACAAGGAATTTGCATAGGCTGAAAGTATCTCCTGAAAAGTGATTAAATACCATGTTAGGTCCAGAAGTCCTCTGATAGGACTGCTGTGAAATGCATGCATTGTCCACAGAGCCCCCTGCTAAATGCAGGAGCCTCCATGGCACCTATACACCTTGGCAAACAAAAGTGTCCTTGGTTGAGTAAGCTGATGTTCCCCTCAAAAGAAGAGCCACTGCTTATTAAAGATGCTGTAAGGCCAAATGATGGAAACTCATGATTTTGTAGAATTAAATGTTACAGACCAGAGCCAAACAATCTTGGGCTGCTTTTAGTCCCTCTGAAAGCTATTTATTGCCTGTCTGATTACCTGTGTCTGATTTGACATCTGTGTAATTATCAAAACCTTTAGAACACATACTTATCAAACCACTAGCTCCCACCAGACAGATAGCATCTGACAATTCTGGTAGTGTGTGCGAGCGTGTGTGTGTGTGTGTGTGTGTGTGTGTGTGTGTGTGTGTGTGTGCTTTGCTGTAGTTTAACTACATATGATCCCCATCAATGTTATTTGGCAAATGATCTATGGTTTTCTTTGTACTATAACTAATAAAATCTCATATAAACATTTCCACAGTAGAGCACGTGTTTTGGAGTAATGACAACACACAATAGAACATGGGTTTTGGAGTAACGGCCTGGTTATTAGATCATGGTCACTCATATTTTGCATAAGAATAATTCTTTTTGTGGTGAGAGCTATATATGTTGTACAACAGTTGAGAGCTATTGGAAAAGCACGGAAAGATAAGTAGGGTAACTTTACAGTTGGAAACCACAGTGAAACTGCTTAAGCCAAGGGATCAGCACTCACATCCCCAGCAGCAAGCCATGTTGATACACAACAGGATTCCATGAGAAAGCACTATTAGGAGAACGCATCAGGCAAGCCCACACCCAGCTGCATTTTCCACACATACCTGACCAGAATGCTTCAAATGGGTCAAGGTCATGAAAAATAAGGAGGGAAGATACAGTGAGATTTAAAGGCAACATGGGATGGGTTGGTTCCTTTTAGAGAACAGAGGGCTGGGGGACAGGAGAGGACTCAGTTGGTAAAGGGCTTGATTTGTGAACAGGAGACAATGGTCAGACCATCAGTAGACACGTAACAGCTAGGCACAGCAGGGTACATTATGACCCTGTGTGGGGCAGAAACAGAATGATCCCGGGACTCATTATCCAGTAGCTCCAGCTGAAACTGAGAACCCCTGTGTTCAGTGAGAGACTCAAAAAATGAAGAGCAATAGAGAAAAGAAGTCTTGATGTCAACCTCTGGTCTCACCCACTCTTCTGCATGGCTGAACGTACCTGCAAGTGCACATGCACAAGCAGACACACGCACACAAAACAAACAAAAACCCCAGAAGAATAAACACCAGAGCACAAAATGACAAAATATGATAACATCCATAGTTTAGTGCATAGTGCCATGCTAAAGTTAGCTCATTAGTTTTGGCCACCGATTCTGGAGATGCTAATGAAAAGGAAGGCAGTGATGGAAGGAAGCCTCTGCTTTTCTTCATAACTCTTCTGGAAGCCTGAAATAATTACAAACCAGTGTTAAACAATGAAAGACAAGTGAACACAAATGAACAACCTTCAACCTTTCTGCAAACATACGCCATCTTCCGTGTGTCGGCTAAGCCTATGCTCTATTCACACTGGCAGTGGAGATTCATAGTTGAGCTCTTGATCTGACTGAGTTCTGGTTGTATGTTGTCACCCTGTTCCACTGTTGGCAATCTCATGCACTCGGTAAATGATAAAATCCCTGTGCCTCAGGCTGAAAGAAACACCTCAGGTAAATGTCCCTCTGCTGCAACTGCTGCAATCAAGGAGAATCCCCCAGATGTAAATTACTTCCATTTGTCTCCAATCTCGTTGTCTTTCTGAATGGCTCCTTGATGCTGGAGCCCTTTGAGAAGAGACTCTCCATTTAGAGCAGTGAGGATGATGTTTTCTACGGGTGACTTTTGGATGATTAATTGACAGTCTGCAATGAGACCTAACTTGTGAGGCACACCAAGCTCTTATTACTGGAGAGTTTATGATCTGTGATTGCACATGCGGAAATGGCTCACAAAAATCAAACAAGGTGGAAAATACAGTAGAGCTTCACTGAAGGCAGAAGAACAAAGGTGAGTGTGTGCGTGCGTGTGTGTGTGTGCAAGTAAGAATTCAGGTACACATATGGCCATGTGTACGGGCACCAGAAGCTGCTGCTAGGTATCTGCCTCAATCACTTTCCACTACATTTCTCTGAGTCAAATCTTTCACTGAGCCAGAGCTCATGGATTCAGTTAGACCAGTGCTTCTCATTCTATGCGCGCAACCTCTTTAGGGGTCAAATGACCCTTTCATAGGGGTTGCCTAGGACCGTCAGAAAACACAGACATTTATATTAGGATATACAACAGTAGCAAAATTATAGTTATGAAGTAGCAATGAAAGTAATTTTATGCTTGGGGGTCACCACAACACCAGGAACTGTAGTAAAATGTTGCAGCAAGCGGGAGGTCAAGAACCACTGGGTTAGACTGACTGTCAAGCATGTTCTAGGGACCCACCTGTCTCTGCCTCCAGAAGACTAGGGTCATAGGTGCATACCACTATGCTTCTATAGAGGACTATCAAATGGCAGAGAAACACTTAAAGAAATGCTTGTCCTTAGCTATCAGGGAAATGCAAATGAAAACGACCCTGAGATTTCACCTAACACCCATCAGGATGGCTAAGATCAAACACTCAAATGACAATACATACTGGAGAGGATGTGGAGAAAGAGGAACCTTCCTCTACTGATGGTGGTAATGTAAACTTATACAACTACTTTGGAAATCAATCTGATACTTTCTCAGACAATTAGGAATAGTGCTTCCTCAAGATCCAGCTATACCACTCCTAGGCATATATTCAAAACTATGCTCAAGTATACAACAAGAACATTTACTCAACCATGTTCATAGTAGCTTTATTTGTAATAGCCAGAAGCTGGAAAGAACCCAGGTGTCCCTCAGTGGAGGAATGGATACA
>CM053756.1:7477019-7532520 GCA_028658305.1 Pachyuromys duprasi
AAAATGAAAATAGATCCATATTTATCACCTTGCACAAAACTAAAGTCCAAGTGGATTAAAGACATCAACATAAAACCAGACACACTAAACTGGTTAGAAGAAAAAGTGGGGAAGAGCCTAGAACTCATTGGCACAAGAGACAACTTCCTGAACAGAACACCAACATCACAGGCTCTAAGAGAAACAATCAATAAATGGGACCTCATGAAACTGAAAAGCTTCTGTAAAGCAAAAGACACTGTTGCCAGAACAAAACGACAGCTTACAGACTGGGAAAGGTTCTTCACCAACCCTATATCTGACAAAGGGCTGATATCCAGAATATATAAAGAACTAAAGAAGTTAAAAACTAACAAATCAAGCAATCCAATTAAAAAATAGGGTACAGAGCTAAACAGAGAATTCTTAGTAGAGGAATACAGAATGGCTGAGAAGCACTTAAAGATATGCTCAACGTTCTTAGCCATCAGGGAGATGCAAATCAAAACAACCCTGAGATTTCACCTGACACCCATAAGATTGGCTAGGATCAAAAACTCAAGTGACAACACATGCTGGAAAGGTTGTGGAGAAAGGGGAACCCTCCTGCATTGCTAGTGGAAATGCAAACTTGTGCAACCACTTTGGAAATCAATCTGGTGCTTTCTCAGACAATTAGGGAAAATGTTACCTCAAGATCAAGCTATACCACTCCTGGGCATATATCCAAAAGTTGCTCAAGTACACAACAAGGACATTTGTTCAACCATGTTCATAGCAGCTTTATTCATAATAGCCAGAACCTGGAAACAACCCAGATGTCCCTCAGTTGAGGAATGGATACAGAAATTGTGGTACTTTTACACAATGGAATACTATTCAGCAATTAAAAACAAGGAAATCATGAAATTTGCAGGCAAATGGTAGGACCTAGAAACAATTATCCTGAGTGAGGTATCCCAAAAGCAGAAAGACACGCATGGTATATACTCACTTATATAGACATATAAGATAGGATAAACATACTGAAATAGATACACCTAGAGAAGACAAACAAGAAAGAGGACCCGGGTTAAGAAGACCAATCCCCATTTAGAAAGACAAAGGGGATGGGCATTGGATGCAGGAGAAAACAAGCAACAGGACAGGAGCCTACCACAACAGGCCTCTGAAACACTCTAGCTAGCAGTGTATCAAAGGAGATACTGAGACTCATAACCAAACCTTGGGCAGAGTGCAGGGTATCATATAAAAGAAGGAGAAGTTAATATGATCTAGAGAGGACAGGAGCTCCACAAGGATCAAATATATTTGGGCACAAGGGTCTTTTATGAGACTTTCTCCAACCAAGAACCATGTATGGATATAACCTAGAACCTCTGCTTGGATGTAGTCCATGGTAGCTCAGAATTCAAGTAGGTACCTTAGTAAGGGGAACAGAGACTATTTCTAACATGAACTCAGTGGTAGGATCTTTGACCTCTCATTCTCCCCCCACCCCGAGAGAAAGGAGCAGCCCTTCCAGGCCCTAGAGGAGGACTTTGCAGCCAGTCCTGAAGACACCTGATAAACCAGGGTCAGATGAAAGGGGAAGAGGTCCTCCCCCATCAGTGGACTTGGAAAGGGGCAGGGAGGAGATGAGGGAGGGAGGGTGGAATGGAGAGGGAATGAGGGAGTGGAATACACCAGGGATCGAAAGTTAATAAACTGTAACTAATATAATAAATAAATAAATATTTAAAAAGATATATGAATGTTAAGTTATAATGATATGAGAGAGTAATTTAAGGCTAATTGAAAATGGGAGGCATTTCAGTTTTCTCCCTCTTCTCTGCTATTGTTGTGCTTATGTTATAAATTTAAGTTACAACATTGATCAATAGAGTTCTGATAAGTTGATGGAGCACTGACTGCTTATTAACCAGTCACAAGCTTGAGGTTTTAATTTTCTTTTGGTTGTCTCCTGGAGACAGACTTAAAGGTGCTTCTCATCAAGCTAAAAACATCTGTCTAATATGTATATCTGACCCAAATGCCATAGCTTTTAGTAGGCTTTAATGGCATGAGTCTACTCCTGCTGTCTATGTAGACACCTGTTTTCTGCTTTTTCTAAAGTATGTATCTCAATACAATGGTGATGCTAATATGAGTTTCAAGAAACCAAAAAGTCATGAGACCTGGATCTGGCATAACTCAAATGAACCTCTGATGAGTTTTTCCCTTGGTCTTGGGATTCCTCACTTTCCCTAATTACTAGACAAATTTTAACTTCTGTTTCTAGTCTGAATTTGTCTCAGCAGATTTTCACCTGGCTGACAGAATCTATTTGGAGATCAGCTATGGACTGCAAATGAAATCTAGACTTGCTGGAAGCTGACATGATTGCTCCCTGCCTATTCAGGTAGATCAACTAACCAGACACTTTTGAGGACTGCCTCATTGCCCAGCCTTTGGCTGGAGTTTCAGACTTCCTAGCCCCTAATGCCAACGGTCCTATTATCAGCATGGAAGTAACTCCAGAAGAAGAGACCTCCACCCATAATCCCACCTAATAGGCTGAAATGATAGATCAAGAAGAGCCCCTCAACATAAGGTTAAATAGTCTGAATATGTCTCAAGGATTCAAGACATATCCTCTTAAAAAGGGGGGATAAGAGGCCCAAAATTTTGAAATTTAAATCTCGGGGCAACATAACTATGGTCCTATAAATTTAGACAAAGGCAAGTTGAGACAGACCCACTCTGCTGCAGAAATTGATCAGGCTTACACTTGAGAAATACTGTTGCCTGGCAACCCACCGAGGTGTTCCCTAGTTCCCCACCCAGATAGCCCCTAGCTTGTGTCACATAGTCCTGCTTCTAGGAAAAACCACAAGATGTACTAATCTCTCCCCCTCCCTAGCAACAGCAAAATCAGTATGTAATAGGACATTCCAGGAATTGCTCATGATCAGATATCCTCCAGATGGGCAGGCCAGGACCGATCATTTTCTTGGCACCTAAAATTTCAAAAATCAACCTCCCTTGCCCAATTTTGTAACACCAAGGCTTGGAAACTCCCTGCTTGAGGTTTTGCCCTTTAAAAACCCTGTTCCCCCAGACCTCAGGGCCACATTCTTCTCCTGTTTCAACAGGGAGCTTACAACCAGGCTCAAACTTGTATCAAATAAACCCTCCTTGTTTTGCAACGGACTCAACTCCTGATGGTCTTTTGGGGGTCTCGAAATCTGGACACAACCAAAGCATCCACCTTGCTTGGAAAAAGAAAACAAAACTATATCATGATGCATGTTAAAATTCATTCTTTTATCACAGATGTGACCATACTCTCTCTCCAAGGCTTCCATATGCAGGCACAGGCTTTTTCTCTGCTTTATAATTGTGACTGTTCTGCCCCAATTGATGTCCACTTTTCATTTAGGTTATTTTCCCCCATTATTGGATGGAATCCCTTTGTGAGTTTACATTTTAATTTCTGGCCCCAGAGGCATCAGATGGATATCAAATTGTAATCAAATTGCTCATTCACTGTAGATTTAGATCAAATAATTGCTTACTGTTTTAACTTTTTTTGTCTAAGGGGCTGACTAGAATGTTTATAATGAAATACTACATACTAGAGGCTTAAGGAACTGTCATAATTCCTGAGCTGAAAGTTCAAAGTCAAGGTTGGAGCAGGGTTGGTTAAGCAGGCTGACTATAGGGAAGGCAAGCCACTGGGCTTTCCTTGGGCCAGTAGATGATCTGCAGTTGGCCCCTAAGCTCTCTGTTTGAGTCACAGTCTCCAAACACCTACCTCCCCCACTTTTCACTAAAAAAAAAAAAAATCCTTCTTGGGTATGTGTGTGCCCTGTGTTTGTACATGTGCACTTGTATATGGCTGTCAACAGGTGCATGTGCCATGGTATCCGCATGGAAATGAGAAGCTCACTTCCGGTATCAGCCCTTGCTTTCTCCTGTGTTTGGTGTAGCCTCCTCACCACTGTGTTTGTCCGGCTACCTGGCCAGTGAGCTTCCTTCTGGAAACTCTCCTGCCTACAGTTCCCATTTTCTAGTAGGGGTATCCTGCTTTTGTCTGAGCTCTAGAAATCCAAACTCAGATCTTCATGTTTGAGCAGAAAATGATTTTACCCACCAAGGCCTGTCTCCAAACCCCAAACTTTCCTTTTTAAAGCATACAGGCCATACTGCATTAGGAACTACCCTGATAATCTCATTTTGTTAACAGTGGCAGTGGAGGACCGTTAAGGGAAAATTTCTTTGGCTCAAGATAATAGATCCTCTAGAACTAACGTTCCAGCTTCTTGCCAGTGTGAAAACAAAACAAAGACCTTGTAAACATGATTTAAAGGATGCAGAGGAGGCATGGGTAGTGGCAGGTTTAGTGAAAAGTAGTCAAGGTGCTTGTTGGGTATGTGCCTCTGTCCTCTGATGCCTGAGGACTCTAAATTCCTTGGAACTTGCCATTCTCCTGAAATGAGGTCACCTGATGAGTCTGTTTACAGACTCATAGATAGGTTGTTTGCCTTCGTATAGCAGCAGGAATCCTGACATCAACTACCAGACGGTGACAGCTACAGAAAGGGCTGCAGTATGGTCTGGTATTTTAGCATTTCTTTCCTAGAGCCCTAGTGCCCAGGGCGCCCATTACAGATTCTGACATGTTATCCAAAGGGTTCTTACCTCTGTGAGACTGCAGGGCATATGGTCTGATGACTGCCCTAGCTCTGACCTCACACTATGCAGGCTTGTTAATTTGCTTCCCTTTGTTGCTAATCCTAGAACTATTTCAGGCCAATGTGACATCTCAGTCAATGTTCCCCAGAGCAGTGAGAAATGATGACCTTGCAACTGAAGATGGAGGTGTTAATGTAGGTAGCCCAACAGAGCTGTGAAGCCCACTTCCGACTAGGACTTATCAGTGTCACTTCCTGTGCACCGAGATGCAGGCTGGCTGGCTGGCTGTTCCCCGGATGAGGACTGAAGCAGAACTAAATGTTGTTACCTTTTATAGTATAAGACCTCCATGAGAACCAGAACAGGAAGGAAAGAGCAAGCATTACTGCACCTGCCTGTCAATCAGGACTAAGAATATTCTGAAGACATCTCCATCCCATCTACTATATCATTAAAACAAGGCACCCTAAGAAATCGAAACTCCCCCTAGGAATATCATGCTGGGAAAGACAAAGTTAAAGCCTGCAGGGACCAGAGGAGGAACTTGTCTCCCACTGCCCCCAAGAAAGAGATTGCATTAAGTTCTGACAACTTGTCAGACTGCTTTGCAAAGGAGAGGGAGACCTAGACAATGGTGCAATGTTCCACACTTTGACCAAGCTGTAGACATCCTCAGCCCTTCTACTTAAACCTGAACCTCATGCCAAGACCTGGAAGATGTTTGTGGGTGGCAGTGGCCACATCGCTGGATCTCTTTGTCCTTCTGCTCAGTGTGATCATGTTGAAGAATAGCCAGTTTCTTTTTTTTTTTCATTGTTAATCCGGTTCTTTTTAATTGGCTTACCAGGACAGGTGCCTAAGGCTCATTTAGATTGGTCAGGGCACAAGCCACGACACTGACTGTGGGAATCTTATTTGTTAGATTACAATGTCTGAAGCCATGTTGTCATTGACATGTAGTGATCTTTATGTTTTTAGAACTTTTCTATTTTGCCTATTTGTTGCACAACATTATTCTGAGGGGGACGTGAACAAATATTTACTCAACCCAGAGCGGACAACAGCAGACCAAAATGAGGATGCTGCCAAAGTCTCATGGAGGACTCAGGAGTTTTACTGGGGTTACTTCTATAACTATGGCTGGAGAGTGTCACTTTGAACAGAAAACTCAAAGATGGCTGCATCACCAAAGCCCACCGCAGGATGAGTGATCGCTCATGAAAGCTAGAGCTCTATAGTTCACTGCACATTCTGCAGGCAGTCCAACAGGTGTCCTTTCCAGGTATCTCAGGTGATCTGAGCCTCCTCCCAGCAGTTTGCATGGTCTTTATTCTTTCTAAGTGGCTAATCTTCTTCTACACTTTCAGTTGGTATGAAAGGGTCTCTCAGCTGTCCTTGCTGCTTATATAAGCTTGGGGAGGGTGAGGCCTAGTGAACCTGGTCTGTTTGGAGGACTTCCTGAAGCCTTTGTAATATTTACTTCCTGAGCTTAATGAGGCCCCTTTAAGGTAGAACGTTTCACCTCCCTCTAGGACACCCTCCAGGGTGGATGGCTTAATCTTGGAGAAAATTGCCACACAGCATTATCTGATCATGTGATAGTTTGAATGAAGTACACACACACATACATGTATCTGTATATGTATGTACATACATGTATGTGTATGTATATACATGCACCCCATAGGTTCATATATTTTAATATTTTGTTCGTGGTTGGTGAACTGTTTAGGAAGGATTAGGAGGTATGACCTTCTTGAAGAAGATGTGTCACTGCGTTTGGTGTTGGAGGTTTCAAAAGCCTGTTCCAGGCCCAGTCTTTCTGACTGTCTCCTTCCATGGATCATATTACAATCACCTGACTCCTGCTCCAGCACTATGTCTGCTTGCCTGTAGCCATGCTACTCACCACGCTGGTCATGAACTCCCTGTCTTTAACTTATAAGTAAGCTCCCAATTAAATGTTTTTCTTTTATAAGTTGCTTTGGCCATGGTGTCTCTTCACAAAAGTAGAATAGTACTTGAGACAGATATGTTAATCTCAGATTTGGATTTTGTTTGCCATGCCTTCTATAAGCTGGAAATGCCACTAGATGAGAAGAGGGGAGTGGTATTGGGTTATTATTTTTTTCCAGGGATCAACAGTCAGCATTTCCACCCAGAAATTTCCAAACAAGCAGGGAACTGGATGTGTCTGTGACTTTCACCCAGCCAAGTCTACTGCTGAGTTCCATGCCAACGAAATAGACCCTGCCCCTCAAAGCAAGGTACACGGTGCCTGAGGGATGCCAACCAAGGTTTCCCTCTGTACACATGCACATACACACTCACAAACACACACACTCACACATACATGTACATCTGGGTACATATGAACACACACACACACACACACATATATATATATACTCACAATTGATATTATTAAAGTTTAAAATCTAGTCTAACAGATGACTGGCATGTCTTCTATTTTCCAGACTCTGGGATTTTGATAACTTCTGTCATCTCATGCTTCATTTCTGCCAGACCGTAAGCTTAAAGGTCCAGATAAGATATTTAAATAAACAGACTCTTGAAGACAAACTCTATTATGGTGCTATTACCAAACCTGTGGTCACAGTCTGTATCCTAAGAAACATGGTTCAGCTGACCACCCGAATAAAGCCAAGAAGAATAGCCAAGTTGATAGCACAAGCAGAAAAAGGACATTCATTCCATGTGGACAGATTGGAAGGAAGGACAGAGAGGTCCTGTAACATCCTCAAGGTTCCTGAAGTGATATTAAAACACATAAAGAGGACTGGACATGCACACAAAAGCCATGGAGGTCAAGATGTGGCCCCTCCCACAATGATCTATCACTTGTAAATCTCTTTCCTGGAAGAGAAGTTCTCTTTCTGGCTGGCCCAAGCTCTTCTCCTCCCAGCATGAAAGCCCAGGGAAAATTCCAGTTTCTCGGGGTCTATTGTTTTAATAGTCTGCAGCTAAAGTATCTCTTTAGAATATATTCATCCATGCTGGTTGGGCTACAGTCCCAGGGCTTTCTTGGATAATTCACCTTTAAACAGGATACGCCTTGTGTCCCCAGGTCTCAGGATAAACCTGGCTGGGAGAAGAGGCAAATCCTTGCATCTCAGCACGTCTTCAGCCTCCCACCAACTGGCCACTCTGGTGTGTCCTACCATACTTCCAGGATGTGTTTCTTTCTGTTGTTCTTTTTTAAAAACAGCTTTCCTGTCAACCAGGAATTTTTCATGTTTTCATTCCCAGAATACTAATGTGTTTTCCATCAAAAGCTTTATGGTGATAAATTATGATTAAATTAAAGAGACTACAAAATGAGTAAGTTAATCATATAAAATAATGACTCAGTCTATTGATTGTATCATGTAGACAAATTACAGCATTGCCAAAGATCAAAGTCACCTGAAATCACCATTTCTGCTTGTCGACAATGATTATTGTTAAAGTAGAATTGATGTTGCGAAGAAGTGGTAGTTCCATAGGAAGAAAGGATGACTGAAAAAAAAAATCCAAGTGTCCTCAGGACAATGTATAGACCTAAAGTATTATTTTCTCTAAAGTTGGAAGGTTAGACGGTACTCAAAAATATTTGGCAGGATGGGGAGACAGCTCAGTGAGAAAGAGCACCTGCTGTGCAAGTGTGAGTGCTAGAGCTTGAATCTTCAGCATTGATATAAACTCTCAGGTGTGACTGTGAACCTGCCTGTCACCCCAGCTCTGTGGATATTGGAAAGAGGTTTTTTGTGGCTTGCTGTCCACTAGCCTAGCTCCAGCTTGCTGATAGACTAATCTCAGGGGAAATATGGTGGAGAGTGGTAGAGCAGGATACCTAATTATGTGGTATTTATTCAACAAAAATCCATAGAAACTCAAAGCAATGGGAGACGGTGGCATTTACCTTAGAAACTGTATCCACCTAGCTAAGTTGATAGAGTGGCGAGGCAGTCAGGGACCAGCTCTCATTGCTCCTCTCTCTTCAGAAACCAGTGAATATCAAAAAATCTTGTATTGTACAGTCCCACCTGCAGAATGTCCACAATGAAAGCGCAGCAGCAATCAGTTGGTGACTCCCATTTCCCACACCCAGGTCTCACTGAGTATGCCTACATGCTGAGCTGGTGAAGAGCTTTTGTTAGGTCCGCAGCAGACCCCCTCCCTCCCCAAATGGCAGTGCTGTTAACAGTGTCTTGGGCTAACCCAGGAAGAACTCTGTCCTGGTAAATGGAAAGATTGCTATCTGGTAAACAGAAATCTAAACTCAAGAGTCCTCAGGAAACTCATAAGGTGTCCTCTGTTTACCAGGAGAACCACAGTTTCCCCCAGTGGTCAGCTTCTTCCATCAGGAGTATCCAATTTCTGATTAATACAAACACCCTGCATCAGCTCAGATTCCACATGGTAACCCGAGGCTGTTCCATCCCGTGGCCTCCTCCCTGTTCCCAGTAAAATCGGCAGGGCTCCGCCTACCAGCCACATCCTGCTGGCTTCAGTTCTCATTCCAGTTGGCACCTGGGCAGTTTGCTTTTCCAAATAAACTATCTTTCTACCCCACAGAGTGGTCTACTCTTTTCTCATAGCTTTGCACTGATGGGTGTAGGTGGTAGTTTTTCAAATGCTACTTTATTTGGAGGTTCCTTAATGCTTAATTACCTCCCTTCCAACTTCCCAACCCCAGGTCCGGGAAAAAGAAGGTTGGAAGGGAAAGGGCACATAGCCCTCTTTACTTCTTCCTGCTGGGTAAGGGCGTAGGATTCTTTTGGGGGCAATACCAATACCCATCATCAGGAAATCCGGAAGTCCAGGTAACTAGCAAGCCAGCAGGCCCAACAAACAGGCCTCCTCAGCCTCCTCCAAGCCACCACGCCTTTGTTCTTTGGGCTATCATATTTATACCACCCAAAGTCCTCAGAATTCAACTAATTCCAACTGGCAAAGACCACACCCCTGCACTAAGCAATAATCAGCTGTGAAAAGGCTAAAATTCCACACTTGGGAGTATAACAAGAACATGTTGACATGACTGAGTTTTTAAGAAACCGAAACTTCCCTTAAAGGGGAGAACCTTTAGTGGGAATGATTTTATATTAGTTTAAGAATTAAAACAAAAAATAAAAAATAAAAAAAAAGAATTAAAACAAACAAACAAACAACAAAAACAAAAGCATGGCAGCCAAGCTGCAACTGCCAGGAAGAAGGCGGTCCAGAAGAATAGAGAACACTGTGTGTTTTGCAGTAGACGTTGGCAAGCGGCCACAGGGCAGAAAGGAAATGAGCGGAAGAGGACAAGTGAGAAAGCCTTAGGCCTGGTCAGTGCTCACACAAAGGCTTCAGAAGTGGCTACACAAGAGGCCCTTCTGGGCAAGATAAGGACACTCTCTCATTAACAGGACAATTATTTCTACAGTCTCTTTAGCATATCTTCAGGTAAATCAGATTTCATGTGCTACACTCTTCTGGTCTGGTGATTGACAGGCCCAAAGTAGGTTAACTGTAAAGGGAGGAGACAATGTCTTATCTCTGGCCAGGAGTTTTTTGACTAGAGATAAGTAGCTTTCTATTAAACAGCTTCAACAGAGCCTGAAACTTGTACCTTTTCATAGGGTAATTTAAATCCCAGTAACTTGTTTTCCTTGCTATTGCTAATAGGGAAACCTGTGTGTGTGTGTGTGTGTGTGTGTGTGTGTGTGTCTAAACAGCCCTCAGGGAGGGATCTATGGCCTTTGCCTCCCAGGCTATTAACCCTTGTACTAAAGATACTGTTGCTGCAAAGTCCTCTCCTATCAGTGGATTTGGAAAGGGGCAGGGAGGGTGGGATTGGGAGGGAATGAGGGAGAGGGATACAGCTGGGATACAAAGTTAATAAAATGTAACTAATAATAAAATAATAATAAAAGATATTGTTGCCTCTTTTTCCCTGTCTCTTTGTCTGCTGGGGCTCTGTCTGACTCCTAGTAACCTCTAATCTATCGTTTAAAACAAAGACAAAGATGTCATTCCCAGAAGATGTAGACTGACTTCTTTGGCCCCTGGATCACATAGAAAGTCACCATTCCCCAAGGTTCCTGACTTGAAGACAGAATCTTGGTGAAGATAATTAATATGATAATGAGATGAGTAAGGACCTTGATTAAGCAGAACTAGTGTTTTTATAAGACTAGGGTGTTCTGTTTTTGTTTTTGTTTTTGTTTTCTCTCTCTCTCTCAAAGCAAGAAGACTGACCTTGGCTATAAATCTGTAAATTGACACTGGCAAACCTTTATTATGGACTTCTGGCCTAAAGACTGTGAGAAATAATTTTATGTTATTTAAGCTGTCCAGTCTTGGGAGAATGTATATGAAAAAAATAGGGAGTTAATTGGAAGTGAGTTAATGTTGTGGGTCTAGGGTAGTTCAAAACTCACCAGTCTGACCATGAATATGTCTTTAATAAAGTAGAGGCTTTATTCACATACTGGTGCCATGACTACACCTGAGATTTGAGATTCTCAAGGTATATCCCTGAGCCACATTAGTCATGGACTTATAAAGGCCAAAACCATGAGGCCGCATACTTCCAGCCTCTGTATAATATTGAGGCTGTGCATTTCCTGCCTACGTGCAATCAGGGCACACGAGCTTGTTACCGAAGCAGAAGCAGACGGTTGGCATTTGGACTAGTTATCTTGCATGAACGACTGTTTCAGTTAAAATTTATATAAGACCAGGCCAGTACAAAAACATCCCCCAGCATTCCAGGAAGTCACCTGTTCTTGGGCAAGTCACAAGATCTGATTCTAGCAGGTACAGCTTTTGGCAGCTAGAGGCATTTTATATCTCTTAAGCAGATAAATTAAAGTTAAAACCGTAAATGTAATGTTAACCATCACACGGGATATGGCTTCCATGTCATCACCATCTCTGATGGGGTGGAACTTTGTGATGTTACAGCTGTTTTAGTACCATCTACACCCCTTACTGGTGCTTTGAGGTATGAAAGTCTAGTCCATTCACTGGTTTTAGCAAGTTGGACTATGGGGAACTCACACTTTGGTCTGTCATTGGTGCCCATCTGGGATGGATATGCTTTTGTTTGTGTCTCCCCAAGAAGAGTTCATGCAGCAATCATGCCCAAGGCATGAGGTCCTGGACTGGACAAAGCGGAAAAAGCCCTTTATTGAGCAGTAGGATGCCCGTACTCACTGCTCTCTTCTAACTTCCAACATAAGCTGACTAGCTGCTTCAAGTTCCTGCTGCCTGACTTCTCTGCTTCTGGAGCCAATTATGAGTGACCATAGCCTGGCAACACAGTCTCAAATTATCTGAAATTCTATGTTCCAAAGTGGCAGTGGTTCAATGAAGTCTTCTAGTACCAGAACAAACAGTCGTAAATCAATACGCTTTCCGACACACAAGTGGAAGCATGCAGGCAGGTGACAGCAAGCGAGAAACCTCTGCTGTCAGCTCAGGTGCCAGCTACAGGCGCTGTTGGCCTTTGGGTCCATGGAAGGCGTTGGCCTCATCGTCAACAGAATGCCTATAGAAGTAGGAAAATGGCTATTAAGGAGACTAAAAATAGCCCAAGATAAACTATAATTGAACTCTGGACCTGTAACAACCCAACCTCTCTCAGCTTCATTGAATTTATAATTAGGTAATCAGTCAGCATTGCCAAGGGTCTAGTGTAAGTTGCCTTTGCAGACTCCTGGCCTAACTCGTGAGTGAACTCCAGTAACAGACCTGTCTAAGGTGGATGGAGTCAGGGAGGGCTTCTTCACATTCCTCACATGTAAAGGAGCACCTATACACACATGTGTACACACACACACATTTGTAAGATGGAAAACGTATGTAAATATTGTAAAGAAAAAAAAAAGGACAAAAGTCTCCAATATAAAAGATTGGAGGAAAGGGTCTCACACCAAATATTCCAGCCCTTCACAAAGAGAATAAGCTCAACTATACTCATAAATTCAACTGTTTAGAAGAAGTAAGCCAATTGCAAAGAAGCCACAGATGATTAAAATTCAATCAAGATGAATTAGACCATCAAAATAGCAATCAAGCATCAGAGAAATTCAAATTATAATTTAAAAACTCACTCCAAAATAATTTCCAGACTCAAATTGCTCTACTGGGAAGTGTACCAAACATCTCAAGTTTTGGCATCGGCTTCACTAACTATTTTCCACAGAATAAGAGCTAGGATGTTGTCCTAACTCAGAAGCCCAGAATTGCCCTGGTAATAAAAGCTCACCAACTAAGCACAGAATCTACAGCCCGTCTTTCAAGAAGTCAGGCTTCAAAGCTGTTAACCAAACAAAACAAACTAAAGCCTATACTGTATATGAAACTTTGTATGTGGTGGCTATTTTTTTAGTCAACAGTGACTTATGTAATTTAACCTGACTCAATATTTGAGAGGAAACCTCTCAGCCAGTTCAGGATGGCATGGGCTTACCCCATATCAATAAAGAGCAGCTGCAAAACACTTACAGCTATGGGCTGGGGTGATAACCAGGGGGTAAAGTGCTTGCCGAGCAAAGAGAGATGACCTGGGTTCAATCCCCAACACTCACGTCTAATGGAAGGCATGGTGAGGTACTTGTAGTCCCAGCGCCAAGCAGGCAGGGATAGAAGATCCCTAAGCCTTGCTAACCAGCATCTCCTAACCAGTAAGCATTGTCTGTGAGAAACATTGTCTCAGAACTCAAGGTACTAGCTGGCCTCTGACATTCCCATATAAGAGTGCACCCACACTCATGCCCCTTCCACGATGTATTCCACATATCTGCTCACACAGAAAAATCTAACATAACGCTTAATAGAGAAAGACTGGATTCCCAACAATAATAAAACAAAGCAAGAATTTCAACTCTGAGTATTTTTCATTCAACTTAGTACTTGAAATTCCAGGCACATAATAAGGTAGACCAGCAGCAATAATAATGGAAATACACTATGGAAAGAAAGATTTAAAACTATTTTTGCTTGCAAAGACATGACTGCTTATGTCAGAAACCCAACAAAGTGACAAAAGTGATTTCAGTGAGATGACAGAAAACAAGACCAGCAGGTTCTCCCAAGATATGAGTCACATTTCTTGGTGAGCATTTGCAGGTGGGACAGGAAAGCATGGTAAATACCCTGTAAACCCGATGTGAAGAAGATGAAATGTCTGCGCATTACCCATGTGCATGCTTAACAACAGATACAGTTTGCATATACTGGCAATTACAACATGCCAAAGAAAGGGCTCAAAGCATGTCTACATAGTTATGGATACTATGGTCATGGACTGAAGACTCAAAGTAGTAGGAACGTCAATTCCTCCTAAGCTAGAGGAGGATCAGTAGGATTCTAGCAATTCATATAATGTCTTAGAGGATGAGTTAATCCGATTTTTAACTTTATTTTATTTTATTCGGATGCATATCTCTGTGTGTGTGATATATTCATGTCTCTGTGTTCATGTACACGTACACAACCTGTGCAAGCCCAAAGCCCAGAGGATGGCATTGACATTCCTCCTCTATCACTTTTCAGCTTATTTCTATGAGGCAGGATCTCTTGCTAAACCCCAGACTCACACTCTTTAGGCTGGGGTGTCGGCCAGCAGAGGCCCGTGACCTGCCTGTCTCTCTGTTTTCCGGGTTTGAGTTCCAGGTGTACATCAGCCATTTCCAGTCTGTTGGGGGATTTTGAGATCTCAACTTTGGTCCTGATACTTGCTTAGCCAACACTCTTCAGTGCTGAACTATCTCTCTAGCCCTAATCCTAAAATTAAAAAGAAAGACCACTTCCCAATCAAACCTCACAAAAAATAATAAAAATAAAATAAATAAAAGCAAAAACTGAACAGTGGGAATTATTCTACTGAATATCAAGGCTTTCCATATATGTCAAGTGAGCAGCGATGTGTCATCCTGTAAGAAATAAGGCCACACACGGGTAGAACAGTCCATCCAGAAAACAAGCAGCAGCACTAAGAGCTCAGCTTAATCTTTGGTAGGTTAGCCAGTTCAATGGGCAAAGTGAGTCTTTCATCAAGTGGAATAAAGTGGTTGGTGATTGCATATTCATAGCAGGAAGGCAGAAGGGGAAAAGATTCAAAATGAACCTCACGTTGACAGAAAAGGCATTCCAGACAGGAATGTACATTACACTACATGTAATGTAAACAGGAAACGAGAAAACTTTCAGGGGAAAAAGGACAGAATACTTATGATTTGAGAAAAGTATTTCCAAGAATTGATGCCACAACAAAAAAGTTCTATTCAAAGTTTTTGCTGACCACGGAGGACGTAAGTTCAGATCCCCCAAGCCAAGTAGAGAGGGAGAGCATGTATCTGCAGTCCCAGTGCACCTGTGTCAAGACGGGAGAATTCTTAAAGGTCTAAAGCCAGCTGGCCTGATGCACACAGCAGCAAATAAGAGGTTTCATTTCAAACAAGAAGGAAGCAAGGGCTGACACCAGGGACTGTCTTTTGACTGACACACACACACACACACACACACACACACACGCCATAGCATTTACACATCTGCATGTACACACATAAACACACACACACATAAAGAGAAACACATTAGGTAATTTGAGCCCTTTAAAGATTCAATCTTTTTGCTATGGGAATGACCATAAAGAAAAAGAGGGAAAAGCAAGCTATGGATCTGGAGACAATGATCCCAAATTTTATACCTAAGGGCTTGATCTGTTTTTTTTTTTTTTTAACGTAGTTTGATAGCTTTAAGAACAAAAAGGGGCCTGCTGACCTGCTCGAGTTTCGGTTGCTGTGGTGAAATATGCTGCTAAAACCATATGCTCAGCCTATCAGACTAGCAACTGTTCATCCCAGAGAAACAAAGTCTTATGTCCTTACCAAAATTGGTACATAAGTATCCCTGTCAGCTTCATTTTAATGGTTGAAAACTGGGATCAACACATGTATCTTTAAAGTAGTACGTTCAATCAAATAATACACACACGAGCGCCCACACACATGAGTGTACCCATGAAATTGTTAGGTAAGTGTATTATGTAAAGGTAAACACCATGATTTTGATATTATACTACAGATCTGCAAAGAAAAAAATTTAACCAAGTAGACCGGTTTCTTTTAAGAGTGTAAATATAATATTCTTTTTAGAAATTCTAGCATCTAGGAATATAGTCACACTTTTATAAGGCTCACCAAGTGAACCTTTCTTAGGAATGTCATGTTAAGTTATTAGTTAACGAATATGACACAATCAGACACACAAACCGCATGACTATCTCAGTGGATTTGGAAAATCAAGTGACAACATCTTATCCTCTTTCATAGTAAAGCTAACCTAGAAATTTAAAGAAATATTCTTATTCTGGTAAGGAGAATCCATAGCCGGTATCATACTTTATCGCGTTTGGGAGAGGGGAGCTAGGGAATGTAGACCAGTGGCAGAGTGTTTGCCTAGCAAGCCAAGGGCCCTGGATTCAATCCACAGAACCAAAATGCATCAATTCATTTTAAAATGGTGCTTTCCCCCCACCCCCGACCCCATAAGATCAGGGAAACCCCAAAGATACTGGGAGGGGTTGTCTCTGGTCAACACAATAGTTTTAGGAAAAAAAAAAACACCACCACAAGCAAGGTTGAAAGGGAAGATGTAAAACTGTTCAGTTTATGGAGAATGCAATGCCATAGATACAATATTTACAAAGACTAGGTAGGAGAAATAGTAAACTAATAAACAAGGTCAATTGTAAGCTATAAAACTGACTTATAAAACTCAAAAATATGCTGCAAATTAAATCAGGGCAAAACTCCATTCCCAACAGTAGTGGGAAGCATGGTTACATAAGAAGAGACTGCAATGGAAACTACAAAGTGAAAGGTCATTAATATAGAAACCCAAGAAACTATTTAGAGAAATCAAGATATAGAAATATCTTCTTATGGGGGTGTGTGTATAGATTCCTTCAAACACACTGCTCCCAGCCCTAAGTATCTCCCATTTCTCATATGTATCCACACTGTCCTGCTTTCTTTCTGTCACTGTAATTAGCTCACCTGATTAAAAGCATGCTAGGGAAGAGTGGTTAAGTTGATTTACAGTTCCAGACAGAGTCTGTCATAGCGAGAGACACGTGGCAGCAGGGGTGGGAGGCGGGCCAGGCAGTCAGGAAGCAAAGGATCTCCTTCCACTCACACACAGGAAGGAGCACAGGAAGTGGGTCCAGAGTATAAACTCCCCAAGTCTATCCTGGGGACACATACACGTACAGCAAAGCCCTACATCCCAAAGGGTCCACAGACTTCCAAAAGTACCATCTGCTGGAAACCAAGTGCTCAAACACGTGAGCCTTATGGGGATATTTTGCATCCAAACCACAATACTCACATAGGACGATGGGTGGTTAGAAATTAAGCCGAACGTTATAACGCATAGTAAGAGAATTGCAGCTTGTACTGGAATGCTATACTAAATAAAAGTTTCTGATGTGCTCTACTCTCTAAATACGGAATGATTTTTATTTCCTTTTTCAGACTACAGTTGAGTAACTAAAACTGCAAGTAAAACAGTTTTCTGTGTGTATTAATAAGGAAGCAAATTCTAACTTCTGCTACCAAAGGCTTCATAGTATCACTGTAATACTCACTCAGTTGAAACACATTTAAACCTATTAAAATCTCAGCCACTTGCTTCACAAATATTAAGAAGCTGATCCTAAAATCCATATGACAGCACAAAGGGATCAGAGTAGCCAAGAAATCTTGAACAGAAATGATTTTTAAGACTAATTTTTTACTTCAAAATGTGCTAGCAAGCTACAGCAAGCTAGTGTGACAAAAGATAAATATAGACTAATGGAATCTAGCTGGAAGTCAAGAAAGAAATCTTCATGCTTATAGCCAACTCATTTCGAGTTAAAGTGCCAAGAAAATTCAGGGAAAGCCAGAGGGTTTTTTCAGCAGTTGATGCTGGGAAAAGTAGCTCTCCATATGCAGATGAGTGAGGCTGGACTCTTACCTCAGACCACACACAAAAGTAAACTCAGCTTCATCAATCTGAAATACACAATGCACCTGCCTTGACTTAACCATCAGTCCCGCAAACTTCTCAACCATCACAAGAAAAAGTAAACATTAGTAACAAAAGGAAAACCAATCATTTGTACTTCCAAAGGATTAAAACTTTGTGTTTCTAGCCTACCATCAAGAAAATTGTGCTCGTTTTTAAATTTTATTATTATTAATTATTATCTTAAATTTCTCATTTTACATCAATAAAATGAATTAACAAAGCAGAAAACAGGAGATGCTTCAAGTTAGGTATCTCACAAAAGCCTGATGGTCAGAATATATATTTAAAATGACTTTTAGAATTCAGTGCCAGGTCCAAGGCCTCTCTTCCCTAAGATGGTGGCTCTGGGACACTGGATGTGCTAGAGAAACAGAGGGATTGTTATCGGGTAAACAAGCCTAAGGGTTTCTGCTGACTGGAAAAGCAGTTCTCTTAAACTGATTTCTGATCACCAGAAACTTCCCTTAACCTTTCCCCAAAGGTCAACTACCTCTGGCAGGACACCTGATTCCAAATCAATCCAGACAGCCTGTGTTAGGTCAGATTCCCACCCTGCTGCCTGCATATTAAATGTTTTTCCTTGTTTTTCCACCATTTTGCTCTTTTCTCTGTGACCCTCCCTGCATGGCCCTGGCAGCTTGATGCTAATAAATCTTTCTACCCTTGGAGCAGTTTAGTTTGGCAGTTTCCCTGTGCTATCGCTTATACTCAGTAACAGATAATAGCCCAGATAAATAGCACAATTTAAGCAAACAGAAGTCTAAATAGGTTTTTCTCAGTGGAATTTTATAAATGGACAATAAGTACATGAAAAGATACTTTCCACAAAGAATCTTTAAGAAAACAGAAATCAAAACCACAGTAAAAGGCCACCTTACAGCTTCTAGGATGCTATAATGAAACGGAAAGCCAATGACAGTACAGAAATGGAAATTCATACCTTGCTGGTGGAGATACAAAATGGTATTGTCCCTTGGATGGCAGTGTGACTGTTTCTCAGAGTCAAATATAGATTTTTATTTCCACAGAATTTCTTTCCTGAGGCCACAGCACAGCATGTAAAAACTTGGGTTTTCATAAAAGCTTGTGCACAGATGTTTCAGGCTGCAGCATTTGTAACTTAGGACACCAGCCTGCGCCTTTAGGAAGCCTGTCACCCCTAATAGGACAGATTCCATAGCAGGAAGAAACCAGGGCATGCTTCCTGAAGGGTTCTGTCTGGGACAGGAAGCTGTTCTGTGCTGCTGTTTCTACCGCACTTAAGTCTATCCAGTCCCTGACTCCTCCATTCTTCCTTGATGTAGGCTATGTGGAACTAAATCACATGGTTTACAGTTTCTCACCACACCATGAAAACGTACAAGCTTTTACCTCTATACTCCCATTTCTTTGAGGAATTTCTCTGAAGGTTCCTCTAGCCCTCCCCATTTCCTCTAATGGCTGTTCTTCCTCTCTCCCTCTCTCTAGTTTTTACTTTTGATTAACCTTCTATGTCTCTCTTTTCCAAGTTTAAACCCCATTTGACATTTTTAAATGTAAAACACGGGGTTCCCAAGGGAAGGTGAAACATTGCATCCGGCAGTAAATCTTACTAAATTCAGAAAGTATACAACGTGATGTCTTCAGGAAGTCTCTGAAACTGAAAAGATTCACTAGCACCCTCCCACCCAAGCCTATAAAAGCTTTCCAGAAGGATACAATGTTTCATCTCCTCTTAGTCCTCTCCTAACGCTCTCCCACTTCAAGCCTTGATCACAACCTGGAGACCGTTTTTCCTAATAAAATTCATTCCTGAGTATGTAATACTGCAGCCTCCTTTCAGAAGCCAACTGTGCATCCTTTCTCTGTTCTTATGTATTTAAAATGACAGATAACAAGGGAACAATGCATACGTCTATCCACCTGCCTTCACCATTTCCATTTTGGGTATCAAGAGTACAAACTTTCCTATATGCAACTCTGATGTTCAGAGGCAAGGATCTAAGGGGTGGAGTTAGTTAAGGTTATTAGGATAGCACTCTGAGGCTTGAGCCTTGTTTGCTCTATAAAAAGTGGGAGGGAACTCAAAATATACACACACATGTGCATAACATAAACACAAGCTTCTTGTCAGACAAGTCCCTGCACCACATCGGGACTTTGAACTTTATTGTATAACACTGCCCAGGAAGATGTGAACAAATGTCTCCACTCCCCAGGTAGGGAACCAACAACAGACCAAAGTAAGGATAACACCAAAGTGTAACTTGGCAATCCAATGAGTTGATTGAAGTTACTTACAAGAATATGGGTCAGATGTTACTTAAAGGAGCAAAACTGACCCCAAAAGAGCTGCATCACCCAAGCCCACCCCAGCCTGGGTGACAGTTCAGGAAAGTGGAAAACATGGAGCCTTTTGCACAGCCTTCAGGCAGCTCAGCATGTTTGAAAGTGCCTTTTCAGTGCAGCTCACTTGGTCTGAGACTCTTATAGCTGGCTTGGTGGGTCTACGTTTCTTTCAGGAAGCTCATCTGGCTTGAGAAGTGTCTCTCCAAAGTCCTTACTGCTTACATAAGCTTGGGGAGGGAGGAGCCTAGTGAATCTGCTCAGTTTCAGAGCCTTCTTGAAGACACTGCATTGTTTGCTTCATGAATTTAATGAGCTTCCCTGCAGGATGCAATGCTTCACTTCCTCTTAGAACATGCTGTGTCATAACAAGCTTCTCTCCAAGAGGGAATGTTTTTATATTGGAGAAAATTGTTCCATGACATACTTTCATAAACATGAGCATAAATAAACTGTTCTTTGTAACCAGGCATGGTGGCGTACTCTGGGAAGCAGAAGCAGACTGCTGTGAGTTCAAGGCCAGTGTGGTCTACAAAGTGAGTCTAGGACAGCCAAATACCCTGTCTCAAAAACAAAACACAAAACAAAACAAAAAAATAAAAATAAACTCTTCTTCCTTAAAACTTACTTAGACTATGCATCATGTTACTATCAACAGAACATGGACAATACATTAACTACCAATGTAGGATAAAACTGTATGTACAGGGGCTAAGAATGGTGGAACATGCCTGAATCCCACACTTTGGTGACTGTCTTGGAAGGATAAACTCAAGGTAACTGTGACCTGCGTGGAAAGAACTATCTTCAAAACCAAAACATTGCATATATGTATATATTAAATTGTATTATATATTAAAATTATAATATGCAATTGTATATAATATAACCATATATTATGTATTACATAAAATTATAATATAAATGTATTATATACATTTAAATACAATTTAATATTTGACAATGAGCATGAAGAAGAGATACATGCCATAACACAGAAGCATGGAAATAAGCTTTGTGAAAAAAATCAAGCACCAGAGATATCACAGTGAGAACTCCCTTGTATGAATCTCCTGAGTGAGTGAGTCATAGGGAGAGGTATACAGCAGACAAAGATTGCCTCATCTAGCACTGGCATGAAAGAAGTGTGGTTATGGCTGTACCAGGTTTTCTTCCAGCACGAAAATTCTGTTCTAAATTTTTATTTCCATTCTGTTTATATAATTCCGTGGAACATTTTTAAAGATCCATTGAATCGTAGACTTTAAATGGATGAATTTTATGATATGTGGATTATATTTTAATAAAGCTGCTCTAAAAACTCCAATCAGCTAACATCATTAGGTCCCATGATACCCGCAGTGCTGCTTCATCAATTCAGACTACTGCTGAAATATCCTAACATAGGCTCATATATTTGAATGCTTAGTCACTAGGGAGTGGCACTATTTAAAAAGATTAGAAGGATTAGGAGGCAAGGCTTTGTTGAATTAGGTATTGCCTCACTAGGGAAAAAAATGTCACTGGGGGTGGGCTTTGAGGTTTCATAAGCCTGAACCGGTCCTAGTCCTAGTTTCTGTCTCTGTCTGTCTGTCTCTCTGTGTCACGTGTGTGTAGATCAAGTTGTAGCTCTCAGTTATTTCTCCAGTGCCTGCATGCTGCCATGCTCCTTAACATGATGATAATGAACAACCTCTGTGTCTTACTTAGGGTTTCTGTTGCTGTAAAGAAACCCATGACCACCACAACTCTAACAAAGGAAACCATTTCATTCTGGCTGGCTTACAGTTCAGAGGCTTAGCCCTGAATTGTAACTCCCCACCATTACCATCATGGCAGGAAGCATGGCAGCCGGCAGGCAGACATGGTGCTAGAGAGGTAGCTGAGAGTTCTATATCTGAATCAGCAGGCAGCAGGAAGAGGGTGAGACACTGGGCGTGGCTTGGCCATCTGAGACCTGAAAGCCCATCCCCAGTGACACAATTCCTCCGACAATCCCACACCTTCTAATCGTGCCACTTCCCATGAGCCTCTGGGGACCATTTACATTCAAACCACCGCGCTCTGAAACTGTGACAAACCCCCAATTAAATGGTTTCTTTATAAGAGCTGCCTTGGTCTCTTATGCCATGGTGTCTTCACAGCAATAAAACAGTGCTAAAATTCCTTCCCAAGGAGAGACTTAACAATCTGCCGCTTTCCCTAATGTTCCAAAGTCAAATTCCACTGAAGTTCACTCTGAGAAACTCATGAGTTAAGGTTTTGGGCTTCCTCACAGAGCAGAGCTAAGGGGTAGTATTTATAAGATACAGGTGTTCCTTTCCCTAACATAAAAGGCCTTTACCTGGCAGGGTTCAGAGCTTCCTCAGAACTGCCTACATGGACCCTCCCTTCCTTATTCTTCCTCCACTGTATACACTCTGGACCCTCCCCAAGGACACTTGTACAGAAGGCAGAGTTGCTTATAGTAGGCATTAGGGAGTGGCTGGATACTCAGACAAGGGTCTTGTGACCCTGCCCACCCCTCCATGAGGTAGTGTAAAAATCCAGAAACCCAGCTGGGATAATCCTTTTGCAAGGAGGCACAGCTGAACTCTCCAAGATGGCAGTTGCTTGGCTCAGAGGATGGGCACTCACAAGAGCTCCTAATTATCAGATCGCAGCTTAACACTGTCAGGGCACTGGGGTTTGCTCTTCAATCAGTTTCAAGCTCCTGGAGTAGATAACCTGAGAGTTCTCTGTCGCCAGTAAAGACCAGGTGGCCCTCTGACCCTCACTGACCGTTGGAGGGTGGTCATCTTGCACCACCTGTTTGATGGATTGGGAATATGGTTTGTGAGACCTTCAGAGAATCAACAAAGACAGGCTAAAAACAAACTCTTTCTGGCTAAGAGAATAGACTCTGTGGGATGCATAAGCCTTAATATTCCCCTTGGCTCAGATCAGTCCGTAGGAAAAGAGACCTGCCCTAGGAAAAGGGCTCACCTATGTCATGCTAAACAGAGAGATGGAAAGATATTTTTAAGGAAAAACTGTACAAGCTTCCTCACAGAATTCCTACTGCTGGCATAGTCCCCATGATATCATGAGGTCAGTGGGTCTCCCCAGCACTCTGTGACTTGATTCAGAAACACCTCTCTTTTTCTTTCTTTGGGATGCTGGCCAGAACTAAGTTTGCTTCCTTTGATAAGTTAGTTTCCTTACTCTTTCCTTGAAGCCTCCCTCTCTATCACATGGGTGATATTTCTGCCCTCTTCCCGCTTAAACAATATGACTTTCTCTGACTTTTCTCTGCAGTTCTCTGTACAGCTACAGTTGCCTGCACAGCCTAGCAATTTTTTAAAACTCATACATTGTCTTCAGGCTTTCATTTTAGTAAGCTCTTTTGTTAATGAGACTAAGAACCCAAAGAGGAGACCCCAGTTTCCCTGGTATTACCACAGCTGACTAGGGCTCTTTCGGGTTCACTTTGGCTTCTGCCTCAGGTGGCCTGGCCTCCTAACAGTTTTATTGCCGATGGCTCCTTAGCAACCAGCTAGCACGGTCAATCCTCTGGACTAAAGGGTAAACTCAGATCTCCCTTCCTACTGCCTCCCCTTGTTTCCTCACATTTCTCTTCTTTACTTGTAAGATTTTCTACTTTTTCGTTCTTTTTAGTATTGGTTCAGACTCCAGGTCTGCCATGATGCTATCCTTGTGCAGTGCCATGTCTGCTGGCTTTGCAGTCCTCTATTTTTATTGAATGCTCCACAGATTTCACTTATCAGCACGAACACAATTGCCAGGTGCCTTCCTAGCTTTGATGAGTATGTTTTGTTTTTTTTTTTGCCCCAAACTCCATCTCTTCTGCTTGCCAGGACCTCTGGAAAGGCAGCAAGCTTAACCATGGAACCCACTCTCCAGCGTTACCAAGTTCCATCTTTTCCCCCGTGGTTTTATTGATGCCAAAGTGACCTTCACATTATATTGTTGCATAAAGCGTGGAGCTTTATTGAAGTCAACTCAATTATTGAAATTGCTAGTTCATTTTCTTTCTTTCCCAGGACTGATTAAACTATTAAATGGGAAAATTTTCTCTGTTCATTCACTGCCAAATCTTTGAGAATTCCATGATTTGCCTTTATTAGTGTGTGTATGTGTGATGCAAGTGTGTGCATAACTGTGTAAGACACATGTAAGTGTAGAGGTCAGAGGTCAGCATTGGATGTTTAGCTCTCTCTACCTTATTCTTCAAGCTTGCTATTTAGCTTTTTCTATGTGCTGGCTAGCCAGGAAGCCCCAAGGATGCTCATGTCTCATTCCCTCCCAGCACCAGGGTTAAAGAGCTACATCGCCATTCCTGGGTTTTCCACGGGCTCTGGGCATTCAAACTCAAGTCCTTAGGCACGTGCAGTAAGCTCTTTACCCAGAAGCAACACCCCCCCTTTGGGTGATTTTCTTCACCTGAAATCTCTGAGATAGTATTTTCCATTACTAATTATGAAGATTGCAATTTTCATGAGAGGTGCCATTATGGACAGCTGAATGATTAATTGTGCACTCTCTAATTATGCCCTCCAAGAAACTTGTCAGAAGGAATCTTTAAGTACCCCTGAAAATGTTCCCAACTGAAACTTAGTTTTCACTTTTTAGCCATAGGCTCCCTACAGAGCTAGTGATCTATAGAATATGCCTTGGGTAGCACTTCCAATGCATCTGCCTGGGTCAGGAAACCAATAAAGCACAAACACTACCTTCCTGTAGGCACATTTTCAGACACCCATGTGAGATCAATACTACCTGCGCAGCCAAATTATTTTCTGAATTTCTAGGCTAGCATATTGCAAAGGCAAAAGATGAACACTGAGCTGGTGTCACTGAATGATGATATCAGCAAACAGTGACATCAACCATCAGCCAACAGTGTGTCGGTGAACAATGATGTCAGCAGCAAATGGTGATGTCAGTGCCTAGTGAATATTTGCTGGGTGAAGCACCGGAGGGTCCTCATGAGAGGGACCAGGCAGAGAACAGAGAGCCTACTACATCCCAAATACCCAACCCTGCCTTTTGCTGGACCTTGATGGTTCTCCCCTGAGAAGATCAGAAGTCTCGGATGGCCAGAGCGCTAGTGATGCACAGGCCTCTTCCCTGAACTTGGATGGATAAATAAATGTATGATCCCACGGCTGCTGTTCTCCATCCCTACAGTACACTTCAGGAACTGTCATGGGGGAAACAAAGACTGTGGTTTGAAATATTGCATTAGATTTATCAGGAAGATTTGGTAATGATCATTTTAACGAGAACTATGCTATCAGGTTAACATCTAACATCTTTTTATCCCCTTCAACTTTATAAAAATATGGGGTACATTATAACCTACTGATTCCCGAAAGAGTATGTATTTAGATTTTAAAGGGTTTTTAAGAGCTCTTTAACATATGGAGGTTATCACTGAAATATTTATAGCAAATTATAAAGTAACAGCCTTGCTCTGTGGCTGGTTAGCTTATTAAAGGATTATGAAACAATAAAGTATAAAGTCAGAGGGGATTCTGGAGGTCATCAGCTTGACTTTCAAAGCTGAGTAGGCAATCTTTCAAGCTTTCTTCAGGAATGGACCACCTGCCATGTTTGAATAATTTCTTTGAACTGCATGCCAGAATAAGCTTCTTCTTCCTTAAGTTGTGTGTGTGTGTGTGTGTCTGTCTGTCTGTCTGGCGGGGTGGGGGGGTATTTGATTACAGAATAGGAAAAGTAACTAAGACATCTACTAAACATGTCCAAGGTTTACTTCTAACCTGGGGCACAAATTTCAGCACCCCTCTCCGTTTTGGCTTACTCTGTATATTCTACCTTTGAGCAACTTTCAATGGCTCCTGGTAAGGAGGCCATGGCAGTGTGGGTTAACATCCAGAGAAAAGGAGCCTGGGTAAGGATAGGTGACAGACCCCAAGCCATGTGTCCCTGGAAAGTGGCCAAACCAAGAGCCAGAGCTGCTGCACAAGTAGTGCCCAGTCGTGCGTGTCTGCAGGTCGTCTCTGTGCTTGCTGCAGACTTAGGTCTCCAAAGGTACGAATCGGGGACCCAGGAACCTGTGCTTCTTACGGCTCCAGGGGAAGGATGTGATAAGGTGGAAGGGGGGGGTCCTAGAATCATGGTCTCATGCTGAGTGGCCAAGTCAGAAAGCTTATAAGGAGTCATAAAATCACTCTCATTCTTTATCTAGTTTATGCTTCAGCTTACGGCACGCATGAGTACAGTTACACTCCTTTCAATAAGCCACTGTGGTGAATTATAATGGTATTCACTCCATAAGTGCTTTTCGCATTCCTGCTGCACATACAGGCCCATAGCATACATATAGCAAAATAGACACACTCACGTGTATTTTGGCGTTTAATTTTATGCTCTATTGTTTTAACTGAGAGCCTATGTTTATGAAAAGAATAGCTAGTCACTGAACATGTTGAAGCTGCTTGTGATGTTGGAGAAGGTTCAGCTGTGTTTCCAAATGCTGCTTTCAGTGCCTGGAGATCTGGTTACTTCCCTGATGCAGACACTGTTACAAATACCATGTGATGATAAGGGATGTTCCCCAGTTATCCCTGATTGGCTAAATAAAGATGCTGAAGCTTATGACTGGGCAGTAAAGAGGTGAGAGAAGTTTTTAGGTTCCGGGGATTGGGCTGGAGAGGGGAGAGGAGAAAGGAGAAAGTGAAAGAAGTAGCAAGATGGCAGTTAGCATAGAGTCTCTCTGCGTCAGTCACTGGGGAACTAGCTTCTTAAAGAAAACCGCTGTGGTAATACTTTTCTGCATTAATTAATATATAAAGAATAATTTATCATTTTACACTGCGAGCTAACATCAGGTATCCAGTGATTGTCGGACATCATGTAGCATTCCAGAGTCAGACTTTTCTATAAAGTGACAGATAAAGGCTCATGCACTCAGTCAGCACATGGACACCGGGTCATGTGACTAAGGGAAGTAATCACAGGCTAAGGAAGCATTTATAGAGTGATGTTATCCTTCATTAACCTGAAAGCAGAGATGGAGAATGAGCTCCAGCAGAGACAGAAATGGATATGTGGAGGTCTTGGGGAGATGGCTCCATCTGTAAAATGTTTGCTTATAAGTTCATTCACTGTTCTGTGGCTGATGGGTTCCTTTGATGGTGTTAGAACCAGTTTCTATAGGTTTCCAGCATAGACTAAAGACAGCAACCATTTAGAAATCCCCAGGCCTTCAAAGTCAGATTGGTACTTCTGAGACATCCTGTTGATTAGGGACATCGAGTTCCTTGGGTCAAGTTTGATCTTCGTCAGGATATTCAATTTCTTCTTTCATCTCTTCGCGCATGCCTACTTGACAGATAGCAACCAACAGCATCCAACCACAACCAGCCAACAACAGCAACCCCACTTCTCAGGGCCCTAGCATTTATATATTCTTTGAAAAGTACCCAGAATTCCAAACGTCACACACTCACAAATACTATGTGCAGCTGGCAAAATCACACCTCTGCTAAAGCACAAAGCAAATCATAGTCACTGTGAAAGCAGATACTTATCCCTACACCTGGGATTAAGAGAAAAACATACTCCCATACATTTTTGTGCCTTTTAAAGAAACTAAAACTACAAAATTCTCACTAGATGACATAGCCATTATTGGACTACCTGGACCACACTGCACAAGCCAATCTAATACAACCCCTTCTAGTACTTATATTCATTCTTTCAGTTCTGTTTCTCTAGAGAAATCCAGCTAATACAGAGGCATTAGAACCTGCTGAAACTGTGTACCCTAGACAAGGGGGGAGTTTGGAGGCTCTGCCCCCAGGTCTGGCAGCATTAACAGCTGAAAATCTGGCTTGTTGTACACAGGTATCTACATATCCTCAGGAGACAGACAGAAATAGTAGCAATCGTAGGAAGGGGTTGTAGCTTGCTCTGTCCTTAGGTCATAGATGACCATACTGATTGTGCTTAGCATTCTAATCAACTGCATTTTTAAACAAGACATTGAGAACCAAGAATCTGTGGAGGCTGGCACATAGTGGGTTTTGATTATCCTGTGAGCACAACACTCAGTCTTCAGGAAGCAGATGTGAAAACAAATGAGTGCTAAATAATCGGTCTGGATGGCAGCCATGCTTGGTTCTTGGGAGCTGACATGGAGCATTTAGTAAAGAAGGCACTTCTAGGGACCACAAGGTCAGTATGGGCATTGAGAGTGAGTAAGTGCTTCTCTGCATAAGAAATACAATTACCAGCAACTGAGTAGACTTCCGTTAGGAGGAATGTCTGTATTAACATCTAGTGGAGAGAAATCCAGGCACAGTTGGTAAAGTGCTTGCCAACCTTTCAAATCAGTAAAAGACCCTGTCTTAAAAAGCAAGGTGGAAGCCATGAGTACATACATTCATATGTACATGTGCACAAAAACATCACACACACACACACCTCAGAAGTTTGCAGCATAGAGGCTCCCAAGTCAGGACATCTTCTCCATGCTGCTTCACATAGATGTCCTCAAATCTCAAATTATTAGTGATTATTCTTTCTTTCCTCAACATGTCCTGCTACCTGTGATATACTTGGCCATATGGACATGTGGGCATACGAACATATGAACAACGGACATAGTGAATAGGAATCAAATAAGAGAATCCGAGTTTGTTCTCATGGACTTTCCTGAGAAAGAGACCGGAAATAAATCGATATCTATTAGGCTCATGCCCTTCCATCCATGAGACAAGTGTTAGGAGAGGCTTGACTCATCCACAGGCCCCATTTGCCATTCGCCAGCCTTGAAGACTGAAAACTACCAACAAAATTATTTTGTTTTATGTGATACTAAGAGAGGATGGCAAATGTGAGATTTGGAGGTTGCCATAATTTAAAAATTTAATAATCCCACAGAGATGGGATCAGTGTTTCCGAGAAAGGAAGGATCAGAGCCTCCTTGTCCTTTATAACAATATTAGGAATGGAAGGAGGGCCATTCTATGCACAAATGAATATATTTAAAATAGTTTTATTAAGTGTGTTTGTGTATGCATATGTGTACATGGGTACAAGTGGTGTAGAAAGCTAGAGGCATTGGGTTCCCTGGAACTGGAGTCATAGGCTCTTCTCAGGCACCCAACATCAGTCCTGGGGACAAGTGCTCTGAACTGCTTAAGCCATCGATCCGGCCCCAAACGAATGCACTTTAACAGCAAAATAAACTTATCTGTATACACACATTAGATGGACAGAATCATTTACATGTTTTTTAAATCTTTATGCACAGTGTGGTACTGAGAACCACAACAGACGTGGTAGCTTAGTTTTTGGAAATCCTCATTTCAGCAGCTTTGCTTTTGGAGATCCTCATTTCAACTCTAGATGTTCATATTCAGAGTTGCGCTGCAGACAAAGCCCTTACTTTGGCATCCCAAAGTCAAGCCCAATTGATTTTGGATATTCTCCATGATAGCACTGTTAGTTCACAGGTGATTCCACCAGCCTGCCCCAGGGACATAGCAATGTCTTTTATGCCATCACCTGTCACCACCAGGTGTGTGATGCATGAAAAGACCCAACCACTACCCCAGCTCTCTCCATCTCTCTGTTCTCCCTCTGTCCCTACTCTCTCTCTCTCTCCTCTCTCTCTCTCTCTCTCTCTCTCTCTCCTGTGTGTGTGTGTGTGTGTGTGTGTGTGTGTGATGGGTGGCCCTTTTCTCTCTCTTCCTCCTTTCCTTCTTTCTGCCCTCATGGTCCACTCAGTGTCTCTATCCCTTCCCCAGACTCACTCCCTTTTCCCCCACAATAAACTTCCTTAAGCCAAATTTGTTACAAGGTGTTTAATTCCTCAGGGGCTACACCTTGGCACAGGCCCACCATGGTGCCCTGTGCCTCATTACGCAACAACCACTCTACCTGCAGCCCCTTTTAACAAGTCAGTTTGGGAATTTTCTGGCCACTGAGAACCTCAAATGTTACAGGCATTTTAACCTATGGCCCAGAATAGCTGTGAATGCAACCCAATAAAAAATGTAAGATTGTTTAAAAGCTTATGACGTGGTTTTGGGTATCTTTATTCCACAGTGCTCCAGTGTGAACACTGTAGGTGACATCTGTCGAAGTGTCAAAGGCTTGTCGCACCTGCATGGGCCAGGGTTCAGTTAGCTGTGGACAGGATGGGTTGGACTTAGCCCAGGACAGATGCTCTGTGTGTGCTCAGGATTGGCACCTCTGTCACACAGCTGTAGGCAGTGGAGATCTCTACTGTCCCTCAGTCTCTGCAATGTCAACACCCAGCACTGATTCCTGAACCACCAGGGTTAAAGACCCCCATAAGGCACACCGAGAAGGCTAGCATTTGGCTTCATTTCATAAGCCAGCTTTCTTCAAGCAATGGTTATCTCTGCCCACGCAGCCCCCATCTGAACTTAGCATTCAGACAAGATGGCTCTCACTGTCATTGTTATATGACTCACTCACAGAAGCATGGTTGCAAGCAGTTCTTCCCAGGAAGCACGTTGTGAGAACAACCCAGTACCAATGCCTAGAAGAACTGTTGGGTCTTCTTTAGTCAGCTTGCCTTCTTAATGGCTTTATTACTTTATAGAGATTTGATTTCAGAAGTCTGGTTTCTGTCTATACATATAAAATGGTATGACCCCAGGGCATAAGTGTGATCCATTACACACACACACACACACACACACACACACACACCAACACTTGCCAGTCATTTAGGACCCCAGGGAAAGCAGGGAAGAGATGTGGTACCTTTAGTTCTCTGACTGGCAACTTCCACTCCACACAATTGCACAGTTGCCTACTTTTCCAGTACGCTGCCAGATTTACATTAAAACAAAAGCAGTCAGATCACAGCAAGGAGACAAGTAAGTAATCCAGATATCAAGAACACCATGGGTCTCCAGCCATGAGGAAACCACTGGAGCCTAGTTTCCTGGCTTATCGCCAGGTAGACCATAGCACCCGTGACAGCAGAAATGTCTAGAAATGTTAGGCACAAGGGTCTCCTCATTAGACACACCTGAAGTAAGGATTAGTGCACTGCCATAATGAAATGCCTGAAGGAAATAGAAAAGAAGTATGTTTAGCTAACAGTGTCAGAGGCCAGGACCTCAGTACCTGTAAGTCCCTCACTGCATTACAGCGCAATGGATGTGATCATGTCGGCGAATGAGGAAGGGAATAATCGCCAAGTCAGGAAGTCAGAAAAAAAGCAGAAGTAGCCAAGTCACTTTCTAATCACACACTGTTTTCAAAATTAAGCCAGTCCTCAAGAACAGCATCAATGTCTCCAGGGACACTACCCCCATGACCAAGCTGTCCTCACGAGGCTCCATTTCGTAACGGTTTCATCTCTACACTGTGGGTCAAGTTTCCAGTACAGGAGCTTTTGGAAGGGTGACGGCTAAGGAAAACCCCATCATGTGCTGGGAACCCACTTTAAATCCTGTAAGATAAGCTCCCAGCAACCCTGACTTCTTGCTTCCTTCCCCCCAAGTTGTAAAACTGCAATGAGATAACTAACCACTTGTTCTGGCTTTTGATATCCCACTTATCACTGTGTACCATGGAGTGAGGCAGCTCCTTTATCTCTGCATACAGGGGAAAGAGACAGCTCCTCACAGCTGAGGGGAGTAAAAGCAGTTTTTCACTCAGGTACGCATTCTTCACAAATGGAGATATTTTTGGTGTCCACCTTTAAAACCCCTTCTTCTAGGCTCTTCTGGGTGTCATGCCTTCGATTTGGCTTTAAGGCTCTTGTCTTGCTAGCAGCGACTTAAAAATTCATTTCATTATAATTTGAATTAAGTCTGCTATCTTTCCCCCCGTATATTCAAACTCCATAACATTTTTAGAGGTCCCACTGAGATCCCTGGAAGATTCCAGATTCAGGGTCTGCAGTCCAGAACAGGTCCTGAGATATAGAAGTCTCAGAAGCCTGAGATCATTAGTTAGGGATAGGCCTCCAAATGGGAAAAAGTCCAAGATGAACTTGATAGACCCTAGTGAGGAGCTCAGACGGTCATTAGGACAAATTTCCAAATTGAGTACATAATGAAGAAAAAATGCACATAGAAAATCTGACCAATTGGTAAGTTATTTTATTCTGTTTTGAGGTCCAGACATTTGGAGTGACATAGGAGAGATGGGACATGACCATAAATTCTGCCTCTGGGATGGAGGGAATGTCTTCCCGTCTTCCTGGTCTTGATACATGAATGAAGATGGCCACTGCCGTATGCCTGCATTTGTCTAGTCTCCTGTGAATGCCTGAAATGTTCCCCCTTTGTAGCTGTTTGCTTGTGTCTGGTGGATTTGTGTTTTCTGGTGTGCCCATAAGTTTTGCTGCAGACGTGAGAAACAACAGAACAAGTGGGTACCGCTCTGGGATCACCCTTAGCCAACTCCGTCTCTCATCTCTGTCCTTCAGCATACTCTGTTTCTATCAATGGCTAACGTATCTCTCCCCATCTTTCCTAGGAGCCCCCTGCTCTGTCTTTGTTTCCCTGAAGCCCCACTACTTGAGTCTCACAGGTATGTCTTTCCGTTCTCTGCCCTTGCTCTGCTCCTGAAGGATATCTCTTCTTCCTGCCTGCTCTCCCTCCCAGCTGTCTCCTTTCTCTGACCTGTGGAGCGCTGGCTGTGGCTGAGGAGATGTGGGTGCCCCACGTGGTCACCATTGCCACCTGCAGGGGCACTATAAGCTTTCTGTTCTGCCAGTCCTCACTGCCCGTGCTGCTGGCGCACGCTCAGCATTTCTTATCTCTAAACCTTCATTATTTTCTGCTAGCGCTGGTCTTTCCCACTGGTCACTGGATTCAGTTTTGTAGAGATTCTTTGGGGGTATGGATAATATTAAAGTAATGTTTTATAGTGTTCTATTTTATTAAAAGCTGGCTCCAGAGTTGGGTTATGGCCCTCGTCTCCTGACCTAAGCTTGCTTGTTTAAAAAGTTTCTCCGAAATCTCTGTTTTGTGTCAGAAGGCCATCTAGCTCTATAACAGGGGAAATGAAAATCAAAACAAAACAGCCCAGGAAAAGACACTATGTGCTTTTCAACAGCTAAAAAGTAGATAGACTATTCCCAATGGGGATTGGTGCTGCCCCTCTCATACTCTTTTCGGTTTTATTGAACTCCCTAAATTTTTTAAAATATAAATTTTATTTCAAGATTCATGAGACTATTGTGTAAACTTTCTATATCTCAAGATTTTTAAGATTCCTGGGTATGGTGAGAAATCTATAAAATCTACAGCAAAAAGCTAACTTAAAACTCATAACAAAAGGGTTGATAATTAAAATTTTATAGATGGGTAATTTTAATTTGCTACTGCATGCTTACATAACTTGCAACCAACCCTTGTTTAAAAATGATGATCCTATCAAGGTGGAGGCAACCACGTGGCTAGCAGCCATCCTGAGGTTAAAGCAGATGCATGCCATGAGACTTCACTGCCATCTTGATTAATATGACCATGTGGTATAAACCAACTAAGAAGGCAACATTAGGTCTCCAAGATACTTTGGATTTAGGATGAATTTTTATATTATGATATTTGTCCTGAGGATAAATTTTTTGCAATAAAATCTCCATGTTTAATAAATAAAATATGCTTAATCTTAATAAATAAAATATACTTAAGTTCCTAAAGTTATGAAGGTCTACTCAAGTTAACAAAGACTGACTTAGAGATATACATATGAGCATCTATGTCTTTGATAACTGTGTTGGACACCAGGCTTCTAAAATTTTTAAACTAAAAGCAACATATGTTTGATTAATAAGATGTATTAGGTAAATAAAGTTTATAAGTTTCTAAGATCTATTCAGGATGGCAGAAACTGACTTAAAGATATATGCCATCAGTGGACTTGGAAAGGGGCAGGGAGGAGATGAGGGAGATGAGGGTGGGATTGGGAGGGAATGAGGGAGCGGGATACAGCTGGGATACAAAGTTAATAAACTGTAACTACTATTAAAAAATAAAAAATTAAAGAAAAGATATATGTCTCATCTCTTTTTCTGTCTTTGCTAGCTTTGTTATGTTTTAGCTATTCAGATATTTGGACAGAGGAAAGACTGTTCGTGCTTTTATCACAGAATCATTTTGGGGGGGTTTCCAAGCTGTGTTTCCAAGGTGCAAGTCTATTCCAGCTGTTAAAAATGCTTGTTAACTGCCTTTTTCACAACGAAGATTTTACTACAAATTACAAACAGTAGTAATATAAATATGTCTAAAATTTTCCTTTCATTTATTTTGTAACTTAAAAACTTCATGTAAACTTCAAGGAGTCATGGCAGACCCTCTTGACACAGGTCAAATGATTCCAGATAAGTATTCCTTTCTTGTCAATCGATAGTCCAAGCTTCTCTACCTATTATTGCCTATTCCTGAGGGAAGTTTCAAATATAAGATTTGAAACTTAAATATGAGATTTTTTTTCCCCATTAAGTTACTAAACTTTACCTTCTGTTCCTAGTCTGTATCTCTCTCAGCAGACACCACCCACAGCTGCAAACTTCCCTGGCCTTGCTGAAAGCAGATGCAGATGTAAATTACATACTTCTGATGGAATTTCCTACCAGCTTGAGTCCTCACAGTGGGCCAGCCTTCCAGACTGCTCCAATGCTGCCTGCACTTCACTAACCCCAAGAGGTCCAGCTGAACTTGGGCAGTGAACCAGATGTACTCTACCCAACCCTGGCCTTCGACAGGCATCCCATCCTTCCTGGATCCTGACAACAAAGTCCTAATTTCAGCTGAGAAGCAATTACAGAAGAGAGTACTTCGCCCCTTATCCTCAACAAAACAATGGGATGTTAGGTCCAAAGGAAAGCATTTCCCTTCTACTCAAAGGAGTTACATGTGTTCCTCTGGCAAAAGGGACAAGTGGCTACCTGTGGTGTCTATTGGCATACCACAGCCTATGCTTATCTCCAGACTCCCTTATTATCCCAAGTATCTGTTACAGAAACGTGCAAGGTTACCCAAGACTGGGGCTAGAATCTGACGGAATGGTTTACTTCATGGTTGCCAAATTTTACCGGGGTAAAATAGATGTTTTATTTTCTCTGACTCACTGTTGGGTGCACGCTAATGGTCATTTATAAATGTCTCAATGTCAAATAGTGTAAATACCTTACAGTATCAAAATTAAATTCCCCAGATTTGACTCACTCTCTTAGTAGGGAATATAATGGACTATTATAATTATGCCATCTTATTAAAAAAAATTCAACCCTGAGCTGGGCGTGCTGGCACATGCCTGTAATCCCAGCACTCAGGGAGAGAGAGGCATGTGATCTCTGTGAGTTTGAGGCCAGCCTGGTCTACAAAGTGAATCCAGGACAGCCAATGTTGCACAGAGAAACCTTATCTTGAAAAACCAAAAAGTTCTAAAAGATAAGCTTTTAGCAACTCGGAATTCTTGCCCCTTTACCCAAAGTTGTAAAACTGCAATGAGATAACTAACCACTTGTTCTGGCTTTTGATATCCCACTTATCACTGTGTACCATGGAGTGAGGCAGCTCCTTTATCTCTGCATACAGGGGAAAGAGACAGCTCCTCACAGCTGAGGGGAGTAAAAGCAGTTTTTCACTCAGGTACACATTCTGCACAAATGAGATATTTTTGGTGTCCACCTTTAAAACCTCTTCCTCTAGGCTCTTCTGGGTGACACGCCTTCAATTTGGCTTTAGGGCTGTTGGCTTGCAAGGAGCAATTAATGAATTCATTTCATTATACTGTGAATCGAGTCAGTGGTCTTTTCCCACTGGATTCAAACTCTGTAACAGAAGATCTATTCAAACCATGTCTAAATATTAGAAATGTCAGTGTTTGATGTGTGTATATAATGAGTATGTATATATGTGAGTGTGAAAGGACACAAGCATCACAGCACACATGTGGAGATCACAGGATAGACAAAGCTTGGTGTTGTTCTTCACCTTCCGCTCTGTTTGAGACAAGGTCTCTCTTTTGGTGTTCATTGCTGTATATATAAGCCACCTGACCCATGAGTTTCCAGGGTCTCTCCCATCTCAGACTTTCATGTTGCATTAGAAATGTTATGATTTTAGTTGTGTGCTACCATGTCCAGGTTTTACATGGGCTCTAGGGATTTGAACTCATGCCCTTTGTGCATGTTGCAACCCACTGAGCCATCCACCCTTCAGTCCCCCTCAAAAAAAGTAGTTTGAATTAACCGATAAGTGGAAGAATAAAGAATCTACATCTTGAACCCTGGATCTCTATTCTTTGATTAATAAAATAAATACTTCCTGTACCTAGAACCTCAAGTATGTCCCCACTGGAAGACCACCAGCAATTCCCCAGAGCCCACCCAGCCTTCCCCAAATTGCCCCTCCCCCATTACAATATTAAGACACACAATTCTGGTAGAAGACCCCTGCTCTACCAGAGGCCATGCCAGTTCCCAGAACCCCAGGTAAGCCACCATCCTCAGAGGGCTTACACTTCTCAGAGATCACCCAGAATCTCCCAACAGACCCTCCTTCCTTTGTCATCATACTCCAGCCCACAACTCAAGAGGAAGCCCCCTGCTTTACCAGAAGCCGTGCTGGTTCCCAAAAACCCAGAGGCAACACCAGCACAAAGAACCCTGATAAGCTTCTAGAACCCTGAGTTCACACAGACTGCCAGAAGCCCAGCGGAAGCACCTGACTTGAGCAGAAGACTCACCAGCCCCCAGAACTCCAGGCCTCCAGGCCAGAAGACCAGACAAGTGACAGAAACAAAGGGAAAAATACCCATCCAACAAAGACAAACTCAGAAATTGGCTCCTAAACCTCTAATTACCCCAAACCCAGATGCCTAGAGGCCAGCATAAGAAAACAGTCAACAAAAACAAGAGCAATATGTCAACGGCAGAGCCCAGCTATCCTACTACAACAAGCCCTGAATATTCCAACACAGCTGAAGCACAGAAAAAAAAAAAAGCCCTTAAAACTAACTTCATGACGATGATGTAAGTTCTTACAGAAAATTAATAAATATGTCAAAGAAAGCCAGGAAAGACCAAACAATTGGAGGAAATGAATAAATTCCTTCAAGAGCGCCAACAAAACAAACAAACAAATGCGTAAAGGAAGTGCATCACCCAAAAAATGGTGACAGGAATTAATTGAAAATTACTTGACATAAGAATATAAGGAGAACTGTTCTTGCCAATATGATGAAGAAAGGGATAAACCATGATGCCAGAGGAACTGTAGGAAGCACGCAGTTCAAGTAGGCCTGCCGTACAATCTCAGAGTTTGCCTGTCACAGTATGGACCAGAGTCCCACGGGTGCTCACGGATGGGTCCAGGTTCCAGTATTCCAGGAAAAAAAAATATCGCACCAGGGAAACCTGACCAGAAACTGACAGTTTTTACCTTAGAGGCAACTCACATAGCATCTGCCTTCCTGAATTTGCCTTCTCTTTTTCTCTGACAGGCTTTGCTTGTTGCCTATAGCCGAGGTCAGGAAGCTGTCTGGTCTTTCCGGCAGCTGCCTTCTTTCATGTTATTACTGATGTCACCTCTTCTAGTCCCCACCGCGCTGGGAGGAGAACCCTTTGGAGGAAAGTTGTGAAGGCCACAGCTTTTGCCAATATAACAGTTTCTCACTCTAAACTCCTCTAATTTTCTTTTCTTATTTTTCTGGTCTCCTTGGGTTTCCCATTTTATTAGAGTCTGGCATTTCCATTAGAGTGAACACAGTTGTCTGGACTAGCGTGCTGAGAGGTACCTGTGCACCTGGGCCAGGCCCAGCACTGGGGCACACGGTGGTACATTAAACAAAAAATCATTTCTCATGGCTTTGGCAGAAACAACCGGGCCATGATCCTGTCCTGTCTTGTCCAAGGCCTTCCCTACTAGCAGAAACTCACTTTTCCCTGAACTGACCTTGGCCTTGGGGGAACAGACAGTATCTATGGCTCAGTGATGTTCTCAGGGATGGTCTAAGACAATCACAGTGGTTTCACTGACCGTATTAAAGGCAGAGTATGGCCAGGAAGCTTTGCTATGATTCTCGCTAGGCTTCTGCAGGGGAATCTCTCACTGGTAATGCAAGGGGCATAACAAAACATCTCTGCTGCTTTGCCTCACCTACAAGTAGCCTGGCGATCCATTTAGTGACAATGAAGACGGTCATTGTCCATCAATGCTGGAGTTATTATCTTAACCATCCTTCAAAGACACTTGGAGGTAAAGGCTTGGCCCCCACTGGAGAACCACTGGAAACCCATGGAGCCTTTAGAAGGAAGGGCCTCATGAGGACATCAATGGGTCAGTGTGATGGGTCTTTGAGAGGGACTCTGGCACTGCAGCATCTCCTTCCCCACTCTTCCTCTCTCTGGTCCTGTAGGTGATTGGTCCAACCATGAATACCTGCCAGGATGTTCTGTTTTCCCTTAGATTGGGATGGCACAGGGCCAAGTAATCAAAGGATGATATTTCCACAGCTGGGGCAGAAATTAGTCTTCCTCCTTCTAAGCTGTTTAGTGGCAGTGCTTCATATAAAGTTAGAAAGCAAGCTGTAGGCTTCGATTTTTCAGCAAACCTACTTTTTTTAGGGTTCTTAAATGCTTCTACCTTCCTTCCAACTCACGGACCAGAGATAGGGGAGAAAGAAAGGGGATGCAGACCTTTGTAGAAGAAGTTCCTTGGGGTGAGTCCACTCTTTCTGTCCAGGTACCAGCAGTGTAGTCCAAATGCCAACACCAAACAGCAACACGAATGAGCATAATTCAGCAAAAACAGCAAGACTCCACTGAATCAGAGCAAGTCAGTGAAAGCACAAGGCTCAGTTGGCTTGCCCCAAGAAGTTCTCTGGAACTTTTCTCTTTGCAAAGACTAATGTGGAAGAATGAAGGCCAATGAAGCAATGTCTATCCAAAAGGCATTGTCTCACTGTGCGTGGGCTTCTATATATCTCCTCTTCTCATAGTCCACCCCCATAGACGTTTTCAGCTGGCCAAAGTCACACCCCTTGCATGAGACAGCTTGCAGCAAAACAACACGTGCCCTCTCACAAGACAGCTTCTAGCAAAATATCACATGACACATCTGGGTCTTCAAAGAAACAAGAAACTTCCACTTCAGAAGCCAATAAGCCACTTAGCAAGACTGAGTAGGGAGGCAAAAAGAAGTCCTCAGCCCAGAAACTATATTTTGAAATAAGTGATCTTTAAAAAGAAAGAAAGAAAGGTGATCTTGTTGGTTGTTTTCTTCTCCATTGTGGGGAATAAAAGGGATGATGGGATCCCCTCAAATAATTAGATCAGTAGAAAGAGACAGGCAGTGATGAACATAGCAAACAAACAAACAAAAAACCTGTTTAATGAGGAAATATCTGCTTAGCACCATGACTAGAGACGTGCTAAGGACTGAGAACTCATTGTGTGTTTGCTAGAGAGGAGCACTTCATTAACAATGGAGGTCAGGATCCAGGTTTTAGAGAGGTGTGAGAAGAATAGGGACTAGCCAGCAGTAAGTGCAACCATGCTTCATCTCTGAGCTACACCTTCACAGGGTGGCACTCTTCAGGCTGGTGCTGGCCTCATGGTCACTGCCTTACAGAGGGAAGGCTATCACCATGTCTCTCCTGACATCACAGTCTCGGAAGATGGAGGAGGTTTGGCTCCTGAGTCACTCTCCAGACCTAGGGACTATGCTTATATTACATCTTGCTAATGTGATTCTCCTGAAACCTGTGTTGGAGCATGAACCAACCCTTGCACAGGTAACGGAGAACCTTGATCACATAGTTCTGTAGGGTAACAAGGGTTTCATGGCTAGAGGTGACCATGAGCTTTGTACAGGATCTACTCAGAGGAAGCCACTCAGGTATGTGGTTCTCTTCCACTCCCAGGTGACAAAAGTTAGAAAGAGAAAGTTAGGTCCTCATCTATCCTGTCTACATAAAGCCTTTGGCAGTAGAGGAAAGCAAGCAAACAGGTGTCACTTAAGAAGACCCTCCAGATTGTGGGTAATAAGGATGAATAGAGCAAATGGAGTGTACTTGAATAGGGATTTGAGCATACCCATGTCAACTAGAAACTCACAGGAGAGAGTCCCAAGCAATGGCAGTAGAAGCAGTATGAGGAGGGGTGTAAGAGAGACTCTGGTGACCAGCTTCAATGTGTTTAAGACACAGAACACAAGAACTTGCCACCACAAAAAAGCACAAAAGAACTTCTGCTGTCTTTCTCCTCTTCCCAATCACTTACCTCAGCAGTGAATGGACTGTGTACAAAGTATGCTATTTCATAGCAGTTTTCTTCTTAACTGAAGCATCCTGTGGGATAGGGGATGTTCAGGAGGTAGACAAAAGCTCGTGTCTGGGAGAACAGAAACTTGGAAGCATCTTGAGGGCTACTCCCTAGCAGTAAACTGCCAGGGGAGGAGATTTTGGCCAGCTGAACTGAAGAGCGAGGAGGTGGGCTGTTGAAATGCCTGTGCGTTGTGCACACAGCTCCAGAGTTGTAGCTTTCACAAATTATCACCCACGTTGGGGAAAGGCTTTTCAGTGATGCAGCTGCCTTGGAGTCCTCTCTGCTCCTGGTAAGGAGCCTTTCACGCAAGCTCCTGCTAGTAACCGCAATAGACCTTAACTCCACCAAGTTAGGCTTGCTGCAGTCTAACTTTGTTTCTTTGTTGTGTTCTGGGCTGAGTAGACATGTGGGTTACATCTCCCTAGGAAAAGTCTGTCACACAGCAGGTGGGTGGAAGCAGAGAGGGGGTGGCGTGAATGAGAACATATGTCGCCCCAAGACAGCAGGTGCTTGTCTGCAAGTGGCCTCGGGGAGGAAGCTGAAGCATCTTATGTTAAAATATAGTCAAAAGTTTTGCCTAATACAGGAGAGAATAAATTTTTAATTGTTCAAATAGACAGTTTTGGGTAACTTAGAATGACTAAGAGAAATCTTATTAGCAAAGGATAACAGAAGAGTTGGGGCTGTCTGAAAGGCATCAGGAAAGAAATCCATTCCAGAAATACAATAAATAAATAAATAAACAAACAAACAAACAAATAAATAAATAAATAGCTAGCAAGTGGAAAAGACTTATGTTCCATAGTAATTACAGAGAAACACCTCTGCTTTACCCTGCAAGCTGCACCATTTACCAAAACCCTGCCATGTTTGAAGTGCCACACGGGGGACAATTGATACGAAATGTCATCTAGACCTTCATTTGTCAAGTGTTATGCCCCAGTCCACAGAAAAACCAAAAGACACGGAGACTTATCTAAGTTCTTGTGAATAGAAAGGGACAAAGCAATACCTATGTCTATTTGACCCTGAACCTTGTTCTGTCTCCCATAATGCACAAGAAGTCAGTTATTGAACCTATTTGTCCTGAACATATTCTATTTGTCATAGGCAAATTTGCATAAAGCAATTCCTTTGTGTTTTCCATTTTATAGATCACAGAACAAAGAGACACAGTTCAGCACAAACGAATACCTCTATTTGCATTTGCATTCCTTTACTATCAAATGAGATAGATCCTTTGAAGGAAACAGAAGTCACTAAGGGTATATGCAAAGTACCGTGGCTTTGAGTCTATTTGGCACTCCATGTAGGAGATGAGGTTATAGTCGGATGTGAGGAGAACAGGCCTTCCACATAAAATACTCCTGGGATGAGAGGAAACTTGAGCTCTGGTTGTTGAGAGGTTGGAGCAAATCAAAGACTTAGGACAGCGATGCACAGCAAGGAGAAGCTCATTTGGGTCATGGGAAGAGGTGGGAAGGCGTTGCGGAGGCCACAGAATGGGACCTTGGGAATGTATGCCATGAAGTTCTGCATTATCTTGGAGCCAAGGGCTTCCTCCTATGCTATGAATGACCTCTGATACCTGCTGGTTTATTGAACACATAGACTGTCACAGAGTTGTTAGTGAGGATCATATTAGAGAGCTGGTGAATCACAAAGACATAAAGCAAAGATTCCGAAAAGATGCCAGGCAGATCTGGTTCTGCGGCTTGTTCTCTGTGGGATCTAGGGCAGGGTAGATGCTGACTATCACTGGTGTCACTTTAATAGGAGAGGAGTGATGGAGCGTATGCCATAGTGGGGAACACACACAACTGCGAAGGGGAACCAGCAGCTTTCCCCTCAGCGTAATAACAAGCATGCTCTGGTTCTGGCTCTCTCTCTCTCTGTCTCCCCCATCTCCCTCCCTTCTTCTGCGCATGTTTGTATACGTGCAGAAGTGCATGTGTGTACACACTGAGGTGCATAAGTGAGTGCATGTGTGTGTAAGCGCAGGTACCTATGCATGCAGAGGCCAGGTGTCAACCTCAGGCATCCTTCTTCAGACATCTTCCATCTTGGTTTTTTGAGACAGTGTCTCTTGCTGGCCTGGACCTCACCAGTAAGGCTAGGCTGGTTGTCCTGCAGGATCTAAGAATACACCTGTCTCTGCTTTCCCAGCACTGAGATTACGAGCATGTGCTACCATACCTGGCCTTTGTATGTGGCTTCTGAGGGTGGAACTCTGGTCTTCTAACTTGCAGGGTAAGCACTTTGCCCACTGAGCCATCTCCCCAGTCCTGGGCATCCCTTCTATAAGCCATCTTCAGGATGCTCACTAGTGACTACCCTCTTTCCCAACCTGGAAGGAGCTTGTACAGGGCTCTTCTAACCTGCTTCCTGTGAGGTTGGAAGCTCTCACCTGGGCTTTACAGTCAGAACAACCCAGAGCATTTTGCCTGGCTCGGGCTTTTCTCAGCAAAGCATAGGCTTCCTTCCCGGCCCCTCTGGATGCCTCACAGTGAGCAAGGTAACGAAGATGGAAAACAATAAAACGAAACTGTGTGCGTTAAGACCGTATATGATGACCGAGTCACAGAAAAGCTGAGAAAGCACCCTCGGGGCAGGCTGCGAGGCATCTGTTTCCAGAAGTGGCCAGAGAGAGAAGAGAGAGGGTTTTAACTTACCAAAGGGTTGATGACAGTATGCTGCAGTACAGAGTCAGCCACCTGTGTCCATGGGTTCTGCGGAATTGGTTCAGCCAACGGGATAGAAAATACTTGAAAATAATTTGCATCTGTACTGAAGGTGTAGTGTTTCTTGTTCTTACTTTCCACCCATACACTACAGTGACTGCTCACAGCATTTTACTGTATTAGATCTTTTTTTAGAAAAAGATTTATTTTAAAATATGGCTGAAGGCTAGTGTCCAAGGCTTTCTGACACCGTTGATGAGGCCAGAAGACAGCATCCATCCTGCTCTAAGCAAGTTGTCATAACATCAAAACCAGACACTCAGCAGGAAGGTATTTTATAAGTGCCGCTGCTGGGGACAGAGGAACACATTTCCTGCGGGGCATTTAACTCAGAAGATTCACTGCCTGAGTCTGGTCCACTGAGCTTAGTTCCATGCCTGTATTTCAGAACAGGTGTTTACATTCATTCACTTCAAAGTTTCAAAATCTATTCAGCCATGGTAAACCCAAAGCAAGGTAAGGTATATAACATAGCTCCCCTATTCACATTCGTATAGCTCAAACTGAAAAATGAAAACAAATTAAAACAGAAATTATAGGAACATCAAAAACTTCATTTTTATCTGACTTTTGTATTAGCGATGCCAAGTTCACCTGCTATGTGGTTTGGGTTTCATTGCCTGAAGACTGCTGGTTTTGGATTCGAAATAGGGTCTTGCACTGTAGCCCGGGCAGAGTTAGCCTGGGACTCACTCTCCAGTCCAAGCTGGCCAAAACTTCGCAGTTGGCCTTCTGTCTCAGCCTCTGATGAAATTTCGGGGTACTCCGCCACACTGGACTCAGTTGGACTGAAGAGTTTGGTGGTTACGTGTGCACGCTGCTCTTCCCCAAGCTTGATTCCCAACACTGTGCGAGTCTGGAACTATGGAGCTGCTAATCAGTGATATCACAGCTTTGTACTCACACAACCAGTCTTCTGAACTGGTCTCACTGTTGAGTGACCAACCTATGCGTGCCTTACACCCAGAGACGGGCCAAGGCCCTAACACCTCATTGCTCTCCACAAACCTATGAGGGAGCAGCTTTATCATGGAGCAGGGCTCTCTGTTCCCCAAATCCACTTATCACCTCTTTCAAGCCCTTGATTCCAAGGCTATCTCCAGAACAGGGGCTTCAGGACATGCCTATACCCCCCAGCTGCCTACCTAAATGCTGCCTGTTATTTTTATGAGTATTTCAAAAAAAAACAATTCTGGCTGAAAGAAAAATATTTTTATAAATCTTTACTCTAAAGATAAATAAATCAACCTTGCCTCTTTGGAAATAACATGAAAAACATCTCTAGCTGAGTGGAAAACAGGTAATAGCAGTTCTGGCTTTTTGCCACCAGCAGATGTTTATAAGCTAAGGTCTCAGACAGACAGAGATGAATTGATTGCTTTTTTTTTTTTCTTCTTCTTCTTCTTCAAAGCCTTACAAAAGGTAGCATGCTGGAGAGAGTTCACTAGGGAAACAGGGTTGGCCATTGTTTCTCGAGTTTTATTATTCAATCACACCCTGTTTAAAGCCAGGAATAATTGTCTTATATCTCATGGACTACCTTTGATTATCGCACTAATTATACCGTAATCAGCCACTGAGATCCTGGCAAAGCAGGAACTCTCTGTTGTTTCAAGGTAAACTGCTTCCACCAATAACACAAGAGTGGAAGTCCATCTACCTGGCGCATGGATGCACAAAGCCGGCACACTAATTCTGTGTGCATATGTATGTATGATGTGTGTCTGTGTGCATGCGTGTGTGATCTATCCCTATATTCCCAGATCATGGCTGGTGGTGTGTTTTAGTTGTATTTCTTCTGCTTTAAATACAACTGAGGAAAACTCAAAACACACGGAATCAAAACAGTACCCAGTAAACACGGGCAGCAGTAATGACATTTGGTCACAAATCAAAGGATGAGAAGCACCTTAACCAGTTCATGGTTCTCATTTACCAAAACCAAGCGGTTCTCTCCCTATCCACCCCACTGGAGCCTGCGGGCCCCATGGTAACAGGTTTTGTCTTGGTTTCCGGCATCACATGTGAATTTCTCTTCGTGAATTGAGCTCTAAACGCAATCAGAAGGTTGGCTCTACCCATAACCACTTGAGCCACTATTGCACTGGCTGACTTATCTTGTCTGGTGCTTTGATCACGAGGCATGCAGAATACACAGCTGCGTGGGACTCTGCATTGTAATATAGCAAAACATCATCACTGCAAGAGTTAACCTCCCGGGAGGGGACACTTCTGGCTCACTCCTCCCCTTATGTCTCCAAGTCCTTCAGTCAAACCCAGTCTTCAGCAATAGGGTCTTGCCATCAGGTTTTGAAATGTACCCAACAGGAGTGACAATAATCATTATTGTTTTGGGGTCCTCTTGGGATGTTTAACAGCCTAATGGCTCTTGAGAGTCTCACTTTTTGCTCTCACAAGATACCTTTGTTTACTCATTGTGAGCTGACTTTTTTCTCCTTACACCTTTAATTCCCTTTCATATCTTTCAAATGGGTTTCTGACTGTGTGAAATGACTGATGTGTAGCAATGTTTTATGTTTTATTTTATATATACCTACATATTTATAAATATATATAATATATAATAGAAATAATATATTATATGAATATAATATATATAAAAAATGAAACATCTTTTATAGGTAGTTTACCAGCTTAAACGTGTTAGCTACAATCCTATATAAATAGTGGGGATATTCTTGGCGAAGCACTCAGAAACTCTAACACCAAGTAAGTGTCAGGTGTCAGGTGATTATAGAAGTTCAAAAATAAGAAGATACCAGTGTAAACTGTTAGCAAGAACTAATACAGCTCAAACAGATTTTTTTCCATTTGTGATAAATATCTGGCTCTTTGATCCTGGAGCACTATTATAAAGGACTCCATGTTTTTTCTTGACCCTGATGAACTCCGCAGAATCAACTCTAAGCTGCTCAGTCTGGGTTAGAGTTAATGGGGGAATGGTCACTTACCTCCTTGGTTGTGCCTGCGCCTACTTCTTAGGTTATCCCTGCACCTTCTTCCTAGGTTATGCCTGTACCCATCTCTTTGAATCATGAGCAATCTCCATACTCAGGGGAGAAATGTACATGTTTTACTTAAAAGAGACAGCTGCCTACAGCTTACTAAAGCTTAATCCCTTTTACCTGTATATTCTGTCTCTCTCTCTCTCTCTCTCTCTCTCTCTCTCACACACACACACACACACACTCGTATATTATATAAATGTCTTTTTGTGTGTGTTTGATACTCGTGGAGGCTACCAGGAACCATGGCACACTTGCTTCTAGCATACACCCAAGCTCAATTTATTTTTTTTAATGTTAATGGAATAGCAGTGTCTTGGATAGGGTTTCTACTGCTGTGAATAGAGGCCACCACAGCGACTCCCATTAAGGAAAACATTTAATTGGACTTGACTTACAGTTCCCAGGTTTGGTCCACCCTCATCTTGGCAGGAAGCACGGTGGCGCACATGCAGACATGGTGTTGGAGAGATAACTGAGTGTTTTACGTCTGGAACAGGAGGCATCAGGAAGAGAGCGTGACACTGGACATGACTTGGGGATCCGAAATCCAAAGCCACCCCCAGCGACATTCTTCCTCCCACAAGGCCACACCTCCGTATTCAAACCACATTTAGGTTTCTTTTGTCTTTTTTTAATCTACAATTCAGTGTGTGGCTTTCAGTCACCTTATACTGTCCTCACCTGCCAGTCCATTATGGAAGTGGCGAAAGACAGTCTGACCCTTGGAGACTTCTTTCCTCCACAGAGGGGGTTAGGAGAAATACACCTCCCAACAGGCACAGAGACGTCTTCATTTTCTGTACATTTTTTATTATTATGGTGAACTGCTTCTCAGACTTAAGAACGTATCCCAAGGGTCCACAAGCCTCATACTTTTTAAACAGTTTCTACAACAGCTCTGTAGAAACTCTGTCTTGATGTAAATCTACCTACAGTGCCACTGAATTGAAATGCCAATGTCCCTTTGTTTCACTTTCTCTCTTTTTATCTGTTTTCACTTGTTTTTGGCAACTTACAGGCCTAGCTCACATGCTAGTTCTAAGCCATTAGGATTTACAAAAGTCACTTGCACTTCACCAAATATTATGTCTTACTACCATAATACTGACCCAAGGCACTATGTTGGTTAGGTTTTTGTTTGTTTGTTTTTGTTCTGTTTTACTTTTAACAATTTGACACAAGTAGAGTCATCTGGGAAGAAAAAAACCTCAATTGATGAAATATACCTCTATCAGAACAGTCTGTATGCAAATCTATGGGGCATTTTCTTGATTAGTGATTCAGGTGAGAAGGTTTAGTCCACTGCAATGATGCTACTTTTGGGCAGGGGATCCTGGGTTGCCTTGAAAGAAGTAAACCATGGAGACTAAGCCAGTAAACACCATTCCTCTGTGGCCTCAGTTTCAATTCTTGCCTTGATTTCCCTTTATACTGGATTCTAATCTGTGAGATGAAATAAACCTTTTCTTCCCCATCGTGGTTACTGTAAACAGGCATAGTGCTGGAACAATAAGAACTTTACACACTGGTCTGTAGGTGTGAGAGAAAGAGACAGAGAGAGGGGGAAAGAGGAGAGAGAGAAGGCATGGGCTTTTAAAACCTCAAAGCCTACCCCCGGCCACACACCTGCTCCAACAAGGCCACACCTCCTAATCCATTTAATCTTTTTCAAAGAATGCCACTAACTGGGGGCTAAGCATTCAAACACATGAGCTTCTAGAGGCCACACTCATTCAAACCATCACATTTCCCAGGCTGTTTTTGGTCATGGCATCATTACAGCAATAGAAAGCTTTCTTGCACAGTCACTAAGAATCCAGCCCAGTCCTGCTGTCCTGATAAGTTAGTCTTTTTGTCAACTCTTGAATGTACGGAGTCTCATCTAGATTGGTGAACTAGGTATCAAACACTGGTCTTTTATCTCTGGTATTATTTTCTTACCCTCATTTTTATCCTATTTCCCCCTGTTTGTTATCTAACTCTTTCCATGATTTCCAAGTTATTGTATCCCAGGAAAGATTAATCATCACAGGCCTGGCTTGTACACTCTTTTCTTTGTAGCCTCCCAACTGTAAGAAACTGCAAGACAGTATCCTTAGCCCATATTCTCTTGGCCTTCGACACATATTTTACTATATATGGCAGTGGCCAGGAAAGCTTTGTGAAAACCTATTGACAGTCTCCCTAACTGTAGTCTTATGCATCACAATATTTGTTTTAACCTTTAACTCTTTTGTTTTTTAAAAATATTTATTTATACATATGAGCATTCTATTTGCATGTATGCCTGCATGACAGAAGAGAGCATCAGATCCCATTATAGATGGTTCTGAGCCACCATGTGATTGTTGGGTATTGAACTCAGGACCTCTGGACGAGCAGGCAGTGCTCTTAACCACTGAGCCACATCTCCAGCTTCCTTTAACACTTTTAAAAGGGTTTTAATATACACGGGAATTGGATCCTACTCACATACCACACAGAGGAAGACAGCGTCACCAGGAGTTCACCCACAGACTCTCCACACAGACTTTTCTTCTAAGTAGATGTGGTAGTTTAAATGAAAGTACCTCTAGTAGGCTCATGTACTTGAATGTTGAGTCCCTAGTTGATAGAACTCTTTAGGAAGGATTAGGAGGTCTGGCCTTGTTGGAGGAGGTATGTCACTGGGTGTGGGCTTTGAAGCTTTTACCTATGCCAAACCCAGTTTCTCCCCACCCCATCTCTTTGCCACCTGCCAGTAGATCCAGGTGTAAGCTCTCAGTCACTATTCCATTGCCATGCATGCCTCCCTGCTGTCATGATCCCACCATGATGGCAATGGCTGACCCCTTGAAACTGTAAACAAACTCTCAATTAGATTATTTCTTTAATAAGTTGTTGTGGTCATGGTGTCTCTTCACAGCAACAGCATAGAAACTAATGCAGAAGTGGACTCAGTTTTCTTTACATCTCATTACCTACTAGTAAGGAAAAGCAAATGCTAATGTAGCAAGAAGGCACACTATCTCATACCATATAGGGAAAAGTAACCGTCTCAAGATCCTCTCCCAAACTGAAAAGCTTCTGTAAGGCAAAGGACACTGTCAGCAGAACAAAAATAACAGACTGGGTAAAGACCTTCACCAACCCTACAACCTACAGAGAGCTAATATCCAAAATATATAAAGAACTCAAGAAGTTAAACAGCAACAATTCAAGTAATCCAATTAAAAAATGGGATACAGAGATAAACAGAGAATTCTCAATAGAGGAATATCCAATGACAGAGAAACACCTAAAGAAATGTTCAACATCCTTGCAAATCAAAATGGCCCTGAGACTCCATTTTACACCTGTCAGAATGTCCAAGATAAAAAAAATTAAGTGACAATAGATGCTGGCAAAGATGAGGAGGAAGAGGAACCCTCCTCCATTGCTGGTGGGAGTGTAGACTTGTACAACCACTTTGGAAATCAATCTGGAACTTTCTTAGACAATTGGAAATAGTGCTACCTCAAGATCCAGCTATACCACTCCTGGGCATATCCTCAAAAGATGCTCAAGTATACAACAAGGACATTTGCTCAACTATGTTCATAGAAGGTTTATTTATAATAGCCAGAAACTGAAAACAACCTAGTTATCCCTCAACCGATGAATGAATACTGAAATTGTGGTACATTTATATAATGGAATACTACTTAGCCATTAAAAACAAGGAAATCATGAAAGTTTCAGGCAAACAAATGGAACTAGAAAAGAATATCCTGAGTGAGGTAACCAAGACCCAGAAAGACACACATGGTATGTACTCACTTATTAGCAGATATTAGCCATATAATACAGGATAACCACACTACAATCCATAGATGTAAAGAATCCAAAGAACAAGGAGGACAATAGGGAAGGTCATTCAGAAGGGCAAATAGAGTAGACAATGGAAACAGTTGAAGAGAGGGAACAGAATGGGAGCCTACCATAAATGTCCTCTGAAAGACTCTACCCAGCAGAAGAGCGATCAATTGAAGCAGATGCTAAGACTCACAGCCAAACTTTGGGCAGAGCTCAGGTAATCCTAAGAAAGAGCATGGGGAAGGGGAGATAGAAGGACCCAGAGCAGATAGAACCTCCATAAGAAGACCAACAGAGCCAACAAATCTGGGCCCATGGGAGCCTGCAGAGACCAATGCACCAATCAAGGATCATGCATGAAGAGGACCTAGACCCTCTGCTCAGATGTAGCCAATAGGCAGCTCAGTCTCCATTTGGGTCCCTTAGTTAGGGGAGTGGGGGCTGCCTCTGACATGGACTCTGTTGTCCACTCTTTGATAACTTCCCCCTGAGATATGGGGGTGGGGGAGGCATTGCCGGGCCACAGTGGAAGAAGATGCAGGCAGTCCTAATGAGACTTGTTAGGCTTGGGTCAGATGGTAGAGGAGGAGAGCTCCCCCTTTCTGAAAAATAGGGGAGGGGAGTAGAGGGGAAGAGGGAGAGAGGGTGAGAGGGTGAGACCTGGAGGAGACGAGGGAGGGGGCTATAATCGGGATGTAAAAAATCAATTTAAATTTAAAAATATTCTCTTCCCACCTCCATGTCAGACTGCGCAGCCTCAGTTGCTTGTCTGTGAACCCGTGACCAGGACCATGTAGTCACTCCTTCCAAACTCATCTTTTGTTCTATTTATCCCAGGCTGGGTGCCAGTTATACTGTGACCCTGTTCCTGGGGCGGTGTGAACCAACATCTATTCACTTCAGGTTCTTGTGCTTGAAAGGCAAGTGCTTTATCAGGTGAGCTGTCTCCACAGCTCTATCTGCACATGCAATAAGCCTCTTATTTGCAATACAAACAGGCAGCAGGCAGGCAGGGGCTTTCCATTTATATACGCACAAAATCTGGCAGGTGTGTGTGTGTGTAAATGTCACCAGAAACCTTCCTTTGACTTCACCTGTGTCAAGGTAAACACGTAGGTCACCTCAAAAGGAACAAAAGAGACTTTGCTCCATAGTTAATTATGGATAACTGTGGCCTCGAAGTACAGATCTGGGTTACTACAAATTCCATGTTCCAGTGTGCTTATGGTTTCATGGAATTTTCACTCTAACGAAGCGAGGAAAGTGGTAAATGAAGACTCCCTTCAAATATGCTGGTGGAAGCATCATGTAGGCCATTGACAGCAAAGCTCTCAGGCTCCACAGGAGGCTTCAGGTGCTAGCTCGTGACGTGCTTAGCGTCGTGGCCAGGGGAAGCTGGTGGTCTGTTAAGTTAACACGTTCCAGTGGGTTTTCAAGGATGGGAAGTCAAATAAAGAGGTGGTAAGGAATAGCTGCTGCAGGGGCTAATGATAGCGTACATGTAGTTCTTCTCTGGACCTGAAACATCCCAACCTCTCCATCATTGTTGATGTTCTAACCCGTTGATGATATTTGTGGAAGGGTCACAAATGTAAGGTATGTTCTCTTTCCAGTAACTTGTTTGTACTTAAAAATAAACAAACCTATGAAAGTGCTGAGATTTGCTGGCTATCTGTCACACCGGCTGATTACAACAAACCAGGTGGTCAGAAAAATCAAGGCAATCTTCTGCGACTTATAGACTGTTCAACTCATGTGGGATATGTATTTGTGAATAGAGGATTAACGCAAACAAACGGGACTGAATCAGACAGGAGATCTTGGCTCCCCAGATCTAAAGAAGCTTCAACACAGAAACCAGAAAAAGGTGAGAACAATGGAGCCCACGGCAAGAGCGCGGGCAAGCCCGTCCCCATCGCAGAAGTGTCTCGTCTTCACTGTACCATCTACATCTGCTTGGGATGATCTTATCCACCCAAGTACGAAACTACAGTGGGCGGGCAGGCTCCTGTTCGACGTGTGACAGCTTTGACTTTAGCGAGGCTGGAACTTCTCTGAAGTAACTAAAGCTAATCCAGCACAGAGGCTTGGAACATGGGCCTGTGTTTGGACTGATCCGTGCTGGCAAAGGGCAGGGCCAGCTGCTAAAAGGTGGCTTTGGGGTAGCCGAAAAGATGGATGGAAGGACTGGAGTACACTGGAGTTTCCACTTTCACTCCTTTGGGTACCAAGAGGACCATGAGCACAGGCTGCCAAGCATGAATCTTCGAACTGCTTCATCTCCCAGGACTCCATGTGTCTCATGAGCTTTGCCACAGCGTATGTGGTAATCCAACCTCTCACCTCCCTGCCTCAAAGCCAGGGGTAGGTATACATCCTCTTCTGTCATCGCCCCAGATCTTCTCCATACGCCCAGCAGTGCCGCCTTCTTGGTAATTTCCTTTCCTGTAGACCTTCCTTTTCCCCCCCGCACTGTCATCTTGGAAGCACTTCTCCGGAAGTCACTGTGTGTCCCCACCTGAAAGTTGTTCTGCAACCTGCTTGTTCTTCCTCACCACCCAGAGAGCCCATGTGGGAAGATGAACTGTTCCTCTCATAGCTGTGTTGACCTCCACCCCCACCCCCACACACAGCAGGCCCATGGTGTGGGGTTAAAGGACATGCTTGGAGACCATGGGGTACTTGTAGCCCATCACTCTGCTGTTCCTACTGTCTTCCCTTCAAGCTCACATCCACACAGAGTTCATCTTCCATTATTTTCTGGGGCTTTGAGGACTTGAATATCTCCATAGTGCTATGGAGGGACACTTAATTGGGGATGGGGGACAACTGTTATGAGAATAAACTTTGTCTTATGAAGGACACAGTAGTAAAGAGCTAAGGACTTAGTGAATCCTATGAAAAATCTTTCCTATTTTAGGGAGATAGTTCAAGTTATTCTCCAGCTCCATATGTTGCCAAAGATGGCCTTGAACGTATTTCCAGCTTTTTTTCTGCCCCTCAAATGCTGGGAAATTGCAGGCACGCACCACTGTGCAGTGTTATAGTGTTAGGAATCTGACCCAGGACTTTGGGCATGGTAGGCTAGCACTCTGCCTACTAGAGCCCAGCCCCAATCACCTTCCTTTTATAGTCAAAAGAGGCTATCAGCGTTATTTCTGCTGAGTGAGGTTAATTAATGATGGTGTGTGGGACACTGTGCAGGATATATTACGGCTGTAGGCACTATGTCCTGAGGCCAAGAGTAAGAGCATGTAGTTGTCACCTTGGCTGTCCCAAGCTCACTCCTTGGGAGGATTAGTAGTATTAAGTATCAATACCTCGTAAAAGGATGAGTAAATATGCTGTTAAAGGTTTTATAGCATGCAGTTATGAAGAACAATAATAATAATGGCTAATAAGACCGCAGGGCTGTATCAACCGGGACACAGAAGCAGCTTTATTCAGCTCCTGGAGGTTGGCCTGTAGCTGGTCCCCAATTGTGTTTTGACACGTCTTTTACTTTACTATGGTGTAAAAGTAATACAAATACGATAGGTTGCATAGACTGAATGTTGAATTTTGACCTCTGCTCAGGATGATGGTTCGAATTCAATAACTTCCTGTCTCAAGAAAGTGGGCAGTGTGGACAAAGGGCTATGACAGGGATACTGGAAAGGGAATAGGTCCCCAGTATAAGCCTGGTCCAGAAAGAACGCTATAAACCAAAAAGGGAAAAGAAAAAATGTGGACCCTGTTTTGCATGATTGTGAATCAAAATTAGTGGTAAAGTGGACACCTTTCACAGGCTGTCAGAGGGCTGCCCTCATTTGCATGGTGGGAATTGCGTGACAGGAAGTCATTCACAAAATGGCTCCGCCTAGCTGAGAGAGACTGCAGCCTCTCCGCAGACAGCTATCTTACTCCGCGCCCCATGCTCTCTTTGCAAAGTACCAAGTAAAATTGAGCTTTTTATCTGCTCTGGTTTAAAAAGGAATTCTTTCACCAGCCTGTGGAAATCCCTGAGTGTGGAGAGCTGCGTGTGCCGCGCCTTAAAGCTGGCGCCGGTTTCCACCTTCCGCCACCCCGACCGAGTGCTCTTGTGATAAACAACTCCTTATTTGGCTGTGCTGTGTCTGATGATCCGCCTTCTCTTACGTGTACCTATCCGCACTTCCTACGTGGCTACCCGGGGTTGGCTGGCTCAGGGGTACTTATTCCGGAGAAAAGAAGAGGAAGAAGATTGTTCAAAACTCCTGAATAAACTGCTTGAAGAAGAGCTCGTGTGCCGTGTCTTTCCTTGCTGGTCGAGGTGGACGCGACACCGGAGGAGGTCAACCCCAGCCCCCAGCCAGCCTTGTGATCCTGAGCTGAAGCCGCAGCACAAGGGGAGCCAAGCTGCCACTCCCCAGAATGCCAGCAAGGTTAACGACAGCCTCCCGCCTCACGGACAAAGAAGCCCAGTCGCCACGAAGTCAACGCACTCGCTCCATGTGACTCGCAGATACTTGGCGGAGGTGCAACTTGTTCCGCTGTGGCTAGCAACTGGACACACACACACAAGCACCTGGACACACAAACCCAAGCAACTGGACACACACACATACACACTCTCACCAAATGCCATGCACATGTGATATCCTGTATTTGACTCTAAGCACTGAAGATAAAAATCACTGCACCTGAGGAGACAGGAGAAAACATAACATCCAAAGAGGTGAGAAGCGTCACGGATGGGAAATGGGTCAATAGAAGTGTGTCCTGCAGCAAGGAAGAGGTTGGAATGGGCAGCGTTAGGCTCAGTGGCAGTCTGACTACCTCATATCACTCCAGCAGGTGCCCACTCTCACGCAAGCTGGATTCAGACACCCCTGACCACTTATTTCTAACACTGCGTGGACTGGGAGGAGATCATTTAAAGACACTGAAGATAATATCAGAGACACCAAAATCCTTCAGGAATTAAAAGTCCTCACATCTCCTTGCATTACTTTGGCAAGAGCGTGCCCAAGTTTGAATTGTCTACTTCTGTCCTCATGTCTTCCATCAGTCTCTAACAACGGGCTTTGCTCTGGATTTATTGATCAGCATAGAAAACATCACATGAAAAAAATCAGTCAGGGATACTTTATAGACATCTTTAACATGGTTATACAAGCGGTTAAGTTTCTGACTACAAGCGACCACAGCGCACTCAGAAAAGCAAACGTGTGCTATCGGGCTTTGTTCATGTTGCTTCCAACAGAAATTTGCTTTAAGGTTGTTTCCAACATGTTAGCTTCTTTCAGCAAATGATTGCCACATCACACATACACATGCACACGCGCGCACACACACACGTACATGTTCCACAAATTCTGCCAGCATCACCCTGAGCATTTGAAAAATACAAGGGAGATGTCCAAGATGGCTGCCACTAGAGGACATTGTGTCTGAGGAGTAGGACAACAGAAATAATGCAGCGACCAGGAGACTGAACTCTGGGACCTAAAACGCCAGCACCCGTGATTGCCAGGTGAGCAGAACTCCCACGGTGAGAAAATCAAGTGGGAAAACCCTAGGGACAC
>CM053756.1:7533020-7571730 GCA_028658305.1 Pachyuromys duprasi
TGAACTTGATGGCTGACTCTTTGACCCTCCCCCATATAAGCCGGGGAGTGACAGACTGGCTAGATCCCAGGGGAGGACATTGCAGCCAGCCCTGAGGAGACAGGATGAGCTGGGGTTGGATGGAAGGGGAGGAGGTCCTCCCCTGTTGGTGGACTTGGAAGGGGCGGGGAGGAGGGAGATGAGGGAGGGAGTGGGAGGGTGGGAGGGAATAAGGGAGGAGGCTATGCCTGGGATGCAAAGTACCTAACCTGTGATTGATATAAAAATAAATAAATTAAAAAAAAGATAAAAAAAAGAATATAATGAACTATGATGCAAATAAAAAAAAAAAGAAAAATACAAGGTCTGTAACGACTGTTAGAGTATAAGCCCTCACCTTTAGACAGATACTATTGCTTGATTCAAGCCAGCTCTTCCTACAGAGTGCACTCTCTCTCTCCACCTGTCTGTCTCTCTGTTTCTGTCCCTCTGTCTCTGTCTCTGTCTCTGTCTCTGTCTCTGTCTCTCTCTCTCTCTCTCTCTCTGTGTGTGTGTGTGTGTGTGTGTGTGTCTTTCTGTCTCTGTCTGTCTCTGTGTGTCTCTCCTCTCTCTCTGTCCCTGAGACAGTCTGTGTTATGACTTGGTTCTCTCAATTTGTGAAACCTGGCTTTTCCATGTTCTTTTTTCACTTATGCTGAATTAAATGATTCCTATCATCCCTAAAAGATTACAAAAAGTCAGATTTCTCCTTTTAGGAGGTTTTTTTTTGGACAGAAAACTTCCCAAGGGGATTTTATTGGGATGTTCTTTAAAGGCCAAAGCAATCCCCTGGCCTCTCCCTATCCATCTCATAGTGTCCTATCCCTTCATGTCACTCTTTTAAAGTTAACTTTCTGTTTTCTGAGAATTTCATAAAGAACCTTGCATTTATATCACTCTCTTCCCTCCCTCTTCCCCACCTAACTCTTCTCATGTTCCTATTTGTGATTTCTTCTCTGTTATTATTATTATTTATTGTGTGTGTATAAGTGTAACTCACTGAGTCCGCTTAGTGTTGCTCATATGTACATCTGTTTATGGATGACCACTGGGATTGCATAACCTGTGAGGGAGCTCATCTCTGAAGAAAACTAATTCTCCCTCTCTCAGCACCCTGTAGCTTTTCATCTAGGAGTAGGGCTCTATAAAGTTTTCCCCATACATGCTGGGATATTGACCAGTGTGTTCATCATGCTGGCCTTTATTATATGCTATATTGTTGGTTTCCTGGATATAGCATCCCTGTAATTTCTAGAAGACTGTATTTATTTTGTAGTAGGTGTAGAGGTTTCATTACAGAGGTACCACTTGGGGCTAAGCATCCCATAATCATTTATTCTCTGAATATCGACCAATTGTGCATCTCTGTAGTAGCCTTTTTCTGCTGCCAAAAAGGAGCTTCTTTAATAAGAGCAAGGGCTACAGTTGGACGTAAGGATAAGTATTTAGAAAGTATACTGGTTTGGGTAAATGGCAGTAGAACCTCCCCCAGGGTCTTTGACCTCTCCAACCATGGGCAGTAACTAGGTTTAAAGTACCAGACACGAAGTCCCAGCTGTCCTTAAGATCCAGCTAATCATCTGTGAACTACTCTCAAGATATTAAGTGCCACTACTGAGCCGTCTAGGCTGCCTCCATGTCCGAGTTGCCACGAATAGAATGGCAATGTACACGGTTGAGCAAGAATCTATGGGGAAAGGTGTTGAGTTACTTGGGGCTGCGGTAGTTTAGATGGATCATATGGTAGGTCTATTTTTTAGCTTTCTGAGAATTCTCTGAATTAATTTCCATGAAGCCTGCAGCAATTTGCAGTCCCAGTGGTAGTGAATGAGGGTTTCCCTTTCCCTGTGTCTTCACCAGCATTTGTTGTCAGGTTTTTTTTCTTCTTGATCTTAGTCACTCTGAGTGGGGTAAAATAAAATCTGAAAATAGTTTTGTTTTCCCCTAAAGGCCAAGAATTTGAACACCTTTAAGGATATTCACTGTCCGTTTTTATTTCTTTGTTTGAGAATGCTCTGTTCAGATCCAGAGCCCACTTTTTATTGCTTTGTAAGTCATTTACAAAAATATACTCTGAGTATTAATCCTTGATAGATATATTGCTGATAAAGTCTCTCTCCCTTTCCTTATGTTTCTTTTCACACAACTGATGCTTTCTTTTTGTGTACAAAAGCTCTTTAATTTTAAGTTGCCCCACTCATCAATTGTTGACTTTAATTCCTGAGTCTTTCCCATACCTGTATCTTGTTAGCTTGTTTTTTTAGTAGTTTCAGTGTCTCAGGTTTTCTTTCAGCTATTTGATCTATTTGGATTTTATTTTTGAGCAATAGATATGTAGTCTTCTACAAGTGGACACCCAATGTTCCCTTCCCATTTGTTGAAAAGGCTGTCTTCTCCAGAGTGTGTTTTTATTTTGATATCTTCGTCAAATTTCAGAAGCTATAATTTCATGTGCTTAGGACTGAATCTTCTGTTGTATTTCATTGTTTTGTGTGTCTGTTTTTAGTTAGTTTGTTTGTTTGCTTAATTGATTTGTCCAACTACCAGGATGTTTTTACTACTATTCCTCTGTAATATGTATTGAAACCTATGTTTATAATCTCTTCAGTATTTCTTGTTTTCAGGTTTGCTTTGGCTATCTGGGCTCTTTTATGGTTCAATTTAAAAGTCAGAGTGTTGTTTTTTTTTAATGTTTCTGTGGAGAATGTTGTGGCATTTTTTATTGAGATTGCATTAACTCTATAATTGGTTTTGCTAGGATGATTATTTTCACAAAATTAATTCTACCAGTCTATGAACATGGGCATTCTTCACACTTCCTAGTGTTCTCCTCAGTCTCTTTCTTTAGATAATCAAAGTCTTCACTGTAGAGGCCTCTTGGCCTTTTTGGATAGGTGTATTCACAGATATTTTAGTTCAGGAGGGCTGTTCTGAATAGAATTTCCATGATCTCTTTCTCAGAACCTTTGTTTATTGGAATATGGAGAGTCTAGTTATTAAATTTGAATTTTTGTGCCTCTTTGCTATTCTAGTGGGTGTTACAGAGACAGCTCAGTGGTCAAAGCTGTTTGATATTTTTTTATTAATTCAATTTACATCTTGATCATAGGCCTCTCCTTCCTCTCCTCCCAGTCCCAACCTCCCTCCCTCATCCCCTCTCCCTTATTCCTCAGAATAGGGGAGCTCCCTACCCAGACACCCCAGCTCATCTATTCACATGAGGACTGAGTTCCTCTTCCTTCCTTGTGGCCTTTTAGGGAAGTCCCATCAGGGAGAAGAGATCAGAAAGCAACATTGTCTGTATCAGAGATAACCCCTACTCCCCTAATTAGTGGGCAGACATGAAGCCTAAGATGCTCATCAGATTTATCTTCTCGGGGTCTGTGCATTGCATGTCATTCTGGGTCTGTGTTACTTCACTCAGGATGATCTAGTTCTATCATTTGCCTGCAAATTTCATGACTTCTTTGTTTTTAATGGCTGAGTAGTAGTCCATTGTGTAACTGTACCACAGTTTCTCTATCCATTCTTCAGGTAAGGGACATCTAGTTTGTTTTCAGTTTCTGGGTATTACAAATAAAGTTGCTATGAACATGGCTGAGCAGATGTCCTTGTTGTATGATGGAACCTTTTCCAGGTGTATGTCCAGGAGTGGTATAGCTGGGTCTTGAAGAAGCACTATTTCCAATTGTCTGAGAAAGCGCCAGATTGATTTCCAAAGTGGTTGTACAAGTTTACATTCCCACCAGCAATGGAGTAGGGTTACCCTTTCTCCACATCCAGAATGTGTTGTCACTTGAGTTTTTGATCTTAGCCATTCTGATGGGTATAAGATGGAATTTCAGAGTCATTTTGATTGGCATTTCCCTTGTGACTAAGGTCTTTGAGCATTTTGCAAATGCATCTCCACCATTTGATATTCCTATGTTGAAAATTCACTGTTTAGCTCTACTCACCATTTTTTAATTGGATTATTTGGTTTGTTGGTGTTTAGTTTCTTGAGTTCTTTATATATTCTGGATATTAGCCCTTTGTCAGATATTGGACTGGTGAAGATCTTTCCCCAGTCTATAGACTGCTGTATTCTATTGACAGTGTCCTTTGCTTTACAGAAGCTTTTCCATTTCAAGAGCTTCTATTTATTAATTATAGATCTTAGAGCCTGAGCTGCTGCTGTTCTGTTCAGAAGTTTTTTCCTGTGCCAATGAGTTCAAGGCTTTCTCCTCTAACAAATTTAGTGTATCTGGTTTTATGTTGAGGTCTTTGATCCGCTTGGACTTGACTGCTTCTATTTCTTTATAGGTTATAGGGCTGTTTAAACTGTTTACCTGATCTTGATTTAAGTTTTGTAGGTAAAACCTTTCAAGAAAATTGTCCATTTCCTTTAGCTTTTCCAATTTTGTGAAATACAGGATTTTGAAGTAAGACCTAACGATTCTTTGGATTTCCCCAATGTCTGTTGTTATATCCTCCTTTCATTTCCAATTTTGTTAACTTAGGGTCTCTCTCTCTTTCAGTTAGTTTGGCTAGGGGTTTGTCTGTCTTGTTGATTTTTTCAAAAAACCAACTGTTGGTTTCGTTGATTCTTTGTATTACTCTCTTTGTTTCTACTTTATTGATTTCAGTCCTGAGTTTGATTATTTCTTGCTGAATACTCCTCTAGCTTTAATCCATGGTGATTTGATAAACAGTGTATTAATTCAATTTTTATGTATCAGTTGAGGTTTGCTTTGTGACCAGCAGTATAATCAGTTTTGGAGAAGGTTTCATGTGGTGCTGAGAAAAATGTATTCTTTTGTGTTTGGGTGAAAAGTTCTGTAGACAACCATTCAGTCTATTTGATTCATGACCTCTGTTAGCTTCATTATTTCTCTATTTAGCTTCTGTTTTGATGATCTGTCCATTGGTGAGAGTGGGGTGTTGAAATCTCCCACTAACATGTTGGGATAAATATGTGATTTAAAATTTAGTAATATTTCTTTTATGAATGCAGAAGCTGCAGATGCTTTTGTATTTGGGGCATAGATATTCAGAATTGTGATGTCCTCTTTGTGGGTTTTACCTTTGATGAGAATGAAGTGTCCTTCCCCATCTCTTTTGATTAACCGTAGTTGAAAGTCTGTTTTATTAGATATTAGAATGGTTACTCCTGCTTGCTTATTGGCTCCCTTTTCAGCTCTTTATTCTGAGGTAGTGTCTATCTTTGTTGCTGAGGTGTGTCTCTTGGATGCAGCAAAATGTTGGTTCCTGTTTCCATCACCATTCTGTTAGTCTGTGTCTTTTTATTGGAGAGTTGAGTCCAGTGATGTTGATATATATTCGTGGCGAATGATTGTTAGTTTCTTTTATTATGCATTTGATGGTGATAGTGTGCTTATTTTCTTTTAGTTTTGCATGTTGTAACATTATCCCTGTGGGTGTTTTGGGGTATAGTTGACCTTGTTCTTCTAGCAGCTTCTTTAGGGCTGGGTCGGTGTGTAGATACTGTTTAAATTTAGTCTTGTCCCCTCCATGTCCCTCTAAGCCCCACAAAGAGACCAATAAAACCAAAAGTTCTGAGTCCAGAGGGTCTTTCAGAGACTGATGCACCAACGGAGGACCATGCATGGAGAGGACCTAGACCCCCTGCTCAAATGTGACAGATTGGCAGCTCAGTCTCCATGTGTCTCTCTGAGTGGGGGGATCAGGGGCTGCCTGTATCATGAACTCAGTTGACTGCTCTCTGATCACTCGCCCCTGATGATACAGCCTTGCCAGGCCACAGAGGAAGAGGATCCAAGCAGACCTGATGAGACTTAACAAGCTATGGGCAGATGGCAACAGTGGAGAACGCCCCCTTTCAGTGGACTAGGGGAAGGGGATAGTGGGAAGAGGGAGAGTAGGACTGGGAGAATTGAGACAGAGGGGCTTCAATTGGGATATATAATGAATAAATTGTGAAGAAAAAATAAATATTAAAAAAATAAGTGAATCAACAAATCCAAAAAAATTTAGTTTTGTCATGGATTATCTTGTTTCTCTATCTGTGATTACTGAAAATTTTGCTGGGTATAGTAGTCTAGGTTGGCATCTGTGGTCATGTCTTCTGGCTTTATAGTCTCTGTTGAGAAGTCAAGTGTGATTCTGATAGATCTACATTTATATGTTACTTGGCCATTTTCCCTTGCTGCTTTTAATGTTTTTTATTGTTCTATAGATTTAGTGTTTTGATTATTATGTGGTGGGAGGAATTTATCTTCTGGTCTAGTCTATTTGGTGTTCTGTAGGCCTCTTGTATGTTTAAGGGCATCTGTTTCTTTAAGTTGGGAAAATTTTCTTCTATGATTTTCTTGAAAATATCTTCTGGGCCTTGGAACCTGGAATCTTCTTTTTCATGGTGTCCTTGATTTCTTAGTGTTTTGTGTCAATAACTTTTCTCTTAATGTTTTCTTTGAGAGATACATTGATTTCTTCAATTGTATCTTCAACACCTGAGATTCTCTCCTCCATTTCTTGTATTCTGTTGGTGATGCTTACAGCTGTGATTCCTGATCTCTTCTCTAAGTTTTCCCTCACCAGAGTGTTCTTGGTTTATTTTTTCTTTCTTAATTGTAATTCCGTTTTCAGGTCTTGAACTGTTTTATTCATTTCCTTCATCTGTTTGATTGTGGTTTCCTGTCTGTCCTTGATGACTTCTCATTGTTTGGTTGTGTTTTCCTGTAGTTCTTTGAGAGATTTGTTAGTTTCCTCTTTATATGCCTCTAACAATGGCATAATCCTTGATTTAAAGTCATTTTCTTGTGTTTTTGGATGCATTAGAATATCCATTCTTTTTGGGGGGTTCTGCTGGAGCCATATTGTCCTGTATTTTGTTTGTTTGTTTGTTTGTTTGTTTTGTTGTTGATGATGATGACTGTGTTCTTATTCTGGCCTTTAGGCATCTGGTTGTCTGTAGCCTTGGCTGCTTGTTCCTTGAATCTGCACCTAGAACGGATCTGCCCATCTCTGGTGGCTGGAATAGTCTTTAGGATGATGAATGAGGTCCAAGGGAGCATGAATGAGTGCTGGCGTTTCAGATGTAGCTATGCTGGGGTGGGTGTTTTGGAAGGCAGGACGCAGGCATAGGTGCCTTGAATGGCAGGGGTGGGAGTGTAGGCCTGGGTTCCTTGAAGGGTTGGGCGTGGGTGTCTCAGGTGGTAGCTGAGGGGCCACAGGAGCCTCAGGTAGAAGCTGTAGGGTACGGGTGGCTGCCTCAGGTGGCAATCTCAGGCGATCTGATGTCTCAGAAGACAGCTGAGCTACCAGTTATAGGCCTATGAGACACTGTGCTCCTGGGACTCAGACTTGTCTGGGCTCTGCCATCTTGGTTCTGGGATCCATATGATTTTATTGTCCACCTGGTCTCCACAGGGAGATCAGTATAACCATGGTTGGGAGGTTGGGATGCTGTCCCAGGAATTCAGATGCTGTCTGGGGGAGTGGGAGGGATCCTGATGTCTAGCTGCTGGAGTAGAGGGTTCCTGGTCCTAGGGGTCTGCACTCTCTTAAGTATGCAGAAAGGGCAGGGGACTCACAGTTTGTGACTCCTGGATCCAGGAGACAGACACAGGAGGTCTGGATCTGATTGTCCCCAACTCCTGGATGTCCCCTGTGGTCCAAAAAGCACCAAAGTTGGTGTGTTGGATGCAGCTGCCCATTTACTCACCGGTTTCGCAGTCTCTGATCTTCTGCCCCTTAGATACGGTACACATTGGTCCCCGCCATCTTGGAACTCTAGCTGTTTGAATATTAGGACCTGAATTGGGTTCTCTAGAACCTACATATAAAAGGATAAGCATGGTAGTACATGCTTGTAATCCTGATAACGGGGAAGTCGTGGAAATATATGCACCCCTGGAACTCACTAACTATCCAGCCTAGCCTACATGGCAAGCTACATGGCTGTTGGGAGACCCTGTCCCAAAGCCAAACCACAAAAAGTTGGAGGTGAATGGATTGTGAAGAGCTGTGCTCATCTGACCTCCACATACACATGTGCAAACACACAAGAATTCATGCAACAGCAGATGCCTCTGGCAGGTGTTCAAAGCAATCAGTCATACAATGGCACCAGGACACAGAAAGATCTCAGATACTGCCTAGCTCCTGGGTGTCCTTGGAACATAAGTACATAGGTACACAGGTACATCGGTACACAGGAATCTCATGGAAGATAGAATTTCATCTTCAAGAACAGCAGGGAAGCTGTAGGAAGCTGTAGGAAGATGCTCTAATAGATGTGCTGTTTTGTGATGTGCCTGCCTGTCCATAATAAAGGAGCAGGCGGCAGAAGGCAGGCATGGTGCTGGAACAAGCACACATGAGAGAGAGAGAGATCCAAGAATAGTCTGTGGTTTTGAAATCTCAAAGCTCAATCCCAATGACAAACTTCCTCCAGCAAGAACATGCCTGCTAAACCTACATGGATAACACCATCAGCTGGTGATCATGTATTCAAACATCTCAGCCTATAGAAGGCATGCTCAATCAAACCACCACGGCTATGAACTAAAAACTGGAGACAGAATCCAGGTCAGGTGCTGCTCATGTCTTTAGCATTGCATTGAGTATGGGATCTCTGCTACTCTAGGGATGGAAAGAGATCCTACCGAGAACCAAGATCTTGCTTATGAATAGAACTCTGTCCACACACAGAGTCCAGAGACATCAACAGCCTATCAGTGGTGATACCTGTAACCAAATGGGCACACCCCAACTAAATGTGTCCTGCCTCAGCTCCCCCACATCGGCAAAGTCGAATATTTTCCTTAGCATCCCCCACATTGTATGCAAACCATAAATCTGGGATAGACTGGACACTGGCTCATGCTCTAAAACTTGTTTACCTGTTAGAAGGTACCCTTTGCTCTGCCCTGGGGGGTCTGAACTTTGCTCAGAGTCCCTGCTGTGTTGTCTGTCTTATCTAGAACACTGGGGCCTGGACTTTCCACAGAGTTCCTACTATGCAGCTGTCTGTCCATGGTGCTAATAACTCTTCTAATAACCTTCTTAATCAAAAAGACAATCTGCTCCAGGGTACCCTTTGAACTTCACGCTCAAGACCTTTCATAGCTACTTTTCTATTCTCTCTGACAGGTCCAAAGTCATTGGAAAGGAAGAAAATTTATAATTCAGAAGCAAAGTCCGTCCTTTCTCTTGTAAATCAATCGCTTTGAGGAAGGATGGCCTGGAAATTGGACACTCAGGATTTGGACTTGGAGTCGAATTGCTTCTCCATTAGACAGGCTTGTATTGTCAAGGGCCCTCAGTCTACTCACTGGCAGAAAAGTTTCACTCTGGAGAAAAAGAAGCAAGATCTTCTGAGAGCTCGAAGTCATTTGCGCTAATATACCAAGGCCTCGGCGGCTGACACCTCACAGCAGTAGAATTAAACATGTGTAACTTGTGGCCCCTTTACAAGGCTTTGCAAGGAAATGTAAATTTAAATAGCATGCCCCTCAGAGAGATCCCACCATTTCTAAATGGACTAAATTGGATAAGAGCATCTTGACATCTCATTAATTTTTAGCTACCAGAGAGACAAGGTTTCTTTGACATGTTTGAAGGAACTCAGCTAATGCCATTTGCCTCTCAGCTGCCCTCCATGAGCTTGAAGAATGAGCTTCATTCTGATGTTTCAGATGTTCTGAGTGTTCAGAGATGGTTGAGGTTTTGCAGTATGTCCCAGAGAATGTAGTTTAAAAGTTGAATTGTAACTAAGCTTCCCTTGTACCGTTGTGAGGCCTAGGGAAGAGCAACAGTCGTGCCCTTGAATTTCTCCACCTTCTCAGGCTTTTTCTAATACTCCAATAATGACAGCATGAGGTTGGTTGGGTTCTGCTCTGGCCAAGATTTGTGATTGAAATCAATGGTCATTGATAACTTTAGTCCCTAAGGGCACAGCCATCCATTTCAGATATATATGTATATACAAGTTATATATTGAATTATTCTTTGCGAATTAAGTATGATTGTATTTAACCCCCCATCTCCCTCCCAAACTCTCCTAATGTGTTAAGACATCCCCATCTCATGATGGCTAATATCGGTTATCAGCTTCATTGGATGTAGAATCAACTAAAATGCAAGTCACTGGGCATTGCTGTGAGGGATTTTCCTCGTCAGATGATCTGAAGTGGGAAGGCCTGTCCTCGATGTGGATGACACCTTCAGTGAAAGCTCAGATTAAAGGGCATGGGAGAAGGAAACGTTCCGTTTTGCCTGCTTGCTCTCACTCTTGATGTCAAGGTCGCATAAGCCGTTGCTGCAGCATCTGTTCACTGCTATTAAAACCTGCTGCTTTGTTTCAACATGGGCTAACAAGTAGCTCTTCTCCATGAATCCTCCAGGCCTTCACTACCAGATGACTGCTGAGACATCCAGCCTTGTGAGCTGACCAGCTTCTGTATTTCCAGCCTCTTCTCTGTGAGGCAGCCATTGCTGGACTTCCCAGAACCCCCCTTTTAATGAATATAGTCGTTCTGTCAACCTGCTAGAGAACTCAGGCTAATAATGCTGATCTCAATACCTCCCCAACTATCTTTGTGACTACGTGTTTTAAACCCACAAAATCCAGTTAGTGCTTCCCATATGTGCATGTGTGTGGAGCACGGGAAACTCACTACACCACCACACCTTCAAAGATGGATTCTTCTTTCGCCAGTTGTTGAGGGATATTCCTGGTCAGATTATCTGAAGTGGGAAGGCCTGTCCTTGATGTGACTGACACCTTCAGTGAAAGCTCAGATAAAAGGGCATGGGAGAATAGAGCCTCAGGTAGGGCTAAGGCCTCTTGAACTCCTTCCCATCCATGCTGGACTTTATTGAGGGCGTCATGTGGAAAGCAGCCATATAGCATGGAGCACTACTCTTCAGCTCTGAGTGCAGCAGGCTTTGTATTTTCTTCTTCATAATTGTGCATGGATGATCACATTAACGGACTCTCCTATCTACACATTTGGCCATTTGACTCATTTTAACGGTTGGAGTTAAGGTGTCCTCATTTTAAGGTTGGAGCCATGTGACTTGCTTTGGATGGAACAGCGGTGTGATTGATAAAATGCTTCTGTGTTTCACTTCCCTCTTGCTTCTCTTCCATCACTATTAAAGATGTAGAGAAACACCCAGGGCCAACCTTCTGAAGGAAGGAGAGATCCACAAATGTGGGAAAGGCAAGGAGAAGAAAGAGCCCGGACTCCCTCCTTTCATCAGAGCCAGGCCAAACCACTGAATCGATCGCCTCACCATCATTTGACAAAGTAAAATCCAGAGATTCATCAACTTCCCACTGAGCTTGGGCCAGGAAGCCTGGGCCTGTCGCATGAGCGCTTATCAGTCTTTGTTGTTTTCAGTATCTGGGTAAGAGGGATAGTTTGTTGAATGATGGACAATAAAAACTAACAGTTAGAATATGAACAGGTCATGTGGTATATGTGAACACACCACACCACATCACAGAGAGAGAGAGCGCGCTTTGGACTGCTGCGCTGTGAATAACAAGATAGCGTACCTGATACTGAGTAGACTAAGAATAAAACGGAAAGAAATTCACTTGTCACTTGCAAACACACACTCAAGTAGCTTCTCTTGTTCTTCTCTTATTCAAAATAGCTCTTCCTTTTCTATCTGATAAAATTCAAATGAGCTAATGTGATATTCAAAAGATTCTGCCATGTGCCTATTTCTCTGTTTCACTTATTTTATTCCCACCGATGGTATCCATGCTCAGATACAATTAATCATTGAAGGAGGGATGACAGTACTCAGTGTGCATTGCATTTGAGGATGGGTGCACGTTTTAACAAAGTGTGGACCTGGCCGCATTCCATAATGCACATGATCTCATTTCATTCTTTCTTATGAGTGATCAAGACCCTATGCGGATTAAGACGCTTTGGTGAAAATAATGATACAGTTTCAAAAGTTGTGTGATCCTGTTGTACAAACTGGAGTGTGAGTACACAGCTGTCTGACTTAAACTGGTCCTTCCCAACAGTTTCTGATTACTAGGAAACTAAGCTGTAGGATCAAGGAAGGCCATAGATGGAGGAAAGTGACAACGGGAAGTATCAGCCAGAAGTGAAAAATCCTGCAGGGGCTGACGGGGAATGTATGACGTACTAGGAAGGCAGGAGCTCAAATCTCAGCAGACATGCCGGGAGACAATACAAGAGATATGTTGATGAGGAGCCATCTCTTCTGGCTGGAGATTTGGTGGCTCAGAAGAAAACGTTTACAAACCAGGAATAAAGCGCTGTAGCGGAGTCTCCCTCCTCTCAATGTTCTTCCTCATCTGTGATGGTGAATATCTCCTGCTAGCCAGTCAGGGCCTAGAATCACCTAAGGGACAAAACTCTGGGCATGTCCTGGAGGGGGTTTCTAGCCTGGACTAACTGAGCTGAGAAGGCCACCCTAAATGTGAGTGGTACCGTTCTATGGATGTGGAAGAAACGAGCTGAGCTTCAGCATTCATTCATCTCTCCCTGCTTCCTGATGGCGGATGAGCCAGGACCCGCCGCCCCTGCTGCTGTGACTGCCCTGCCTGTCAGGATGGACTGCACTCTCCAATCATAAAACGAAATAAACCCCTCTCTTGTTAAATTGCTCACGTTGGGTATTTTGTCACAGTAACAAGAAAGGTAACTAATATTCTTAATAGATAACAAAATCCACAGTGCTTTCTTGTATGTTAAAGATATTTAAAAAAAACAACAACAAAAACAACCACACTATTACCACCTTGGTATTTAAAATACATTTTGAATCTAAATGGAAAAAAAAAACACAGGAAAATGTAACAGAATGTTACGTGTCTCAATTTCTTCTGAGCTGAAATGTTTCCTACTGAAGGGAGGGTGCTTACATCTCAGGAAGTTCTAAGTTGAATCATTTCCCCCCAGGAAGGAGAAAGGAGGCTCTAGACTCTAGTGCAATGGTTTTCAACCTGTGGGTCATGCCCCCTTTGGGGGTCTGATGATCCTTTCACGGGGTCACATATCAGATATCTTGACTATCAGATACTTACATTATAATTCATAACAGTAGCAAAATTACAGCTATGAAGTAGCAATGAAATAATTTAATGGCTGGGGATCGCCACAATGTTAGGAACTGTATTAAAGGGTCCCAGTATTCGGATGATTGAGAACACTGGTCTATAGGCTCCTGAGGTAAGCAACCCTGCAAGTCTCAGGGAGAAGAAATTTACAAGATTCACAAGTCTCCTCCCAAAGCTTAAAGAAGCTGTAAGTGTTTGCTGGGGAGGAAAGAAAGCATGGGAGTGCCTGGAGGAGGCTCTCCAGCCTGCTCAGCTACCTGCTCCCTGTGCAGAGAATTCCAGAACCAGAGCTATTGTTGAGTTATCATTATGGTAAGGGTGGGCTTTTCCAGGATGCAGCTGCCTTTGAGTCATTCTTGCTCCTATAAGTAACACCCTCTGCCCATATTTCTGTACTCATCCTTGATAAATTCATTGGGTAATTGTTATTTTGTTCTGCTGCTGGTTCTCTGTCTGTGGTAAAGAGAGACTTTGTTTTATCTCCTCAGTCAAAGCCTTGTGCAACAAAGCTACAAGAAAATCCTGTGCATCCTTTATCCAGCATCCTCCAGTATCAACATCTTGTAAAGAAAGAGTATAATACCACAAATAGGAGAGTGATGTGGCTACAGTCCACAGAGACTGTATGAAACGTGTGTGTGTGCACGCATGTGCATCTGTGTATAACTTCACATCTCTTTTTAGCAGCCGTGATCGGCCACTTAACTGAAAATGCTCACATTTCCTCAGCCTCCCCATGCAGCCACATTCTAAGTGAATTTCTCCCCCTAACCCAGCCACCACCGTGGTGTGGTTCATATCTGCCACTTTGTTTTTTCACTAATGAGCTATAGAAGGAACCAGACAACACCTATTATTGATATTGGCACTTCCCTCAACATCATGTTGTATATACGTATTTATAGCTGTATGTGCATCAGTAGCTTGTTCTTTTCACCACTGAATCATCATTCATGGCTCAGATGAGCCACATGTGTCTCAGTGTTCTTCCACTGAAGAGGGTTTGTATAGTTTCCAGTGTGGGATACTTGCAAATAGAACTGTTGTGAATATTTATGCCTGGAAACCAATTTCTTTTTCTCTAGGTTTTACACCCAAGAGGGAAATTACTGTGCCTTATAGAAAAATCATTTTTGTTTTAAAAAAGGACTGTCAAACTATTTTCCACTTCAAATTATTTTACATTCTCATCAGCAATGTATGTGTGCTGAAATACAGCTTCTCTGCATCCACATAAATACTTAGATCTATCATCTATCTTAGATCTGTCTATCCTCTGTTACCTATCTATACATCATATAAGTAAAAACAACTTATAATCTATCTATATCTATCATCTATTTATCGTAAGCCTATCAATCCATTACCTATCATCTATTTATTTTCTAAATATTATATCTATTTATCTATATATTTATTATTTAATCATTTTCTGTTATTTATCATATATCTATCATCTACCAATCTTCTAATTTACTATCATAGCTACATAATACCTATCTATTAGTATATCAATCCATGATATTTATTATACCTAACATATCTATCATCTATCATCTATCTATCCATCCACCTGAAGTGGAAGTTTCTGGTTTCCCTGAAGACTCAGTTTTTGTCATGTGGTGTTTGCTATGAGCTCTTTTGTGTCAGGGGTGTGACTTTGGCCAGCTGAGAACATCCATGAGTGGACATCCATGGAAGTCCATTGAGGAGAGGAGATATCCATTGAGGAGAGGAAATATATAGAGGCCCAAACACAATGAGACATCACTTTTTGGATCGACATCACTGTGCTGATCTTCATGCTTTGACACTTGACTATGCAGAGAGAAACATTCCAGAGAACTTCTGAGGGCAATACAACTGAGTCTTACAGCTTTCACTGACTTCATGCTGCTGCGTGTTGTTGGCCTTTGGACTGGACTGATAGAATCCTGATGACTGAGTTTGGTAATCCCCTAAAGAGCCACCAACCATAATCAGCAGGAAGTAGATAAAAGATGTCTACAGCCTGTTTCCCTACTAATCTCCTACCTAAGGCCTGGGGTTGGAAGGGAGGTAAAGGTATTTAGGAATGCTAAATAAAATAAGTTTGGTGAAAAATCTAAGCCTCTATCCATCCGTTCATCTTTCTTTCTGTCTGTCTGTCTATCTATATGTGTTTTATTTCATGTTAGCCATTCTCACAGTTTTTCAATATTAACTCACTATGGTTTTAGCTCACATTTATGTGACTCATCTAATGGCTAATGATTATGATGTAGAATATGTTTTCATTTGCTTGTATATCATCTATATGCCTTCAGTAAAATAGCTGTATTCTTTTTGTTGTTGTTGTTCCTTGCATTTAAACATATGTGCTCAGTTGCTGTGTTTTGAGCGATATATATATATATATATATATATATATATATATATATATATATATATATATCCTAGGTATGGTATTAGTCTTCCTCTGGATATGTAATGGGTTAGAAATCTCTCCCAATCTACACACTGTGTTCTTAGTCTCTTCACAGATTTTGCTAGGAAAAAAAATTTTTAAATTTATTTTCTCTTTTATGTGGTATGAAAAGACACTAGTTTACTGTCTTTTCCTATGTTTTATTCTAATAGTTTAAGGTTTTACATCTGGGCATCATGTTTTAAACTTTAACTTTTCCTGTAAGGCCTGACTCATAAGTTAATAATTACTATTCTCATTTTATTTCTCTCACTCTCTCTTTCTTTTTTTCTCCAATCTGATGCATATATCCAGTTTCTCAGGTAATAATTCCTTCATAAATGAACATAGTTTGCTTCCTGTCAAAGCTAACAGGGCATATTTGTATGGATTTATTTCTGCATTCTGTGTTTGTTTCATTGATCTGTACATATCCTTCTGCTAGAGCCATAATATTCTAATTACTATAGTTATACAGCCAGTCTTAATAGCGGGAAAAGTGATTCCATCCTACTTTGTTCCGTCTCCCCGCCAAACTGATCCTTTGACTATTTAAAGTATATCTTTTGCCATATGAATTTTAGAACATACTTGTACGGCCTTTAAAAACTCCATTATGGAATTTTTGGTGAGAATGGTATTAAACACAGACAGAAATGAAGGACAATTGTATTTCTTACCATGTTACACTTTCCAGTTTGAGCAACCATATTTCATGAATTTTGAACTCTTATTGTATGCACTCACATGTAGGATAGTGCATCCATCATTCTGTATTATCAATGCAAAGTTGGTGTTTATCCTTTGTACTTAGACCTGAAATTTTTAGTAATAGTAATTACTACAGTATGTCTGCTTTTCTTTCCTTCTTCTTTTTTCTTTTTTCATTAATCAGTTCAATTTACTTCTTGGTCATCTGTCCCTCCTTCCTCTTCTCCCAGTTTCACCTTCCCTCCCACATTCCCCCTCCCCCACCCAGACACCCCAGCTCATCCATTCACATGAGGACTGAGTTTGAGGCCTGAGGTCTGATAGAACAGTCACATCAGGGAGAAGTAATCAAAACCAGGCAACATGGTGTGTGTTGGAGATATCCCCCACTCTAAATAAATGTGAAGAGATGAGCACATGCCATGTTATCAACTCCTTCACCACTTTGGCTTCTCTTCTGACAGCAGTTTCTAGACCACTATATTTTGTGTCAATCAATGCTCTTATTTAATACAATCTTGAATTAAAAGGTTAACTAGTTCTTTCATTGTATTCCATATCTGTTTGATTTTTAAAATATTAATTCATTCCTGAGTTATTTATGAATTTTAAAATTTAATTTATTTTTTATTAATTACAATTTATTCACTTTGTATCCCAGCTGTAGGCACCTCCCTTGTCCCCTCCCAATCCCAGCCTCCCTCCCTCTACTCCTCCCATGCCCTTCCCCCAGTCCACTGATAGGGGAGGTCCTCCTCCCCTTCCATCTGACCCTAGTCTATCAGGTCTCCTCAGGACTGGCTGAGTTGTCTTCCTCTGTGGCCTGGTAAGGATGTTCCCACTTTAAGGGGAGGTGATCAAAGAGCCAGCCACTGAGTTCTTGTCAGAGACAGTCTGTTCCCATTACTAGGGAACCCACTTGGACACTGAGCTGCCATGGGCTACATCTCTGCAGGGGTTCTAAGTTATCTCCATGAATTAACCATGAATCTTGGTTAAAGTCTCAGAAAAGATCTCTGGGCCCAGATTTCTTGGTTCTGTTGCTCTCCTTGTGAAGCTCCTGTCCTATTCAGGTCTTTCTATCTCCCCCTTCTTTCATAAGATTCCCTGCACTCTGCCCAAAGTTTGGCTATGAGTCTCAGCATCTGCTTTGATACCCTAAAGGGTAGAGTCTCTCAGGGGCCCTCTGTGGTAGGCTCCTGTCCTATTCCCTGTTTTCTTTCTCTTCCGATGTCTATCAGTTTGCCTTTCTGAATGAGGCTTGATCATCTTACCCAGAGTCCTCCTTCTTTAGGTGTACAGATTTTAGTATATTTATCCTATATTATATGTTTAGTATCTCCTTATAAGTGAGTATATACCATGTGTGTCTTTTGCTTCTGGTATACCTCACTCAGGATGATCTTTTCTAGTTCCCACCATTTGCCTGCAAATTTCATGATTTCCTTGCTTTGATTGCTGAGTAGTATTCCATTGTGTAAATGTACCATAATTTTTGTATCATTCCTCAACTGGTGTGCTTGTCTTTAACATTTAAAATTGTGCCCCATTTTCCATCATTTTCCTTTCAGCCTGTTAGCGACATTATGGTGGAGTTTGAAAAATTTTGCATACAGATTGTTGTTTAATCACTGCTCTTTAATCCATTATGTTTAACAGATCTTATCTACTCAGGGTTGAAACAATTTTATGTGAATATATAGGTTCCATTTATTATTTTTATTTAATTCTTCCGTTTGGCTGTCATTGCTTTATATTTGTGGCCTGCTGCTTACATATTTCTGAACCTTTATTCACCATCCTGAGCATAGTGCTTTGTACACTTTTTTGAGTGATTGTTTTGTTTATTTAGTAACATTGACATATAAAAATATGTCAATGGTATTATGGTTTGCCACTTTGCTTGAGGTCTAGAAAGCCAGCAATCACTCGATGTCCTTCAACGCTGGATAAATTTGTTTTGTGTATACATAGGTGGTATGTGCTTACATGTGTGCTGTTCACATAGGTGAATGTGTGTGTGCATGTGTGTGTGTGTGTGTGTGTGTGTGTGCCTGTGTGCTTAAAGAAGCCAGATGTCAGTACCAAATATCTTCCTCAACCACTTCACCATATGATTTGAGATGACATTTCTCATTGAACCAAGAACTCATCAAGTTATCTAGACTGGCTAGCCACCACGTCCCAAGGATCAACCTGTTTATTCTGTTTATAATGCTGGTGTTGGGATTACACAAGCACGCTAGAATGCTTGGCTTTTTTACATTTGTACGGAGTTATCTGATCTCAGAACTTCATGCTTGTGTCCCATGATAGCGTAACTTTTGATGCAGTTGTAAAATACTATAAAAGGAACTCATGAGGAGAAGGATCGTGTGTCATTCTTATTTCTATTCTCACACACTCCATTACTTCTCTTTTCTTAATGTGAGTCTAGGCTTCTTTGCTTCCTCCCCACCCCCACCCCCAACATACCCCCTGTTTCTTTCCTGTGGAAAAATCTTTCTTTAGTCAATCTCTCAGGCTAGGTCTAGTAACAAGAAATTCTCTTAGGTTTTTATTCATTTGAAAATAACTTTATTTCCCTTCTTTTCTGAAGGACATTTTCAGTGATATACTATCTAAGATTGACGATTCGTTCCACTAAGGCCTTGAAAATGATTTGCCACTTCTTCTGCCCTCCGTCATTTGAGAAGAGATGTTTCCTGCTGCTCATGTTGCATTCTCCTGGAAGCAGTGGTTCTGATCCCTGCAGGAACTGCTTAATCGTGGGTTTTTGAAAGTCTATGAATGTACAAATGTCTTTAAGTGTATTCAGGGCTCCCTCAGCATCTTGAATATGTTACATATATCTGATGTATCATTAGGAATTTTTGAGGAGCTGTGCTGTAGAAGGAGCTGTAGAAGGTTAGAACTACTTAAAGGAATTAGACTCACAGTATTTTCAACAAGAAGGTTTATCAGGCTAAAACCTACTTGTAGGCCAAGGAGAATCATATTTATTTGTTGATAAGGATCCTTTGCATGAAAACGTGAATATGTGACCTCTTGTTCTGGAACCTGACAGAAATATTGATTTTGTTAGATGTGATGAACATGTGGCCCAATATGAAGAATGGGTGACATTCTTATCTAGTCACTGGACTCACATGCAAACCATGTGTATTTTACACTTATCTCAAAAATAAAAGTAAATAAAATTATCTGAAAGAACTGTAAAAATATAAACCATTAGATGGCTCATGGATAAAGGTACTTGTTGCCAAATGTGATGGCTTGCATTTCATCCTCAGAATCCCCCTGTTGGAAGGACATTAACAAATCTTTCAAGTTCTGCTTGTTGTGTGGCAGTTCCCGCTGTGATAAAACAATCCACTTTAGAGGAAAACTCATTAAGACACAGGATGTTTACAGGGAGGTGAAACAACAGAATGTTCAAGAGGGAGGGGAAACTTCTCAATCTCCTAGGATGCTCATTAAGCTCAAAAAGTAGACAACTCAGAGGCCTCAGGAAGTTCCTAAAACTGATAAGATTTACTAGCTGTCTGTGGCCTCAAGTATATAATATCTATAATGACTGCCGAGAGACATAAATCAGATGAGGTGCCTAAAAGAATATCAGATAACAGAAGTGTTTGGAAGAGGCTTGGATTAGCCAAGCCCGCTGAAAGAAGCTCAAAGTAGTCCGATGACCTGAAAGAGGTAGAGATTAACCAAACAGCCTGAAAAGCATGTGCCAATCCAATGGTTCTCAACCTGTGGGTCACAACCCCTTTGGAGACTCAAACCACCCTTACACAGAGGCCATCAGAAATATCAAATATTTACATTACAATTCATAACAGTAGCAAAATTACATGCATAGCAATGATAATAATGTTATGGTTGAAGGTCACCGCAACATGAAGAACTGCATTAAAGGGTCACAGCATTAGGATGGGAACAGGAACCATCTCTGACATGAACTCAGTGGCTGGCTCCTTGATCATTTTCCCCTGATGGGGGAGCAGCCTTACCAGGCCACAGAGGAAGACAATGTAGCCACTCCTGATGAGACTTGATAGGCTAGACTCAGAGGGAAGGGGAGGAAGACTTCCCCTGTCAGTGGACTTGAGGAGGGGCATAGGAGGACATGAGAGAGGAAGGGTGGAATTGAGAAAGAATGAGGGAGAGGGTTATGGCTGGGATACAAAGTGAATAAACTGTAATTTATAAAAATACAAATTTTTAAAAAATGAAAAAAAGAGGAACATTGAGAATCACTGTTCCAACCTGTTGAGTTGCACGCAGCGTAGGTTTTCAACCTCTGTGAGAGTCTCCTATGCTCAGGAGGGCTTTTAACTGTCTTTCAGTAGTTTTTGCTGCCCTAAGTAACTGCTCATACACACTCCTATACACAATCCCAATAATATTCACTGGTTCACCAAGTTGGACTTTGGTGAACGTTGGCTCATCATGTAGGGTGACATTTGCTTACTTGTCCTTAGCAATAGTGCCATACACAATTCAGTGACCTCCACGTGCCTACCATGGTACATACACACACACATACACACACATACACACACATATACACACACATACAGAAATATGATTTAAAATTTTGTGTGTAAGGAAAAAGAAGTAATAAAATTCTCCCATTTTATTTTTGCAAGTCTAGAATTCAATAAACATTCCTTCTTGAGTTGACTAAGGTCTTAAATATGGTCTTCACTTATACCATATTAGTTAGTGTTCTCTAGAGAACAGGACAAATAGTATGTGTGTGTGTATATATATATATATACATATACATATACACACTCATATCTATATACATCACTTATTGAATCAGCTTATATTTAAAATTAACACTGTCTCAGACCCAAGAGGCCAAGAACTTAGCAGCAACTTGGTCCTTGAAGCTGGTGCTTCAACAGCCCTAATCTGGTGCTGAAAACCCAAAATATTCCTGGAGAGCCTCTGTCCTAAGCCTATGTTAGAATCCTGGAAATGCTGTTTCTGATATCAGCAAAAGAGGCAGCAGCAGCAGCAGCAGCAGCAGCTGGGTGAAAATCACCTCAACAGCAAAAGGAGAACACAACCAGGCAAGAGGGAAGGACAAGCATGCAAAGGGTGGTGTCCCTGGAGCCGTGCCCCCTCTGAGTTTGGCTGCTTTCAGAGGTGCTGTCAATGCTCGGGGTAGATCTTCCTGAAGGGACTCTGGCCAGCCCAAGCATGGTGAGCACGGCTCTGGCAGGCCTTGCTCTTCTCCACAGTCTTCCGCCTTCCTAGAAAACCATTAGATTGAATTCCTAAAGCTAGCCACCAAAGTTTAGTCCCTTATTTTGACTACATCTTTCTTCCGAGGTTGATTACCAAGGTCTAGCTATCAAAGTATTAAAGTCCAGCCATGAAAAATCTTCTTTGGCTCACCTATTAAAATTAAACACCTCATCTTTACACAGGATCCCCCTTTTACCTTCATAAACCCCCATTTGCCTATGGCCCCTATCTGTTCCCCCTCTACCCAGAGGCAGTCTTTTGTCTCCTGAGACAAATGTCCCTGCCCCCTCTCCATTATTCCCTTCTCCTTCATCCTCTATCTCCTGTTTTTGTCTTTTATTTCCTGCCCTCTGCCCCTCTGGGGCAAATAAGTCTCCTTTGTGTTCAGAACTTGAAATTGGGAGTCCCACATCAGCTAAAACAATCAGAACAGTTCTTCAAAGGCATGTTCCCACTCAGGTGGTTCTAATTATTAAAACCAAGCATGGCACACCCCTTCCTCAAGGTAGGAAGACATCTTAAATGCATTGGGAAAACAGTCTGCGTGTTCACAGTGAGCAGTGACGGCTGAATTCAATGAGCTTTGGTGAAGGCATGGCTGTGATTTCTGGGGCTCTATATATGGTTCCCAGGAGCAGGAACACACAACAAGAGCATGCAAGGGAGAAGCAGAGGCGTGGAGAGAGTATTCCAGAGGAGCATGACCATCAGGAGAGCTTGGTCTGATAGTGTAAGCCTCTTCAGCCTTTCCTTGGCCAGTGTGGTAAGAAGCCTTCCTCTCCAGACTATCTCCAAAGAAAAACTAAAGCCGAGGAGAATCTAAAAATTAGTTTTTAATAAAACACTAAAGAGGAGGACAGGGCTGGAGAGATGGCTCAGTGTCATGAGAACTGTCAGGCACCCCTGCATAGACCCATAAAGCCAGACTCCACAAGAGTGGCAGAGATGGTAATCACTGGAGCTTCCTGGCTTTTGTCCTAGCTGAAAAAAATGTGAGCCTCAAGTTCCAGGAGGAGACCTTGTCTCAAAGACATGAGTGAAGAGTGACAGAGGAAGACAGCCAATCCTGGCCTCTGTGAACACACACACACACAAATTAATAAACTAAAATTTTAAAATAAAAGAAGACAGTTAAAGTAATACAGAAAAACATATTTCATTAGCTGTATATTACTAGTACAAAGAAGAAATATCCAATGTTAGTCACCTGAGTTTCCAGGTGAGAATGTATTGACTAGGGTAAGCCAATAGGAGAAACAAAGTAACAGTGATTGGAAGATAAGGAAATTGGAATAACTAAATCCAAAACTGGATGTTTATAAAACTCAAAGTGGAAACATTCTTTCCCAGCTGAGTAAGAGCATAAGGATAAGATACAAGCTGTCAACCTTAGAAATGGAAGGGACTGGACATGACTGAGCTCATGGCATGGGAAAAACAGAAAGGGACCCTGTAAACAACTCAGTGCACACAAATGGGAAACTCAGATGAAACATATCAATTCCTGGGAAGAAAAAAAAAACTATTGAAAATGACAGAAACAGGTAACTTGAAGAAACCTATATCTACCAGAGAGATAAAATCAATAATCTGACGTCTTTACGGTACACCAAACCCAGAGAAGTTCATTGAAACTTTTTCAGAAATATTTTTAAAGTTTCATTTATAATTTTAAAGTGTGTGTGTGTGTGTGTGTGAGTGAGAGAGAGAGAGAGAGAGAGATGTGGGCAGATGCCTACACAAGTTAGAAGAGAATATCACATTCTCTGCAGCTGGAATTACAGGCAGTTGTGAATCTCATGATGTGGGTGCCAGAAACCAAATCTAGGTCCTCTGCAAGAACATCAAGTGTTCTAAACCACTAAGCCATCTCTCCAGCCCTATGAACTCAATGAAATATTAAAGGAAGAATTAAAGGAAATTCACTGTCATGTCTTCCAATAGGAGGAAGAACGTGTTCCAATTCATTTTTAACAGAGAAATCTTAAGATATTATAGACTACAGATGATAGTGAAATATGGCAAATAGAATCATATATATATACATATATATACACACATATATAATAACAAAATTTTATTCATTCCAGAAATGTAAGTTTGACATAGCATTCATAAACTAAACACATTAATATACTAACAGACTGAATAAGGAAAATATACCCATACATAAGAAGACAATTCAATTCAGCATAACTCAAAATGCATTTATAATAAAAATAGCTTTCTGAAAACTAGGTCCAATAAGCCAGACTTTCCCTTAAGAAAAATGTATACAGAGACACTCTGAAAGTTGTCTTTCCTCATTTTCATGAGTCCACCTTCCTCAGAGTCCAGGATGAATCTCCCACCTCTGACTCTCTCCCACAGTCCATCTCTTTCTCCTGGAACTCCCTCCTCCTATTTCCTGCCTCAGGTAATAGGCCAGCATATTTTATTGATGGGTGATGCTTCTGTACAGTTTACAAGAGATTTTCTTATAATAAGCTATAAACAATAAGAACAATTATTAAACAATTAGGAAAATTATCATGTAAGAATTACATTCACAACGTCCAGCCCATTTCTATTTGGCAACTTAGGAGAAAGTACTTTACTATCTATCTTATCCTAGCAAGTTCACAGTTCTGTATCCAATTCACTTTCTATCATAGCTTGCTTTTATCAATGTAAAAGTCTACTTAGACCTAAAAATATTTTAAAATAGCTTAAGCTTTATTATGAGACTATAACTATCTAGTCTTCAACCCCATTAAAGACCTGAGAAGGAATAAATATTAACTGAGTAGGCAGGAATTGCAGAGCAAGTAGCTTCCAAAATTATAGAAATGACAGAGACAGCTGGCTGCCAGGACAGTCACCCAAATTTTCTCTACACTGTCGGAGCATCATTGTCAGCCTTTCCCCCCAGTATATTACAGACTTTTTTTGTAAAGCAGGAGTTATGAAGGACTGCCTAACTTGTCTTGGCACATCTCAGAAATTGATTTCCTTCATGTCCTGCTTGTCTACAACTTGGACTACATACTGTCTGCAGTTGGAGCAAGGGCAATTTTTACCCAGGGGCTAGCTTGCCACTGTTAAAGCAAACTCTGTTGGGAGGTTCATTGATGCTCATATGTTCATAGTCTTCTGTGAAGTAGAATTGGGGTGCTGCCAGGAGCTGATATGTCTCATTGCCAAAAAAATGTTTTTTATTAATAAAACATCTTAAATGCCATATTTTGTGGATCTCTGAGGTTTTTAAAGACAGTTTATTTATCTATAGTATACCTGAAATGGAAAACTTTGCCTGTTTCTAACTATTACTATCTGTTCAACCTAGGAAACATATTTCTGTAATTAACTAAACTAGTATCTAACATGACCATGACTTTGACTGAATGCTAACTTACATTACTTAATTATCCTAAACAGTTTGTAATAGTAGCTTTCAAAAGAATTTCACATTCCATCTTTAAGTGAGTGTGTATGTATAAGATCTTATACAAGAACTGAAACATATATAGAATGTGTTGTAATAATAACCTTAATTTTATATCAGTATATAGAAATCTATACCAATGTAAGGTTTTTGGCTAGTAGTAACTCTATAGTTTAAGAGTAAATTCAATAATCTACCTTTTATTCTATTATTCTTATATTCCTCCTTTTTCTTTTCACTCCTTCTCCTTCCTTTTCCCCTTAACAGTAGATAAGAGAGAAAGAATGATAGAGGAAAAAATAAAAGAAAGAAATCCCTGAGTGTAAGCTAATATATCTTGTTGCTTTCCCAAGCAAGACCATTTAACAATTTGTAACCAAGTTATTTTAATGACAATCATCCATAACTGACAAACAACCAAAAGCTTTTTTTCTCTTTTGGGGAAATGGGGCATCATTCTCTTAAAATTTCTTCCTGCTGTTCTTTGGGTGATGTCTCTTTTTGAGGTCCTAAGAAAATTGGATATTGGCCAAGTCTTAGGAGAGCTAGCTAGCATTTGTTTTCCAATCTCTCTGTGCTGTGAAGGTGTAGGGCTTAATTGAAGTCTTGACTGGAACAGTCTATGATGCTGGACAATCTAGCTGGCCATTTCAAGTAGTTTTGGATGCAGATTTTTTAGAGAACAGCTACTGAGGCAATCTGTGATTGGATCAAGTAAGATGCTACAATAATCATATCTCAGTGTCTCAGTTTTGAGGATGAAACCTGTCAGGGTCTTTCCAACTTCATTGGTATCCGGTGCTTTTGTTCTGTAAAACATATAAACTATACATTTCTTTCTTCCTGTCTGCAGCCAGCCAAGATCTTCTGGGGTTTTACCTCTGTCAAATCTGTTTTTTTTTTTATTAATTTTGATGAAATCTATTGCTTTTATTTTTTCTGTTGAAATAAATATAAAACCTCTCTTCCAACACAACACATTTCCTGACTTCCATTCTGAGGTTAGGACATCCATAGGCTAATCTAAATCAGCAGTCCTTTCTAAAATCCAGTGTTTTTCAGCAGCTGTGTTATTTGTCTAATTGACATTTAAAAATTCAAAGTCAAATAATCATTATTTAATCTATTCCTGGGATATTCCATATCTCTCTTCTGTTATGAGCATTTTATTTAAAATTCTGTTAAATCTCTCTATAATTACTTGTCCTGTAGGGCTATAAAATATATCTGTGCATTTTCTATATCATAATATAGTGTTGTATTTTATTGAAAACATATGTTGAAGCAACATCAGCTTCAATCTGTAAAGGCATTTCTAAGATAGCCACCACCTCTAATAAATTTGCAATCTCAGAATTATTCTTTTCAGAATTCAATGGAAAAGCCCATTGAAATTCTGAATGTTGAGTCTATAGCATGGCACACATTTTTTAGTTTTCCAAACTATGTAAAATGAAACTCATAAATTATTATATGACATTACCCTAAAGTGACATTGAACAGAATCTATATTTTTAATTCAGTATATAAGCCTTTATCTAGTAATTGATCCTTGACAATAAATATAATATCCAGCCTAACCATGGTGGTTTATAGCTGAAGCCTTTTGATCTAGCATCACTATGGGCTGCCATTCTGTAATTTCCTTAAGCTTTTCTGGATTTTTCTCATCTGGAACTACTTTTTTGATGTCACTGTAGGTTCCAGATTGGATTCCTCTGAAGATTCTTTATTCTGATTTAAAGAATTCTCTGATTTCTTTTCTATGGCCTTCATTCTAGAATTTAATTTGTCAGTATTTTTCTTCTCTAAATCTGTTTTCTTTTGATCTCTCTTAATGAGGATATATAAAATTGTAATCATACTGAAAAAATAATTACTTGTATGCTGATAAGCAAAACAAAATTATTTGGGAACTAGATGTGTTGTGTCATTGCATGTTTCCATTTTTAACACAGAAATTTTTCTCTATCTATTCTCTCTCTCCTTCCTTAAGAATTTCCCAAGTGTCTTAACAAGTCTATTGACATTTCAGCTTTTTCTGCTGTTTCCACATGTCTGTAACCAATGTCGATAAAGTCTCTCTGCTGCTGCTCAGCCATTGGCTCCAGCCCACAGATTGGTTTCTCTCTACCCCGCTCTTAGTGATTGTAGGCTTTTTCTGAATGAACCCTAATTGGGCTGTAGTTTTCCCATGGGCTGCCTAGTTTTCTTTAGCACACTCTCTGACCCTTCTCTGGAGCCATGTTACACTTGGGAGAAGCTGCAGCTACTGTGCTCTGAAGATTCTATAGAGAAACCTTTTTTTTTTTTTTTTCACTCAACAGGAGCTTTTATAAGGATCCACTTTCTGCACCACCTCTCTGTGATTTCCTGATCTTTCCCGATTCTTTCGCTAAGAAACTGTGTTCTTCCTGGGATTTCTCAGGCTCTAGGCCTGGATTCTAAGGGTCCGTGCTCTGGACACCATTTGTAACTTCAGGCTTTTCTACCCGCTCCCCAGTTCGTGAAATAACAACTCTGAGACTTTATTATTTATGAATAAATGCTCAGGCCATAAGCTTTGGTTTGTTCCCCATATAGCTCATAACTTACTTTACCCATTTATTCTATTCTGTGTGTGCCACATGGCTGGTTACCTCTCCTCAGTTTTATGTATCTGTCTTCCTCAAGAATCTTCTGTCTTTGACTCTATCCCAGAGTTCATCTTTTTCTCTGAGAACTCCCACCTCCTATTTCCTGCCTCAGCTTAGAGGCCATCTTCTTCTTCTTCTTCTTCTTCTTCTTCTTCTTCTTCTTCTTCTTCTTCTTCTTCTTCTTCTTCTTTTCTGACAGGTGATGCTTCCATACAGTACACAAGAGACTCTTTCTACAAGTTTCTTCTATCCTTATCAATTCAACATTATCCTAGAAGTCTATCTAATACAGTCGAAAGGAAATGAGAGGGGGAAGAAAAGGATGAGGAGGAAAAAGGAGGAAGAGAAGAAGGAGGAGAAGAGATAGAGGAAGAAGATGGAAAGAAAAATAAGGAAAGAAGAAAAGAAGACAAATCTGCAAGTATCCCATGATTACATTAATTTCCATGAGAAAAATCACAGAGAAAAAGAACTAAACCATCCCAGGAATAATAAGCAAGCACAGCAAAATGGCAAGACACAAGGTCAAAAAGTTTAATTGTAAAATTTAATTGCCTTCCCATATCAGTAATGAACAACGAGAATTTGAAATTAAAGCAACATTGTCTTGTATAATAGTAATAAAAATGAGACACTCAAGAATAAATCTAACAGAATATGCATAACGCATTAATAAAGTGAACCTAGACACAGACCTGAAGTTTATGAAGAGATGAGAGCAACATAGACAGCGGCTTAAAGGTAGAATAATAAAAGCACAAAACTGATTGAGCAATGTACAGAAAGAGTTCACGTGATCCAGCATCCAAATGGAACCCAGTAAAGTAATTTAAGCAACATAATAAATAATGTAATAGAAAACTGTATCCCAAAGCACAAAATAATATAGATACCTCTAAATCTATACTTCTATAAAGAAATCAGTGGAGAAATAGGGAGAGAAATTCAATATCTTGTGTGGAAGAATTTCAAATTTATACATTGTCTGCCAAGTGTCTGAAGGATGACTCTTGCATCTTAATGGTAGGGTGTGCACAGTACCCCAATGTGTAAATAGAAAAAGTCAGGGCAACTTCACAGTGGAGAAGCCTGGCACAAGCTCCTGCAGCCAGGGAATAAATATAATATCAGCAGCAGTAGATCATGCTAAAGGGAAGCACAGGACATGAGATATATATATCTCACATCATTTATATATATATTATATATAATCAGAGTGGGGATGAGAGAAAAGGAAAAAAGAAAATGTGGGTGGGGTGGAGGAAGGAGAAAGCCCAGTCTCATTATGAGAAAAAGGACACACCAAGCTGGAGAGGTGTCTCAGAAGGTGAGGGCACTTGCCACTAAGCCTGACAGCCTGAGTTCAATACCTAGAATCTGTACTGTTCAACGAGAGGACTGATAACCACAATATCTTCCTGACCTCCACACAGAACACCCTGTCACATGTGCACCCACACACACATACAAAAAACACACACAAACACGCACACACATACACACATAAACACACACAAAACAAACAAATAAATAAATGCAATAAAAATTTTAAATTATGCCCAAACTCCAATGTACATAATACATTGACAGCCTGCTTATCAAAGTGGCCAACAAACATTTCTGTAATTCAATTAATATGTCTGAAATAGCAGACATAGGTAAAGCTCGAGAATTCAGAAAATAAAATCGAGTGAAACAGCAGGGAATAAGCAAGGAAGCATGAAAGAGGTAGTTTTGTAAAAAAAAAAAATCCTGCTCTAACTCATTAAACTATTTATTCATTACCTTATTCAACAACTAGTCAACAAGGAGCCATTTTGTACCAGATAATCTTCCCATGCTTGGTGAATAGCAGAGAAAAAAACAAACCAACACTGTTTCCCTTGAGGACCAGTGCACTGTGATATACATTAGAAGTGAGTCTGTGTCAGTTATGAGATCAGTACTATGAAGAAGAGATGACCAAGCAGAGTGGGAATGTTGGTCTAAGCTGACTTTTCTGAATGACATCAAGGAAAATTAACATTTGTGTGAAGCCCAAATGGGAGGATGCAAGGGGCAGAGGCTTGATGTCAAAGTGGTCCTGTGAGATCTGAGGAGTTGAGAAAGTAAGGTGGTCACCTCTTCTTTGAACTCACTCATTTTCAGGCTGGAAAGAGAACTCGGTTCGTAGAGTGTTTGCCTTGGGTGTAGCATGTGTACCTGAGTTCAGTCCTTTAAAACCACAGAAAAAGCCATGCATGGTGCCATGTGTTTGCAATCCCAGCAGCTGGGGAGACTGGGCACTCTGGAAGCCAGTGAGAGTCCTTGTCTTAAAAACAAAAAAAAACAAAACAACAAAAAACAAAACAACAACAAAACTTGGTGGAAAGCACTCAAGAAATGACATGTGGGGATGATATTTAGTCATATGCATACATACAATGTGTGCGCATACACACACAGAGAGACAGACACCAGTCAGGTTTTACATGAGAGGAAAGACTCCAGCAGAGTTAGACCCCCGCAAGAGCTGGACCCCCGCAGACCTAGACAGTGATCTAGCTCTACACTGCTCTTCTGGACACACGCTCCAGAGCAAAGTTGTGACCCAGTGTCACCTACAGATGGAGGTAACAATATGATGGATTTCCTGAGGAAAGGAGGAAACATCAACACAAGAGCTGTCCCCATCCAGGAGCACGCTGGGCAGGGGAATGGCTGCTGAATACAAGGAAGGAGAGAGGAAGGCTGGGCACCGTGACTACCAGCTGGGACATCATCTGTGAAAGGCAACCTCACACGACTAAGGACAGTGCCCACAGGCCGCCTCTGGTGACCCAGGAGGCCAGGGACTCTTCCCTTTGCTAGCTCTTCCTTTCTGCTTTGTGCCCAGCATGCATGCTCTTCCTCTTCACATCTTCCTTAATGTGAGCCCTGCTCACAAAGCTGTTCTCTTAGGGAAAGGCGAATACTCCCCCTAAAAATACATTGTTTTCTGAGAATCTCAGGCAGTGTGTTCTGATCATATTCACCATCTCTTCCAATTCTTCCCAGATATATCTCCTTTCTTCCTCTACTCACTCTTAAACATCAAGATTTCTTTGTACTGTACAGATATTCTTGAAAAAGCAGCCTTTCATTGAAGTGTGGTTGATTATCCAGGACTATACTCTTAAAGGAAACTGATTCTCCCTATCCCAGGAGCTTCATAACTAGGGGTGGGACTTCCTTAAATCATCCTTTTCTTTCTTTTTTTAAATCTGCATGGAGGAAATGGCAGTGACCTTCCAACTATGTGGGACAGTATTGCCTTTCCTCAGCCCTACTCCTCTACATTCTCTGTGTCTAGAACTAAAGCTAGGCTATCCCCAGAAGGCCCCTAAAAATGAGGTGCAACGTGAGATCCAGGAGGAAAATTCAAAACACAGCTCTCACTTCAAAAGAGATCAAAGAGCCAAAAGGGGGAACCATAGCCCAGGAACAGAGATTCTCGTGACCCCGAGTTTCATGCTCCAATGACATAGCCATAACACCGCTTTCATAGTAACACGATGAAGAAATGAAGCCACTTTTCAGCCTCAGTCCTGGGCACATTGGCTAGGTGGAGAGAAGGATGCTGCGGGCCTTAGAGACTGACGGCATTCTCAGCCCTTCGACTGATGAAAGGGAAGGTTTTGGGAACGTCAGGTTAATACATTCCAAAAGGTTCTTACTTATCAGTCACAGGCTGTTACGGCCATCACGGCAGTGGTCAGGGAATGCAAATTTGAGGGACTAAACACAGCACAAGATAAATTGTAATTAGGCTTAGGTGCTGCGGCATCCCAACCTCCACGTCGCTGAAGTTCTAATCTATAAATCAACCTTTGCAGGCGCACCGTCCTTCCAGAAACAACTTCTTCTCTTCACAACAAGAAAAATATCTGATCGTGGTGATTATTTACGGGGAGAAATCTGGAAAAATTACAGAGAGTGAAAACTGAGAGCACAAGATAATGAGAAGGAAGATGACCTTGGATTAGGATAGGTTTCCTGGCCTGGGCTCTCAGAGCGGAGTTTTGCATTTCCTGGTTCATCTTGGAGAATCAGGGAGAGCTGCTCTAGTCTGATTGACGGATAGACAACAGTGCAGCTCACAGGGAGGGAAATCAGCAAGGCCAGGCCTCCTTCTATCTCATATGGAAGAAGGGATCCAATATCTTGAGAGGCTTGAGCTACAGTCTGGGTTAGTTATTTAATCCTCACTTAGCAGCCCTTAGAGTATCTGGAAGGTATGTGTTTTACCACTGTTATGAGAACAAATCTGTGACGAGGGCACTCACCTCTGTGAACTCTCTCATCTCCTGACAGACGCTTCTAGGGACAGCCACAGTATCTCAGCCGAAAAACTCAAGTCCACTGGGATTTGGATGAAGTGGTGGTGGTTGTTTATAAGTGTAAATCACAGCAGTGAAGCCATGAAACAGGACTGCTCCTCGGGCATATGAAACAGTTCACTGGGGATGAACTGCTGGGCTCCTCATGAATGCAGAGTGCAGGGGCTGGCCAAGGAAGGCAAATGGGTTTCATCGGAGTTTTCAGAGTTTTCCTTCTCTTGAGGAGCTATTTCCCTTTTGAGGTTTGGCAGGGGTCTGAGGCAGCCCTGCCTGGGGAGCGGGGGTGTTCCTGACACCAGCAAGCCACCTTTGCCTGTGGAGACTGGCCGTCAGGGTGGAACTAGGAAGCTTGTGATTTCTTGATAAATAAAGTCCCTGAGCCATGAGGTTTCTGAGAAATGCTGAGGGTTAGGTTTCTGCTTCCTAATAGAAGCCTATTTTGTGACTGATCAATAAGCAAATATGGGGTGGGTGTGATTACTTACGACGACGGAGAGTAAAATCAAAACAGAAGTCGGAGTGGAGGTGGTTTGGAAATGTAGGAGAAATGAAACTGGAAAACTGGAGAGATTTAGGGAAGAGGTATCTGAAAAGCTGTCTGAATGGTTACAAATGAGCATGTGGATGTTTGTGTCCCCTTTGAATATTTACCAAAGTGTGAATTCCAGAGACGAGGTTTTTCTTCCTAACAAGGGGAACAAAAAGATTGATTCCATGGCGGTGAGTCAGCGTCTTTCTGCAGACATTCCCACCTTCTTCGGATGGGCTTGTGAACAAAGCGGCCATGGTGGCCTTGTGTGGAGGATATGCCCAGACTCAGCCACAGGGGTCTCCTCTCATCAAGGCTTGTCTGACTGCAGTCAGTAGTAAATGTTCAGTTTGCCAGCAGCGGAATCTCGCTGAACCACCAATGGTATGACATCATTTCATAGGATGACCAGCCAGCTACCTAGTGGTAAGTCACTTACATTATACTCCTTCCAACATAGAAGGGCAGAAGTACATTCTCATTGGAGTATAAATTTATTCCAGAAATGGATTTGCTTTCCCTGTGTCCGTGGTAGCAGAGAGACCTACCCCGGCACCACAGTCAGTAGCCTGTGAGCTCTCTTACACCCTAGAGACCAGATGGGAAGCCAGATCAATGGCTACCACAGAACAGAATTTCAGGATGAGCCAGAGTAAAGTGAAGTTAGCAGTTGGTAAAGCATTCAGATACGGAGGCACCCATGGATATTATAGATCTAAGACACAAGTGTCAGTTTTTTAAAGAAAGAATCTCACTTTGGCATCTTACAATGGATACTGTGTGGCTATGTACATATATCCATTATATGTAAATGCAGAGAGAATCTCTTGTGTAGTATATGGAAGCATCACCTGTCAATAAAAAAGATAATGGCCAATAGCTGATGCAGGAGGTGGGAGTTCCAGCAAAGAGAGAGAGGAAGTCTGAGACAGAGTCAGGGAAGAGATTTGCCCTGGACTCTAAGGAAGATGGATGCATAAAACTGAGTGGAGGTAACCAGCCATGTGGCACACATGGACTAGAGTAAATGGGCAAAATAAGTTACGAGCTAGTCAGGGAATGAGCCAAAATTTATGGCCTAGGCACTTATTCATGAACAATAAATCTTTTTTTTGTATTTTTGTATTTTTATTATTTTTATTAATTACAGTTTATTCACTTTGTATCCCCTCTGTAGCTCCTCCCTCCTTTCCCAATACCACCCTCCCTCCTCCTTCTCCACCCATGCTCCTCCCCAAACCCACTGATAAGGGAGGTCTTCCTCTCCTTCCTTCCGATCCTAGTCTATCAGGTCTAATCAGGAGTGGCTGCATTATCTTCCTCTGTGGCCTGGTAAGGCTGCTCCCCCATCAGCGGGGAGGTGATCAAAGAGCAGGCCAATCAGTTCATGTCAGAGACAGTCCCTGTTCTCATTACTGTGGAACCCACTTGGACACTGAATTGCCATTGGTTACATCTGTGCAGGGGTTCTAGGTTATCTCCATGCATGGTACTTGGTTGGAGTATCAGTCTCAGAAAAGACCCCTGTGCCCAGATTTTTTGGCTCTGTTGCTCTCCTTGTGGAGCTCCTGTCCTCTCCAGGTCTTACTATCTCCCGCTTCTTTCATAAGATTCCCTGCACTCTGCCCAAAGTTTGGCTATGAGTCTCAGCATCTGCTTTGATACCCTGCAGAGTAGAGCCTAAAGTCATTATTTTGGGAACTGGGGCATAGGAGGAAAAGTATGTGGTTACATATATGTGTGTGTACATACAAATATTATAGATATGTGTATATGTGCACATATAGACACATACACATATGTATGTATGTATATACGTATGTAATGCACACAGATATATATGTGTCTTTTCTAAGTTACATTACTCACAAAGAGCAATTTATTACATGGCTTACAGATTAAATTTAAGTAAAATTTAAGCAAATCGTATCAGCTAATCTACTTATTTTTTTTCAAGATTTTCTTTTGTGAGTGAAATTAAAAGTAGCTTTATGAGATGCATTGTTTAACTATGGGGAAAAGAGAGAGATGATGATATAATAAAACTCAAGGTTACCAAGGACCACGTGTGGATGTGTCCTGGAACCCCTGTTCAGATGGGACCCAGGATAGCTCCATGTAGAACTAAAGACCTTGTGAGGGGAACAGGGACTGTTTCAGTCTTGAACTTGATGGCTGACTCTTTGACCCTCCCCCATACATGCCAGGGAGTGACAGACTGGCTAGAGCCCAGGAGAGGACATTGCAGCCAGCCCTGAGGAGACAGGATGAGCTGGGGTTGGATGGAAAGGGAGGAGGTCCTCCCCTGTTGGTGGATTTGGAGGGGGCGGGGAGGAGATGAGGGAGGGTTGGGGAGGGTGGGAGGGAATGAGGGAGGGGGCTACGCTTGGGATGCAAAGTACCTAACCTGTGATTGATAACAAAAACAAACAAACAAACAAAAAAAAAACTCAAGGTTACAAGCACACTGGCCCAAAATAGCAACAGTTCATTTTTGTCTTTAATGTCATCATTTGAGGAGCCTTTAGAGAAAAACACAAGCATACAAGCTCACTCACATCCACTCAGACATATGTGCATGCAAACTCACACATGCACACATGCATACACTTGCACATGGACACAGTTTCTTGACTGCACATATGGCTTAAATGTTTCATTGTCAGGATCGAGAAGAACTTTGTTGACATAATTTAATGACATTTTTCTTGGCTATCTTCAAATTACATATTTTATCATTTCCTGAGTCTTAGAAAAGGCTAATGAGTCTCAATCTAGAGAAGACCCAGAGGTGACCCAAAGGTAAGGCTGTGTGTGTGTATAAGTGGTATGAATGTTAACTACAATGTATGTAGAGACCAGAAAAGGATGTTGGATCCCCTGAAACTGGAGTGATAGGGGGTTATAAGCTATCAGGTGTAGGTGCTGAATTTAAATCTTCTAAAGAGCAGAAAGTACGCTTAATCTGCATTGTCAGATTTTAATTTTTAACAAAGTGGTAAGAACCCACCATAACCATTTCTGAGAAATCTCAACATGAAAGCTAGAGTCCTCTTTACTTTTCCCAATGTCTGAGCATCCAAAAAAAGGTGTAGAGAAAGTAGGTTATGCTTAAGACAGAGAGTTATTTTATAAATAAAAGAAGGCCTATGGTCACTTTGTAGCAATCTGGGGAGACTGAAGAACATTTTTTAAGGAAGGTCATCCCAACTTTCTTCTTTAGAGTCCTTTAGTCCTTTTATTTATCCAGAGAAGATATCAGAAAAAAGAACCAGAAAGCACTCGTGTCCTCACAGTGGCCGTCTGAGTAAGGTCTAACTGCCATTCTCTTCTTAGGTATGTCCTTCTAAGGACTGAGTCAAGTACAGGTGGTGTCTTGATTCTGCCTCCTGGGTTACCATGGAGACAGAGTGGCAGTACCTGACAGCGTCTCAGACTGAGGATTTGATTATTTTGACCCCAAGTCTCATGTGATTATAGCAGTCAATGCTTCTCTTCCTGGGTAACACTCTCATGAATTCCCTTAATAACTTCCTGCTGCTCCTGCCTGTGGCAACAGACTCTCAGCTTCCGCTCAGGTCCAGAAACCTTTTGTAATCAATGTGCTTCCCGGCTTGGTGGCCCATTCCTTTTCTGCTTCTATAGATGGGCACACATAACTCAGGGGGAGGGTGTCAGAGCCGCTTCTGTGGCCCCTAGAGAGGGAGTTGCTCTTCCACTGTCTCCAGTGTGAGGTGCAGACAGCCCCTGGAAGCTTATGCACTAGGGCCATATTTACCCAGAGAAGAACTTTGAATTTTCTGCCACAAAGTCTGCTTCGTTCTTCATGGATTAGCATCAGCACGAAGAGCCAGGAAGCACAATGAGAGGGAACCCACATCTTCCCTCAAGTGTGAATCTCTGCTTAAACTGGTAAGTTTGCCCTTTCAAGCTGAGGCCTTGGAAGCAAGGGCTTTACTTGAACTTTCTCTTGGCAGCTGTGTTTACTCTGCCATCTTCTGGGTTTGTTTGTGAAGCTATTTTTACCTGTAAATCATTTTACGTTGTTATTTGGTAGAGGTTAACCTTTTGTTTTTTAAAGTCTATTTATTTTATGTGTGTGAGTGTTTTGTCTGCATCCCTTGTGCCCTATGAAGTCAGAAGAGGGTATTGGATCCCCTAGAAATGGAGTGATAGATGGTTGTATGCAGGGAAGAGGGTTCTTGGAAGTGAGCCTGGGTACTCTTCAAGAAGAACCAGTCCTCATAACTGCTGAGCTACATCTCCAGCCCCCAGGCTAACCTTTTAACTCATGTATTTTGCCAGGGGTGGGGGAGGAGAATAGGCCTTTATTATGCAAACATATCAGAAAATGTACACCTAAAGGAAGCCATGAATGCTGGAATAATTCTGTACGAGAAGAAACCCTTATATCCAAATCCGTTCTCTCCAGTGCTCAGAGCACTAAGGTTTTCCATTGTCTTTGGAACTTTGTCTTCCAGCTGTTCTATGCTCTACAAAGACACAGCCCAGGAGCTCACCATTGATCCTGAAGAACACCATAGCTGCCAGCAGACGGCGGCCTCTGCAAAGTCCCACTCCTAAACTCTTGCCTTGAATGTGGATAAAGTCCATTCCCTAATAGACAAAACCAACGTCATGAAAATCAACCTCCCACGACGGCAGTCACCAGTTCTGTGACTGGCCAACCTGGGCCAACGACAAAGTGACTGGTACTTCAGAGCTCCCTCTTCTGACATCATTCCTGTGCAGAGAGACAGTGGTGCTAGGCAAGGTGTGTCCTGGTGTTCCCTGCTGGGGTCAAGGCCCATCTGCTAGGCTTCCAGTTGAGAAACATAATGCCAAATCTATGAAGAGCAGCAGTCTGTGACCACGGGAAGCTAGTCGCTCTCCACCACACCTGACCGTGAGCCAGACCTAGAAATGTATCTGACAACAGCTAAGGCAGATCTCTCTCCTCAGTCCCACAGAACTGAGAACCGGCTTCTAGATCTTTCTGGACCCCTGAAGCCAGCTCTGGGGAACCCCTTTCAGTAGTAGAGACAACGTCAGCATCACACACGCACTTCCTGAGGCCTGCTGGTAGAGGGGATGCATCAGCTGCCACCATCAGGAAGAGCGGGGCTGGGGAGTTCCACTGCAGCACCCCAGCTTCCAGCTGCTGCTCATAAGTCTGTTGGCTACCTTCCTCACTGTTGCCACAAAATCCCACACAAATGCGCCTCAAGGAATCAAGGGTCTATTTGCCTCAGAAGTCCATGGGGTAAATAGTCCACGACAATAGGGAAGCCATGGCTACAGGAGCATGAAGCAGCTGGTCAAACCGTGTCCATAGCCAGGAAGTGGAGGGAGATTAAGTTTGGTGTTTTCATTCCATCTGGGACTCCAGCCCACAGGATGGCGCTGCCCACAGTTAGGCTGTGTCCGCCTACATCAATTAGCTCAGTCTAGAAACTATCTCCAAGACTTGCCGTGAGGTTTGTCTCCAGGTGAGTCTAAATTCTTTCACGATGCAAGTCAATACAGTCACAGGCCCTCTTCACTGTACTGTGACCCTGTGTGCGAATGGCATCTGTATCCTTAGTGGCTGGTACAAAGAATAAAAGAAAACAGATCACCAAAAATATGGCCTAAGTTCACGGGCAAACATCAGAAGGTCATGGTGTCAGCCAGACTTTCCTCCTTCTCTTTGCAATCCTGCATTGGGTTGAGGCAGAAACTAAGCCCAAGGGCCAAGGCTAGAAGTCTGCCAGTTGGCATGAGGGGCCTCGGGGGCAGATCTAGGTACTGAGATGGTGTTTCTTCTTTGCAGAGACTCATGACCCAGCCAGAAGGGTGGGAAAAATGAGTGTCAGCCGGCCTGGCCATGGGGAGGCATATTTCTGTTGGCATGGATGGGCATCCTTGGGCCTGCAAAGTTAACAAGAAGCCCAGAATGCCTCAGCAGCTGCCAGTGTACCCTGGGGAGGGGTGCAGACTGACAAGGAGAGGTCCGAGCCCTGAGCAGGCAAGAAGAACTTCAACCCCTGCTGGCAGCACGGGCTGTGCAGGTGCTTGAAGACATGGGCTGTGGGGATGCTGAGAGTCAGCTTGGAGCTGCCAGAATGAAGACAGAGGAATGACACCAGAGATGTTTTGTGGCATCTTGAGGACCGGAGCCAAGTTTAGCTTCCTGTAAAAACATCCACGAGGCAGCAGGGATGCTGGACACTCTTCTGGATCTTTTTCTGTGGCCCTGAGCACAAAGC
>CM053756.1:7572230-7622198 GCA_028658305.1 Pachyuromys duprasi
GTGCCATGCCCTGGTAACTAAGCATTCAAATATATGAGCCTATTGGGGACATTCTTATTCAAAGCACCATATATTGATTCTTAAGGGTAATGGTCATGATCCCTGAGGCCCTTGTAAATATGCAGAAGGACGAGGTGTGTACCCGTATGAGTAGACAGCTATGAAGACACCATCCCTAGATAATCATAAAGCTGAACATAAACCAATCCAAGTTAATGGAGCCAGTGATGAGAGTACCCAGCCAGTGAGAGATACCAGGCTTTGAGGGAGCTGGTGGCAAGTTTGTGAAGGGCTCACTCAATCATACTTAATGTATTATCCCAGACTTACTTAGCTACGGCTTAAGTTGGGTATGTCATTTCTTAGAATTCCTTGCATGGAAGAGGCTCCTGAAGGTGCTCAGGTATGCACCCTGTCTTCTCCACCCGATACCAGCACACATGCGAGGCAGTACTAAAACTGTATCTGTGCTTCGTATTTTACACAGGGCCTGATTCTCATCAAGACTCTCCTCCATCTTAAGGCTTCTCATAACTCCAAGGGGTCCCATTCTTCTGGAGGCATCTGGGCTTCCTGGCTTGGCCTGGATGAATCACTGATGAGTGACAGACTTTTCCTAAGGGACCCAACAAACCAAACACACACACACACACACACACACACACACACACACACACACACACACACCTTTATTCCAGAAAGGGAGCCCAGAATGGGCCAAAATAACAATTACACCAAAGCTCTACTTGGTAGACCAGTGAGAACACTGGGTTTCCTAGCAGGAGTTTTGGGTAAGAACTCACAGGAGAGGGCATGACTCAAAAGCAGCTGCGTCACCAAAAAGCCTGGCCTAACATGGGTGATGACTCGTGAAAACTGCAACCCTAGAGCCCTCTGCACAGCTTGCAGGCAGCTCACAGCCCCAGAACCTCCACTACCAGCAGCTGTTGACTGTTTCTACAAAGCTGGAGAGTGGTCATTGAGAATCTTCTAAGTTACCGCTTTCCTGGGTATGTGATGTTCTGTTTACCTCCTGAGCTTCATGAGTGTCCCTTCCTTCCCAAAGGGAATGTTTCACTTCAGAGAAAACTGCCACATGACAGTGGTGTTCAGGGCCTCACTCTGCTGTACTCAGCAGGATGGTGGGGAACAGCTGGACAGCATTTGGCAACCCAGACATGTTTGGGGAAGGCAGAGAATGACCATAGGTACCTCTGCTTGCCTTTGGCTTTCAGGCCAGAAAACGTGACTGTTTTCCTCCTGTTCCCAGCAACTAGCTTTCCCCTGAGCAGTACCACTACGTGCGTGCTCATCTCGGGCCGCAAGCAGCCGTCTTCACTGTAGTTCCTTTGACCTGTTTCTCATTTCTCCTGCCTTTTCCCTTCTTTTCTGATGCTGCCCAGTTATTTGAATGTGTGTGTGAATACACCTGACCGTGTGTTTGTATGAGTGTGTGTACATATATGTGTAAATGTGTGTGCACGGGTGTGCTCTCTGTCTGCCAGAAGTCAGCCTCAGAGATTGTTCCTTGGAAGTCATCCACTTTGATTTTTGTTTGTTTGTTTGTTTTTTGTTTGAGACATAGTCTCTCTCTTAGACTCTAGACTCCTAGCCTAGAAATCACAGTTTTGGCTAGCCAGCGAGCCCCAAAACCCTTCTGTCTCTGCCTTTCCAGTGCTGGGGTTATAGGCATATAGCATCATGCTCAGCTCTTTCTGTGGATTTTGGGACATCAAACCCAGGTCTGCATACTTACATGGCAAGCCCTTTACTGACTGTGCTGTCTCCGTACCCTGCACTACCATCTACCTCTACCCTCTGCTTCTTCCTAACATGCACTTTACAGTCTTGCTTCCTTAGCTTTTCTATTCTCCAAGGGGCGAAGGGAAGCCAAGCGGTCCCACACTGACTCAGCTTAGCACTCTCTGAAATGCAATTAAAATTTGGAGGACAGACAATCAATATTTCATAATCTGCCCCAAACTGCCTCTCTGTAATGGGCTGGTGTGGGTGCTGACTCAGGGAGCAAAGCTAGTGGCTGCAAATGCTGAGGCAGCCAGCTGCAGCGAGGAGCTCTCATCTCGTTGCTACTCTCCGGACCCAGCTCTCTCCCAGGTCCTCCTCCTATCACTGGTGAGGTCGGGTACCACAAAGGGAGGACCTTGGAGAGACAGGGATCACATCCAAAACAGCCTCAGTGGGGTTCCTCTTGCTTTCTCTACCAGAACCAAAAGTGCCATGTTGAAGGAGTGCAGGCATGCCTGGTGCACACAGTCCCCCTGCCCAGCTTCCTCTGTTCCCCGAATCCAGCCTCAGAAGGCCCAGGGTCATGCCAGGTAGCCATATGCACCTTGAGACAAGATCCTAAGGATGTGTGACCAGAGATAGTCAGCTCTCTTTCTGAGGCACATAGAGGCCACTCAAAAATGTCAAAAGGATAAAATTAAGTCCTGGGCTCCTTAATGTGCTCCCCGATTAAAAACAATCCCCAGGCCAACAAGAGACCCAAAGGTTTCTCAAGCAAAACCCAATACAGATGACTGCTGAAGAATTACACCTGAAGCTGACATCAAACCCCTGAAGCCACACACAATATACACTATCACATACATGGACCTGTACACACAAATGCAGACACCCACACAGCATGCTTTCAGGAGGGAGGCTGAGGCAGGAGGATTGTTCTCAGCTCAAGCTCATTGGGATGGCTAACATTTGGCTGTCAACTGGACACCCAGGAAGAGAAAACTGCAATTGAGAAATTGCCTCATTCAAATTGGCCCATGGCCATGTCTATGAGGCATTTTATTGATTGCTAAGTGATGCAGTATGGCCTAGGTCACTGTGGGTGGTGCCAGGACTAGGCAAGTAGGTCTGTGGTATATAAGAAAGGTAACTTAACCAGACAGAAAAAGAAAAAGCCAGTAAACAGCATCCTTCTATACTTCCTTGAGTTCACACACATTCAAACTACCCTTTCTCTCTATCATCAGTGAAAGGGGGTACAATACTGACATGCAAGACCGGTCTCCTCGTCTCCCCATCTCACACACACACACACACACACACACACCCCTACCCTTACACTATTGGGAGGCCGCCACAACTGCTCTTGTCACCCACTGGGCATCCCATTTCCTCATCCACTGCACCAGCCAATCCCCAGGTCCCTTTGTGTAAACGCCTGCATGCATTGACTGCAGACTCACAAAGAGCAGGACACTATCATGAGCACTGGTTATTTGTAAGTCCTGGGTGAGGTGGTGACCGAACAGAGCAACTGTACATGAAGACTGATACATGGAGGGCTTAGGATGACAAACCGCCACAGTACACCAAGGGCAGGTGCAGTCCAAGAAGGCCATCTACAAGATGGCGGGGCCCTGTGACTGTGGAGCCAGGTGAGAAGGACCAATGGAAAGAATAGCTCTGATGAGTGGTTCCTTGAGGATCCTTCTCAGAGTGATGGGTGACAGGCTTTCCACAAACAGAAAACAAAGAAAGAGACCAATGAGACTAGCTGCAGAGAGCAGAACTGACCATCAGGCTCCACTGACACTGTCACTGATGAGCAAAGGTGCTTCCATGACACTTCAACCTTACAAGCTACTTTCTTTGTGTATGAGCATATGTGTACATGTATGCATGTATGTACTCGGACTAGAGATGGACGACAGGCATCTTCTTCAGTTTCTCTCCACTTTGCTTTCAAGTTGACATCTGTCACCAAACCTGGTTAATTGAGCCAGTCTAGTTGGCCAGTTTGTTTAAGGGATGCAGCTGTCTCCAGCTCCTCAGGCCTGGAGTCACTGCTGCTCACCTAACATGTGCGTGGGTGAAGTCTGGTCCTCATACCTGTGCAGCAGGTGCTCGAGCAACTAAGGAATCACTTTAGACCGCATCCCCTTCTTGCTAAATGTGTAACTAAGCCAACTAAGGTTTTCTATCCACTGCGAGGTATATAGCACGGGCCAGAGGCTATCAATTTTGCTTCCATATAGGCAAAAATCACATCTCTTAATATAAGCATCTGTGAGGAAAGAAATTCACACAGTGTTATGTTCACTCCAATATGTCAGTAATACTACAGGGGTGGCTGTCCTGGGCTCCTTGAAAGGCTTTCCCCGCCTGCCGGGAGACCTGGGTGCCAGGATCCAGGCTGCTCATCTTGCATCTGTATTTCCTCTTACTTGCCTAAGAGGCTCCAAGAGTATCAAAAATGCCCGGCCATGTGACATGGGAAGCAATGTTAGGAATCCTATTGGTGTGGTCTGGCCCCAGGAAGTCAGTCTGCTGATGTCCCCTCACTCTGTGCCCACCTCCACACAGCACTCAGCACTTTCTGGACCCATGGTGGATTCTGTTAGCCCTGTACACACACTCTGGGAACCACTTCAGGGAGCTAGCTCAACTTTAATTCCAGAGAACAAAGGCTATCTCCCCCTTGGGGAGTGCGGGGGGGGGGGGCTGCAAGGACAGATGTACATAATTGGTTGGAGCTAGGCACTTCAAGGATGCTTGATTTGCATTAAAGAGCATAATCCTATCATATGAAAGGAAACACAGTACCTAATTACCATATAGGCACTGGGAGGGGAGAGCTAACCAGGGAGTTGTGTCAAAGGCCATCTATCAAATGTGGTTAGGGAAGTCTGTGTCTAAAGACTCCAGATGAAGTCTGGCAGAGAGTAGGAGGCCCTGCTGGAGAGAGGGAGTCCTGCACCTTAATGCAGAGCTCAGAATGGCTATTTGGACTAGGAAGACTGTAACCTCCAACAGCAGGTGCCTTCCAACACTCATGTCTCTGCTTCTGACTCCTGAGACATCGTGAACCCCGCCCCAACCTCCTGCCACCAAGCCATGATAGACCCTGTGACTCAGAAGAAGCCCTTCCCTCCCCGAAATCCTCCTGTTAGCTACTAAGGCTGTTACCGGGTGGGAAATGCAACTCGCACAGCTTTTCCTCTCAAGGGCTCTGAGGGGAAGGCCTGGTTGTCATATTTCAGGTGACTGCCAATTCTCTCCAGGAGCGACATTGTCACAAGACAAAAGACAGTAGGGAAGACCCGCTCTGACAAATAAAGGGAGTGTGTCCCCGTTCTGATCATTTCTTCAGCCACCACTCAGGATCCATGTCACAGGTGAGGCACTGAGAAGTCCCTCACACCCAACAGAAGCAGCCCCTCACGTCCTCTTTTCAAAATTCAGCATTGTTGGGCTGACAAGATGGCTTAGCAGGTAAAGTCTAACTATCTATTATGTGACATTGTTTCTGGGGGAAAATGAAAATAAAACAACAACAACAAAAAACCTATTAGCCCAAATAGGGAACAGATGCCAGACTAAAGTAAGGCTACCATCAAAGTCCAGTTTGCTGAGTCAATGAGCTTTACTAGAGTTACCTCCAGAAGAACGGCTCAGGGGTCACCCACAGTAACAGAGATGACTCCAAGACCACACTAAAGCCCACCCCAGCATGACTGACAGCTAACAAAAGCTGGGAACCTGGAACACACTGCAGTCTGCAGGCAGCTCAGTGGGTTAGATAGAGTTGTTGAGGCAGCTCAGCTGATCTGAGCCTCTTCCAGGCAACATCACTGGTCCCTGTCTCTTCAGGCAACTCAACTCATCTCTGTTTTCTTTAAGCCCCTCAGCTTGTTTCTGTTTCTTGGGAGTGGCTCGGTTGCTCTGAGCATCTTCCAGGCAGTGTGGCTCATCTGAGATTATCTCTCAGCCATCCTTCCTTCTTCTATAAACCAGGAAAGCGCTGAGTAAGTCTGGTCAGTTTCAGGGACTTCCCAAAGCCTTTGTAGTTGTTTACCTGGTGAGTTTAAAGAAACTTCCTGCAGATTGGAGTGTTCCACCTCCTCTTAGAATATCTTGGGTCTTAAGGAACTTCTCTCCTTTTATCTACACAACATTACCTGAATTCTACGCGCAGATCCAGAACTGTGGCAGTGGAGAACAGAATTCAGAAACTTGTGTCCACATGCACACTGGACACGTACGAGTGTGCGCATAGAAACACACAGGTTCATGAAATGCTTGAGTCTGAAATACTTCTTTTAAAAAAATACATATTTATTTATGTATGTGTGTGTACAGAGGCCAGAAAAGGGTGTTGGATTTTCTGGAGCTGGAATTGTAGCAGTTGTGAGCTGCCTGGCATGGGTGCTGAGAAACCGAATCTAGGTGCTCCGAAGGCACAGCAAGGAGCTCTTCACTCCTGAGTCACCTCTCCAGCTCCCATAGAAAGGAGGATGGCAAGAGTATTGAGGTCCCAGCTAACCAGGTTTCCCTGTCTTCGGTTTTATGGGCAAAACCTCCCAGATCTGATAGGACCTGCTTTGTGACACCAGGCCGTGGTGAGGGGCTCATGGCCTTCAGTCACACTGAGCACATCTTGGGGAATAGGAGTTCCAAAACAAACCTAGTCCATGTACGTAGGCTTCACTCTGCAGCTGGTCACTACATGTGGCCTCCTGCTGTCCCTTGTAAAGCTAAAAGCAATCAATAATCCTTTCTGCAACAATGGCCATGTTGAAGTTTGACAGAGACTTTAAATTTCAAATCCCTCACCCGCTTATGATGTGACCTTGCATGTTTTACTTAGACTCCCAGGATACCACCCTCCTCACCTGGAAAATGAGGCACACAAATGGTTCTTGCAGAGTTGGTGATCAATGGGAGATAATGGCCTGCCATTGCAAACATAATAAATAAATATCCATCCTTTCTCTTAGAATCATTTAGGTCATAAACTCATTCATCTAAAAATTGCTGAGTGCTTTATATAGAATAAGAGCTGGTCTATTAAGTGACATTACCTGTAGTAAGTCACAGCCACACAACAATAATCACTAAGGAGTGCCAGGGTGTCACAACTTTGCCTCCAAAATCAATGTGATGATAACAGCCCTTCGGTAGTTAGCTTTAATTGTCAACTCCACACAGTCTAGAATCCCTTGGGAAGGGAGTCTCGATGGGGAATTGCCTGAATTGCTTCGGCCTGTGGGGATGTCTGTGAGGGATCCCTTCACTTGTGTTAATGAATGTTCGAAGACCCAGCCTCAGTTTGGGTAGCACCATTGCATTGGCTGTGCCCTGGATCGAGTGAAAAGGGCAAGAGAGCTGAACAGGAACAAGCACTCACTCATCCTCTGTCTGCTCTTGACTGTGGATGTGACGTGATCAGCTGCTTCAAGCTCCTGCTTTGGTTTCCCTGCAGCGATTGGCTGTAACCTGGAATTGCAAGCGGAACAAACCCTTGCATTGTTAATTTGTTTGGTTGGAAGTGTTTTATCAAGAAAGGGGAAACAGAACTGAGACAGGCAGTAGAAGCAGGTAGGGCAAATGTGTACTGACTCGTGGGAATGGCAAAGCCTTCCGGTGGCCCAAGTGTGGGTGTAAAGAAACAGTTGACCCTTATCTAAACCCAGCATATGCAGAATCTATCAGCCACAATGCTCTCCTCCCAGATGACTGCAACCTGACTGTCTCCTCCAGAGATTAGCTACTCCTCCTGTCAATCATGCTGCATGTAATGCGCTCACCGAGTTGCTTCTGCCGTCTTCATCAGAGCTCACAGCCCACGATACCCAGCTTTTCTGTACTTGCACGCATGTGCCTGTCGTTTCTCCTTTACCTGTCTCAACAGTTAGGCCAATTCCTAAGCCATGCAGACCACAGCAGTCTTATTTATCATTGGGCGTTCGACTGCCTGCCTCTTCCTTTCTTGCCCGTATCCATTCCCTTCACCAGAGAAGTTGACGTGAACTAAGCACGGGTACCCAAACGGACCCAGTGAAAATAATGCCCATGATTTACAATGGTTTTGGTGGTGGAGACACTCTTTTGGCTGGGTGTGAAGCACGCAAGTGTCAACTTGATGCTGTGGAAGTGACTCTAAGAGGCTTTCAGACAGAAGAGAAGAGCCAAGAGATCTAGGGACCCTGTTTCGGTAGCTTGAGGTGGCTTGAATGTGACTTGCCAACATTCACGTGTGTGGTAGCAGGAGGCTGAAGGTGGCTATGGGAAGCAGTTAGGTGAAGGCAGCATCTCCCTCAGACGAGGTTGATGAAGTTCTTCTGGCCGTGGCTTAGCTCGTGACACAGATCATTGTCACACAAGGGGTGAACTGAGCCCTGAGTCTCCCTCGCTTTCTGACTTGCCAGGTGGTCGCTGCCTCCTGCTGTCCCAGTGATCGCTACCACGCTGTGACAGAGCCGGGTACTAAAGTGACGTATTTTCAGTCTCCAAAACTATGTACTAAATAAACTTCCCTTCCTACATTACTCAGTACCAGTCATTTCATTGTAGCAAAACAAAACCGATGAAGACACTGGCCTATCCCTGGGCTCAGAATATACATGATCCAACATCCCTGACCACAGACAGCAAGACAGTCATTCCAGTGGACAAATTCAACCCAACTTGGGCAGAATTTTCTAGACCAAGAACTTTAAAGAAAAAGAAGATATGTAACAAAAAAATTTCTCTGTTGCTGCTCAGGGAAAAATATTTGTAAATCCTGAGCCAAGTATATGTATAACTAGGCTCTTTTTAGAAGTTTTCAATTTGTCTCCTCTTTAGCACCAGGCTGTTCTGGTCCCAGATCTCTGCAATGAAGCTCCATCTTCCTTTTTACACTGGGCTAATAAGATTTAAGCAGCAACAAAATTCTCATTCTTCTCATATATTTGATCATCTTTAGAGTAAATTCCCAAGGGTGTGTCCTACGTTGCCAAGGATGCTTGGCTTCCTCCTAGACTCTCCATGGAAATAAGACCGTCTCATGCCCTCAACAAGTAGCTGTCCCTATGAAGAAGGCACTTGCTGTCCTGGGTCCCACTCACCCATGCAGTTTTCTCCCCCTTATAGCCAACAAGCACCTACCTTGACACTTCACAGTTAAAGAGACCCCCAGGGCACACCTGAGCCAGGGTGCCTCCATGGGGGGAGGAAACATGGTCACCTGGCAATGCCTGTGTCACATAGTACAGTCTCCTCCTTGGACCCAGGGCTGTCAAGCTTCGTTTATAATGATCTATTTTCTCACATTAGTGCCCTCTACCTGCCCCAGTAGTCAAGGACTAGGCCAAATCTTTTTAGTGTGTGTGTGTGTGTGTGTGTGTGTGTGTGCGCGCGCGCGTGTGCGCACACACATGCTGTGGGTGTGAGCACAATCTAAGCTCAACATCGGCTTTCTCCATCACTGACCACTATATATGTTTTAAATGGCTCTCTCAGCTCACCACTTCAGAGGGGCTGGCTGGCCAGCAAGCTTCGGGGATCTCCCTCAGCCCTTAACATCAGCGCTATGATTACAAAGATGTGTGCCTCTGCGCCATTCAGGTCTTCCTGCTTGTGTGCCAGGTACTTTGAACCATCTCCCCAGCACATGTCCCATGCCTTTATTCCAGGGACCGCTCTGTCTTGGATTCTGCAATACATACTGACATGGCCATGGACTCTTCTGGGACCTTGCTCGGCGTTACTGTAGGCTTCCTCCTGTGTTAGTTTTTGAGATCTACAGAGAGCACAACTCTTGCCCAAGTCTTTGGGGCTGATTAATTAATGGATGCTACTGTCAATTCAATTCAACTCAAAGCAAAGCCGTCTCTGAAAGTTTGAACTGGTGAGACAATAGAACAAATGGATGGTTTTAGGCAAGCGAGGCTCAGAGCATATTCTGGGCAGCCTGTGTCCAATGATGCAGTACCCCCTTCCCTACTGAGTTGTGCGGCTTTGTGAGCACTCAGATGGCTTGAGCAGCATTAATAATTCAGAGGTTCCATTTGGAGAGGACTATGTGGTGCTGGAATTGGAAGAGACGGCAAAATGACTCAAGCTGCGAAGGGGGGAGGGTGCTAGGACTCAGCTCTCATATTGACTACATTTTTGTCGTGATGGTGGTGGTTGCTTTTTTTTAAATCTCTAGCTATCAATTTTATATGCCAAGCATGTCAGACTTGCAAATGAACCGGGGAAGGTTTCTTCACTCACAGTGAAGTAAAAGGATGTGATTTGTGTGGGGGGTTGATACCGACGCATTAAAAATTATATGGCTTGATTAAAATTTTGGAGAATTGTTACAACGTTTGTGACAGCAATCCTGGAGTGTTGCTAGGTATATTCATCTGTGAAGAGGATTCCCCGGGGCTTCCTGCCACCCTGGTACAGAGAAAGCACAGTTTCTGTGAAATCTTACAGCCATAAAGAAGGCAGGTGCCTTGGGGAGAAAAGCATAGTTTATATGCAGGAGTGGAGGAGGAAAGGGAATAGATTGCATTATCTCCTCAGATTGGTAGGCATTTACAGTGGACCCTCTCCAAGATACATGAGGCTAAGCCAGGACAGGAAAATTCAGACAATTCCAAGGCTCTGCCCATCCCCCTCCCTTGTCCTCAAGCAACTTACCCTGGGAAGCAAAAGATAAGGAACAACCTGCATGGCATCTGCAGTGACCTGATGTCTGCAGGATGCTGGGAAACACAGATGGCTGTTGCCAACCCCAAATGCTTGCAGCGTCTACTGAGCAGTTCCTTAACCTGTACAAAATTACCATCCCACAGACTGTGGTGAAAGGGCTACAGTGTAGGTAGTATAGTTGGCACCAGGGTTACTCAGAGGACGTGTAGGCTGTCCGCGCAGGGGTGGGTCTGGGAGGGGTAGGAATGTGGAGATTGCAGTCAGCCTCGACACCAGGAACCACGTGATTTCCCTCCAGCATCTCTGCCTTTTTATACCCCTGAAAAGCTGGAACTAATAAACTGATGCTAAAGGGATTTACAAATAAACTTGTATAAGGAATATTGAGTTATACAAAAGCAGAACTTAGCTTAACAAAAAGAGAGTGCTGTTCTACCCATGACATGAGGTCGGCTACCAACCAGACTTGTAAGAAACTGCAGAAAGTCAGAGGTGCCCTTCTGCTGTAATTAGAGTTTCAGGTGGCTCAGAATATGTTTCTGTTAAGATTTGTTCACCAACACTGCCACTCATTAGACTCTAGTCCCGTATTAAAAAATAAATAAAAAAGAAAAGTATGCCTCTGCTGATGCTTACAATGGTCCATTAGGTCCTGTTTCCTAAATCAGGAAGAGCATAATTCTTCCAGGCAGGCAGGATGACCCTGGCTAACAACTACCTGAAAAGAACAACATTGCTACACTTCAAAGTTAATTGTGACAATATCTTTTTATGTAAATCTTCTAGTTGTCTAAAATGGCCAAACATGCAATTTCTGTCTCTGTAAAATATGTTTAATTGCTCAAAATATAACTTGGGGCTGGGACCTAAAAGTTATTTACAGGTGACAGACAGCATATATGGAATGCTGAAGATCTATATAAGCTGTAAAGAATTTTTGTTCAGGCTCAGTTTCTCTTTGGGCACTAGCTAGAAACAGGTATGCACTACATGTAATAGTTTTTCATGTATTTCTTGAGTGCAAGGGGTGAGTTCTCACTGGGCAGGGCAGGTAAGAGAAACACACTTGATTCACTAGAAGATAAACACACCTTGGACTAGTCCAGGTCAGCATTCTATGAGCATCAAGTAGGTGGCTTTCTGAAAGAATTACTGGGGGAAAATGATTTGGACAAATTATGAGTTTTTTCAGTGCTTTTCTATTTCTGAGACAAGCTAAATGACAGCTGGTGACTGAAATGACTAAAAGTTCTGCTCCCTGTAACTACTTTAATCTTTAAGCGAGGCTCAATTATTATGTTTAAATTTAAAGAAGTAAGACTGCACTTGAAGCAATGCATGGACTGGGGACTCCAGTGTGACCCACTCTATGTGTATATTGGAGTGTTATGCCACGCTCCACACATGTGCACAGCAACCACCAATTAAAATACATTTTAAAATAAACTGAAAGAGGTAGAAATAGTAAAATAAACAGCTTAATGATGGGCCTTAACACAAAAAGGCAATTGTTACTGAGGAAAAAAGTATCATTAAACATAATTTAAAAGATTAATTGACCAGAAAACTAGAAAATCTTGAGCCTATGGGCATCTGAATATAAGTATAAATTCAGGGGCTGAGGATAATTTAGTGGTAGAGACTTGCCTAGCATTCATAAGTCCCTGTACTGAAAATAAAAACAATGTAATAAATCAGAACATAGGCAAAACTAATAAAATTACATGGAAAAATTAAGGAATCTAAAAATGCAGGCAATGACTATTTAACATATCTCTTAGGATCTGAGAAACTGGCTTTAGGTAAACCCATCCTCATTCTGTGCAGCCTTCTTCACATGGCCTTTCTCTTGACTAGAAACATAAAGGGTGCTGCCAACAGCTACGAGAAGAATGATGCATTTGGTGTTAGGGAGTGGTTCACTGTAGAGTGCTTGGCACACAAGTATGAGGACCTGAGTTTGGATCCTCAACATTGACAAAAAAATCCTAGAGAGACATGTTGGCACACATCTATAACCCCCAAACTGGGGGAGGCAAAAACAGGAGGATTCCAGGGGCTTCACAGCCACCCATTCTAACTGAGTCAACGAGTTATAGATTCAACAGGGGAGGACCCCTGATGTTGACATCTGGCATCCATGTGCACACACAGATGCACACATACCTCTGCACAAATATGTACACACATGAGTGAATAAAACTTTAACAAGCGCAGTACATTTGCAGAAACAGTCCAAATATGAGACATCAGTAAACAAACAAGCATTCACAGAACATTTTTTTTCTGATTACAACATATAAAATTAAAAATCAATGATGAAAACACAGAAAAAATCCTTCACATGTCTTCAGGAAATCTGAAAATGATACATGAAATTGGGTTATTGCTCAAAAGGAAACATCATACCAGAAATCACAAATTAGCAGGAAGCCAACAATATTTTATCAGATGTAATATGCATACAGATTTCCTCAAGGAAATGCTGGAAAACCAACTTGAGTACTAATTTAGTTGTATATATTAGAAAGTAGGAAATGTTATTTAGACTTGCAGCTTGAGGAATAAGAATTGAAATAAGGAAGCTAAGTTGAAATGCGGAGGCAGGGACTTAATTGATGGGTGAAAACTGACGACATAGAAAACAAAACCCAACAGAGGAGCTCTTGAAAACAAGAGTTCATCTTTTCAAAGTACTACTAACACAGGCGAACAGAAAGGAGAGAGAATCAGCAATGGGTATGTTGGCTAGTGTGGTCCACTTGACAGAATCTGGAATCATCTGGGAGCTGGTTCCTGAATGCAGGAAAACATCTTGATTATACTTCATGGATGAGAGAAGATTCACCTTAATTTTTCTAGGGATCATCACTTGGCAAGGGGTCCTGGTCTGTATGGAGTGTAGAAATGTGTCTGAGCTCTAGCTGCATGAACTCACTGCTCACTGCTCTTGACTGTGGGTCCAAAGTGACCAGCTCCTTCAAGCTCCTACTGCTGTGACTCACCTGTCAGTGTGGGCTATAACAAGTTTTGTTAGTCACAATAAACCCTTTCTCCTTTAAATCGCCCTTCTAAAGGTATTTTATCATAACAGAAAAGCAATTTAAACACTGAAAACAAAGTATGGAGCATGAAACCCTATAGAGATTATAAAATGATAAGATACCTGATTTATTCAGAACCACCATAGCCTGTACCTTAGACTAGGCAATTTAAAAACAACAAAAAAGATATTTCTCACATATCTGGAATATGAAAGACCAAGATCAAGGTATTTCGTGAAGGCCTCATAGATGTTATCTTCTATATGCTGTGACATGATAGAAGGTACAACTGGTCGACCTTGTGCTTCTATTCCACACATGAGGCATCTCCATTCATGACCTCATCATTTCCTGAACTCATACTTCTCAGTGTTATTGTCCTGGGGGTTGGATTTCCACATACAAATTTTTGAGACACCTTCACCTAGATGAGACTATCTTACTAGTTTATTGGAGGAACATGAAAATGAATGCTTATTTTTCTGGGTTTACTTATTCATATGAGTTTTTCTTACCTGCATGTAGATTGGTGCACCAAGAGTGTGCCTGGTGACCACAGAAGTTAGAAGCAGGTGTCTGGTCCCCTGAAAATGGAGTTATAGATGATAGTGAAGCACCCCACTGGTGGTAGGAACTGAATCTGAGCCATCTGCAAGAGCCATAAGCACTTCTAATGCGGAGCCATCTCCCCAGCCCCAAGATAATTATTTTTAAAAAATTACAAATAACTTAAACATAGAAACAACAGAGCAGATTTCTAATTGTAAAAGATACTAGTTTACTAGCAATTTTAAGTCTATCTAGTAGAAAAAAAATTTTAACAAGCTTCAGGCTTGTTAAGTTTGCAAGGCAGTCTTACCAGGTATTTAAGAAATATCTAAAAATACCAGCACAGGAATTACATCTTTAACCAAAATGTTTTAAAAGAGAATCAAATGCACTTAACTAGATAAAATTACCACACACACAAAAAATGATGCACATTAATGAAACTTATGGTTTTCAGGGCACTGACAAAAATGGCACATAGTCCCTTCAGAGGGGAACCAAGTGAGACTGAATCAATGTGGAGTGACAGAAAACATCACCTCAGAGCTGAAGAGATCTCCTCAAGTGCAGATGGGGTTCTTGACTTTTACACCAAGGAAAACAATTTCAGACCAGTCAGACTGAAGCAAGGCTGGTGAGTTTATTGATTTGCAGAAAAGACACAGACACCTGAGAGGTCAAGTGCAGGTCATAGAGAAGAATGTAGCCATGTTTCAGCAGCTGCTGTGGAAGGAATTCAGGCCCAGGGGAAGTCTATTCTCTAAAGGAGGCAACTGAGAAACTGAGGTGGAGGCAGGAGAGAAAACTGTATTTCTTTCCACATTTTGACTGAAAAAAAGTTTTTCTTATAATGAAATTATTATTTATAATACTAGTAAGCTTACATATGAAGATAAATTGTGGTTGAACATGAATACTATGCCTAGGGCATATAAATATATGTTTTCATTCTGAGTGTGGTTCACTAGCCATCCTACTAGTCTTGTTTGTGGCATTTTTAGGAGAGTACTATAGCTTTTTGTGTAGGGTCATTTCTAAACAGCCATGTTGAAATTCTTGACTGTCATCAAGTCTGGTCCAGGTATGTAAAGCTAAAGGGCTCTTATCCTTCCCCATGGCCTCTTTTTTTTTCTCTCTGTCCTTCTGCTATGGGAAGGGTGGGGTATCTTTGAACCCACTAAAGGCTTTCTGCCTCACCTCAGGAAGGCATGAGATCAGCAGTTAGGGTGCCAAAAGTTCATGACCACATAAAACTTCTACTGACTCAATGTCCTCCAGATTCTTGCCTCTTTAATTCAAAGACTGAAATAAAGAGCCAAAAGATGAGCTTAGAAAAGAGTTTTATTCACAGAGAAGAGCTACAGAGAAGGAAGGCAGAACTCCTGTCTAGCAGGAATAGGTCCCCCAAGTGGAATTATGGCAGGAACTGTGTTGATACTGCTCACTCCAGTTGGCCCAATCCGAAGGATTCCAGGTGCTTCCTTTCAGCTTTTGGTTTCATCCCCATGTATAAATTCTAGGCAGGTGTATTCCTTCAGGGAAAGAGAGATAATGAAAATCCAGACCTCCCTTCTGATATCCCTGGCTTCTGGCCAGAAATGAATCAAACATATTTTAGCTTAAATATTACTTTAGTTTCCTCCTAGAATAAATCCTGTATCTAAGAAGCAAGTTTATTAAGATGCAGTATGCTAAAGGGCTATGAAAAAACAAGATATTCTAAGTTTATTAAGAGTAGGAAACAAACAACTCACTGGCTCTAGGAAGTCCCTGATATCAACCATATTCACTAGGTTCCTCCATCCCCAAGCATATATATGCAGAAAAGACTGTTAAGAGACACTTTGAGACAAGCTGAACTGCATAAAAAGAGACTTGTATCACTCGAGTGCATGAAAAGCATGCTCTTCCACCTGCCAGCTTCCTGCAAATTGTGCAATGACTTTCATTGAGCTGTTACCTATTATAGGGTAGGCTTTGGATGAGAAGCTGCCTTTGAGTCATTTCTTGTCTTGTAAATAGCACCTCACACATATTCCTGTAATCTCCATAACTCCAATAGTTCAAGTTAGTGTATCCATACTTTTTTGTTGTTGGGGTGAGTAAACTTTTTTTTTTTTACATTTCAAAAATAATAGTTTTTTACAACACCAGATTCTCTCTGTAGCTTGGGTCTAAGGGTAGGTAATCAGTGCTTTTTCCATTGCAAGTTCTCCTCATAAGGAGAAAAACACTCCATAAAGGGAAATTTATGAGAGAAAGGCACATGCCTTGTCTGAGCCTCCTAGTCTTCCTGTGCAAACCAAAATATAAAACAGGAAAAAAAAATAACCTTAAGAAATCCCGCTCCAAAGAAACACTGGAGTCCTGAGATTAAAGCATACAGAAGACCTCTTCATTCTAGATTTTATGTTTTTGATCTCAATGAAGAACTTGTCAATTACTTGGGTTTTTAAAAGATTTATTTTTATTTATGAGTATGTATTTATGTGCCTATGTATATGAATGTCTGGATATGTGGGGGTGCCCCCACAGCCCAGAGGAGGATGTTGGAGCCCCTGGAGCTGAGCTACAAGTTGGGTAACTGGGAACAGAACTCTGGTCCTCTGCAAAATAAGTGAGTACTCATAACTTGCTGGTCCACTTTTCTAGCATCCCTCACTCCCCCTTTTTAACACAACATTAGCAAAGATCCAGAATCTCAATGAAAAGAACAACAGAGTGTAAGAATAAGTTTTTGGGCTGGGGAATGGCTCATTTGGCAGAGTGCTTGTCGTATAAACATGAGGACCCAAGTTTGATTTTAAAATGTTGGAAGTGGTGGCACACACCTTCAAACCTAGTGCTGGAGAAAGAGGATCTCTTGGGCTCACTGGGAACTGCATCTAGCCTAAATGATGGGTTCCGGGTAAAAGGGAAAGACCGTGTCTCAATAACAGCAATGTGGAGGGCAGTAAGAAGCAGGACACCTGAAGTGCTTTTGGCTGACCCGTGCCCTCCCTTGACTTCTTGTGGTACCAGTCTTCAACTTTTCTCCGTGACCCCATCATGGCTTCAAATGCAGTATCGCCCGAGAGACTTTTCCACAAGGCCAAGTTCACTGCATGAAGTGCAGCTTTAGCATACTCCAGCCCACATGTGCTGACCCCTAGGAAATCTTCCCAGATTTATGACCCTCAGTGATGTTGGTCCCTTCTTAATCCCCTTTAACCCCTCAGCTTCAGAAGCCATCATCAGTTGGCCTAGTAGAGCACAGAGTTCACGTCAGTGGTGCTGGTCTCTTGCTAATCACAGCTGACTCTTTCTCTCCCAGACATGGTCAGATACTTCACAACAACGCCCCATCACCCACTACCAGTTTCTGAGTTACGGTTTCTGTTGCTGCGGTAAAACTTCATAACTAGAAGCAACCTGTGATGGAAAACGGTTTATTTCATCTTAGATTCCATATCACAGTCTGCCATTAAGGGAAGTTAAGACATAACCCAAATGGGGTGGCAACTTGGAGGCAGGAACTGATCCAGATACCATGGAAGGAGTGTTGCTTACTGGCTTGTTCACTGTGGCTTGCTCCCCATGGCTTGTTTGGCCTGCTTACTTATACCACCCAGGATCACAAGCCCGGTGATGCCACCACCCACGGGGAGCTGGACCCTTCCACATTAATCACCAATCAGAGAAACAAACCATAGGCTTGCCCACAGACCCATCTTGTGGGGACATTTCCTCAACTGAAGCTTCCTTTTCCCAAATGACTTGTGTCAGGTTGACATAAAAGCAGCCAGCACAAGTGCGTTGCAGATTTGGAATTAGCAGACATAAAACCTAAGTTTCTATAATTAATATGTTAAAATGCTAATGTCACAGTGTCGAATGTTAAAATATATTTAAAAAAATAAATGGCATGCCAGAACAAATGACTAATGTCAGCAGAGAGACAATAAAACAGATAATCTAATCAATCCTAGCTCTTGAGAAGTGAAGGTAGGAAGCTCAGAAGTTCAAGATCAACTTAGACTACATAGAGCTTACCTGAACGCTAGAAACTCTATCCAAAGTATGTGTGTTTGGATGGGGGATACCTGAAATTAAATAATAAAAAAAATAATGAAATAAAAAACCAAAAAACCACTGTAACATACAGGGAGTCAGTAAAAGAAAACCTCAATGTGTGCACAGGTCAGTAGAATAAACTCACTGGGAGGCACAGAGGTTCTTAGGCTCACAGATATGCACTAGAGAACCCAGGGATGTTAAACACACAGGGTTTTCTCTTCAACGGAGAGACGGACAACCTGTTTTCCACCCAGAAGCCTAGAAGCAGACAGGGTTAACAGCCCTGGTGTCCTCTGTGCTCTCTGGGTGGCTGAAGCCACAGTGGAGCTTCCCCCAGATCCTCCCTGGATTTATTATGAGCTCATTTTTCTCAGTCGGTCTGTAGAAATTATCTTCATGGCGAGTGTCACATGTAGTCTGTCTACAGAAGTTATCTTTATGGAGGATGTCACATGTACTTTACAAAGAGTTTTAATGACGTCACATCTTAAGCTTTGTTGTGCATATGGGTTTGGGTTATTTATCACCAGGAAAATCTTCGCTAAATTGTTCTGTATATTAAGACGTCTAAAATAAATGAATCAGGGTCAGACTCTTAAAGTTTGAACTCAAACCAGCTACTGAGTTGTGTTGAACCAAACTACCTCTTTGCCTCCCTGGATTATTACTGTGTTGGTTATGGTATTCACAGGGACCACCACAATTTGCTAAAATACAAAATGAAACAAACAAACAAAGAATAATAATGAAAAGGTTAAAAAAGAAAAAGAATGTACAAAACCTATGGAATAATGTCAAAACATTTAACATTGGAATAATGAAAAAGAGAATAAAACATTAAAAAGTACTTAGAGTAACAGTGTTCAAGAACTTCCTAAGAGCTGGGTGTAGTAGTGCACACCTTTAACCCCAGCACTCAGGAAGGCATAGGCTGGCAGATCTCTGTGAGTTCGAGGCCAGCCTGATTTACAAAGCACATTCAGGATACCCATGGATACACAGAGAAACTCTGTCTCAAAAATAAAAATAAAATAAAAAAGAACTCCCCCAAATCAGTGATTGGTTGTAAATGTATTTTTATTTCTGAAAATATCTCTCACCTTTAAAGAGACTAAACTTCTGAGGGACCTTGCTACCAAGCTAATGATATGCCTGCAATAATTTAAGACCATGTGCTTAACCTGCTTTCCTACTTTAAAGTTTGACCTGCCTTTAGGAAAGCAATCTAACCAACTACACTGTGCCTTGGATTTCCCGTGTAATCAGCTTTCTCCACTTAAGCTAAAATGCATGCTTTTAATCTTAAACTCTGAACTCTTCTATGCCCTTGACCCAGAAAAATTTATTTGTGCCCTGGTAATCATTTGCTGAAAGCAGCCAACTGGTTGAAATCAACTTCACACAAAACAGATACCCCCTTTTTTTGGAAGCAATGTGTGGATGTAGGTAACATCTACCTGAGGTTTTTGTGCTGTTTTGGGTCAGTCCAAGTCAATAAGGTCTTCACTCCTAAAAGTCTGTTAAAGATTTCTGTAAAAATTATCCCTCACTCCTGTCCCATACCATGTTCTCTGTGCAGTTCAATAAATGCAGAGCAAAGCCCTTTCTTAGGGACAGGCAACACAGACAGGCAAGAGGGTCAGACACAGGTAACACATGCCTATAGACACAACACACAGACAACATGGGTCGGCAACACACACAGGCACAGCAGACAGGCCAGTAACCACAGACAGACAGAAAACTGGGAATGGAGAACTCAAATCTGGGTTTGTTTTTAGTGAACTGTTTCAAGAGGAAGTTTCCTGTTTTCATTCCTTAAGGCAACACTGTTGCAGTAAACACAAAGCTACAGACGTTAGCAAAGAGAATGCCAACTATGATAAATAAAAGAAAGACCTACAATCCAGCCCTTAGAGCACGTAATTCCAAGGAGAGCAGAGGAAGGAAGCAGAAAAGCCTCATTTGTAATGAAACAAAGATAAGAACCACAGTGGAATTATTCCTCAATATTTGTACAATTGTATAAAAGAAAACTATTCCTTCCAGAACTAAGAGGAATTCCATACAGATGTAGGATGCAAGGGTGATACACACACACACACACACACACACACACACACACATATATATATATATCCATCAGATTTCTCTAGTGACAGCAATAAACAAGAATTACAATGTCAAATTGTGCTGTCATTTTCAATGGAACCCCTAAAATGAGATGCTTACACACACACACACACACACACACACACACAGAAAAACACTATGAAAGCCGGGCGTAGAATGAAATAATGGGAAGGTGTCCACGTACTGGAACAGTTCATATTGTTGTGAAGTCAGTTCTTCCCACCTTTCTCTATGTGAAAGACACATTCAGTCACATTCCAATAAAAAAAAATTCAGCCGGTTATTTTGAAGGTATCACTATGCTGACTTTCAAATTTATATGAAAACACAGAAAGGACACAATAGCTGTTCAAATACTAAAGAATTGAGCTGGAGACTGGCCCCGCCTGATTCCAGCCTTACTGTGAGGATTCAATAATCAGGGCACAGACGTATTGACGAGATTGACAAATAAACCAATAGTTCACAATACAAGAGCTCAGAAGTAGAGCTGAATAATATATAATCTTGACAGGACAATATTATATTAAGCTATAATAAATAAGCTTGACAGAACAATACAGCACATCGGAGAGGGAGAAAGCTTTTCAATAAATGGCTCTGGACTGAGTGGACATCAACATGTAAGACATGTAAAATTAATCTAGACATGGATCTTATGCACGTCATAAAAACTCAGAATGGTTCATGGATCTCAATGCAAAATGGTAAAACTCATAGAAGTTCACACAGGGAAAACCTACCTCTCTGTGGTTGACTCCTAAATGTAACACCAAAGGCATGATCTGTGAAAAATATTCATAATCTTGGTCTCATTTAAATTTCTGCTATGCAGAAACATTGTCAAGAGAGTGAAAAGTCAAACTACAGCTCGGGACCAAATGTTTGTAAACATCGTATTTGATAAAGGGCTGTTACCCATATTACCCAAGAGACTTAATAATCAGAAAAGAAACCATTTCTGTTAAAGACCTTAGCAAACATCACAGAATACATACAGATGGCAAATCACCCCGTGAAAAGATGTTTCTGCATTGTGAGTCATCAAGGAAATGCAAATTAAAACAATAATGAGTTACTACTGCACACCTATTAGATGCTTCAAATCCCTAACACTGACAGAACTAAATCCCGGCAAGGGCATGGAGCAACAAGCATGAGAATGAACAAGGGTAAGGTCGCTTTGTACAACTGCTTAACAGTTTCCTACAAAGACAAACATACTGTTGTTACATGTTTCTTGGCCTTTACCCAAGTGAGCTGATAATTTACGTCACCCACTGAAAGGTGTTGGATGCAGGTTCAAGTGGACACTGGGACAGATGGTTGGATTATAAGGGATTTATCAAAACAATTACTAATGCCATGGACAGACATACCGACGTTAGCATGGCAGATTCAGGCCCCAGCACCAGAGACAGAAAGACAGCACAGGCTCTGAGGAGAGGAAATTGGGTCCCATACAGCAGTGGTAACGGAGATTTCTTCTCATAACACTTCTGAAGAAGGAGGTGATTTCATAGCACAGGTCTGCATCCAGGCTTTCTGATTCTCAGACAGAAAGTAGGGGAGAGGTAGTCTGTTGTATTGATGCCACCATGCAGAAACAAATTATTGTTTTCTGTCTATTTAAAGAACAAAAAGGCTGGAAATGCCAAGTTCCAGCTCACAGCCAGGTTTTATTGAAAGTAGAAGTTATCACACACTACCTCTACTGGGAGAGAAAATCCAGGATCCAGAACCCAATTTTATTTGGAAAAAATCATAACTTTTTTTTAAGATACTGAAATCTCTCCCCCACCCCTTTTAAAATTAATTAATCCAATTTACATCTTGGTCATAGGCCCCTCCCTCCCCTCTTTCCAGTCCCACTCTCCCTCCCTCATCCTCTCTCCCTTATCCCTCAGAATAGGGGCGCCCTTTACCCAGACATCCCAGCTCATCTATTCACATGAGAACTGAGTTCATCTTCCTCAGTACTTTTACATGAGGAAGTTTGGATAATGATGGGTTCCTTTCTTCCACAGAATTGGTTGGTGTGGGCTATTTCAGAGAATTAGATTCAAACAAAGAAAGGGAAACTGATCAGTTTCTCCCACAGGGCTCTACTCTTTGGCCCTCTGGGAGATTTGAAAGTCTTACCAAATACTGGTAGTAAAGAACCCACCAAGTCTTTTTTTTTTTTTTTTGGTGGGGGGAGGGTGAGAAGAATCAGAAGGTTGACCATATTGAAATTTAGGTTTAAGTCAAAATCACCACGTTAATCTATGAGCCTCTTACCATGTCTGGTACCTACCAGGGGTCTGTCTGGCTGTCTGGTACCGACCAGGGGTCTGTCTGGTTCCTGGAGCCTCAGTGGGTGTCCATCTAGGGTGACCACACATTTGCTTGCATCTCTCAGGAAGTGTTATCACAACTGATAAATACACTATAATGTATCTAGACAAAGGGGTATCATTCTTCACTCAAAAGACGTGAGCTTCCAGGCTCCAAGAGGACATGGAACAGCTTTAGTGCTTGACTAAAATGGGAGAAACCAGGAAGGAAACACTTCATGTAAAAGCGTAAGGGTATTGTGTAATTCAAATGCTGATTTCTGTCCCTACTCACATATCTGATTGCAGTCCATCCTTTTTCTGAGAATCTCCTGTCTCAATGCTGTATAAAGACTGCTCCCTGATTGTCCCCTGATATGCCAGGAAAGCAGCTTACAGCCAATCATGGAGCAGCAGAGAGAATGGGGCTGGACTTCCTGCCAGCCAGGGAAGGAGGGGAGAGGAGGAAGTAGGGGAGTCAGCCGTGGACAGGGGTGTAAGAGATGTCAGGAGGGGAGCTGGAGCAGGAAAAGCCACAAGGCACAAGTATCTTGGAGATTTTGGCAACGAGGAAGCCAGATTATCTTAGAGAATGAAGAATAGAGTAGTAGCTTCTCTGTTATTGTGATGTGAAGCTTATTAAACACATACAAGTCTCAATTATTTTAATGCTACCTAGGGTAAGAGAGAAACTGAGAAACAAACAGATTTATAAAAATAAGATTAACATTTCATGCTCAGTGACTCAGCCACAGGGTGCTTTGCAAAAACTAAACCATGGAAATGGGGAAAATGACCAACACTAACTGAGCACTGTGGCAGTGTAACTACTCTGTATAACATTATTCAAAGATAGTGGGTATGTGTCAGTGTATACTCATTCGAAGCTTTGGAATGTGGAGCTTTTAAAGCCTCATAGTCTACAAAAATGTATGTAAATGATGTTAATTTATTATGTTATGTAGATAGTTTGGATTCTGTTTTCTTTTAATAAGATACTATTTTTAATGTTATTATATGTATTGGTTACTTTTCTACTGCTGTGATAAAGCACCATAATCAAGGCAATTTATAGAGTGAAGAGTTTATTTGTCTCCCTTCCAGAGGGATAAGAGTTCATCATGGAAGAAAGTGGAGGACATGGTAGCTGATAGTTCCCTATCCACCCAAGTGTCACAGACTGTCTAACAAAATCCCAAGCACCAGGCATAAGAAATTCTTTTTTGAATTATTGGTCATAGAACTATAAGAGACCACCAAAACAATATATTGCTGCTGTCCTTGGTTGCCTCCTAATTTCCTGGTTGATACTAATTTCCTGTTGGTAAAGACACAGTGCACTTTGGACACAGGACCCTGAGAACAATATGGCTCCCTAACAAGTATAACACCAATAGACATGCTAACCTAGAAGAGGATGTCACAAGGCTAACACAGAAGGGGGGTGCGGGGAGGAATCTCATGAGGCTAACATGGAAGGGGAAATCTCATGGAGTCTCAACTTTAAGCAAAGAGCAAGAGGCAACTAAGGAATTCTGAGAATTGGAGAAATAGTCATTCCCAGGGATAAGTCCCTAATTTGTTATTCAACACCAAACTGTCAGTCCTGAAATCATATACACACAGGTACCACTAAACAGACTGAGTTGGTTATATCTGTGTGTGTGTGTCAAAAATAATTAAAGAGTCCCTGAATTTGAGAGGGGCAACAAGGATACCTGTGAGAGGTCAGAGGGAAGGATGAAGGGTTTTTTTAGTGAAGAATTTTTATGTGATGAGACTTTGTCCTGGGATAGAGAACTGGCTCAGCAGTTAAGAGCACTTGTTGCCTTTCCGGAGGGCCTGGGTTCTACCCCTACACCTAGGTAATAGTTCACAATCATCTGTAACTTCAGTCCCAGGGTCTTCTGCCTTCTTCTGATATGTGTGAGTACCAGACATGAACATGGCACTGACTGCTCTTGCAGAAAATGCAGGTTCAATCCCCAGCACCCACGCTGCAACTCAGAACTGTTTGTGACTCTGGCCCCAGAGGATGTGATGCCCCTTTCTGGCCTCTTGGGGCACTATATTCACATGGCACACATCAGACAGGCAAAATACCCATAAACACTAAGTAACAAAATAAAAAATTATTTTATAAAGGAAGACACCAATGCTAACTTGCGTGGTATGAACACATGTGTGTGTGTGTGCACGTACATACACACACACAAACACACACACTTGTACTCATACATATGTGAATGTGATTACATTCATTTGCACCATGAACATACCCATATTTTTTAAAGGGAGGGACTTCTCTGAAGACAACAGAGCAAGAATAAGGCTGAAAGACAACATATTGATGGCCAAGAAATGTAATAAGATGTTCACACTGTAAGTAGAACATCTTAAAGCTATTTCCTTTTTTTACATATAATATTAATTTATACAAAAAAAAATTTCAAAGACTCCTACTAACCCCAGAACAGCAGAACTTGTAAGTTAATTCAACAAACCTGTAAAGCGTTCATTTTCATTTCTATACTTCAGCATTGAGCAAAAACCCTAAACAAAATTAAGAACACAATTTCTACATACAGCAGTGCAAAATAATAAGATTTGACAAAATATGGAAGGTTTGTGCACTGAAAATTATCAAAACATTGCTGGCAATAAAACTAGTAAGATTTTTTAAATGTGAGGATATGGGCCTGGGAGATGGCTCAGAAGTTAAGAGCACTGGCTGCTCTATATTTCTAGCGGTTTTTATTCAAGTCCCAGCAATCAGAGCAGGCAGGTCCCAAGTGCCACCAATGTCTCTAATTCCAGGGTCCCTCTGTGGCCTCTGTGGGCATTAGGCATGCACAAGGGGCACACACATATGAGACACTCACACATACACACACACACACACACACAAAAATTAAAACTTCCTTAAAGCAAAAATATGAATTGTAAGACATGACCCAGTTTCCAAGATGCTAAGATGTATGTCTTGGAGGAAAATAAAAAATAACTGAAATTGAGAAAACTCTAATGTGTTACAAAGCATTCAGATTGTGCTAACAGATACCAACTCAAGCTTCCTGCATTTGTGGTCTGGCATGGCAACCCACATGTTTCACAATAGCACTGGAGAAGAAAGAGTGGGAAAATCATGAGCTTGGGGCCAGGTTCAGATGCTGTGTCAAAAAAACAAAACAGAAGACTGGTTGGCACTGGCCTGTGACCCTAGAATCTGAAGAGCTACAGCAGGAGGATCATAAATTTAAGTACAACTTCCACTAAAAAGTGAGGCCAAGGCTGTTCTGGGAAAACTACCAATACTCTTATCCCAAGTAAAAAATGTTCACTGGAGGGAGCTCAGTGGTGGGATGCCCTGGGTTCAGTCCCCAGTACTGTGAGACAAAGAAAGCAAACCAGGTAAGCAAGTGACAGTGGAAGCCACACCCCATGACTGCAGCAGAAAATAGAAAACCTTTAAATTGGTACGGAACATCTACCAAGAAGACTTTAAATAACAGTGAATTAAAAGCATTGTTTTTAATTTTGAAGTCCCAATAACCACAGTGAGCCAATTATGACAAAAATAAAACACTGTGCTTGCTCACTTAGAAAAGTCATGGTGTTTACATGTACAATTATAACTAATTAGAGAAAATGACTAGATAAAAATTCCATACAAATTAAAATTTTTACTTATTAACAGCAATGAATTAGAATGGGAAGTAAAATGGAAGAGTCCATTTATAAAAACAAATAAAATAAATCATAAAAAACAAATCCAAATTAAATACAGTCCAGACCTCTGAACACAAAAGTTAAACTTAAAAGGTCCAGCAAGCAAGCTTAGCTGAATGTGGGAAGAAAGCACCATACAAATTCTGCCAAGCACTTTGACACCAGCTCTCTTAGAGCTAACTAAACATTCACTTTAAAGATAAAGCCTAACATGTTTTCTAAAATCACCGCACACTGTTCTAATACTTCTAAGAAAATGTAAAAGCCTGCCTGATAGTAATAGACTATTTTTGCAAAAGAATAGAAAAGTGATACTTCATATTAAATTTGAGATTTGTTATAGAGCAATAATAAAACAATTTATGATTTCAGGAATAAGAAGAAATAAAATAGAAAGACCAAAATTAGATCTGTGTGTTCATGAAAGCCTCATGGATGACAGAGTTTTGTCATACATGATGGTTGGATACTTGGGAAGCGTTAAATTTACATGAGAGTCTTGGTTAGGGTTCCTATTGTTATGATAAAACATGATGACCAAAAAGCAAGTTGGGGAGGAAAGGATTTATTTGGATTACACTCCACATCACTGAGCCTGGAGACGGGAACTGGTGCAGAAGCCATGGATGGGTGCGGCTTACTGGCTTGCTCAGCCTGCTTTCTTATAGAACCCAGGACCACAAGCCCAGGGCTGGCCCCACCCACAATGGGCTGGGCCCTCCCACATCAATCACCAATTAAGAAAACGCCCTACAGCGGGATCTTATGGAAGCATTTTTTTTCCATAAGGCTCCTCCTCTTTGATGACCCTAGCTTGTGTCCAGTTGACATAAAACTATGTACAATGGGAAAATTAAAGAATTAAAGAGTTACTTTGTGAAAGGTAGGTTGCCCAATGTAAAACACAAGCAGAAAGAAAGACACTGGGTTAACTACTTGGAAGCATCCATCATTTGGCCACTTGGAAGCAAAAAGAGTAACCGCAAGGTTTCAGAGTTCCCCTGGGGCACAGAACCAAAGCCTGGCCAGGGCATTTGCAGATAGCCGGGGTGGCCATACACGATGCCACCCTAGTGGGTGGTGACAGAGGGAAGAGTGATGGCACAGGGGACCAGATTCCTCACCTCAAACCACTGCTCACCTTTCAAGGACGATGTAAAAACTGTATCAGTACTTGGCATGTGCCATATTAATGAATTGTTCAATGAGTGAATGAAGTCTAGAGGAGGAAGTTTGGTCATCAGGTCTATGTCCCTGCAGGGGATATTAGGACAGGTTCCTTCTTTTTCTGACTTTGCATTCTGACCATCATGAAATGGGTAGTTTTGTTTAATAACTTATTCCCTGTTGACACTAATGTGCCATAGATCCCACATCTTTGAGAGCCGGGCAGCCAAGGGTTGAAGTTGGGAGCCATAGAAAACAAATGTTTCCTCTTTCTAACTTGACTGACTCGGGTACTGTGTTATAGTGATAGAAACCTGTCTACAACAGGTCTTGTCTGTCACTTTTCTCCAACTGACTGGATATGATAACCAGCCAGGATGATCCTGGGCCATAAAACTCTCAAGAGCTGGGGACCACATTCACGTTGGGACAGAATTGGGTACAGCTGTTGGACTGACCTCATAAGCCGTATCAGTTAGTTGTCTTGTTGTTGTGACAAAATCCTTGGAAAAGAAAAAAAAGCAAATTTAGGAAAGGTTCATTGAGGCTCGCAGATGGAAGATGCAGAGCAGCGTGGTGGGATGGGGCATGGCGGCAGAGACCTGAGGTGGCAGGTCACATTCCATTTACAGACAGCAAACAAAGAGATGGTCGCCCATGCTCATCTCACATTCTCCTTTTCTTCAGTCGACGGCTTCATTCCGTGGAACGCTACTGCCCTCATTTAGGGCATGGGTCTTCCCACTGTACTCATCCTAATCTGGAAACTCTATGAACAGAATCACTCTATGGTGATTCTAAATGCCATCAGTCATCAGTCTGGCAATGGAAACGAACCATCACATCAGGTCAGTATGTACGTGAAAACCAATGCTTTCTCAGAGCTTTGTGATTAGTGAGGCTGTGCGTGTAAGAGGTGAGGATGGAGAAAAGGTTACGGTGTCTAGATAAAGCCTAGTGAGCCCTGGCCAATGGAAGCCGATTGGGTGGCATGACATGATCCAGGCTTCTTATACTGTAAGGATACCTCAAGGGAGAAGAGGCAGAAGGGTCCTTATCCATTGTCGACTTAATCCTTGGTGCCAAACTTCCCAAATAATAGACATGAAACCATTGGATGGATGACTGATTTAATATGGCCTGTGTACAAGGATGCTGTACAGAAAGGAAGAGGGAAGGGAGAAGTGATACTGTGAGGTACTTATTCCTGAAAACACCTCTTAGAGGAAGCGCTGTACTCTGCATCTTAGAGACGGGCAAGGATGATGAGGCATGACAGGCTGTAGCACATGCGAACCCTGTGCCAGCAGCAGACGCTATTGGATTCTCTCAACCCAATTAAATCCTGCCTGCTTAGCAGCCGTGGGGACTGCTTTGTGATAGCAAATATGTAATTAAATTGCTATGTATCCATGCTAGTTTGTAATATAAAAAGATATCTGGAAGAGAAAAAAAAAACTCGCATCGTTCCTTCTCTTTCTAGCCCAGGCCCTTATCTAATTTTTGCACATGCTTCTTTTTCAAATAAAGTATGTTTGAATTGTCATGTCTCACATACCAAAAAAAAAAAAAAACAGTTTGAATCTCAAAGGTTGTTGCTAAGGAAGTGGTGAACTCGCGCTGTAACTGGGGTGGTGAGGGGGGGTCATCTCTTCATGCCCCTGAGCCCCACAACTAGTCTCTCACCTTGAAGACTTGGTCCAGCTCTGTGCGTGTGCACGCTCCCCTCCCCCGCCGCACGCACCTCAGCTCTTTTGGCCTCTTCCCTTGGCCCTCTCAGCACAGTTCACAGCCCTTTGCTCAGGGTCCTGTAGGAAGCACAGATCAGAGAAAGCATTGGAGGAACCAGACTTGTTAAACATTCAAACCTGTTTTCTTCAAAGGAAGAAAAATGACCGGCATCTGGTCATGCAGAAGGCTGAAGTAAATGTCTGGCAAACTAGTGAAGTCTCTGATATTCTGTGGAGTCAGCTTGCCCCCAAATCCTGGACATTGCTTAAGCCCTAATTCTGTGCTTTGTCTCTCAGTGAATAGGACCCATCCTAATGGAAGAAGTTCCATGTAATCTGCATCCTCTAAAGACAGGGTCTATCATGCTTATCACAAATCCTTCCTACTTAGGCCCTTGGCCTCTCAGTCAATATTATTGCAAAGATGGAGTTTCTGTGTAGCTACACCTAAAGCTTTTTGGTGATGATTGTCATATGGAAAGCATTTCCCAAAGCTTTACTGTGTAAGGTCAATGTTAAATGACCTTGGAAGTTTTGACCCAGTGCCTGTAAAATTGGTGCTGATTCAAGATTCCTTCATCTCTTGTGGATCATTTTCCTGCCGGCCTTGGTGCTTGCAGGGTCCTACCAGAAAGTGGAGTTGCTGTCAGGAGCTTCTAACTCAACCAAGCTGGGAACTGGGTCCAAGTCATGACTGTTGGGGACAGAGTGGATAGAGGACATGCCTGGAAGACTCCTGGGATGACTTTAAATCAATGCAGTCATCTGGTGAATAAGGGAAAGGGGATTTTTTTTTCCTAAAGAAAATTTATCATCAGGGAGAATAAAGGACCGAGATAGAAAGCTTCAGATAAGTGTTCCAGAGATCAGCAGATAATTAGCTTACACAAGGAAACCAGTTGTACTAGGGATGTAACTTGTTTGGTACAGTTATTTTGAAATATTCAAGAAGTCCAGACTCAACACCATATAAACTGAGTGTGGTGGAATATGCCCATAATCCTAGCATTCAACAAGAGAGTCAGGAGTTTACAGCTGCATAAGAAGTTTGAGGGCAGCCTAGGCTACTTAAGACCTTGTCTCCAAAACAGAAACAAAATGCAACAACAACAGAAATAAGTAAACAAACAAAATGTTTATTTTGGTTCACAGTTTGGGAATTCAGTTTATTTGGGAATCACAGTTTATTTTGGTTCACAGTTTGTGGCCTATTGCTTTGGGCATAGGAGGGCAGGGCATCATGGGATTCGGCCTATGTGGTGAAACAAACAGATCACCTCTGGTCTGAAAATAAATAGAGAAAAAGAGGGGGGGCGGGGTACTGGGAACAATACCCAAGGCCCTCAGAGCCAAACCGTTATCATGTGGCCTTTGGAGGACGAACAGTCATCCAAACTGTAGTACATAGACAAACCCAGACTGCAGCCTCCGGCTGTGATGGTTGAGGTAAATAAGTGTTCCAGGGATGAAGCTTTGGGAGGGAAAGCTTGAAGAGGAGCAGGTGATCCTAGGGAAATGAAAAAGCCCATGGCAGTGGGGAAATGGCCTCCATGAGGCTGGCTTAACTTCTAGAGCAGAGGTTCTCGAACGGTGGGCCACCCCACAGAGGTCATACACCAGATACTTACGTTATGATTTGTAACAACAGAAAACTACAGGGTTTGGTTTTATTTTGTTTCGTATTTTTAGTAAGTATTCACTTTACATCTCAACTGTAGGCCCCTCCCTCTTCTCCTCCTGGTCTCTTCCCTCTGCCCCTCCCTCCTCCCCTATCCCTCTTCCTCTGCCCCTCAGAAAAGGGAAAAACCCCTCTCCACACCCCTACCCCACAAATGCGTCCCAGCACATCCAGCCTCATCAGGACTGAGCACTTCCTCTTTCACAGTGTCCTGGCAATGCAGCCACACCAGGAGGAAGTGACAGAAAGGCATGCAACAGAGACCATGTCACAGAGAGCCCCTATCCCCTTTCTGGGGGACACACATGGAGCCTAAGCAGCCCATTGGGAATTTATGTGTAGAGGACCTATGTCTAATCCATGCCTGGTCCTTGGTTGGTGCTTCAGTCCCTACAAGGCCCATCTGGGCCCAGGTTAGTTGACACTGTCGGTCTTCTTGTAGAGCTCCTGTCCCTTCCAGGGTGTTCTGACCTTCTTCCCACTCTCCTGCCAGGTTCCCTATACTCCACCATTGTTTGGCTGTGAGTCTAGGTTTCTGTTTCAGTCTGTTGCTGGGAAAGGCCTCTAAGAGAACGCACGCAAGGCTCTGATCTGCAAACACAGTAGAGCATCATCAGTAGTGTCAGGGGTTCGCTCTCTCCCATGAAGAGGGTCTCAGCTTGGGCCAGGAATTGGTTGAACTTTCCCTTTATCTCTGCTCTATCTTAATCTCTACATATCCTGAAGGCAGGGTAAATTCTGGATGGAAATTTTTGTAGGTGGCTTGGTGTTTCCCTCTCTTTACCAGAAATCCTGTCTGGTTAGAAGGTGGCCTCTGCAGTCTCTATGATCCCTGCCACCAGGGGCTTCAGCTACAGTCATGTCCGTGTCCTCCCAGGAATCCACCCTGTTGCAGGTCTTAGGTTGTCTACGAAATGTCCCCTCCTATGGTTGCTCTACTTTCTGCAAGCCCTCTGTCCTTTCACCCCCAGTCATTCCATATCTGATTCCTCCCTCATTTCCCTCTATGTTCCCTCTCCTATCCTGTTCCCTCTCTTCAACCACTTCCACTGAATATTCTATTCCCCCTCTGGGGAAGAGTCAAGCATCCTCCCTCAGGTCCTCCTTATTTTTTTAGCTTCTTTGGGTCTGTGAATTGTAGTATGGTTATCCCGTTCTAATATCCACTTATAAGTGAGAACATACTGTGTGTGTCTTTCTGGGTTACGTCCCTCAGGATGATCTTTTCCTGGTTTCATCCATTTGCCTACAAATTTCATCATTTCCCTGTTTTTAATTGCTGAGTGGTATTCCATTGTGTAAATGTACCACAATTTCTGTACCCATTATTCAGTTGAGGGACATCTGGGCTGTTTCCAGTTTCTAGCTATTATGAATGAGGCTGCTGTGAACATAGTTGAGCAAATGTCCTTGTTGTGTGGTAGGGCATCTCTTGGGTATATGCCCAAGAGTAGGAAATTTACAGTTTATGAAGTATCAATAAAATAAGTTTATGACTGGGGAGTCACCACAACATGAGGGGCTGTTTTAAGGCAACTTTACAGAGGTTGAGAACCACTGATCTCGAGAGACCTTTACATTTGGCTGTCATACTCTTCCCAGAGTTTCCCTGACTCCTGAAACCACACACACACACACACACACACACACACACCATCAACATCTTCATACACAAATTGCTGAAGACTGTAGGGAGGGAAGATGGGGACACTCTTCACCAGCCCCTAGAATGGAATGGAGCTGTTGCACTGTCTTAAAAAAAAAGACTATCTCATTCACATTTGGAGATTTGGGATTAGGTCCTCCATAGACGAATTGGAGGGACAACTCAGCCCATCACATCTCACTGGGCTCTGCCTTTTCTGCTCCCATCTAAGCCGGGGGTGGAATGGGAGAGCTCCTCATTACTCCCTCAGCGGTGTAATCTGCTGGTTTTAATTATTGCCTTCAGTTCATTCATTGCATGCATGAGGAGCAGCAGGACAGCAACCTGCTCCCAGAAGTGGCCTGAGAGGAAGCAGCCATAAAAGAAAGGAGGGAACAACCTGTAGCTGCTTGATGTGGTCTTGGTAAGGCGAGAGCCATGGAGGACTCCCAGTGGCGGCCACTCCTTCCCTGTGATGTACTCCACGCCCTTCTCTGGGGAGGGAGGGCTCCTGAACAGTGCTAGTCAGTGAGAAGCCAAAACATACTCATTTCCCATGCCACTGCCGTGAATGTGTTGCATGTTTCTGGACAGTCAAAAGAGTAACTGACCATCCCTTGAAAGTAACAACAGCCAAGTCTAGACCAAGGGATGAATAGGAGCAGACTTGGGGGGTAGAGGGCTGGCCAGGGAATGTCATAAAATTAGCCAATCCCTTTCATCAGGAAGACTGACAGAGGCTATGCACGGTCACAGTGGGTTGCAGGTGCAGCCACAGCTTGCTGGTGTGGGAGCACGTGGGCACAAAGATGCTGAGAGAAGCCTGGAAATAGTGGAAACCTGAGAAAGCTTCTGTGTCCTGCTGGTGACAGAGGAGGGTCACTGTCTCCTTATCTGTCTAGCTGTGGGTCTGTATTGGGGTACACAGTGAGATCTGGGAAGGTGGGGGGCCTGCAGGATGAGGCCGCCTTACAGGTTCACTAAGCAGGTGGTAAGCCAGGCAGCCCGGTCCTCCCACCTTGTCACTGCAGTTGAGCTGTGGCCCTGGCAGCCCTAACTGTGCAACTGACCCGTCTGACAGGAGCTAATATATTCTAAAGAGACATCTGTGCTCTGCTCTTGACTATTTGACTATGGAGAGAGTAAAACCCAAGAAATTAGGATTTCCACGGGAATCTCCTGCTGGGAAAAGAAGTGGCCAAAGGCCTGGGGGACATGCAGCGGAAAAACCTAGAGAAAGAAGACAGCTTGTCATAGGAGCTTGCAGGACAGACTGCTCTTCTCATGATCATGAGCCAGTGTAACGGGGCTCCTGACGTAGTGAGGACGATGCTGTAGATCAGAGCACCCGGAAAACAATGAATTCCCGCTCTTCTCATTCATACAATTGTCTTATTTGTGGGGTCATCGGGGCAGGGAGAAGCACTGGGCTTGGAGCAAATGCTGCGGAGCTCAAATGCAGAACCCTTGGGGAGCAGAAGCATGGGGACCAGTCTCGGAGCCCCACCCTGGGCTGCAAAACAGCAGCCATTTTTTCCCTAAGACCAGCAGTGTCGGTAGCAGGTCATCACAGCTGGATTTGTTGGTTACTGAGGCAACCTCATAGGAGGAAGGCTGGGCAAAGCCATTGCACCCTCACCTGAGTATTCAGCTCTTCCTCCTAGCCGGCTGTAGAAATGTATGCCTTAATTTCCTATGACCTCTCAAGGTCTCGGGGAGGGGTAGATCACATAGGCGGGGGAAGGCTGGGGGAAGGAGTTGTAGCTACACAGCTATGGGGGTGCCTTCATCCCTGCTGCATGCTTTCTAGTGTGGTAGTTTAGAGTCAGCCATGCTCCTGTTGGCAACCCCTTGTCATACCCTGTAAGTAAGCCCAATGCATTCCGTGGCTCCCCAGGTTGAACTCTGGTGGAATTACACTTTGGTTTCTTATTGGGACCTTATTAGAAGGGTACAAAAGTTGTGTAGTCCCATGAGCCCAGGGAAAGTTCTCCTAAGAGGGATGCAGGTGCGTTCCTGGGCAAAGCACATCAGATGGCCCTGTGCCCCCTGACCTTGGCCAGGGAAATGCGTTCTGGGCACACTTCTTTAAAGGCTCAGCAGCTTTTCATTTACTATAGTTGGGAAATCAGGCAAGTGTGCTTGTGGGAGTGTCGCTAAAAGCGTGAAGTGGGCTCACGGGGCTGGAAATATTCTCTAAACGCATGGAATAGAGACGAGCACTGAAAACAAAGAAGGAAAAGGGTGGAGGTGGTACCTCAGTGTACAAAGCGCTTGCTACACATAAACCTGCACTCAGTAGAGCATTCTGTAGTCCTGGTGTGTGGCCTGTAGTCCTGGTGTGTGGCCTGTAGTCCTGGTGTGTGCCTGTAATCCTGGTGTGTGCCTGTAGTCGTGGTGTGTGCCTGTAATCCTGGTGTGTGCCTGTAATCCTGGTGTGTGCCTGTAATCCTGATGTGCCTATGGTGAGGTAAGAAGTCGAGTCTGAAGAGCCCTTGGAAGCTTGTCGTTTAGTTAGCCTGCCACACACAGCCCCTAACAAGAGACTCTGCCTGATGTTGTCCGCTCGCTCTCACGCATGCGCTATTGTACCTGTCCCGGCACTCATGAGCACACACACACACATACACAGGACAGGAGTGGTGTCAATGCTGAAGGGCTGCAGGATCCACAGTCTTGTGCTTTGGGAGCCAAGAAGAAAGTCTGGATAACGTTGTTTCCCTGAAGTTTAGAAGCTGGGGCTAACCTTAACTCACACTCAACTCAAAACCCGAATCAGCAGCACGCTGCAGGGTGAAAGAGACAGGCTGAGTCCTGAAGATGGGCTGCAGAGCGAAGGGCAGCAGGGAAGCAGCCTTCTCGCCCGGGCAGAAGAGTTCAGTGCCATGACCTCGGAAGTCGAGCAGCAGGCTGCACTCACCATGCCCACCCCACTGTGTTCTCAGAACCAGCACGCCGGCCCCAGCTCCTGTTCAGCGTTCGGCTGTGTAATACATGAGAAAATCCAAATGCCTTCCCTTCCAAATGCATGCTGCTCCGGGCCTGCTAAACGTGATGCCAACCCCAGCATGCATAATTCACGTGTCATTTAGAGTGCCCGGCGCACCATGTGGACCGGCATACCGATGAGGCTGGCACCATCCTGCCAGCCTGGCTTCTGGATCCAAGACGGGCTCAAGAGGAGTTGGAGCAGCTCCCTCTCATTAAGGGGTCTGAGAAGGAGAAACCGCAGGAGGGGGAAGACACTCTGGAAAGCACACTCCGGAAAGCCCTGCTGAGAAACGGCTGTGAACGTTTGCCAACAGGAAGTGTGCTCACATGAGCGGTTGGGGCAAAGAGAGCATTGGGATGAGGAGTAAACATAAAATCAGCCTGACCTTTAGTTCCATGTTTTACAAAGGTGGGGTCTGAGACTAAATCTGTGTTCTGGAGCCGTTGAAGTGAGAATAGCTATAATCCCACCCATCATTTGCTGTTTCTAGCATGTGTCCAGTGCAGTAGCAATTGTACAAGCAGATGGAGCGTACCTTCTGCTCTATTATTCGTGTGTGTGAGTGTGTATGTGTGAATGTATTTTCGTGCATGTTTGTGCGTGAAGGTCCATATGCACACATGTACACATGAGTGTGAAGGCCAGAGGATTCACTGTTTGTAGGGACAAGGGCTCTCCTTGACCTGGAGTTCACCAAGGAGGTGGGGCTGACCAGCCAGCAAGGCCCAGGGATCCTCCTGTCCCCACCCCTACCCCCAGCACAAACTACGAATGCATACTGCCATTCCCAGTGTCTGTTTTCTTATTTTAAACATGAGTGTTGGGGAGTAGAACTCAGGCCTTTGTGCTTTCAAGACAAGCACTTTACTTCCTCCGCTCTCTGTCTCCACAGCATTTCATATATGGGATTAAATGACAAGAAAGAGCAAACGCCTTGTTCCTGTGGTTCCTTCAGCAATGACTCCAGCCTCACACCCAACAGGCTGGGCTCCTAAGAAGGTCTGGCATCCTTCGTCCCGCTTGGCTCTGAGGCCAGCACACCCGCTTACGCTTATGCACATACAAAGTCAAAATTGTGTCAACAAGAAACTGTGACAATCCTCCAGGTTTCCAGAACCTATAGAGCTGGATTTCTTGACCCTTACAACCCAGATTTATTTTGCAGTTGAAACAGTAAACGCATATGTTTATCAGATTCGACATGTTTCATTAGGACGTGGGTACCTAATGAAGTGGTCAACCTGGGATAATTGGTATCTCTGCCGTCATGTTTACACTTTCACGATGAGAACATTGAAAAGCTCCTGTGTCTGGTCAGAAGTATGAAATGCGCTTTCATCATCAGGAAGCCACAATGCTGAACAACAGTCCACCAGAACACGTTTTAACTCATGTGTTTTTCTTTTTGACATTTTGACATCTACATGTATAATATTGATCCACACCATCACCCTCTATTTCCCTCAGACTCATTCATTTCTTCTTTTGAACTAGTCCTTTCATTTTCACATCTCTGTGCATGCGCGTGTATGTGCTCACATGCACACCTGTGTGTGTGTGTTCCGATACATTTAATTAGGGTTGCTTATATGCGCGTGGGGTGACAGGGCACTTGTGAAAGCATGGGCACCCCGCCAGTTGCTACACTACTGCAGAGACCATCTCCTCTTTCCCAGCAACAATTAATTGCCTATAAACCTCAGAGAGAACAGAGCCTCATGAACACCCTCTCCTCCATGATGGAGACGCGACAGGCTCAGCTTTGCACATGGCTTGTACAGGTGATCATGGCTGCGGTGAGCCTGTGAGTGCAACGACCTGTGAGGCCTGGAAGACAGTGTTCACGCCCCCCCCCCACCGTCCTCTGGGTCCCACATTCTTTATGCCTCCCATTCTGTGATGTTTTCCAATTCTTGGAGAAACAATATTTTAACTTCGTTTATTATTTACTTTAGGGTCTGATGACCTTGAACTATAACGGACATGTGGTTAAGAGAGTAACATTAAAAAATACCCTAGAGATTAAAATTATATGTCTAGAGCTGGCAAGATGGCTCCATGGGTAGAGGGATCTGTGGCCAAGCTTGATGGCCTGCACGTGGTCCCCGGAACCCACATGATAAAAGGAGGGAACTGACTCCCACAAGTTGTCCTACAACTTCCACACATGCACTGTGGCATTAAGTACATGTGTACACATTCACACACACACACTCTAGCACTGTATATAAATAAATAAAATCGTATCTAATGAATAAGAACAACAAACACTTTCAGATAAGAGTAATTTTTTTTTAACAGCACCATTCAGAAGAGCTCGATACATAGCAAGATTTTCCCAGAGTGTGACTTCCTCTGTGGCTAGGTTCAAGTCCCAAGGTACAGCTCTAGAACTGTCAGTGTTAGAATTGTCTGGAAGAACTGCTTCCCAACAACTCGGATTCTGCAGGCTCCGCCAGAGCTCAGAGGAAGAACACGCCAAGCCTGTTCTGACTTGCCAGTTTTACCCACATACCCAGCTTTAGACTCCAGAATCCTCATCATCATTTCTTCATATCACCATCCTGAGCACCAGCTGGCAGATGCTGGTCTGATCCTTATGTAGAAAGTGGCTTACTGAATTTTAAAGAAACAAAGATGATAAATATTCCAGACTTATTCCTGGGATAGTGAGGTCTTGGGGAAGTTAAGATGTGCCCAGGTGACTCAGGAAAATGTCCCACCATACAGAGAATGGAGTGTAAAGAAGCTTGAAGTGTGGGCTATCAGCAGTGGGTTTCTTCTCATGAGTGACAATATGGAAAGGATAGAGGTCAGCGTAGCCTGACGGGAGTGACACGGTGCAAGCATTGCCTCCTCATCAAGAGTGAAAGATGAACATCCACCATGATGAGCCCAGTTAATGGTTCACCATTGACCCTGTGCTGTGAGGGGAAATGCTCTTCACAGTTTTCCTCACCCATACCCATGAACCAGTCTTGTCATGGGAAAACCAAAACCAGACCAATGTCAGTTAAAGGACATTCTAAACATCACTTGACCTAGACGTCACAGAACTACCAAGGTCATGCAAAACAAGTCAAAGATGAGAAAACATCACAGTCTGGGAAGAGCAGAAAGAAGGTGTGTCAAATAAATCTTATATCCTAAAGGAGATCCTGGAAGATGAAAGGCCATTAGATAAAACCCAAAGAGATGTGAACCTTACCTTACAGCAATATGTCAGTATCTGTTCATTAATTACAGCAAATGCCCCATACTAATGTGAGACATTTCTAAGTCAGATGAGTATTGGGAAGAGAGGAATTTTGTAACTGTTGTGGAAATCTGAAACTACTCTTAAGTGAAGTACTTATTTACTCAGATACACGGTTTCATGTATCCCAAACTGCCCTGGAATTCACCATATTGCTGTAGGATGGCCTGCCCCACCTCCCAAGTGCTGAGATTTTAGGGGTACCATGCTTCAGTTATGGGGTGCTGTGGGTTCTAACCTAAGGCCTTCCATGTGTCAAGCAGGTGTTCCACCAACTCATAGCCACATTCCCAGCCCCTAAAAATAATTTTGTTTAAATAAATACACTTGTGTGCATTTTGGGGGTAGCTGTAACATATTCTACACTGAAGGATGGAGTCAGAGATCTGACAGCCACCCCAGGAACAGAGTTTCCCACGTTCTCTCCTGACCTCCTTGCAGCTTGTAAGCCACTCTCCCCTGCTGTCTGGCATTTCTGCTGTGTGCCACAGAGGCAGGTGGCATGGTAATGATTCCTCAATTGGCTCTGGCGCCGCTGAAACATACGATGCTCATTTTCAGTACCTCACCCTGGAGCGTCTCAAGTAGCTCTGCCTGTGAGTCATAGAATACTGATGGCACAGGTGCAGGGAAGCCAGGCATGCTGTCGGTGTCCTGGGACCACTCAGATCCCACAGCATCCAGGGTTCAGACTGATTCCAAAGTGGCTCAGTGAAGTTTCTGCTCCTCACCGAGAAGTGAGGGCAGGAGATGGGAAGTGATCTTAGCAATTTCTCCTGGAGTGGGAATACCCTTGAAACTACCCCAGAGTGTAGCTGGGAACTGTTTCTCCAAAGCCCCAATAGTCTCTTCTAGATGTTGTCAGCCTGAACCCCCACATTGAGACACCCCAGGGCATGCTATATTTTTGTCTGGTCTAAATATGTATTTTTTTTTCTCACTCGTCTCTTGAAGCATAAAAAGAAAAGCATAAAAGTGGACTGCTGGCATGAGCATTTTCTCACATGGTATTTTAGAAGCGAAATATATTTCAATTCCTCTAGTGCAGCTTGATAAGCCTGAAAAATAGCCTCCATTTTCCAGCCTGGTTTTTCATCCCACTTCTCTCTCTCTCTCTCTCTCTCTCTCTCTCGTGTAGAGATGGGCATAAGAATGTGTGGAAAGCAGAGTCATTATTGGGGTACCATCTACCTTGCTTTGTGGAACAAAGTCTAGGCTTTGTGGGATCTTTATTTCTAGTACTAGCATCCCAAGAGCATTCTACCATGCTTAGCATTGTTTGTTTATTTGTTTGTTTTACATGGATTCTGGGAATCGTACATAGACCCTCATGCTTGCAAGACAAGCCCCTTACCAACAGAACCACCTCTCTGGCCCGCCCTTCTCCATTCCTCAATTCAGTGCGTGTCGGCTGTAGTGTGTGTGTGCATGCACCATCACAAGGTCTGGTATTTTGCCGACTATGATTATTCACCATTGGGTGAACACACCAGGCTATTTCAGGATAAATGTTTCTGATTTTGTGGACACAGAGGGAATATAGTCCTCCTGTCTCTCAGGAGCTTAGGAAGAGCCCACGGTTCATGACCCATGGGTGTGAGACAGGATTACAGTTTGCAAATGAGCTTCTGTCGGATCTGGCTGGCCAAATTCAGGTTTCGTGTCTGGCATCCTGGGTCCTGTGACAGAAATCCCATAGATTCTTCAGCAGAAGCAGGGAGAAGGAGGCTCCCAGGGAGAGGAGACCCCACCAATTTACAATCTGGACTTGCAGAAAGGCCTTCTCCTCCAGCATGCCAGGGAGGCAGAGTTATTGCTGAGAGGGACCATTCGTCTGTAGGCTGACATTCACAGGGTCAGCCTCTGGAGAAAAGATTGCCATTCCAGAGCCCAAAGAAATGAGCTGTTAGCCTTTTCTCAAAGAGGACGCATTTCTAACTGGGGGGCTGCAGCCCCGCCGCACTGTGATTGGTGCTCTCTCCACACCCCATGTGGGACCCTCTGTTTTATGAGTCATTACACAGGATGAAGCACTCAAGCAGCTTTTAAAGGGAACTTTTCTGTGCCATTACTGTCCCCCAAGGAGGGGCACTAACCCAGAAAGCCACCTTCCCAGAAAGAAACATCCTCTTTCTCTCTGTGTGAAACAGAAAACGGGGATGTGGGGTGGCTCTTCCCTGTCATCAGCTGCATCATCTAACACAGAGTTCCTTCCTTTCCTGCTCTCCCCTCCAATTTGCCTACAAATAATCAGTTTCAAATTCCTGAATCAGATGCAAGCTTATGGTAGGGCCGAGTGAGCACAGGATTTGGCTTCGATGAGACAGGAGCCCACCCTCCACCCACAGACGGCACGACTCCTTTGGCAGTCCACAGTGCTCTTAAAGAGGTAATGGGGAGGAGCATTATCATGACACTAGGGATGCTGGTTTCCACACAGAGTGTAAAGATTGAACTGTGCCTTTTCCATTAACTGTGATGACAGGCATGTTGCTGAGTCCTCTTGCTGAACTGCGAATTTCCTGCAGAGCCTGCTGAGGGAATGGGAGTTAGAGAATGCGGGTGGCATTGATTACATCCAGGGGACAACATCTGACAGGAATCCCTGTCAGCTACAAGAATGTCTGACAGCAGCGTGGGGGGCCACGGTGAATGGAACAAAGGGATTCCCTCTTTTCACCTCCACATTGTCAATCAGGTGCTACACACTGTCTCTAAGGGAAAAGGAAAAAAAGGCCAATGCCCAGAGCACTCGACCGAAGCTTCTCACTTCAGAGAAGAGCAGCAAGAGAGAAGTTACTGAGGAGGTCTGTCCTTCCCAGCCAGGGCAAGTAGGTATCTGAGAAGCACAGCAGAGGACACACACAGCAGGCCCCCATCCTCTCACTCCCCTGCCGGCCAATGAGCAGGTGTGGGATTATCCCATGAGCGCCCTGTCCACCGCTAAATGGCCTCTATTCTAAGACAAGCGTGGTGGTAAATGCCTGGAATCTCAAAACTGGGAACACTAAGACTAGAGGACTGTGTGTTCCAGGCTAGCCTGGGATACATCATGAGACTCTGTCACAAAACAGATAATGAGATTAAAAGGTCTCCATTGTTTGCCAGGCTCATTCTCTTCCCTTGAAATTATGAGGTAGAAGAACTCTGTTCTCATGAGGAGTCTTTTTTTTTTCCTCACCTAGAAAATACGCGTTAGTTATAATATGTGCTCTCTTGGTAAATTGTCATGTCAGTTCACTGAGAAACTGGCCTTGACTTCCCTCCAAGATAAACGGTGATGAGCAAGTAGATGAAATATGCTCTTTTTTAAAATTTCCAAGTTAGTATGGTCACTTCACTGTTTTATGACAGCAACAGAGAAAAAAACTAGGACAATCCCCTACTTAGCATCTTATTCCAACACATGATTGGGCATGCGTGTGATTAAAAATCAGATGCATTATGGGAAGGGTTATGCATAGTGGGGAAAATACTACATAACTTAAAAACTGTCAATCAAAATAGAGACCCACCCAAACGTCATCCTCAGTAACAAAGTTGTCCTTGACTCTGTGAAAGAAAGCCCAGAACTATAACCGAGGCCCTTGAGTACCCTCGCTCATGTGGCCTGCTACATTACTTTTCTGTGGTAACACACTGTGACAAATGCATCTTATAAAGAAATGGTTTATTGCAGCTTATGGCTCCAGAAGAACCAGAGTCCATCCTTGCAGTAATGCATGACAGCAAGTAGCAGGTACAGTAGTGGGAACAGAAGTTGAACATTTATATCCTCAAGCACAAGCGTGAAACAGAACTAGAAGTTGTATGAGTTTCAACTGTCAAAGACATCATGCCCCCCCCCACACACACACGGACACACTTCCTCCATCAAGGCCATATCTCCTAAACCTCCCGGTCTACCAAACAGGAACCAAGTGTGTAGTCTGAGTTTATGGGAAGCTTTGTCACTCAAATCACCACACCCACAGTCGCTCTTGACAGTGTATTTGAACAGTCTTTCGCTTTGCTAGGGATGAAATCTCTTTGCCACTCTACAAACCTGTGTGAGCGTTTAATTAAGATCCTAGAATTAAAAGGTCAAGAACCTGGAAACACCAGCCTGTACCCCAACTACAGTAACAGAAAGACACATGTCACTGTCCAGATGGAGATTGTGTACCTTGATCCTGACTGTAAACTGTCCCTTTGACTCCAGGTTGTGGTGATGTGTTAGGGAGTCGGGGAGAGTACCTGAGAAGCAGCAGGTCCAGAAATACTTTTTGTCCTGTCCTCACTGGAGGCCAGAGTTGCTAGACATGTCTGAGTACTTCGATCTCTCACCTGGTTCCAAAATGACTAAGAGTTAACTCTTCCGAAAGAGAAATGGTACAGCAGCCTTGGTCAGGAATTTGTGGGGTTCCATTATGGAAAGCGATTTCTCTGGCCTGGGTGGTGACCTCACATTACAAGCTGACCAAAGCATAAAAGAAGTAATCAAGCTGGGTTGGTCAGTTACCTGGTGGTTCAGGAGACCACCCCTCAGGAAGGCAGGACCACTGCTAAGGCAGGCACACCATAAGTCGTGCTAAAGACATAGGCAAATAATTATCTCTTTACTTTTCTTTTCAAACTTCTGGGACTTCTAGCACAGTTCCTATAGGCCCCCAAGGTTCTAGGCCCCAAAAGGGTCTGACTTCTTTCTGAGTCCTGATTCAGAAAAATATCACTTTCTTTTGTTTTCCTTTCTTTTTCTTTCTTTCTTCTTCCTCTCTCTCTCTTCTTTTCGTATCTTTCTTAGGATGCTGGCAAGAATTAAGTATGCTTTTTCTGGTATAATGGACTTCCCTTTTCTTTAAAGCTCCCATCCCAACCCTGTCACTGCCTGCAGCTACATGCAGGCTGACCTGAACGCTGGTTTAACTCAAACAACATGGCTCTTTCTTCCTCCCTTCTCCAAGAACCTCATGTGGGCAGCTGCTGAGATATGCAGTTTATCTGCTCCTCAGGGTCCTGGTTTTTCAATAACAGTGGTCCTTTCCTGGTTGGAGTTTCTTTTTGTATGCAACTCTCCAGGCATCTCTACTCAAGGCATTGTGGGGAATTTTATTCTTCACCTCTTGCTCTAGGCCCTGACTTTCTCTTAGAAATAGACAGTTTATTAAGGGTGAGAAAGGAGTTCCAAGAATGGAGTGCCCCAGAGAGAAGTGGACCAGAGAGCCTGGGAGGGTCCTGAACCCAAATATCCTGAGGAAAGAGAGTTTGACTCACTTGTTGGTTATTTACATAGCTCTAGGTTTTCCTGACATATGGAAAATATGGAATTTCTTGCACATGTTCTGACCCTGACATGTAGTTTCCAGTCTTTTCCTGCTGTAGGATTCGTTCGTTTGTTAATATCGATGCCCCTCTTTGCTGCTCAGCTTCCCTGCCGCATACCTAGCAGGTTCTGAGAGTCTGCAAGTGAAGGAGCTTTTGTTTCTGCGGAGTAAGGGGTAAATTCTTGTTTACCTTCCCATAATGCTCCATGCATTCAGTGATCCAAAGAGCCGAAAGTTCATTTCATAATCCTGATTTAATGAAGGACATCCAAGTAGCAATGTGACTGGACAAATGGGTGTGCATTAAGGTTGACAAACTGGAGAAGGACATGAAGCCTGTATGTTCAAATTCACATTAGCGCTCTGTGCCCCATTCCTGCCTTCCTCATAGGAACAGGGAGAAAGTTTTATAAAATTAGGGGTCTTATACACTACTATTTGACTAGATAGGTAAGAGAATTTCTTCACAGACAAACAGGGAAGATTGGAGACTATTTTTAGTTTCTATGACTGCATCAGGCAAAAGAATTTTAGTTTCTGTGGAAGAAAAATGAGCAGGGAGAAGAGGGCAAAGGGAAGTCAGAGGGAAACAATGCTACTTTCTGAGGTCTGCTTCTGAGGTGCACCCACATTGTAACGAGAAGACCTTGCACCTTTACGCCTCTGGAGCTGCTACAGGAACCAAGGATAAACGGCAAACCACTTTAAGAAATGACTGTTCATATTTCTACTCACTGAAGAAATACGAAGTGTTCCCGGTATTATGAGCCAGGAGCTATAGATGAAATGCAAACATGCATATACACACACACACACAGACACACACACACGCACACGCACACACACAGGTAGTGACTCATTAAAGGCAGGAAAAAAAGAAAATCTCTCCCTTTTCCTTCCTTCCTCCTCCTTCCCTCCCTGCCCCCTCCCCCCTCCCCAGCAAATAAAACAGGGTTTCTCTGTGTAACCCTGGCTGTCTTGAAATTCTCTTTTTTAGGCCAGGCTAGCCTCGAGCTCACAGAGATCCACCTGCCTCTGTCTCCTGAGTGCTGGGATTAAAGGCGTGCACCACCATGTCCAGCCCTCCCTATTTCTTATTTCAGCCACACCTGGGCATCCTTCCTTTTTACTTGTTAGGCCAGCTTGAACCAATATAGGTGTGAAAACGGATACACTGATGTAGACTGACTCTAAGAAGATAGGACTCTGAGCCATCTAAAATAGGTTACAGCACAGCTTTGTCACCCAGACTCCCATAAGTCCCTTCCCTTTGTCCCTCAGTTCAAAACCACTCTGTCTACAGCTGCTGCTTCAGATCGCCTCTTCTCCCATCCTGAATCCTCTTCCCCATCTCCCTTCCAGAAAGTGCTGAGAGTCACTTTGGAACGCTTTCACTTATTACAGAGCAATGGGTTTTCCTGATGGGCTTTTAGGAATATGGCATCACAAATGCAAAGCCCGGGCATTGTCAAAGAGCCATTGAGGGGTAGAGCACCCTCCAGCCTGGGCTTTCCTGACAGGAGACACTGCCATTCTTATGAGGTACATGCGTCGTCAGAGTGAACGCCCACACGGCTGTCTAACTGTGTATGTATATAACCTACCAATCTGCCACCCCCCTGCAGAGCAAGGCAGCATCCCTGGAAGACCATCTCTTGCCACATGGTCTCAGTTTGTGTTCATCAGAGACCAGTGAAAGGGTGAGAGCAGCAACCTAGGACGTCTGGGTGTTTCCCAGTAGGCAGTTAAAAACAGCTTCAGAAGTCCAATAATTCAACAGCTTCAGCCTCTGTGGCCATAATGGAAGGCGATGGCCACAGACTCCAAGAAGTACAAGCCCCAGACCCAGCTCTTGCATAGACCATCCAGAGTGCAAACAGGAAATAGGAGAGCCCAGGCAAAGTGTGCTCATAATCAGAAGTGTGCATCCACATGAACTTCGACATTGCTTTTTTTTCATCATGCCCCATCAAGCAGCACCTTCTAATCTTTCTCAAACTGTTTTTCCTTGCTTGCAATATGGAAATTGTGATAACAAATCTCTCCTAGGTTGCTGTGGAAATAAAATTAAGGAATTGATGTAAAGTTCTCAGCATTACACTTGACATTGAATAAATGCATGTGGCTACGGGCAACAAATAGATTTATATGATAAAAATTAGAAAGGAAAACTGCCAAGGAGTGGTGCCCGGTGTATTTACAAGTGCTTAATGTGAATCTGTATCTACTAGGCTGAAAGCAAACAATGGTTCCTGTGACCGAGATCGCCAAGCAGAGTTGGTGTCACTTGGAAAGAGTCTCAATGAGGGGCTGTCCTGGTCAGGTTGGCCTGAGGGCATGGCTGTCAGGGGACTCAGTCATACTAACCAGTGTGGGAAGGCCCTGCCTGGAGTGAGCGGCACTGTTCCCTAGCTTTGCATCCTGGGCTGTAGAATTTGACTGACTGCTTCAAGTCCCTGCCTTGACTTCCCTGAAATGGTGGACTGTGATGAGGAGCTGTAAGCAAAATAAACAATTTTTCCTTTAGGGTTGCTTTTGTCAAGGTATTTTTATCACACCAAGAAAAACGAAACTAAAATAATTGGTTGCACCATAAGACACACACACGCACACACACACACACACAGAGAGAGAGAGAGAGAGAGAGAGAGAGAGAGAGAGAGAGAGAGAGAGAGAAGGAAGGAGTGTGTGCAAGGGAAAGCAGAGAAAATGGGAGAAGAGAATAGTGTGGAGTTCTTCGAGCATTCCAAAGAGAGTTAGTAAGAAAGGGCAGGGATGGAAGGAAACATGCATTGAGCAGCAGACATGTTTCCTGTAGATACCGCGACTTCACCACATTCCAGCAAACTCCAGCCGTGTTCAGTGCCAGTGAGCGCTACTACTCTTAGAAAGACATACTAGTGACACTTTCCTGAAGACAGACGCCAGAAGGGAAGCTGGGAAGGCCAAAGAAGAGTAAACCATCCAGCCGATTCCAGCTGGCAGCTGTGTAACCGAAGCTGCACGTCCCCTTTCTCTTAGCTGTTTTGTGCTGTGGTCCTACTATGTCATACCATCAAGGTCTCCCAGATACTCAGTTCAGTCATTTGCATGCAAAATGTCTTCATTCTTTCTTTCGTATTAGCCACAAAGGACAAAATCTTCACTCTGTGGACCTCAAAGGCTTTCTTTCTTTCTTTTTCTTTTTTATTCATGGAAACAAAGTAGCACAAACTTGTATTTCAGTACTGGAGAGATAGCACAGGCATAAAGACCTGAGTCTGGATCCACCTGAATCTAGGCATGTGTTGACAACCCCAGCGTTCTTCCATCGTGATGGGATATGGAGGTAGGAGAATCTCTGGAAGCTCGGAGGACATTTAGCCCGGTGCACATAGTAGCAGCAAAGAAATAACAAACAGACCTTGCCTCAAACAAGTTGAAAGGTAAAGACTTATATCCTACCCAGGGTTGTCTTCTGACTTTCACGTGTGTAGCATTGTAAGGGTGTGTTCATAGTCACGTAAAAGAATGCATGGAGGGGAGAGACAGAGAGAGAGACAGAGAGAGAAAAGATTGAAACTGTTGTGATAATTTCTTCTCTGTGACAAGGTAAACAATATCTACCCCCCTCTTCTTCCTCCTTCTCTTTCTCCTCCCCCTATCAAGGTTCCAATGACAAACCAAAGAATGATACCCGCAAAGTTCCCCCTGGAGAACCAATGGGTTTGTTGGCTTTCCTTACAGAGCACTGCTAAGGAGTTACTTGCAGAAATGCGGATGATTCCAAAGCATTTGCACTGGAAAGTCTTTACTGGACACAGATGACAGCTTTTTCGTAGTATGGATAGATGAGCTCATTTCAGTTAACCTACTCCAGAACCCTAGCACCTTCCCGGACTCCAAAGCCACATGCAGTTATAGCAGAACTGCGTACCAATAAATGTCTAGACACTCCAGTGAGGGTCCCATGGCCTTTCCCATCTTTTTCTTCTGTGAGGGAATGTCAGTACTCAATAAGCCTGGTCTTGAGGGACTCTGGTAGGATGCACACACTTGACCAATGAAGATGGCAGCTGTTTTATTCAGAGGATAGAGAATGATTTTTTTTTAAGTTTTTCCATGTAACAAGAACAGACCTCAATGCTGGAATAAATGGCAAACCAGGGGTGGACCTTTGCTCATAACCCTGAGTTTAACCTAGGAAAGCCTTTAAATATGTACAGTGTGTGCCTTATTCTCTGAGGATTGCTATTTGTAGTAGAATTGGGCATCTGACATTGTGGCGCTCAAAGCAAGTATAACAGCGGAAGCCCATGAATCATGGACCCACCCACCTGAAAATGGAGGTGATGAATGACTAATAATGTAATCTATGTTCTGTATTTCCTCCTTGAGAACAGGCCTTTATAACAACCCAGGTGTGTCTTAGGGTTACTGTTTCCTTAATGGAACACCATGGCCAAAAGCAGCAATGGTGATATTTGGCTTACGCTTCCACATTGGAATCCATCATTGCAGGAGGTCGGGGCAGGAACTTAAGCAGGGCTGGAACCTGCAGGCAGGAGCTGATGTGGAGGAAATGGGGGGGGGTGCTTCTTACTGTCTTGCTCCATATGGCTTGCTCAGCCTGCATTTTTATAGATCCTAGGACCAGCATCCCAAGGGTAGTCTTTCTGCAGCATGGGAAACGGTAGCTGGAACAAGACAAGTGTAGGTCTTCAGAAGACATGCCCATAGCTTACTCTCTGGCCACCCCAACTGAGATTACTGGTTTTAGATCACATGACTGTGATGGTTAGTGTGAACGGTCAACCTAACAGTGTCTAAAATCATCTGGGAAAGGTGTCTTGTTGAGGGATTCTCTTCAACAAATAGACTTGTTGGGCATGTCTGTAGGGGGTTGACTTGATTGTATGCATTAACTAATGTAAGAAGGCCCATCTTCATTGTGTGTAGGACCGGTTCATAAATTATACTTGTAGTCTTATACATGTGAGCTTGTGAATCCCACACAGTGCAAGCAAGCCTAGAAACACAGAAAACTTGGTATCTATGCAATACCAAGTTCCCTCCTTGTGAGACAGCCAGAGTGGTGCTGGTAGCTCTGCCTCCTGGATTCAGGGCAGTCTTAGTGGGATGACGTGGAGAAGTAAGATCATTGGGGAGGAGAAAGTCCTCTCAGAATCGGAATCCTATGACAAGGGTGCAGGGGTTGAAGGCATAGGCACACTCAGGAGGTCAGCAGTCAGCAGCATGAGGTGGAGTCAGGGCGCATTTGTGTAGAGAAGCCAAAATAAATAGATGTCTGTAGGCACTGGACGGATTGTGTGGCCATGCTTGCTCTGTGGTACACAGTGTAGGGCCGACTGAGTAAGATAAGGTAAGTGTACACTTGCACGAGTGTGCAACACGCACACCCTATAGCTGTGACGTTTGCTATGAATTGTCATCTTGATAGACTCTAAAGGGAAAACGGAGTCTCAATGAGGGATTATCTATATTGAGTTGCCTGGTGGGCATATCTGTGGGAGAATGACTTAATTAAGTTCATTAACAGATGTGGAAAGGCTCATCTTCATTGTGCGTAGGACCATTTCGTTTCTCTCTCTCTTCTGACTGCTGATATAATATGAACAATTGTTTCAAGCTCCGGCTGGCCTGAGTTCGCCCCTGGGAAGGACTGCGAACTGAACCTTGAGCTAAAATGAGTCCTTTCTCCCTTAAGTTGCTTTGGTCAGAGGGTTTCATCAGTTCAGGAGAAGAAATAATACAGCGGCCTCGTTTGTCCCATAACAGGAGTGACGCATGTCACCTCCAGTCCTGGGCTTGGGAGACCCCTCCAGCCATGGGGACTCCACTCTCTTCCTAGTTCTGCCTTTGCTTTGACTTTCTTTTTTTTTTTTTTTTTTTTTTGGGCATGCTCACTACCTGAGTATTTATTTATTTATTTATTTATTT
>CM053756.1:7622698-7648330 GCA_028658305.1 Pachyuromys duprasi
AGGGGTCTTGTATGAGATGGTTTCTACAATCAAGGACCACGTGTGGATGTGTCCTGGAACCCCTGTTCAGATGGGACCCAGGATAGCTCCGTGTAGGACTAAAGACCTTGTGAGGGGAACAGGGACTGTTTCAGTCTTGAACTTGATGGCTGACTCTTTGACCCTCCCCCATACATGCCAGGGAGTGACAGACTGGCTAGATCCCAGTGGAGGACATTGCAGCCAGCCCTGAGGAGACAGGATGAGCTGGGATTGGGTGGAAGGGGAGGAGGTCCTCCCCTGTTGGTGGACTTGGAGGGGGCGGGGAGGAGATGAGGGAGGGTTGGGAAGGGTGGGAGGGAATGAGGGAGGGGACTATGCTTGGGATGCAAAGTACCTAACCTGTGATTGATAACAAAAAAATAAAAAAAGATTTTTTTACTGTTGGGTGGCACTTCTAGGGAGTTGGAGGGGAAGTGGGTGGGAAAAGCTTGCTCATTATATTCCTTGTCCATGTGTTTCCTCCTAGGCCTGCGTTTGACTCTCATGGCTGACCTGTCCGAATCCATACCTAGGTCATGTTACCATCCACCCTCCTCCCACCAGAATGCCAAGTGCTGGAGAAGGAAGTGCTGTGATTGCTAACCTCGGTTGTCAACACGAGAAAATCCAGAACCACCGAGGAGACAACTCTGGGTTTGTCTGTGAGGGATTATCTAGATTAACTTACCTGGGGTGGGAAGACACACTTTAAATGTGGGAGGCGCACTTCCACAGAGCAGGGGCTCAGACTAAAGAAGAAGTAGACAGCTTGCCGAGTGCCTCTGTCTAGCTCCGCCTGTTCTCTGTTTGCGGGTGAGACGTGACCAGGCCCACTCTGGCCTCCGTGCCATCCCTGTAAGGACATGCTGTGCTTGGGAGCTGTGAGGAAGAGGAAGGCTTTTGTTCTTAAACTGTTCCCATCAGAGATCTGTTGTGACCATGAGGTAAGTAATGAACATGTACACCAAGCTCAAAACCTGCCCTCGCTATTTGGCTAAACAGGCTGCACGTTTTCTGAAGTGCTTGTGCAAAATGTGGAAGTCTAGCTGCACGCACGCATCAGATGGTGCCACTTCTGTCGAAAGCGCAGTCCCCAAAGGTGACATTAATAGACTAAGTCTGTATTCTGAAAGAAAATGCTCGAACTAGGGAAATTCAACAGAATGGTATAATCACCTTTATGCACTTATCACCCATTTTTAACAATTATCAAAACATCTTCCTTGTTTTCTGTCAGTTTTGGGTCATTTGTTTTTACGCGTGCACACAGCAAAAAATAAAGGAATCAAAATCAACACTATAATGAGTCTGAGGTGTTTCTGGCCTTGCTCACCTGCAGTACACGTGAATGCTGAGATGCATGGCTCAGATGCAAGACTTTGGTCATGGGCTACATGGGTTTCATTGTGCATACAAAGACTAGTTTGCCTTTCGCACTCCATCTATATCTTCGACCATTCTATCTCGACATCATCATCATCAAAATGATTTTATCTTATATGTACATACACACATACACATATAGCATCATATGCAAATCTTAGCCAAAATTTGCCATATGTGTGTTTCTTTTTCCACTTGTCTCCTTGATTCATGTCTATCATTGTGATAAAATACCTGGACAGTAGGCAACACAGGGAGAAAAGGTTTATTTTCCCTGAAAATTCCAGGTTGCAGTGTACCATAACAAATAAGTCAAGGTGTCAGGAATGTGAAACACCAAGTCACATCACACCCACAGTCAAGAGCATGGAAAGGCAAGTGTGTGCATGCTCGACTTACAGTCCAAGAGTCCCTGCCTAGAGAATGGGGCTGCCCACAGTGGGCTGGGTCTTCCTATGTAGATTATCCCCCACAGACATGCCCACAATCCAACCTGAAGTAGACAGTATCTCATTGAGAATGTCTTCCCAAGTGATTCTAGGTTGTGTCAAGTTACAGATTGAAGCTAACCATTACACCTCATAATTTAGAGCTTTTCTACATTGCTACAAAGTTTCTTTTATTCTTTCTAGCACACCCCCGAATTTCTGGAAGCATCCATTGTTCGACTCATTTCCACTGTGGTGTGCTGGTTACTTGTGGACTTACCCAGAACTTCATGTACATGGCCATCCCAACGTTCTCTGTCTTGCTTCCTCTGTCTATGAGGCTTCTCTCTTTTGGGCTGTGCCTGAGTTAACTGCCTCTCTTCAGTGCTGGAAAGACTGAGGTTGTGTGATCTTGCCATAACTTGGCCATGTTGTGTTGATGGCTGTGGAGGTTTGCATAGGAATGCCCACCACCGACTCAAGCTACACCCCGTGTGGTACACGGTCTGTACCTCTCAGCTCCTCCCCCAGCACCATGTCTCCCTGCACATCGCTTCTCTTCTCGCCATGATGGTAAAGAACTAAACTTCTGAAACTGTAAGCCAGCTCCAAGTAAATGGTTTCTTTGTATGACAGGTGCCATGGTCGTGGTGTCTCTCCACAGCAAGAAAACCCTAACTAAGACAGTGGTCATAGAAATTTTATCCATATTTTGGCTGTTATGAAAAAAGCCATTGTGATATTTATCTGCTAATAATTATTAGATGGACACACACCCTCATTTCATCTAGATAAAGGCCGAAGGTACCATAGCCAAAGGGTAAGGACATATTTAAGTTATTGACACACAAGTAAGTGCCTTCTGTTGCTGTTCTTTCTCATGAACCAGAACATTCCATATTCACATCAGGAATGCAACATCAGCTGATTATGCTGGTTTTCTCTCCTACCTATCAGATGTACTGTGACTAGGTTTCTTGGTTTGAACAAAATAGTGACACTCACTGTTTTGTTTTTTTTTTGTTTTTGTTTGTTTTTTACTTGCTTGCTGACTGGTAAAGTGAAGATTTTTTTCTTATGTGTCTACAGGCCATTGCCATATCCAGGTTACACAAAGGTTGGTCAAGTATTCAGCCATTTGCAATGTAACCATCATTTTATTTGGTTTCTCGAGTTCTTTACATTTTCTCCAAGCTCTATCAGAGATTTTTTTTCCTGAATATTTTTTGAGTCTTGTCATTTCATTTTCCTGATAGTGTCATTTATATGACATCAAATTAGCTGTTCTTTGTCCTTTGCTTATAATAACTTTTATGCCCACAGAAATCTGTGTTTATTCAAAGGCACAAAATACTTCTCAAAATATTCTTACAAAATCTTTATAGTTTTGTTTTATGTGTCAACATATATTTTCCATCTTGAGGTTTTTTTTCTTAAATGATTATTTTTATTTAATCTTTGAAAATTCCATACATGTAGGCAATATACCTGTTCTTGTTGGTTTTGTTTCTGTGACAAAACCGTCTGACCAGAAGTTTATTTCTGCCCACACTTCCAGGTCACAACCCATTATGGATGGAAGCCAAGACAGGAACTTAAGCAGCAACCTGAAGCAGAAACTGTGGTAGTGTCCTGCTTACCGGCTCACACAGTGGCTTATGCTCAGCAGCTTTCTCAAACATCCCAGACCCTCCTGCATAGGACGGGTGCCACCCATAGTAGGCTGAGCCTTCCCACCCATTATCAATCAAGACAGTTTCTCATTGATGTGGCCACAGGACAATCTGACTGAGGTAATCAACTGAGGTTCCCTCTTCCAGCATGACTTAATCATACTTCCCCATATCTACCATCTATTCCTGACTCCAAATCTTCTCAGGCCTTCTCCACCACATCTTCCTCCCAACTTCATGTCTTTCTTGTGTTATATAACCAACCAAGTACAATTGGTTGTGCTCATATGTTCATGGGTGTGGAGCCATGCACTGGGTCATGAGCAATATACCAGTGGCCTCAGCCTCAAAAAAAGTGATTCCTCCTCCCTCTGCAGCTTTCATCTGCCAATAGTTCCTCAGCTAAGAGTGGAACAGTGAATTAACTTCAGGTTGTGATCTGAGGAAGATGAATCTTTTCTCTTTCCTTCATCTCATTCCTTTAGTCCCCATCATTGAAAGAAAATTTACATCAAATTGTCTATACCACTATCCACTATTTGTACAGGTGTGTATTTGGACTCTAGACATTATGCTATCAGATTAATCACTCTTCCCTGTCTTTGACCTTCTACATCTCTGTACACTTTTTCCTCTCAAATTTATTGTCTCTTCTCTCTCTCTCTCTCTCTCTCTCTCTCTCTCTCTCTCTCTCTCTCTCTCTCTCTCTCTCTCTCTCTGTGTGTGTGTGTGTGTGTGTGTGTGTTTGTAGGGATGAGCATTTGGGATATGGACATGATGAGAGGTACATGGACAATTGCAGTCACTTGCACACCTTGACTAAAGGTGTGCAACACTTCCAGAAATGGCTTGATGGAAAGAACAAGAATTCTGGGGACATAGTCATGGCCTCCATTATCAGATCTCTTCCGGGAAGTTTGAAGGATTGCAAGAATTAATAGACAACAAAATGCTCTGAAAGCTGTAAAGCATGTATCGCTACCAACATAATGTTGTTTTATTGCTCCTTTCCTCCTCAATAACCTTGCACCCTTCATCAATAACTCTGCTTGGAGTCTGATGAATGACACTTTAGTTATGCATGCAGAAGAGGGAAGAGCTCACTTATTGACAGTCTCTTGATTCATGGAGGGAAAATAATTAAGAGTCACATAAAAGGATAACTTATGTTGCCTTAGTTACCTTATACAGAGTGAGAGGATCATTGCTGAACACTGCTGACAGGATCTGAAGAGAAGAGCCTGAGCGTGGAGGCTCAGGGGTCACTACCAGCTGCAAACACTCCTGCAGGTTCTATGTTCTATTTAACTTCAGTTACCTGGTCTTTGTAACCTTCTGACCCCTCAGTTACGGCTCCTACTTGCCCCATCTATTGCAGCATCCTTTCCCTATGTTGCTTACATTTCTTTGCATACATGTGTCTTCTGGATCTCGCTTGCAAGTGGGATGTGTCAGGTCTGTATACCCTAGGTATACAATTTACCCAGAAGAGCAGCATCAACCACATCCAAGGAGCATCCACAGAGGGTAGCACGGGCTTCTGAGTAAAGACTAGTATGTTAATCACATTTCTATATCATGACAGAATTTTAAAACCAGTTAAAGAGAGAAGTTTGTAAGTTGTTGGGCTTTTTTTTTAATGATTGGACATAGTGTGTTATTTTAGGAGAGTATTATGGGGCTGGTTGCTTACCTTGCGCTGGCCCAAAAGCAAAGAAAGGGAGAAGGGACTGTAGTCCTGCGGTGTCCTCCAGGAGCATACCTCTCACCACCTAGCTTTCCATCAGGCCCTTTTCCTAAAGGTGTTACCATTTACCAATAGCACTGTCTCTAGAAACAAAGCCTTCAATACACGGGCCTTTAGGGAAAACAGCTAAATTCCAAACTTGAACAACCGGTCACATTCTTGATTGGCAGTAGGAGAGGGAAAGAGGTGGTGAATGAGAAGAAAACTGTTATCTGTACTGTTTCTTTTTTTTTTATCCATGTGAGAAAATACATTGACAAAAGGAACTTAAGAAAGAAAGGGCTTACTTAGTTCACAGTTCCGAGGGTCGCATCCATCAGCTTCCATGCTTTTCCCGCCTGTTGCCAGGTGTTCCCCACCGTTATGAACTCTTCCTCTGGCCAGGAAGGTGCTACCTCCTAGAGAGTTTATAACCTTCCCAGATATCATCAGCTGGAGACCAGCGTTCAAACACATGCACCTATGAGGTACATTTAACTTTACAGTCACAACAGTAACCAATATAGATATTCAAATGCCAGGTGACCCCAGATAACAAGTCATGGCTACTAAAGATAGCACGGGGATTCAGAAATGGACATGGAGTTCTTTGGTGTTCACACCCTTGTAGGAACCTTGCCAGGACACCAGTGACTCTCACAGTCTGGCTAGGCTTCCAGTGCTTTCCTATATAATTTATTTAGCTCTAATTCCATGCCTTCTAGTACTCACCTATCTGTTTGTCCAAAAGCACCAGTGTTGTTATTGAAACACTAGGAAGGAGCTGCAGGATAATCTGATATTTCCAAGGTGCCGTCTTGGGCCAGGAACCTGAGAGGGATCCACCCAGGGCCTGCATGGCCACAGGTTTACTCCTGCTGAATGGACATCACAGTCTCTTCAGGCCCGTACACCTTAAACACTTTGTGCAGGCTTTGCAGTTTAGATTGGATTTCTATTGTAAGACTTCTTTAACTTATTCACTCACAACTTCTTTTCACCTGAGAAATTTTCATGTGATTCTGAGATATAAGTTTGCAAATGAGGTATACATATAAACATTTGCTAATAATAAATTATACAGAAATTTATTTTAAAACGATCCTTTGGTATGCATATAATTTTACCATTTTAGTATGCATGTAATTTACCACTAAAAACAAAAGCAAATTTGCATCCTAATGAGGTGGATGTACTTGGTTTTACATTAGGAATTAAATCTTGGCTGAATATTTGATACTGCAGGATGCAGAGCATCTTCAATGTTTTCAAAGTAGATTGATATTTTGATTTTGTAGTCAGCAACTCTGAGAATGCCACTTCCCATAAATGTGTAGTGCAAAGAGGCACAAATATGTTTAAGGCCATTTCGGAGAAATTGTTGGAAATTCTCTTCTCATCGGAAGCCAAAATTCATTTAATTACTTTTTAAAGACACTCAAGTCAGCAACTCGAACGCATATTTTGTGTTAGTTCTTCGTGAGTTTTATGTGTATTTTGATCATATATTCCTCCAGCTCTTCCCAGATCCAGCCCCGCTCCTATTCTCACTTAATTTCCTTTCATTGTTATTTTAACCACATCAAGACCAACTTGTGCGGCACAAATAATCCGGGATGAGTAACAGCTTTCCACTGGAGCATGGTTGACTTACCAGAGGTCGCACCCTTAGAGAAAACTGACTCTCCCTCTACAAGCAACCGTCCATTGCTGATAGCTCCTCTGCCAGAGGTGATAGTTCATACCCAGCTCCCTCCTCTATAGATTTAGTAGGGTTTGAACTTACACAGATGTTGTGTGCCGTGTCACAACTACTGTCAGGTCTTCTGTACAGCAGACCTTCTGTGTCCAGAAGACACTGTTCTCCTGCAGTTATCAACCATCTCTGGCTCTCACACTCTTTCTAACCTCTCTCCCACAGTGAATCCCGAGCCTTCGAAGGACAGAGTATGGAATATATGCTCCGTTTAGGATGGAGCAGCCTGCAGTCTCTTATTCTCTGCATCTTGGTGAGCTTTGGGTCTCCGTGTTAATCACAAATAGAATCTTCTTTGATGAGGGTTGAGAAGTGAGCTGACCTGTCTATAATGATGTCGTTAGGAACTATTTTAACACTGTATTTAACAGAATGATAGTACTAGGTTCTCCTCTAAGGCCTAAGACCTACCTGGCCATGATTTATTTCTTGGCCTAATATTGGTGCCAATTATGGGCTTCACCTTGTAAAGCCGTGTTCAATACCATCATAAAGTGTTCAGTTACTCCTCTGATGTTCATGCCACTACTGAGCCATTGGGCACATCTTTCCAGGCCAGTCATTACTCCAGATCCTGAGGTTCCCAGCTGTGTAAGATAGGTGATTACTTTTTCACCTATCTATGAATAGCACCTTCCAGTGCTATGACATCTAACCAGTAGAGATGAAGATTCCATTTCAGTGTCAGCCTGATTTCTTTTATCATGCTCTATGATGCAAATAGGTTTTCTCTTCAGCAATACAGTTTTATTGTCAAGTTCTGGAGGTCAACTGAAAGCAACAGCAATAAACTGTAATTTGGAGGTCTGTGGTTCCTCACTGGCCAAAAACATCAAAAGAAATAATCCATTCCTGGCACTTGTCTTTTGATTTGTTAGCCTGTGGTGTCTAGTAGGGACATTATTGCTCTATTATAGGGTAACTTCATCTTAACTCGTGTGTGTGTGTGTGTGTGTGTGTGTGTGTGTGTGTGTGTGTGTGTGAGAGAGAGAGAGAGAGTTTCTATGGTATAGATTTCCATAAAACTTTTCAAAATACCTTTAGTGTTATTTAACCTTCCTGTTTCTTCCTCTCTCCTGCCCTCCTCTCCTCAACCTTAGATAGGGATTCTATTGTTGTCATGAAACTCTATGATCAAAAGTAACTTGGAGGGAAAAAACGGGTTTTGTTCCAGCTTTCAGTTTCACATCCTAGTCCATCATCAAAAGAAGTCATGTCAGGAAATGAAGGCAGGAATCTGGAGGCAGGAGCTGAAGCAGAAGCCAGCAAGGAGTGCCGCTTCCTGGCTTGTGCCTTGTAGCTTGCTCCTTATAACGTGCTCAGCCTGCCTTCTTGTACAACTCAGAGCCACCTTCCCAGAGCTGCAACCCCTTCAGTGAATTGCACACTCACACATTAATCATTAATCAAAGAAGTGCATCCTGTACATTGTTTTCTGTGAAAGCTCCTAAACCACAGACCTGAAGATGCAGAGTTAACACCCACAAGTGAGAGGAAACACGCAACATTTGTCTTTCTGGGGCTGGGTTACCTCACGCAGGATGCGTCTTCCAGATCCATCCTATGGTTTTCATTTTTATTAATAGCTGAATAATTTTCTCTCGTGTAAATATATACATTCTCATTATCCATTCATCAGTCAATGTTCATCTAGGTTCTTTATGTTTCCTAGATGTTATGAGTAGGAAAGCAATGAATGCAGATGGGCAGATAATTCTATGGTAAAACAACATATTTTAAAATCAAACATTCTAACACTACAATCCAAAGATATACTAACTTGATACCTTATATGTGCCAAGAAAAGACAGCAGGAACATGTTAAGTCTTTGTTTTCAGTAGTTAAATCATTGTTTCTATAAGAGCAGATATCTTACTATTCAAAGTAAGATCACTACAGTCTAGAATATATGAAGTTTCCAAATCTAATCCTGTTCCATGAGAGAGTCCATGCAGAGCTTAGAATCCAGAGCAGGTCTAGATGATCAGGTTGCTTCTGTTACTGGCCACCTATTACACCATGATCAGAATTTCACCATCACCGGGCTTCATTTATTTTATATAAAAATTAGTTTTGCCTTCTCGAGAAAACTATTAAGAGACAAAGGCTATATTTTATTCTCCCTTATATTTGTTTCATTTCTTATTATACATAAATTAGTTTTCCCTTGTCAACTAAGCTATAAAGCGACAGTCTATATTTTATTTTCCCCTATATTTGCTGAGTACTTAGTATGAGGTTATACAGTAAGACCAGCCATGCTAACAGGGAACGGAGAGGATGAGTAGAAGGCAGGGGTGATGGAGATGATTAGAAGGAAGAGGAGAAGGGAGAGGACAATGTTTATTTTTGACAGACACCCACACTCACCCGGCCACCCACCACCCACCCACACAAACACACATCTTATGTGGAAGTGTCTGGTTTCTTTGGAAACTCAGTTGTATCATGTGAATACGTTTTTGTTGTTGTTTTGTTTTGTCTTGTTTTTTGTTAAGGTTCCAAGTGTGGAAATGTCCTCATCCCCACACCTACCCCCTACCTCATGGAAAACAGCCCCAATGAGAAGGTTCGTGATGTTTATCAGCTGACAACTATATCCTGAAAGGGGTGTGTTTTTGTGAACTGGAAAACACCCTCCTGTGGACTCTGAGAAGGAATAAATATAAGCCCACACACAGTGAGACAACACTTTTTGCATCGTCAAGCTTTTCTCACTTTGCTGGGTTTTGCAGAAACAGTCCAGACAAACTTTTCATGTTGTTTTGTTGCTTCCGTGGACACCTGCCCATTGGGTTGAGTCTCACCACTTTTGCTAAATGGTACCACCACTGTTGTGTGCTGCTGCTGCTATGGTTTGCTGCTTTGCTGTTTGACTGGACTGCTGGTGTCCTCATGACTGGGTGTGGTATTTCCCGAAAGACCCATAGACCCTAATCAGCAGGAAGTAGATAAAAGAGGTCTACAGCTCCTTTCACTATTGATCTTCTACCTACGGTGTGTGTTGGGGTACGGGTAGTTGGAAGGGCTAGAGCCATTTAAGAAACTTAAGTAAGGTAGGTTTTTGAAAAATCTAACCCACACATATCAAACTTTAAACTGAGATTTAAAACTCACGGATGCAGCTAGTCAAAAAACCTGCCAACCCAACTGTACATATTAAGTCGCTGTTCTCTGAACTGTCATGAGCCATCCCAGTAGGTTGATCTGGACCTTTCTAGTTGAAGAGTCTTTCCTTATTCATCTCTGCATTTCACTTGCTACTCATGATAAACACCTACAACATACTTGCAGCCAAACTGATAATTCATGTCCTAATAAGACTGAGGACCACTCACTAGGCAGAAGTAGCAGAAGAACAAACGTTAGCATATAAGTAGTTGAGAAGTGATATCAATATGGGCCATTTGGGAACCCTCAACTTAAGCCACATGAAACAGGTCAGATTCTACTAAACCCACACAAGCAGAGTATCCTGACTATTTCTGTTGCTGGAGAAAATAAAGGTTAAGTAAGTTAGACATTCTAGTGTCTTGAAAATGCTTCCTCAATACTCAGAACCATTCCTACCTAGAGTGCCTCACTGTAGACTGCTGTAGGGTCTGCTATCTAGAAATCAGAGTTTAGTGCACTTGTTACTGACTTGTCTGAGTTCAAGGAGACAGAATATCCAATAAAAAGTTACCATGTAGATTTAGAACTTACAGACAGCTAGGCTGGGAGCCCCTATAAGCTGCTAGCATGAGTAGCAAGAATTCTACTGCATGTGAATCATCTGCACCTATGTGTTTCCACAGCATAGCCATTGGGAAAGCTGGGGAAGTTACCTGCCTGCATGAGGCATTGCACCTCAAGGTGCCCTGACTGGCTGGACTAAAGCACTCCAGGAAATCTTATTCTAAGAAAGAAAGGAGCTGAGTAGAGACTATCAAACCATTCTCTCTTATCTCATGGCATTTCGTCCCCATCACATTCCATAGTCATTCTGGAAAATAATAGATGATAAAAGGAAAGAACTAGCTTGATCTAAGGCCACCCGGAGACCATTTCTGTTGTGTCAACTGACAGACCACCAGTAATAGCTATCCATGATGAGTTGTGTGGGTTAGTCTTCTTCAAGGTGCCACGGGGATCCCAAAATAGAGTATTTTGCACTCAAAATGTCTTTTGGTCAGCTGGTCATTGAAGGTCACGGTATAGAGTTTCGTGACTTGGGCTTCAGTATGTGGCTGACTTCCAGTCAGTAAGGAGTCTTCTAGTACTGGAAAGAGGAGACTTTTGGAGGTTGCTACTATCCACATGGCTAGATGTCACTCTTGACTCTCCCCATCCTCACCACAGCCAGACCTGTCACCAAGCACACCCATTTTTGGCTTTTTATCAGAAGACTTTGTCCACTGGAACTTGATCTGATTCATGATTTTATCTTTAAAACAACTTCTACTGCTAACCCAAGATCATCATGAAAGGAAAAGTCAGTTTGGTGTTGCATGCTGCTGGAGATATTTTGGGGTGACTTGATCTCCCTGGAAAGATAGGATTCTGGCATTGCCCTATGGAGGCATTGTTTAGATATCCTTAGGCTTTTTAGATATAAACATTTTGTGACCAGTGGTTTCTATCCCAAGGAAAGCACTTTATATGGTTTTCATTTTTCTATCAGCTCTTCTGGCCAAGAGCAGGCCAACTGTAAGAATCTCTGACTCTCAAAAAAGCTTTGCTTACACTCAACCCTAGTTATGTGATTCCCTATGTATCTGAAGCATGAGGAGTTTGACTGAGAGATGATGAATAGACCATAAGCAGGCATTGATTTAAGCCATGGCGATTACAAAGATTTATTGCTCCAAGAAGCATATATTGACAAAAAAAAAGGTGAGGTCAAATTTTGACATTGAATTAGCAATAAATATTGATATATACTCAAGCAGAAAAGCAGTAGATATGAACACTCAGTGAATATTGAATCTAAAAATGAGTCATTTGCTCCTTCTACCCCTCGTTTCCATGGTATACACAAAGAAAAAAGTTGTTAAGACATAAGAAAGAAGATGTTATGGAGAAGAGCCCTTTGGACATTATCCTTGTGAGCCATGGGGAAAAGGAATCTTCCTCCAGCTGTGGCCATGCAGCTATTCAGGGCTTGATTTTATTTCAGAGCTGGGATGATTGTAAGACAACTTCAGAGAAGACACCCTTCTTACTGAAGTTAGTTAGATGAACACTGATCCTTTCCACCCTGTTTCAGACTGGCCTACTCAATTCTGTCAAAAACAAAACAAAACAAAAAAAAAAAACTGGTGGTCTCAGAACACACGGTGCATATGCATAGATCATGGGTCTGGATGGAAAGCAAGGGATATGGTCAGCAAAGTACTGGATGTCATCTTTCACTTTTATTCAGATACTGTGCTTTCATAGCATTTGGAATCCTTCATCCACTACCTGCCTGCCTCCTTATGGACAGTCTTTCTGTCTTTCTGTCTCCCTTTATGTGGTGCAGACTGCTTTCCTAAGGCCCACTGAGAGGAGTTTTACAGACAAGCACCTGCTACTGGCTTGGTGTTACAAAAGTTGGCCCCGATGTTCATAGGTACATTTTAACAACACTGTGACATCACTGAAATCATACAAAAATCTGTATAGACACCTATGTGATAAACACATGGATTAATACACAGTAGGAATCTATATTTCTTAACACATTCTGAGATGTGTCTCATGAACAAAATTAAGATCTTTAAAAGACAGACGGACATAGTGACACACTCCTGTAATCTCAGCACCTGAGAAGTGCAGGTAGGAAAATCAGAAGTTCAATGACATTCTCAACTTCATAGCGAGCCTGGTATTCATAAGTCCCTGCTCTAGACAGATAGATGGATAGGTGGGTAGATGGATGGATGGATGGATGGATGGATGGATGGATGGATGGATAGATAGATAGATAGATAGATAGATAGATAGATGGTAGATGAATGGATGGATGGATAGATAGAAAGATGATGGGTGGATGGATGGATAGAGAGGGGGTGGATGAATGGTTGGATGGATGGATAGATAGATGGGTTGATAGATAGATAGATGATGATGGATGGATGGATAGACAGACAGATAATAGGAAAGGAGGAAATAGGGGGAACCTCCCATAAGCAGAGCCATCTCCCACCAAGACTGACCTCCTCTCAGTGACTGTACTCCTCCCCCTCATCCAGCTGCTAGGTCTGAGGGGATCTGCAATGGGGATCTTGTCACAGCCAGCCAGGGTGTTTCCTCTCTCCATAGACTCAGTTTCTCCCATTTCAAGATAACAAGCAGCCAGCCTGGGACAAAACTCCTTCATTCCTACAGTAGGAAGCAGAAAAATGTAAAAGCAAAATATCTTTGAAAGAAATTTTCAAGAAGTTAAATAATTGAAAAAATCATTCCTGAATTAGAAGGTAGCATCCTTATGGTGGAAGGCTAGGCTTGTTAAGGTGGAAGGCTAGGCTTGTTAAGGTGGAAAGCTAGAATTGTTAAGATGGAAAGGTAGCATTGTAATATAGAAGGCTAGAATTGTTAAGGTGACAAAACTTCCAAGATTCATCTATAAGGTCAACAAATTCAGCTGTTTCCATTATAGAAATTTTCGCAGATACTAAAATTAATATTTAAAGGGATCCCAAATGGCTAAGCCCACCTGCCCTGGAGCAGCAGCCTCCAACCTGAGCATGGTGCAGGCTTGACACAGCAGGCATGGCTGGTGACAGAAGGGAAAAGGCATGACTAGACTGGATGGCAACCAGGTGGAGCTGAGAAATGGAAGCCAGCTCAGGGAGAGCATGAAGCAGAACCAGCCAGGAAGAGCAGCAGTCACACCTCACCTGACACCTGACCTTGGTGCCCGTGGTGACAGAAGGCAAGCTCAGGCCGGAGGAGAACACGAAGGACACAAAAATAAAGATAAAAAGAGGGTCTCACAAAACCTGGGAGATTAGGGCCACAGACGTCGTAAGCGCGTTGGAGAAAACAAGCGTGAAGACAACTTTCTCAGCCACCTGTTGAAGAAGATGAGCATGTGGATGATGGAGCAGCGTGTCTCCATCCTCATCGTTATGGTTGGCCTTTGGATCTATCGAGAGATCCTCTCAGTGGCTTGGCCATTCTGTGGCAAGTCTGGCTTTGGGGAGGCTGAAGGAAGTATGTATTTGAAGTGTGTCAAAGACACAGTTCTTAGATGAAGGCTACAAAGGAGATCCCAATAGGACACTGACATACAAAAGATATTGGTGGGACTGAAGAGATGGCTCAGTGGTGAAGAGCACATGCTGGTCCTGCAGAGGATCTATGTTCTGTTCCCAGATTCTATTTCAGGCAGCATTGCAACTGCCTGCAACTCCAGTTCCAGAGGATCCAACAGGGTTTTCTGGCCTCCATAGGGACCTGCACGCATATGGACACATAGACAGGTAATTAAAAATAAAACTAAAATTGAAAAAAAAGGTTAAGATATTGACATACATGAAGTTCAGATTAGCTGATCACCACAATTGGATGTCACTTGATGAGGAGGAATTTTCTTATGAGTATTTTATGGAATAAATAAAGGCATGCAACTGTGAGACTGCAGAGAAGATTGTGCAGGGAAGTTCAATGAAGTGATGTGATTGTGTTCTGATAACTTTGGAACTAGGAATCTACATGACCTTAGTGTTGTCTTCAATGTCAATAAGGGCATCCATGCTTAACAGCCGCCATTCCCACATGTTCCTGCTTTATTTGTGTAGTTCAGTTTAATTTTGGTCAGAATGAAAAGTCATATGTTCCAATATGTAAAGACTGTACTGTTATTCAAAATGTCTCCTTAGATGAGGGAGTTAGATAACCAAAGTGACCTAAAGAGAAGAAAGATTGTGAAGTCATATTGATGATCGACTTGCCAGAAGCTAAAAATAAATAAATAAACCTGTGTTACTAAATATGCACTTTTTTCCATTTGTATCATTTTTATTTATGTGTACATATGAGTCTGTGTTCAGGTGACCACTGAATCAAGAAGGAGTTGTTGGATTTCTTGGAATGATAATGAGACACATTACATGGATGCTAGAAACCAAATTCCAACTTCTGCAAGAGAAGCAAGGGCTCTTACCTGCTGAGCCATCTTTCCAGTCCCTGGGAAGGCCTTCTTGTTTGTTTCCTGCATAACTAACAATGTGACTGGCATAACTGGGAATGAAGATAAAACTTGGGCCCAGTAGTGAAAAAGTGGAGTGTACCTTAAAGGACCGTCAAAAATGTGAAACTTGGTCTACGCTATTTGTGAATGCTCACACTTGTCACGGTAAAATACTATAATTTTTTCATTTGTTCTGCGTTTTGATTCAGAGAAGAAAACTGCCTTGGCCTAAATGAAACTTGTAGATCCACTTGTCCAGCGGGTCTCTGTGAAGTCAGCCGTGTCTGGCTGCTTTTCTCCCACAAAACACCGTATAGCTAGTGTGCTCACGGTAGCTCACTGCCTGCAGTGTTTACATTGCAATCCTCAGGAGCCTGCCTTCACTCTCAGTGTGACTCCACCATTGAGGTCTGTGGTTTCTTTGAGCTTTAGATAGATTATTGAAAAGAACAAAATTTATATTTTCATATATTTTTCATTTAAATTTATCGTCCTGTTTCTAATTGCTTTCTTTCTTCTCTCTTTGTAACTTTCCCTAGTTTTTTCCTATATATAATGTGTGCTATTATGTTTCCTTTTCTCCTTTTCACTATGTTTTTTTCTATCATATCTTTGTGCTAACATTTCCTGTATGATAGAACAATATTGACGAGTAGCATCTCCTCTGAAATTAAAATCTTCATCTTGGAGGAAAGCTTTTTAAAACGTAAGATGTTGAAGGGATGGTGGATCACCAGGATATTCTGCTATGGAAGCACATTAAGACACTGAATGTGCTAAGACAAGGGAAAACAACAGGAGTCCATCCTTCGGGGAGGCTCATTAGCTGAGGAAGTAAACAGCACAAAGGCTTCAGGAACTCCCTGAAATTGACCAGATCCACTAGGCCTCTTCTTCCCCACTTTAGTTACTATTCTTTTACTTTGAGGAGGCACAATGACTAAGACCCACACCATTCCCAGTTAGTTTTCTCTGCCTCCTGCTTAGGTTCAAGATATGAGCTCACATCTAATGCCCGCTGTCATGCCTGTCTGCTTCCCATCATGATGGTCATGGACTAACCCTCTGAAACTACAAGCAAGCCCGCAATTGTGTTACAGCTCTGAGGGGGAAAGTCTCCCCAGTACAAATGTTGCAGCTCAGAGGGAAGCTGAGCCACCTGGAAGAGACTCAGACTACCTGAACTATCAGGAAAGAAAATCTCTCCAGCCTGTTGCTATGCTGTGTGCTCCATGCTGGGGTGAACTTTGGTGATGCAGCTGTGTGGGAATCATTTCTCTTCCTCCAGGTAAACCTCTCACTCATGTTCCTGTAAGTGACCCCAATAAACTCCCTGGCTCTCCAGGTGGACTTTGGTGATAGCCAACTTTGGTCTGTTGTTATTTCCCTCTCCGGCATGTGTAGATGTTTGTGTCTTTCCAGCAGAGTGTCACAAAGCAAATTCCCACATGTGGTGTATCATAACCTGCCTTAAACACCTCCAGAACAATTCAGAATTATTTAAAATTTAAAGTCATTGGCCTCTTTCTCCTGATTTGTGTTAATAATTCCAGCCATTTCTCCGCATGCTCCAACCCCATGAGACAGCAGTGTGGCACCCTGAAACACCCAGTGTTCATCTGGATTCCTCTCTTCCTCTGATCTTCCTGCCTTTCTCCCTTACCCAGTTCCCATGAGGAGATATTTTCCGTTTTTATGAAGAACTCCCCTTTAAAATTCCTGTTTCCTGACAGAAAGTCAACAGATTGTTTCAGGTTCTGTTCATGAGTGCATCTTTATTTCCTTCCATTGCAGTGGAGGAACTCTGCAAGTTACTCATATGAGATCTATACTCAAGAGCAAAGAGAGAACAGTGCATTTTTGCTGGCTTGTTCAGCTCACTCTTTTCTGCTCTTGCTCAGTTCAGACTCCTTGCCTCCCACAGTGCGCTGGTATTAAGACAGTCCCCTGGACATGCCCGTAGACCAACCCAGGGCTGCCAAGCCCTCCCTGCGGCTGTCTTCCGAGGTGCATCTAGGTTGTGTCAAGTTGAGTATTAAAGCTGACACCACTAGTATCTTCTGTTTAACATATGAAAGATATCAGCAGCGTGCAGTGGCAGACCTCTGTGAGTTCAAGGCCAGCCTAGTATACAAAGCGAGTCCAGGACAGCCAAAGCTACATAGAGAAGCTGTCACGAAATAAATAAAAGGCAAACAAACAAAAAGACATCATACTTGTCAATCAGTTCTTCTCTGTTTATCGGTTTTTGTTCTGTTTATTGATTTTTCTTTCAACCAATTCTTTTTTGCCTTTAAATTTGTCTCAAATTCATACATAAGCCCTGCGAATTGTGCTTATTTGGGGGCTCCCATGTAGCCACATGTGCAGCATATAGGATTAAAGATCAGTGTTGACACATATATCTCCTCAAGCACTTGTGATCTCTTATAGTAAAAATATTTTCTTCTTGACTTTTGAAACACATCTTTTTGTTTCTTTTAATCCAGAATAGATGGCTGTCAACACTCCTTCATTCCACTGTGGTTGGAGTTGTCACTTGGCTTTCTGGGCTCATGTATCTCTACAGGGCCATGTCCATAGCACAGGGCTTGTGTGACTAGCAGGGAGAAAGTAAACACTAATAACTCGTTTTATGCTTCAGAAGGAAATTCACTCAGACTAGAGATTAGATTAGGCCCATGTGAGTCCATATGCCTATGATTCCAGCAGCCAAGAGGCTGAAGCAAAAGGGTCAGAATCCAGAGTTCAAAGCAAGCTTCCACCCTCCACTTTGTAACAAAATTGTCTGCAAAAATAATCTCATAACAGATCAGATCAAAGGCACAGCTCTGACATTCCTTGGTAAGACTTCTCAGATGAACCAAGGGGGCTCCTCATGATCTTTAGGAGATCCTGCCCACACCTATCTCACATATAACTCATGTCAAGGAACTGTTAAAAAATAATTTTCACTGGTACATAAGAAATACGTAAGTTGCAGATAAAAATGTTCAGGTTGACCTGAAAGGAATGGATGCAGTTCAAAATGAATATCAGTCTTGTAGGCTCCACCATGCGCCTCTGAGAAATGCCAGTCAGAATCCTACCCAGTGGCCCTTGGACACATGCAGCACTCAGACTCAGTGGATTGTGTTTTTAAAGAGACTTGAAGTTTGGAAGAAGATAGGAGATGCATTTGGGAACACAGAAAATTTGTATACATGTATAAAAGTTTTCAAAAAATGCGCAGGAAGAAAAATAATTCTATTCAGCTGCACACAGGCCTGTTTCTGCAGAAAATGGAGGAGAAGGACAAGGCCGGAGCATCAGTGAACCGTTCCCCAGGAAGAGACGTGATTAAACCAGTTCCGTGGCTGCTGCAGGCCGGTGGCTTCAATGGTTTGGGTCCCCTCCACTGCTTCCTGCATGCTGTGTGTCGTAATTTTTCCTTCGGATGGTCTTCTGTGATGAATTCTTGTCTGAGTCGTCATATTTTGAATGGTGATGGAGAGACGCGCTGTGCCTTCTCTCACAGGCCTTCAGTTTAGTATAGAGGGTGACTAAGAGGCAGCTGAACGATAAGACCTGTCTCTGCCTTTGCATCTAGATCTACCTGAGATGAGAGGATTGTGGCCTTCAAGCCTGTGCCTAATGTTCTGAGGAAGAGATGCCAGCTGATTACCGGTGCATATGCTCTGCTTCGGCCAGGGCCAGATCACTGGATGCCAGGAGATCTGCAGCACCTGGGGGGAGAAACAGCCCTCTACGGCACACACTTATTGAATGGGTCTGTGATGACCTGTGATGCCACTAAGTGACAGAGTGGGGAAGAGGAGACAAAAATCACAACAATTCTGGGCAGCACACCTTGCTCCCATGCAAAGCCCCAGTCACATCTGCCAGGTATTGGGGGAAGTCCCGAACCGCCTTTCATATTTAAAAGTGTAAGTGGGTAAGAGCAGTTGCTGCACAGTTATGAGGACCTGAGTTCAAATCCCCAGCACCCATGTAAAAAGCCAGTTGTGGCCACGCGCACCCTGGCAGTCCCAGCACCACACTGGGTGCAGGCTGAAGGACAGCTGGGGCCTCCTGACCACCAGCTTAGCTCTAATCCAATGCAAGAGAACAAGGCAGGGAATGATAGCTGTCCTTCTTGTGCATATACACACTAAAATATACACACATGCGCATTACAAAGCCTGATAGCCCTCAGAGGGACCCACATAAATGCCACATAGAAAAGCGAAGCAAAGCAGGAGAGGCTGAGACTCCAGAGGCAGAGAGCTGCAGACATCACACGTCCCAGTGGCTCATCTAAGATGCCAGGTGTGCAGGAACCATCTTGGGCTTCTAGCAAAGTTAGCCTGAGGACAAACTGCCTCCTGAGCCAGCACCCCCTCGAGCAGAATGCCAGCCCAGGCATACACTGCCTTCCACGCGCACACACTCAATGACATGGGTGTGCGGGGCACTACTTTGAGAGGCAGTCTCAGGGAGCAGCTACAGTTCAACCTCTGGTTGACCAGAAGCTCTGCGCCTCTTTGCGTAAATCAATGCGCCTTGCATTTCTCCCGTGTTCCCTTCCTCGGTACCCCAGGATCATTCTGTGGCCTCAACACACACAGCAAGCATTTCTGGCTTCATGCCTTGGCTGACATACCCTCCAATTCTCACTTTGGGCAACTCTTGTGTTTCTCGCGAGAAGGCTAAAGTAAACTAAGAGCAGAGGGTGAAATCATGTGCTCCTGTGCTCAAACCGAAGGGAAAGATGAAAGGAGAAAAGAGCTAGCTGGAGGAGCTGGCTTTATGGATGCCCAGCAGTGAGCCAACATATGGCATCCATTACATGTATATTTATGCATACAGATTTATGGCAAGGGTGCCATCCATATGCAGAAAGCTGCCCACCTGCCAGTAAGTGTACTTACTCAAAAATGGCCAGATGTCTCTGCCCAATGTGGAGAGCAATTTTGGAACCATGAAATGACAACTCAGGTATGATAGCACTTACACAGACAGCCATTATATGTGAAGATTCCAGATTCCTTCTGATTTAATCCCAGAAACACAAAATAATGAGACCTCTAGGAGTTTCTGAAAACACAGATACCTTTAAGAAAATATCTGAGCAATTCTTTACCCTTTGTGAATCTTTTTAAAGTTTTTATTGTATTTTATGCAAATACTAAGAGTATCATAATGAACCCAACTCCTACCTCCTTCGTTTGACATTTACTCTTTCTTGGCAAGTCTCAACTCTCCTACACACATCTCCATCTTGCAAATTGTTCTGCAGAAAATCTAGACCATGTGATAGGACTCATAAACACTTTGAAATGTCTTTTTGGTGAAGAACATTTCTTCGAGGACCCAAGTTCAGTTCCTAGCACCCATACCAGAAAGCTCACAACTATCAGCTGAGATTCTAGTTCTTGAGGATCTGAAACCATCTTTTAGATTCCTAAGGTACCTTAACTCATATCATACAAGCACGTGCACGCACACACACACACACACACACACTAAATAAATATAAAATTAAATGTTCAAAATTTTTTCAATATGTGTCTTTAGAAAAATAGGATAAAACATGCTTTTAAAATATCACATTTAAAAATTGTTCATAATTATTTCACATTATCATTTTCCAGGCCAACGATCATACTCCTGGTTGTCTCAGAAAACATTCTTTTCTCCCAGTGATTTCCTTAATCATACTGGATGACATGTTTCTTGAGTTCCTTTTGTCTGTACATCTTTCTCTTCTTTTTGTTCCTTGAAGTTCATTTCTCCAAGTAGTTAGGGAATGTGTTCTGTAAATATTTTGTGATGTGTAATTTTCTGATTGGATTCCTTTGTCTCATAGAATTGGTCTTTGCTTGTAGTTCTGAACATATTTGTGTTGGATTCCAGGGGATCAGCTTCATCCCTTTGCAGCTTCTCTCCCATCCTTAGAAGAGCAGACAGGCTCTCCACGGTGTCCTTAAGAACATGCGCAGGGTGAGGTGTGCTCACATAAGCAGCTTCCTGCCTCCCAAGGCAACATGCATTGTGACCTCAAACCCTGTTTAGCTCCTAAACTGCTTTGGCAGCCACAAGGCGCCTTCACAGCAGTCCCTGAAGCACAATGACTTTGCATTAAGTCCTTGCTTCTAGTCAGAGACTTTTAAATGATGCTCTTCCTCCTCCCTGCAAAGTGTTGTTGGGTCTCCTAGCCTAGCTTCCTTTGCTACATTTCATCCCAAGTTCATCTTAGCACCCCTACCAATCCTGAAAAGTATTTCTTTATTATTTAAAACAACTAGGATTCACTTTTTAGTTCTCTTGCTTCCCCTTTACTCCCTGCCCCTCTTTCTCCTTTTCTCCCTCCACTTTCTCTCTCTCCTCTTCAATCTTCTTTGCTTCATCAGTGATGCTGCACCCTCTCTTAGAAGATGCCTCATACGTTTGTCTCTGTGATGACAACTGTAAGGACCAATTTATGAATAAATGAGGCTTACAACAGGTCTTATATGAAAGATGTTTATTAGGTGGGTCCGGAGAGAGGGAGAGAAGGGAGAGCAGGACATGATGGGGGAAAGAGAGAAAGAAGAGGGGGGCGCCCCATAAAGAGAGAGAAACGAGAGAGAACAAGAGAAAGAGAACAAGAGAGAGGCAAGAGAGAGACCACATGTCGGGTTGTCCCTTTAAGAGGTCAGGTAACCACACCTCCCAGGTGTGGCCACCTGGCTGGGTGACACAAGATAACTTGTTGTTAGGTAACCCAGAAGCTGGTTCTGTTTCAAAATACTAACATTCCTCCCCTTTTCTATAATTAAAAAAATGAGGAACTTGGGCTGCTTCTCATGTAAGGCAAGTTAAAGTATATAAGTTTAGGTTCACTGGAAACAGCTCTTGGTTGTTATGTAACGGGTTACGAGAGAGAGAGAGAGAGAGAGAGAGAGAGAGAGAGAGAGAGAGACAGAGAGACAGAGAGACAGAGAGACAGAGAGAAAGAGAGAAAGAGAAATTATAGGAACAAAAGTGGTCAGATCATATAGTCAAGAGGAGGAAGAGACGCCTCTGCCCTGGAAAATTTAGGGTAGAGTGTTGTCAGTAGAGAGTTGCCAGCCATACAAGGCAGCAAGTAGGGACTGAGGAATGCTGGGAGAATGTGGAACTGCTTGTCCTGGTCCTGAAGCACACCATTTCAGCCTTTTGTTAATAAGTGAATAACAGGCATAGATTCTCTTCTGGCTACTTCCTGCTGTCACTGGGGTCGCTGTAGGGGGGTCAAAAGGCTGAAATGCTGACCAAGTCCAGGAAGAATAGGCTGTTTTGATGCTGTCCAGGATCTGTGAGAACATCCATGCTGGGAGGGAAAGTGTAGGTCCAGCTTGTTGGAAGTCTGTGAGGTCAGAGTTGAACACATGTAGCTGCTTTGGTGCTGTTGTGGCTATAGGAAACATCTGTGTCTGACAGGACACTGAAACACACACACACACACACACACACACACACACATATATATATATATATATATATATATATATATATATATATATATATATATATATGCAAAAGATAAAGTCAAGAAGGTTTTGGAGAGAATCCTTTAGGTATACATTAAAAACTTTTGGAATAGCAAACAGAGTTGGAAGGTTTAGATCAATGAGACTTGAACATGGGAACCTTCATTTACCTGGGGGGACCTTTATTTACCCAATCGCTGGCAGTAGCTAAGAAGGCTTTGCTCTAGATCTGTAATTGAGGTGAGGTTTGGTTACAGAAGTGTGTAAACTTAGAGGCCCTAGTGCTAGCAGACACTAGGTGTAGAAACCTGAAATTCTCCAGAAGACATCTCATGGGATAATTTGGAGAAGGGACTTCTGGGTATTTCCCATTGGGATGCAGAGAGGTCAGGGACCTTCCAGAGGCATCCCAAAGGCAAGAGGTGACCAAGAAGAGAGGTCTTACCTGGTCAAAGAGCTCGTCAGCCTTTGGCCAGAGACCTGGCGCCGATGTCTCAGCTGGCATGGCCAAAAAAGCCCGGTGGCTTGCCTAACGTTAGGACTTCCCACAAGTGAGAGAAAGAGAGGAGAAACCACGTGTGACCACATATGAGTGGTGATGCACCCCCAAGGAAAAGTGGGGCCCTAAAATGGAGGTCAGCAGAGAGGGTCAGCCCTAGACATGGCTGGGGGGTTGGTCCCTCTGTCTCAAAAGATAGTATGAAGTTGCCGGGAGCTCAACGGTCAAGCTTCCCCTACCAAGAGAGGCATTTTATGCTGACAAATGAGGTGAACTCACTAATGTTGTAGCTGGCAATGAGGAGATCTCACCAATCCAGCCAGTGTTGCATGTAGTAAATAGCAGTCTGGTAGCCAGTAAAGGGAGTCCCAGAACCAGGGAAAGGGGAGAAATCCCACCTTTTGAGATACAGTACTTATCTGGAGTCCAATTGACCTGAGAGGTGGATTTAGGTGGACTTCCTGCAGCTTACAAGAATTACTTTTAAGTTTTAAGAAGACGATAAAACATTAGACATGTTAGTATCACAATTGTAATCTGCACTGAAATATACATTGTTGAAAAAGCAGTAAACATATATATTTGTGTTAACAGCACAAGCATTCCTTAAGGTGAGCTCTGAAAAGGCAAAAGCCTTTCATAAAGTAAAACAGAAACTCACTTGATCTTAACAACATAAGCATACATATTATGGAGACTTATAATCTTGAGCTTAGTATGTGACAGAGTGCAATGTTTTTGTATTAGAGTTAGACTAATGAATTAGAGCTTTATTGATAAAGGTCACAACTCTGGACAGTTAATACAACAGTAGCATAGGAACAGGAGAAACTATTAAGTTCTATTTCAAAATACTAACAACAGTTGTCAGTTGTAGTACTTAGACCAACCAATTCACAGGGGCATTCTGGTGTTATATTTCTTCATCTGTAAATTAAAATGACCTAGAAAAAACAACTTACCTATACAGTGGTGGACATCACATAAGAAGACAGGGGGAAAATTGCCGGCTGCTGTTTATAACTAGTTTCTAAACAACCACAATACTGAAAATCTGATAAAGATACAATATTAAAAGACTATAGGGGCTATAGTGGGTGAAGTTGTTCAGGCAAAAACACCAGAATTCAGAATCCCAACACCATGTAAAAGCTGGTCCCTTCTGCAGTTTACAAGACACTCCCAGACTTTCTGGGTAAATATATCTACGCTGATGAAAGCAAGGTGTAAGCAGTGAACAACAGCATCTCTTAGTGGTGTTGAAAATATGGAGAAACAAAAAATGCAGAATTTCCAAAACGATCCTGTACAACAACAGATCATCTGGAGGTATCTCCATCCCTGATCTCAAGCTGTACTACAGAGCAATAGTTATAAAAACAGCATGGTATTGGCATAGAAACAGAATAGTAGATCAATGGAACCGAATAGAAGACCCAGAAATAAACCCACACACCTATGGAAACTTGATTTTTGATAAAGAAGCCAAATCCATCCAATGGAAAAAAAGACAGCATCTTCAACAAATGGTGCTGGACCAACTGGATGTCTATATGCAGAAAAATGAAAATAGATCCATATTTATCACCCTGCACAAAACTAAAGTCCAAGTGGATCAAAGACCTCAACATAACACCAGACACATCAAACCGGTTAGAAGAAAAAGTGGGAAAGACCCTAGAACTCATCGGCACAGTAGACTACTTCCTGAACAGAATACCAACAGCACAGGCTCTAAGAGCACAATCAATAAATGGGACCTCATGAGACTAAAAAGCTTCTGTAAAGCAAGACACTGTCATCAAAACCAAACAACAGTCTACAGACTGAGAAAGGATCTTCACCAAACCTATTTCTGACAGAGGGCTAATATCCAGTATATATAAAGAACTCAAGAAGTTGAAAAGCAACAAATCAAGTAATCCAATTAAAAAATGGGGTATGGAGCTAAACAGAGAACTCTCTGTAAAGGACTGTAGAATGGCAGAAAAACACTTAAAGAAATGTTCAATGTCCTTAGCCATCATGGAGATGCAAATCAAAACGAGCCTAAGATTTCACCTTACACCCACCAGAATGGCTAAGATCAAAAACTCAAGTGACAACACATGCTGGAGAGGATGTAGAGAAAGAGGAACCCTCCTCCATTGCTGCTGGGAATGCAAACTTGTACAACCACTCTGGAAATCAATTTGGCGCTTTCTTAGACAATTAAGAATAGTGATTCCTCAGGATCCAGCTATACCACTCCTAGGCATATATCCAAAAGATGTTCAAGTACACAACAAGGACATTTGCTCAGCTATGTTCGTAGCTGCTTTATTCATAATGGCCAGAACCTGGAAACAACCCAGATATCCCTCAGTTGAGGAAAGGATACAGAAATTGTGGTACTTTTACACAATGGAATACTACTCAGCAATTAAAAACAAGGAAATCATGAAATTTGCAGGCAAATGGTGGGACCTGGAAACGGTCATCCTAAGTGAGGTAT
>CM053756.1:7648830-7707009 GCA_028658305.1 Pachyuromys duprasi
CTTTGGCAGAGGGTAGGGAATAATAATAAAAAATAGGGGAAGTTAGTAAGACTTGGGGAGAACAAGAGCTCCACAAAGACCAAATTGAGCAGGGCACAGGGGTCTTTTATGAGACAGTTTCTCCAACCAAGGACCATGTATGGATATGGCCTAGATCCCCCGCTCAGATGTGGCCCATGGTACCTCGGTGTACAACTGAAGACCCTAGTAAGGGGAACAGGGACTGTTTCTGTCATGAACTCGAAGGCTGACTCTTTGACCCTCCCCCATACACGCCAGGGAGTAACAGCCTGGCTAGATCCCAGGGGAGGACATTGCAGCCAGCCCTGAGGAGACAAGATGAACTGGGGTCCGATGGAAGGGGAGGAGGTCCCCCCCCATCGGTGGACTTGGAGAGGGCAGGGAGGAGATGAGGGAGGGATGGGGAGAGTGGGAGGGAGTGAGGAAGGGGGCTATGCCTGGGATGCAAAGTATCTATACTGTGATTGATATAAAAGTAAATAAATTACATTTAAAAAATAAATAAAATAAAATATAAAAATAAAAAAATTAAAAAAATATCTTCAAAAAAGAAAGAAAGAAAATAGGGTGTCAAGGCCTGGGCCTGGAGAGATCACTTAGTAGTTGTTTGGATTGATGATTATTAATATTTAATATTGATTTATCTTTTAGTTAAACAGTAGTTATTCCTAAACTAGCTATATACCCGAATCACCACATAGAGATTAGGATTTATTTAATTAATTTAGAGTACTATGCTGGGCAATAATTACTCCATCCTAAACCTCCAAGCTTCCTCCCATTTACATTTCCCACATCATACTTGCTTTTTAGTCATATCTTTTGTCTGGTTCATTTTTCCTGATGTTTTGCAGTCCTCTCCTCTCAGATCTCTCCCACACTCTTCCTTTCTGCTACTCTCTGGACCAGGATAGTCCATTCTGTTCTCTCCATTGCTCAGCATTGGCTTCTTTTTTTTTTTTTAACAATACAGAGAATAATTGGTAGCATGTTTAACAAACTTGAGACAGGTGATGCTTAGAATGAGCATCAAAATGCAATATCCAGATCGAAAACAGGTAGTGGGGTAGAGAAATCAGTGTTTTAATGAACAAGGGTAAATTGTATACATTCCACAAGAACATTACACCAACACATTTGCCTCACAGGGTGAGAACCTTAGTTTGCGTCCCCAGAACCCATGACAAAGGCCAGGAACAATGGTCTACACTTGTAACTCTAGTGGAGCAGGTGGACACAGATGGATCCCTGGAAACACCTTGACCAACTAGTCAGGTCTACTGTGTGAAGTCACGGGCCATGGGAGACTTATGTCTAACTGGTTTGGTAGGGTGCTGTGTCAGAAGCGGTATCCATCTTCTTCCAGAGCTTGTGAAGACCCAGGAAGTTCTAAAGGGAGGAGCCTTAAGACTCAGCAAGCTGATGCTTGGAGGATGGATCAGCAGCAAAGAGTGGTTGCTGCTTCTGATGGCTAGTCTTGGATATCCGCTTGATTGGACCTGGAATAAACTAAAACATTAACTTGTGCCCTCTTGCGATGGGTAAGGGCTTTGCGATGCTGTACTAATCTTGGAAAAACTGGACTTGGCTGGAGCAAGGGTAGAATACTACATGGAATTTTAAGACCTAGGTCAAGGAAGGTAGAGATGCATGCCCAGGGGCAGAAATGGAAGATATGCAGTTTCCAGGAAGGTGTGAAGATGAAGAAACAATATGTTTGCCTTGTTTATTTTATTTTATTTTTTTATTACAAGATAATGAAATCAGCTATTGCCTCAAAAGTGTGTGGCCCGATAGAGTAAAGATGAAAATGCAGGACAGGCTAAAATGGGTGATAATTAACAGACTGAACCAAGCTATATTTGTACCCAGCTCCTGGTGTACGTGGATCCCCGTCATGCATTTGGTTTCCCTTTTTGTCCATTTGTGTGATGGCTAGTTCTCTCTAACACTCCTATGAGCAATAAATGCTCTGGATCCCATGTTACCATGGAGCCATCTTCTCTGGAAAATTGTGAGCTGGGTTTCCTGCCTACTGCTTCCGTGCAGTGAAGGATCCACTTGGTCTGGATGTCTGTTGCTCCATGTTGATGAAGCTGGCATTTTTATCTCCCATAGTGACAGTGTCTCTGAGAAGGCAGCCTGGATACACAATAGGCTGACTACCAAAAACTGTCTATTTCACCCAGGGGAGTCACTGGATAGACAGCAAGAAGCCAGACTGGATCCTTCTTGGGTTGGCCACAAGGTACTATGCATTCCAACCCAGAGGGACCACAGGCCACCCAGCAAAAAGCTGGCCATTGTTTACTGTGCCTGAACACCCTGTGCAATGAAAACCATGTCTGGGCTAGAGAGATGGCTCAGTGATTCAGGACCTTTGCTGCATAACCATAAGGACCAGAGTTTGGATCCCAGCACCCACGTAATAACCCAGGTGTCCCACAAACACTTATAAGCCAGGTGTCCCACAAACACTTTTAACCACATTTCCAAGAGTTGGGTGCCCTCTCCTGGCTTCTGTTCAAACGGAGTCATGCACAGCAGTACATACATGTGTGCATGCCTTTCTATACACACAAGCACACACACACATACATACACACACACGAATAAACAGAATATATCTTTGAGAGGGGGAGAAGAACTGCAAGCATCAGGCGAGAAAGATATATCAGGCTTACAGATGATCTCTCTCAGGACACCAGAGAGTCAACAGGAATCCTGGACACAACGTATAACAATAATCAGCTTGATTTTAGCAAATGTAAATTCTTTGGACAACTCAGCCATAAGCAACAGAGACCCCTGTTTTATTCTACTTAAATATGAAGAAAAATTTCTTTATCAAAATATCTTACTATGAGGAAGTGTAGAGTCAATAGTTGGTTGACTTGACATCTCAAAACTATCCTCAAAAGCCAGATTCTGTTTATTTTTATGTGTCACATGTTGGGTTGTTCTCATGAGAAACCATGGTTGCAAGGTCTGCATTTGTTGTAGCCTGTGCATATATTCCTCCAATGCCCAGTACCATATATTTCTCAGTTCTTTTCATAGGAGTGAGGAAACATTTCTCAGCACAGCTCCCAACACACACATGCACACTGCATCCTGTGTCTGCTGGCTGGATCAGCATCCTGCTCTCACACACAAATGAAAGTTTGGCAAGGAACAAGGATTTCTTTCTTATTTTTTGTAATTATTTTTTATAATGTATTCACTTCATATCCTGATTGTAGGCCCCTCCCTTGTCTCCTCCCAGTCTCACCCTTCCTCCCTCTTCCCTCTAACACCCTCCACTAACCCTCAGAAAGAGGAAGACCTCCATCCCTACCATCTGATCCCAGCCTATCAAGCCTCATCAGGACTGCCTGCATCCTCTTCCTCTGTGGCCTGGCAAGGCCTCCCCACAGGGGGAAGTGATCAAAGAGCAGGCAACAGAGTCCATGTCAGAGACTGTCCCTGTTCCCCTTACTAGTGAACCCACATGGAGACTTAACTGTTTATGGGTTACATGTGAACAGGTGGCCTAGGTCCTCTCCTTGAATGGTCATTGATTGGTACACAGGATATATGATTTACACTAGTCCAGTAACACTTATTGTAACCAAACTGGTGGGAAGGAAGTTGGTAGCCACAAAGGTGGAACTGTGCTCAAAATGAGGCCATTGAGAAACAATCAGCTTGAGCACCAGCAGCGCTCTGGATTCAGTGAAAAGCCAGGAAAGACCTCAAGGTCCCTAATAAGCAATGGAGGCTTCATGGTGTAGTGATTGGGAGACTTCACACAGAGGCTTAGGGCTGATGTCAGAGCGACTTTGCGAGAAGATTGCAGACTCCTCATTGAGCCACGGCATCCCTGGGAGCTGGTTTGACATCCTCCCTCCTTTGCCACATATTTCTAGGCAAGTCAAGAAGTTAGCAATCCACCAGGCATTGCTTCAGCATGAAATCTCCAGCAGTGTGGACCTAGAAACTGCTCAAAGGGTAAAAATTCTCATCCCCGTGGCACCAAGTGGCTGTTTGCTTTATTTTTGCAGTTTGGTAATAAGAATTTGGGCAGAATCATGCTTGAATGACTCTCTTCCTCCCAGAATGCTGCCCATTCCACTTTATTTTTTAAAGTTCCTTTTTATTAATTATTATTAATTATTACAGCTTATTCACATTATATCCCCGCTGTGGCCCCCTCCCTCATCTCCTCCAAATCCTATCCTCCCTCCCTCTTCTCCCCCTCTGTCCCTCCCCTAGTCCACTAACAGGGGAGGATCTCCTCCCCTCTATCTGATTCTAGCCTATCAGGTCTCATCAGCACTGGCTGCAGTGTCTTCCACTGTGGGCTGGAGAGGCTGTAACCTGCCCCCTCCCCAGGGGGAGGTGATCAGAATGCCTGCCACTGAGTTCTTGCCAGAGACAGCTCCTGCTCCCCTTATTATAGAACCCACCTGGAGACTGAGTCGATGGGCTACATCTGAGCAGGGGTTTTAGGTCCTCTCCATACATGGTCCTTGGTTGGGGTATCAGTCTCTGAAGGGCCCCTAGGGCCCAGTATTTTGGACTCTCTTGGTCTCCCTTTGGAACTCCTGTTCCCTTCAGGTCTTTCTATCTCCCCCTTCTTTCATAAAATTCTCAGAAAATTAGGAATAGTGCTACCTCACAATCCAGCTATACCATTCTTAGGCATATATTTGAAATATGTTTAACTGTACAACAAGGACATTTGCTCAACCATGTTTGTAGCAGCTCTATCCATAATAGCCAGAATCTGGAAACAACCTAGATGTCCCTCAATGGAGGAATGGATACAGAATTGTGGTACACTTACACAATGGAATACTACTCAGCTATTAAAAACAAGGGAATCATGAAATTTGCAGGCAAGTGGTGGGAACTAGAAAAGATCATCTTGAGTGAGGTAACCCAAAAGCAGAAAGACACACATGGTATATACTCACTCATAAGTGGATATTAAACATATAATATAGGATAAACATACTAAACTCCATACTCCTAAAGAAGCTAAACAACAAGGAGGACCCTACAGAAGATGTTCAATCCTCATTCAGAAGGGCAAACATGATAGACATTGGAAGCAGGAGAAGACAGGGAACAGGACAGACAGCCTCTGTAAGACTCCATTGAAGCAGAGGCTGAGAGTCATAGCCAAAATCTGTGCAGAACAAATTCCTTTAAAACCTGCCTGTATCTTTAAAGAACATGTACCATGGACGTGCAGGCAAGCACTGCTTACACACAGCATAGAAATGAGCATGCACTGTGCAGTTACCTCTGGTGGCCATGATTTTATTTATAATCATCATCTGACCCTTACAATCTCTAACAGCTCTGTCAGCAAGGGGTGCCTGAACCCCATTGCTTAATGAACATGTGATTTGGAACACCCAACTTTCAATCCTAAATTTCTTTTCTGTGGTTTTATTCAATTCAGACTTCGTTGGTTAAAAGAGCAAATCCCACTGGCCTCTCACCTTGTTCTGATTAGCAGTTTCAGGAAGCATGGGCTTCCCCACACACACACACACACACACACACACACACACACGCTCTCCTGTGGAAACTGATATAGCTTAAACACAGAGGAAGGATTCTGCAGAGTTCAGAGCTCCATGCAGCACTGGAAAGACAAGGTGGGGCTGGGGGTGTGGCTCCATCAGTGGAGTCTTGCTTAGCCTTCAAGAGTCCCCGGGTTCACTCTCCAGCACTCCATAAACCAGGCATGATGTGGGCGGAGGCAAGACAATCAGAGGCTACAGGCCATCTTCAGCTACAGAGTGAGTTGAAGACCACATAAGATCCTGTCTCAAAAAAAAAAAACCTGAGAGAGAGGAAGAGGGCAGAGAGAGAGAGAGAGAGAGAGAGAGAGAGAGAGAGAGAGAGAGAGAACAGGTGTCACCCTTATGTTTAGATGAGAGTGAATTTCCAAGGAGACAGAGTCAGGCAGACCTTCAAGCAAAGGGTCGTCTGAAGTGACAACTTCAGACTTTCCTGGGGGAGCAGAGGGTGTTCTTTTCAAGCTCTTTGAGAGGGTGCAGGAAGGCAGAGGGGTGCTACAAGAAAGTGAGTCCAGGGCTGGCTAATGTCTCCAAATTAAACTAAAACGAACCATGTTTTTCTTAAAGTTTATTCAGATGCTGTGTGTGAAAGGTCTCAAGTATGTTTCTAGACCGTGGTCATCTGATAAACAATGTCCCTGCTTAGGATGCAGCATGACAGTGGCCACGTGTCCTGCCAGTAACCCCCTCCATTTAGCCTATGCTATCCGAAAGGGTCTATTGCCAAGGGGTTTGGGGGGGGGGGGAGGGTGCTCTATGGCATTTGTGGGGGTGGGGTGTATGAATAGCACAGTTCTTAAGGGACACTCTAGGTTGAGAACCCAGCGCCCCCCCCCCCAGGTATCTGGTGTGGTCCAGTACACACCAAAATTAAAGTCATTCCACACAGTATTAAATAACAGAAGCTCAGATGTTTCTACCATCTCTGTCTTCTCTGCAGAGATGGCATGGCCCCTTGTTCTAGAGGAACCATTTTCCTCGAGAAATAATTTCTTTCTGTGGGTCTGAGAGGGAACGGAAACATCGTTCACAGCCCCTTTCTAGAACCGGCCTCCATCTTGCTGCTGTCTGTGATGCTGTTCTCAAAAACAGAATCTGGGGTAGGGAAATGGGGCAATGGTTGAAGTGCTTGCTGTACAACTCTGCCCACTGGAATTATGGTCCCCAGAAGCCCATGTAAAAGTGGGTATGGTGGGCCATGTGGAAGTAGACTGGAGAGCAGAAACAAGGGATTCCCTAGAGCAAGCTGGCAGCAAGAGTGCCCATATCAAAAAGCTCTGGGCTTGATTGCGAAACCCAACCATCTGACTGAAGTGGGAGAGCACCAAGAACAATTTCTGACATCAGCCCCAAGCCTCTGTATGCACGGTACACACATGCAAAACCATTTGTTGTACATACATGAAAAATGAAGGATGGAGAAGAAGGGGGAGAGGGGGGAAGAGGAGGAAGAGGAGGAAAGAGAAACTGGCTCCAGCAAAGGCCAAGAACCAGCTCCTCTCTGTTCTGGTGGGCAGCATTCCATTTGAACATTTGCTCCCCATCCTGCCACCTCATGGTGTCGGTGATAGAAGAAGGCTGCAGTCGTTCAGACCAGCTCACAGCTCTCACAGGGTGCCTGCGCCTGCTGCCATCTGTGGCCTGCTGTTTATCTTCTGTGATGACATACAAGTAGAAGGAACAGGGAGAAGAGAGAAATGCTTACCGTGGTATATCTTCAGCAAAGATAAGTGGGAGAGATGAGAGGCAATGGAACAAGCATTTCAGATGGGCAGAGAGTAAGCAGCTGTCCTTCATTTTTGCTGCTGCAGCAAAAGGTGACTTTGGGGAGAAAGGGTTTGTTTCAGCTTACAATACCAAGATACAGGCCATATTCTGGGAGTGTTAGGTAGGAAATCAAGCTGCTAATCACATATCATCCATAGTCAATAGCTAAGCAGGAATATGCACACCTTTTCTTGATTGCTCTTAGCTTCCTCCACTCTTAAGTAAATTTGGGATCCCCTGATGTCCACAATGGCCTTGATCTTCCTGTATAAATTAATAATCAAGACAGTCTCTCACACCCATACCTACAGGCCAATCTGTTGTAGATTTTTCCTTATTAAGACTCTCTTCCCAACTGATTCTAGATTATGTTTAAGGTAATACTTAACACCAACCAGCAGAGTGGTCAATGGGTATGAAGTGCTATGACTGGTAATCAGACATTCTAGAAAATCTGCTGTAGGATGGATTTGAAGTGTGTCAGTGACGTTTCCAGAGGAGATTGGTGTGAGGATCTAAACAGAATGGCACAGAAGATTCCCCCTTGATAGTTGATCACATTTAATTGGCTGAGGGATTATGAAAACAAAGGCAAAAAAGAAACAAATGGTCCAAAACTCAAGAACTGAATTGCATCTTTTTCTACTTAGACATCCATCCCCAGACTATTAAGCTTTGGACTTCAGAGAATTGTGCAAAGTATAAGACAAGCACTTTACTGACTCAGACATCTCATGTGTAGGATCTTAAATAGTTGATCTTCTGCAAGTCAAGAATTCCACAGTGGTTACCACGAGATGTGAAGAAGAAGGTGAGAGGGAGAGAAAGGATGATTAGTGGGCATCCTGGTTAGGTTTTGGTTGGTTGGTGGTCAGTTGGTTGGTTAGATATCTGTTTGTTTTATCAACCTGAGCATAATATGAAAAGAGAGACCTCAACTAAAAATATGCCCTCCATCAAATTGCCCTGTAGGCCAGCTTATGAGAATTTTCTTGACAGATAATTAGTTTGGAAGGGTCCAGTCACTATGGGTGGCATTGCCCTGGACAGGTTTTCCTGGGTTGTATAAGAAAGCAAGCTAAGCAAGCCAGAAGGAACAAGGCAGTAAGCTATGCTTCTCTGTGGTCTCTGCTTCAGTTCCTGCCTCCAGGTTCCTGCCTTGAGTTCCTGATTTACCTTCTCTCAATAATGGATGGTAACCTGTAAAGCAAATAAACCCTTTCCTCTCCAAGTTGCTTTTACTCATGACCTTAAAAATAATAGTAGAAAGCAAACTAGGACAATGAGTATAAAGGAAATTGGACCAATTCTCTGTATAAAAAGGTTAGCTATGAGCTTAACAAGTCATTGCTCATTTCAATACAGCCAAGAAAAATGACTTGGAGAGTTCTGAACACAATGAAAGAAAAATATTCAAAGTATCCCTTTGATCATGACTCCTTTTTTTTTTCTTTATAACTGCCTTATTCACCAGCTCATTGCCCTTCTGATCACCACCTACTAAAGAATCTCATGTCACATGACAAAAAATCTCATGCAGAATAAAGGGAGGGAGTGTCTTGCTGCCAGGGGCATATGCAAGTAGGAGCAGTGACTTCTGAAGTGGGAGGTTATCAAACCTTGGCCATGTGAGGAAAGTGGCTAAGACAGAAAAGTACCCATTAGCCTAGACTTTACAAATCCAGAGAATCACATGTGCTGAAGCAAGAAATAGAAACAATGCTGGAGAACAACAGTGACTAATGAGAGGCAGGGGCTGCAAATGGGGACATAGCGGGGTATGGGTTCTACACATGAAGGAAGGAAGAGGTGAGATCCAGGCGATCTCTTTGTGTGTGACTTGGGTCAAAAGGCAAAGGAGGGCTTACTGCAAAGATATTAGAGAATCATGGCTTTAACTCACCGGGCCGATTACTGAAACCTGCAGATGGTGGGTAAGTGTGAAAGTGAAAACTTTCCATTGAACAGCCAGGGAGAGTTCCTAGGATGGGGATAAAGGAATCATGACTCAGGTGACACGGGCATCAGTCCTAACAGTCACTGGCACTCGCTCACAGAACAGGAGTGATCCCAAGAATGGGCTGCCCCTGTCTGGCTAATCCTTGGGGGCTTAAAAAAGACCTTTCAAAGGGAGGGAGACTGTAGGGGAAGCATCCATGGGCAGTCACTCAGTGTGCCGTCTCTTGGTTGCCTCATATTTGTCTGAGAACCAGGATGTCTTCAGTGGCTGTCAGCAAGTGTCAAGCGGCCAGCTCAGTGGAAAGCCTGAAGGGTCTGGGCCCATCTTGACCACCTGGTGGTACCTAAGTCCTGGCCCCAATAGCACCTGTTCCAGAAGCTTCACTCTTAACTGGACAGGCACGTGTTCTAAATCCAGTCTCCCTGAATCGCACTGAGATGCAATTGGCTGACCTCCAATCAATTTCATTTGGAGCCTTGCAAATAGGAATGCTGGAATCTCTGTAAAACCAGATATGAGTAATTTTATAGTCCTAATTTTGAATAATAAGACTGCGTGAAAATTCAGTTGCCTTTCAGACTAATGTGATTTTTTAAAAGAAAATCATACATATATACAATGCATTTTTAAAAAATCACATATAGCACCCACTTTCTCCTTCCAGTCGGACATGGAGCCCCCAAAATGTCTTCCTCCCAATTTCATGTCATCTTTTTATTTTTTTAAACCAATAACCCACTGAGCCCAATTAGTGCTTTCAGTGTGTGCATAGATGTGGGGGTAGTCACCTGGGTGTGGGCAGCCATAGTCCCAATGAAAAGTGACTCTCTCTACCCTCAGCCATCAACACCAATAGATTCTCACCAATAGACCTCGGGAGCCAGTATGCAGTTTGTCCTGTGAGTTTGTGTGGGCAACATCTATGTCACATCCAGAGGACGACACTCCACAGCTCTCCTCCTCATCCTCTGGCTCTCACGCTTTTTCTGCCCCTTTCTACCTCAGTGTTCCCTCAGCCTCGGGCAGGAGGAGTTTAATAGAACCATCCCATATGGCTGAATGTTCCCACTCACACATTCTGAGTACTTTGAGCAGTTGTAAATCTCTGCATTAGCCATTAGGTAGAAGCATAGGCTACGTGTGCTTGGTGTCTGCCTGTCTAGTCCCAGAGCCCCTTGCAAGGATGTGTGTGCTTCGTTCACGCTTGTACAGTAGAGAAGAGGAGAGGCAGAAGGAGGCATCGGGTACTTTCAATCACTCAGGGACATTTGTGGTTTAATTAGTGCTGACCTAGCACAAGTCCACACTGTGATGTCAAGCATGTGTCAGATACACACATGTTCAGCACAATGGGGTGGGGGAGGAAGCAGCATAACAGAAAGTCTGGTGACATCACTCAGCCGGTATACACAAGGGACAGTGACTAAGCATGTAACATCAAACGTTACAATTAATGTTAAGGCCCGGCCTGCCATAAAGCCTCCAGTTCTCGCTTCGGGAAACTGTAATCAGAGGAGAAACATGAAGAGGTTTGGGGGTTTCTGACACACCCTAATATCTGTAAATCAGGGAGACCAGCCAACATGTTTTAGCTACTTCTTTTCTTCTCGTGATAAAATAGCCTGACAAAAGTACCTTAGGGGAGGATGGGCTTATTCTGGCCTGTAGTTTGAGGGGCTCGTTTAATCACGAGAAAACATGGCATCGGGTATGGAAAGCAAGATGTCAGGAGCAAAAGACCAAAAGATCACATTGCTCCCAAAAACAGGAAGCAGAGAATGAATAGAAAGTGACCACTTCTAATTCCCCAGTTGACCGCTTCCTCCCGGTGACTACTTCCTCCAGAGAGGCTTCCCTTACGATGTCATCACAACCTTCCAAACAGTGCCACCATCTGGGAGCCAAGTATGAGCCTGTGGAAAACATTGTGCTTTCAAGCTATCACACGCCCCTGAGACCACTGCATTTCTGTATGGAAGGCACAGTGTAGAAGCAAACCCCTCAGCCACAGCAAGCTGAGAGTCTAGCCACACTGCATCACCATATCACCACCTAGAGTCTGTACTGCCGTGCTAAAGATCCTTCCTCTTGCTCCTCCTCCTCCTCCTCTTCCTCTCCCTCCTTTTCCTTCCCCTCCTCTTCTTTCTCTTCCTCCATTTCTTTCTCCTCCTCTTTCCTTTTCCAATGAAGGAAAACATTCTGTCTCTCTTTCCAGAAGTGGCCTGGTGAAGGTATAGGAGCCAAACTCAGTGCTAGGAAATCAAATGCTAGGATCCAGTGAGTGAGGGATTCTTGTTTCTTGGGATCTTCAGGTTAGGATGATGACAGTAGCAATATGAATGTGCTTGATGACAATGAAGTGTATGGTTTAAAATTGTTGAACTGGTCAATTTTATGTCTTGCACATTTTATCAGAATCAAAAAGGAAAGCATGGAGAATCTAAAATGCACAGGGAAACTAGATCCAAGAGTCCCCAGACAAGTAAAGCAGAAGAGGACATTTAAAGGGTTAAAGGACCATTCTCCCTTATTTTTTCTGACATCAGAATTATGGAACTGCTTTTGATGTAGAAGAAAGTCTACATCAGAAAGTAATAAAACTGATGTTATGAAAGTTTTTCTAATGCATTCTTAGGAGACATTAAAAATCAGTAGTCTGCTAACCAGGCCTGTTAGTGATAGGAAAAATTTAGGATGCTAAGATGCAAATGTTTGTTTACCAGGATTGGCAATCCATTAATATCGTTGCCATATCAAAGAAGATGCCTCTGATCACAGATCAAGGGGACATCACACATTATAACCAATGTTAAGGCCCAGCCTGCCATAAAGCCCCCAGTTCTCTTTTCAGGAAAGTGCAATTCTGTCAGGTGGGCAAGATGACCCTGGGTCACAGCCTTTGGGGGAAAAAAACAGCAACAACACTGGTATTCTCAAAATAATTCTGGCAATATCTTTGCTGTATAAACCTTTGACCTCCCTGAGAGGCCAGACATGCAGTCTCTAGTCTCTGTTTAAATTGTTTAATGTGTAACATAGGGCTGGTACCTAAAAGAGATTTAAAGATGACAGAATGTGTGGAATGCATAAGCCTAAGGCACATATAAGTTAGCAACATATTGTATTCAGGGATGACTCCTCTTTGAGCATTGGCCACAGTTGTACACGTGCTATTACAGATCCTTTTCCTTTATTACTTCCTAAATATAAGGCAAAGGTATATTTCTATTACTCTCTCATTTGCCATATTTACACTTAGTAATGGATGCTTAAGCAATTGCAGCAGGCAGCAGCCTTGAGGGTTGGTGGGATTTCATTGTAAACCCTCTTATAAAGGAAGGATGGAGGCTTGGAAGATGGCCCCATTGGTAAAGTGCTTGCTTTGTAAGCTCAGATCTCCAGAACTCATATCAGGCCAGATGTAGCGGCTTGCATCTGTAATCCCAGTGTTCCTATGGGAATGTAGGAGGCAGAGGCAGGAGATTCTCTGTATGCTCACAGGCCAGCTGGCCAGCACATTGATAAGAAACTCTGTCTCAAACAAGGTGAGAGGCAAAAGTTGACACCCAAGATTGACCTCTGACTGCTACAAGCTCCATGGTACACATGCACCTGCACTCACACCCATACAAAGAGAGAGAGGGGGAAGGAGAGAGAGATTTAAAGGGATGTTTGATAAAACTGACTCCAAAGCGCTGGGTCTGGAGTGCCAAGCACTGGACTCACATGCTCTGTGACTGATCTCGGGGCTCCGGGCAAGGCACACTCACATGTAGCTTTGAGTTGGACTCTACAGTGTGACAAACATGAGACGGGCAGACTCTCCAGTAAGAAAGAAAAGGTTTTGCATTAAAAAAAATAATATCATCTCTTTCATTCTCACTACAAGTAGCTCACTTGGTCCCTTTACATAAAAGATTGAGGCCTTAACATATTTGCTCTGATACAACAGACACCATCATTGCTCTATCCCGACTGTTGCTGACCATTGTCATTTTAGCACACTCTCTGTGATTATAGAGGGGCATTTCTGGAAGTGGGAACAAATGAGAAGAGAGGAGAGATGGTTTGCCTTCTCTGTCACAAGCCATCTTGAAGGGTCCAGGGCTCGGCTCCATGTCATCCTTGGGACAGAGACTGTGAATGCCAACCATGCTGGGTTCCAGAATCAAGGGCCTAGGGAGACTCAGCACCCTCCTTCGCGATCAGAGTCTGAGGTTCTTAGAGCCCCACATGCTTAAAGTACTGACAGTGTGTGTTCTTCGCTTTATTCCTAATGTGCTTTCTCCATCTCTTAGTGGACATAGCAAGCTTCAGCCACCAACTAACGTATGAATTAATAGTGCTAGGGAGGAAAAGGTCCCAGAAAACTGCAGGCAGCTGGATGAAGTCAGAAGCTCAGTGTAGAGGCTGGAAGGGAGACTGGACTGGAAGCTTACTAGGAAAACCTGCAATCCCAAAGCACAGGATGGCTTGGGTCTTCCAGCTGTGCCCTTGATTGTAGTGCACACGAAATTAACAGGGTTCATGGTGCTGAGAAGGGCTAACCTGTGGAAAGACTCAAGAGCTTCAGGTGAGGCAGCAATGTTGTCTTCCTTCTTCACCATCCAGTTAGAAGTTCTCCAGTTCTTGTAGTTCCTGCTCTCTTGCCCACAGTGGTAACCATCAGGACACTGGCTGAAAGCACAACAAAGAACTACCATCCAGTAACCCATGGGTCACAGTGCTGCTTGTGGTGTCTCAACTTCCCCCTGGGTCCAAAATAGACCTTAATCAATAGCTCCCTCACCCTGGTGACAAGAGACAGAGTCTAAAACTGCTTGTTGTTGGACCAGACATCAGCACTATACACAGGTACCCTGTGAGTACCAGCTTGTTGCTGAATGAGCACCACATGAAATGCCAGCTAAGAGGAAATTAAAGCCCTTTGTTGCAGCTCCTGTTTCAGCTCTTACATCTACACAACCCTAGGGAGAACGAAGACTCTACAAGGCAGCCACTCTTGGGACTGGGACTAGGGGAAGAGGGGAGTTGGTATTTTTATCTCCACATCGCTTTATTTAATTCATGGGGGTTTGCAAATGGAGCCTCCCTGAGTCTGTGTTAAAATACTAGCTTCTTTAATGTCAATCATACCATATTACATGCTTATTTTTTTACAGGGGTACTGTTATTTCTCTGACCTTTGCTGGGCAATGGAAACAAACTTCATGTCCGTGGGAAAGGCACATGGCATAAGAGGTATTTATTGGAGGGTGAAATGCTGGTAGACATTCTGCAACACTCCGTAATTTCAGTTGAAATAAAATAAAAATAATAAACTCTTTCCATGATAGTCCAGATGGATTCACAGGAATAATGTATGTTCTAGACATGGGGAGAGGCAGCTATTGCTCTTCCTGCTGGGAGACAGTGAGAATAGAGGGAATCCATCACAGTGGTCCAGTGGGTAAGGAGAGGACCTGAGTGGAGGAACCTCAGGGCTTTCCTGAAGGTATGGAACACAGCAGCTTGAGAGTCAGGAGTTTGGGCAGAATTGTTTGCCTCTATAAATTAGTTACCTCCTTTTTGTAAGAGGATTATACCTTATAAGAAGACCCTGAAGACAACAAGAGATTATAAAGTACTTGCTATGCAAGCATAAAGACATCAGGTATGTTGGCCTGTTTTCACAGTCCCTGTCATACAGACAGTATTCTGTGATTCCATGCAACGAAATGGCAAACCAACATGTACATACTTCTTCAGATCTACCCTATGCCACAGATCTTGTCTTCCCACAGTGCTCTGCTCCCAGCACAACACATCCACAGCTAAGACATTTGAAATCGGACGTTAATTCCCATACTTTAGTATTTCAAATGTATTCACATTATGAGAGTTCTTTGTTTTGTGTAGATAGGTTGACATTAGCAACATTAAAGCCATAATTTGTGAAATGGTCCCCAAATTATATTAGCATTCTCACAGAATAGTACTTTTCACATAAATGAATAGTAGGTGAGTTTAATAGAACTTCCCTTAAAATGAGTCCCAAGCTGTCCATAGAGAGTGACTATCTTAGCAATTCCAAAAGCAAAGCAATGTGTATGTAATCACTAAAGACTGAGAAAGCAGGAAAGGCTGTAAACATGCAAGTAGCCCCTGGAGGTTCCTTCCATTGCACTGTTGAAGCAGCTGTTCCTGTCTGTCGTGTGTGTGTGTGTGTGTGTGTGTGTGTGTGTGTGTGTGTGTGTGTTTTCACATAGTTATCTGCTGTCTCAGCACAGTGACCATTAATTAAAGTGACTCCCTTTACCTAACAATTAACCAGAACGACCTTTCTCTGGTCTGATTTTAAAGCTGATGCATTGGTTACTTTGCAGTCAGAACAAATGAACAATAGAGAACATGCAATGGGAACAAACTGGACAGAGGTCAGAGCTGTCAGCCATGCAATTTTGCTTCTATCTTTGCTTGGCCAGTAGCCAGGCTGGGAATATTCAGGAGAGAAAATAATCAAATACTTATGAGTGGTCTCCACAGAATGATCATTGCCCCTTGTAGTTGAATTTAATTTCTACTTTGATCCTTATTGTGTACAGAGGAAGAAGTTTGAGGCCCAAAGACTAAATAGCTACTTTTAAAATCCCCTCACATGCTGAAGTTAGAACTAAACATTCTCTCTACCTCTGTCTGCTTCAGCAGAAAACGTGGAACTTATTTGATCTCAGAATCTGTGTGGCAATACAAGAGGAAAAAAAGACAAGAGAGGGCCAAGGGAGATGTCTCTGAGGTTAAGGGCAATTACTGTGCAAGCATAGGACCTGATTTCAAATCCCTAGTACCTATGTAAAAAGCCAGGTGTAGAACACACCCCAGTATTGTGATGCAGACAGAGGTGGATCATTGGTGCCATCTGGCTGCCATCTTAGGGCCAGGTGCAGTGGGAGAGCCTGTATAAAATGACTAAGGCAGAGAGTGATTGCGGAAGACCCTGGGTATCCTTCCTTGTGTTTACAGCACAGGATCACATATCCATATACATGTGCATCTACACCCACAGAGAGAGATCAAAAACTAGCCAATGTTTCAATGTTGGTGACAATATAGTGAAGAAAGAAGACTTATATGGCATTGGTTAAGACTTAGCACAACCATTGTGAAAAAGAGAATATTTTTAAAAATTAAAAATAAAACTACCACAACCCAACAATCGATCCCACTACAGGGTGCCTCTGTTCACAGAAAATAAAATCTGTCTGTATGTCAGATGACTAAGCAAAATAAATAAATACACACAAACACACACACACACACACACACACACACACACACACACACATATATATATATATATATATATATATATATATATATATATATACATACTCTCACAAGTAATATACAGTTCTGCAATTACATATGCAGGGGATGTGCGAGGTGCACAAATCAATTAAAGAGGATTTCTTCCTCTTTGTATGAGCAGGTAAAAGACATTTGTCTTTATTTAAGCCAGCCTGGATTGTATACCAAACTGTAATATCAATCTCTTTCTATGCTATATTAAAGGATGGCATGTACTAAAAAAGCATGAGGATGCTATAGCCAACAAGATTTATTGGCTATACAAAGACTCATGTCTCAGCTGGTCTCAAAGTTGTTTCCATACAGAGAGAGCAGCATATACATTACCTGTTCAGGTCTTGATTTGTTTCTTCTTGTTTGTAGTCAAGATCTTCAGGGAGAGGCTCCCACTCTCAAATCTGATTTTTATCAGTTTGGATGGAATCCAAAGCCTCTCCATTTTTCTTGACATAAATATAAAGCCCCTTTCCTAACGTAACATACCTTTTGTCCTCCACTTTTAAGTCATTATAAGTATAGACTGACTTAATTTAGCAGGCCCTTTTATCTAGGCCTGTTCCATTCTGACCTTTCTCAAAGAGGATGCATAAAATTACCATCATTATTGCATATACAACTATTTTTTATGTTGACAGTCAAAAGAAGACTTTATAGGTTGACATGTCCTCGTTTGCAATGATATTTAGTTAGTTAGTTAGTTAGTTAGTTAGTTATCTATTTAATTTTCTTGAGAGAGGATTCTCTGTGTAGCCCTCTGTCTCTGTCTCCTGAATGCTGAAATTAAAGGCATGCACTTACTTTTTTTGTTTTGTTTTGTTTTTTCGTAACCATGTACCCTTTATTTTTTCTCTTTCTCTTTTCTTTGGATTTACTTTCTATGTGCATTTATTTGTCTTTCTTTTACCTTTTAATTTAACATCTTACTCTGTACTTAACTTTATTTAAACTTCCATCTTTTAAAAAATTTTATTTATGTATTTATTAATTTTACATTCTGATCACAGCCCTCTCTTTCTTCTTCTTCCAATTCCCCCCTCCACCATTTTTCCCTTCCCCTCCCCCTCTTCTCAGACTCTTTCCCATCTTTATGTGGCTTATTTCTTTCAATTTATTTAATTATGTCTTTAGGAGTTTGATTTTATCAGATACAAACTATTTGCATCTATTTATGATGTTTCACATTCAGTCTCTTTCCATTTCTAGCACTGAAACATAAGTTTAAATGTTTTTTACCTGGTTGATTGAGTCTGTTGTTATTGTTTTTGTGTGTTTGCTTTTCTGTGTCTGTGCTTGGTTCCTGCTTCTTATACTGTGCTACACTTGAACATGCGCCTTTCCCTTTGTTCACTGGGAGAGGCCTGCTCACTGGATACTTGAACCCTCCCTTCTCCTTGCTGAGGTCCACTAGCCTGTATTTTGCTCTGCTCTGGGGCTGTGCTTTGTCTATGTTGCCCATGTCAAATCTCTCTGAGCCACCATGCTTTTCAGAGCAGTGCTGCTCTGAAGGATGGCTTCCCTTCCAAGCCCCACAAAATGACATTGGGCCACAGCTGCAGCAGCTGAGTTATATCCCAGCTGTGGGTAGAGATGCAGCCTCTCACATGGAGCAATTGGCTAAGTCATGCAGCTCTAGATACTCCTCAGACTGGCATGTGCTCCTGGGAGCCATTTATCTATCTATCTATCTATCTATCTATCTATCTATCTATCTATCTATCTATCTATTTATTTATTTAAAAATACCACCTTATGTGGGAAGAGCCTCTTTTCTTAGAAAGAGAACTTTGAAGCTCTCCTGTTTTGAAGGAGGGCTTGTGCCTCCACCGGATTATTTTGTATTCCAAGCCCCAGGTTGAGCACCATTATATTGGGGTGTTTTTTACTCCTGGCCCCAAGCTCCTGGAATAATGACTCATGAGACTGAAAATATTTTTACAAATACCTAGGTCATGTAGCTAGGCTCTTCTCTGATGAGCTCATTACTTAAAATAACCCATTTTATTAGTCTACATTACTGTCTCATGGCTGATGTCTTATGCTCAGGTACCATGTGTCTGTCCCCCTCAGCTATTGCTGATTGAATCTCCCAGTGCCTGGCTCTATCTCAGAATCCTTTCTGCCTACCAAATTAGAGGTAGTGACCTTAGCTGCTCTGTTCCTCAGCTACAAGTATTGTGCAGTTGCTAAGAAACCAGCTTCTAGCTCTATATGGCCTTTTTTTTTTTTTATCTTAGAGACAGTGAGCCTAGGGAGACTTCTACCTAGAAATTTGTCTAATATCTGATCTGAATTTTAAAGGTATAGATAACATGTCTCATGTTGGGCAGCATCTGTGGAATTAATTAATTAATGTGTAAAGTTCCAGGAAATTAATATGAGAATATGAGTTATTTGAATAGGCTGAACATAGCACTAGGCAAGTATTACTCCATCCTAAACCACCTCCAAGCTAATCTATCTTCCTCCCAGCCAAAATCCCTAATACTTGCATTTATATTTTTTGAATCAGCTATTTCTCATCATGCCTCCCAGATCTCCACTCCTTGTGGCCCAAATCCTCACCTACTCCTTCTCCTCCCCTCACTGAAAATGGATTTCTCACCCTCTGATGCCCAGCAACTGGCTGACCAGTTTTATTGTCAAATCAGAAAACAAGTGGTGAACATGTTTACCGAAACTTGAGACAGGAGATTCTTAGACTAAACATTACAATGCCATGCCCAGACTGAAACCAGAGAGTAGGATAGAGAAACCAGCATTCGGTTAGAAAAGAATAAATATCACACACTGAGCAATAACAATATGCCAACAGAGGACCTTTATGAGCAGACAGTGGATTAAGATGAGACAATAGAGCATTGTAACGTAACAGTGACACATTGTGATGTGATTCGGGACCAATGTGACAGAACAGTTAAGCCCTGTGATTAACTCGGTCGAGTGAGGTGATTAAATCAACCGTTATGGTAGGAGAGCGTAACATCGAGGTGTCATAGATCACTGAGAGGAGACAATAGGGCAGAGTGATGGGACAAGTAAACACTGTGATCTGTGACTGGACTGTGGAATACTATCATGAGACAGCAGTGGCACACTGTGATGGGTCAGGGTTCCACTGTGATGGAACAGTTCGCCTTGGGATAGGACAAGGAACTACTGTGATGCCACAGTGGAGGGTTGTGAGGGGAGAGTGGATCATAGTGATGTGACAGTGAAACATTCTAATGGGAAAATGAGCGTTATGATGGCAGAGTGGGTGTTGTTGAAATAGTCAGCACTGGGACGGAACGCTGGAGCACGGCGATGAGTCTGGTGACCACTATCATGGGAGAATGAAGAATTGTTATGGGACAATGGTGCACTGTGATGGAAAAGTGTGCCCCTGTGATAGGTCAAGGGCTCAATGTGGTGGGACAGTAGAAGGTTGTTATGGGACAGTGAAACATTGTGATGGCAGATGGCAGTATTGTGATGGAACAGTATGGCACTGAGATGAAAAAGTGTCATTCAGTGCTGGAAATGTGGATCACTATGATGGGACAGTGAGGAATTTTGATGGGAACAGGGCCTTGTGATTAGATAGGGGCTAAGGTGATGGGGGAAGAAAATTGTGGTGAGTCAGTGATTGGATACACAACAACAGTGTGCTGAGACAATGGAGCATTGTGTTAGGACAAGTAGGCGTGGTGATGGGACGGTAGACAGTATAATAAAACAGTGGAGATTGTGGTAGGAGAGTCAGTCTTTGTGATGGGTCCAGGAAACATCTTCATGGAACATTTTGTGGAACACTATCATGAGACAGTGCCACACTGAGATGAGACCGTGGATCATTTTGATAAAACAATGGAACATTGTGATGGGTCAGGGCTCCGCTGTGATGGCACAGTTAGTCATTGTGATGGGCAGTAAGACATTGTAAAATGACAATGAAAAACTCTTTTGGGACGGTCAGTCATTGTAATTAGACAGTGTGGCACTGTGATGGTCAGTGGGGAATTATATTGGAAAGAGGGCCTTGTTATGGGACAATGATGTTTCATGATGGCGTAGTGGTGAATTGTGATGTGGCAGAAAAACTCCGTAATAGGACAATGGGGTGATATTATAAGAGTGTAGCACTGTAGTAGGACAAATGGGCATTGTGATGGGACAGTGGGGAATTGTGATGGGACAGGAAATCACTTTATTTGTATATGATACCACCATGATGAGACAGGAGACTGTGAGCATCAAACAGCTGGCCATTATGATAGAACTGTGGACCACTGTGCTAGGACAAGGAAGAATTAGAATGTAAAGAAAGGCAGTGCAACCGGACAGTATGGCACTACAATGGAAATGTGGGTTCATCGTGATAGACCATGAGACCACCATGATGGGACAAAAGGGCATTTTTATAAGAGAGTAGGGCATTGTGATAGCAGAATGTGACAGTGTGATGGGACAGTCAGAGAGGTATTTTTATGAGACTCTGGTGCATTGCAATGGGACAGTGGGACGTTGTGCTGGAACAGAGGACTCCCCTCATGGGACTGTGGAAACTTGTGATGTGACAGTGAAGTGTTGTGAAGAGACAGTGGGGCATTGGGATAATAGAGGGGATCATTGTGATGGGGCAGGGTGACATTTTTATCAGAGAAAGGTGCAGCGATGGAAGACTGCTGGGGCACTGTTTTAGAATATAAGACATATCATAACACTGAGGCAATGTGATGGTGCAGAAGATTGAGATTAAACAGGAGAATATGGACAGTGGAACATTGTGATGAGAAAGAGGACCACTCTGATTTTCAGGGGACTAGGATGATAGGAAAGAAAAGTTCTGTGATGGGACATTGGAGCATTGTGATAGGTAGAGGATTAAGGTGATGAGACATTAATGCATTCTGATAGATGAGTTGGGCATTATGATGGGATACTGAGGCACTGCGTTGGGACAGTAGGGCATTGTATTTGGACAGTAGGGTAATGTGATGGGTCCATGGGATATTGTGATGGGATATTTTGGCTTTATGATGAGACAGTGGGTCACTGTGATGATATAGGTCAAACATATCTGGACAAGAAATTCTGGTCAGAGGCTAGACAAGTATTTTTCTAAGAGAATGGAGCATTATTATGGGACAATGGGCCACAGTTTGTCAGAGTTCTAAGCTGAAGGCACAATGAAGCATTGTGAGGGGATAATAGAGCATTGTTATGGGATAATGGGACTTCATGATGGGCCAGAATATCTCTATGATAGCACATTTGTGCATTTGTGATGGATCAGTGGGTCATGTTGATGGAACAATGGGCATTGTAATGGGACAGATGGATTTTATGATTATACAGTGTGCCACATTAGTGTCTTAGTGACTCATTGAGATGGTACATGAGGCATAGTGATAGAATGGTGGAATATTGTTATGGGTCAGTGGAGCATTGTGAGGTGACAGTGAAGAATTTTGATTGAACAGGAAGCCATTGTGGTTTTAAATGGAACCACTGTTATGAGACAGGGAACAACCAGGGAAAGTTGGGCATTATGGTGGAACTCTACAACAGTGTGACAAGACAGGATAATACTATGATGAGACAATGAAGAATTGTGGTTAGACTATGGGTTTTGATTGGACAGTAGAGAACTGAGATGGAAAAGTGGTCATTATGATAAGATATTGGACCACTGTCTTGGGATAATGGTACATTGTTTTGGCAGAATGGGATTTTGATGGAACAGTCATGCATTGTGATATGACAGTGGAGCATTTTGATGAGACAGTGAGGCATTGTGATGGATAGGGTTGTATTGTGATAAAACAGTGGTTCCTTGTCAGAGGTCTATGGAGCACTGTGATAGTAGAGGGAACCATTGTGGTAGAACAGATGACATTGTCGTGAAACAGTAGGGTACTATTATGGGACAGTGGGGTATTGTGATGAGCAGTGGGACAATGTACCATTATGGGCACAATTGACTATTGTGATGAAATAGATTCTAACTGGGATTAAACAAGAGAATAAGATCGTGGATTAGTAGCATTGTGATGGAACGAAGAATAACTGTGACTGGGCAGGGGACTGAGGTGATGGGACATTGTATTGCATTGTGATGAGATGAGGACCACTGTGATAAGACAGTTGAGCATTGTGAGGGGATGGTGAGACATCGTCATGGGAAAGTGGGCATTATGACGGCATAGTCGTAGCCCCGTCAGACACTGTGATGTGACAGTAGAACATAGTAAAGACACAGGAGACCATGTGGTGAGACAATGGAGAATGGTTATGAAACATGGGGTACTGTGATGGGACAGTGGGCATTTTGGTGAAAATGGAATATTGTCATGAGACATGGGCCTACAGTGTTGGGCCAATGAAGCATTTTTATAGGAAATGGGGCATTGTCATGGCAGATTGTGATAGAACATACATGAATTGTATAGGGAGAGCTGGGCTATGTCATGGGAAGCAGAGCGCTGTGATGGGAAAGAGAAACATTGTAATAGAACAGTAGAGTACTGTGATGGATGACAGGACCACTGTGATAAGAAAGCAGAGAATTGTGATGGCACAGGAAATCATTATGAGGGAATAGTGAGATGATGAGAGAACGGACCACTAGTGCAAACTACCTAGGACAATTAGAAATACAAGTTATGAGGTAGTCACCTATTAATAGTATTACTTTTTGTCTTGTTAGGTACTAGCTTAGTAATTGCAGAAGTAAGCTTTTTTTAGTGTCTTTTATATGTTTTCAAAGTAAAGCAGATAGTAAACACATAGAAACAAACACTTGTTTATCCAAATATTAGATAGATAGATAGATAGATAGATAGATAGATAGATAGATAGATAGATAGATAGATAGATAGATAGATAGATAGATTGATATTGATTGATACATTGATTGATACATTGATAGGTAGATGGTCTTCAAACACTTCAGAGATCTTGGCACTTAAAGATGTTATAGTAATAAAAGGCTTTTCTGACAGGGAGACACACCTGTTCCTGGCAGGACCCCCAATCTACTTCAAAGAAGACGATGGCCACCAAAGAACCTTGACATGGAGTTTGCTTCAAAGGTTTCAAAGAAAGCCACTGGGAGGGAAAAATCCTGCCCTTAACTTGACTGTCCAAACTGTGGACAAACAGGACACTGGGAAATTGATGCCCAACTTTGAAGAGACAAGGTAGGCCAGTCCTTCAAAGTTCCTGTTTCACAGATAAATCTGTTAGATATTATGGGCCTGAAGGCTAAAGATTGGATATCCTAGTGTTACAGAGGAATGTTGGTGACTGTCTAGGCAGCCATCAGTTCTGTTATTTCTATATTTTTGAAAGCTGCTTGCTCTGTACTTCCTGTTTAACCAAGTAATAATTATCCTTCTCACTTATCTCATGGGGTTGAAGACTAGATAGTTATAGTCTTACAGTTTTCCTTATTAAAGATTAAAGACATAAAAGTTGTTTAGGATATAAGAAAATGTCTTAGGGTCTAAAAAAGTTTTTTTAGGTTGACAAACACAAGTTATAATTAGAAAATTATTTAGGTACAGAACTTTGGACTCCACAGGATAGGATAAATAGTGGAGTATTTTCTCCAATGTCGCCAAATATGTATGGGCTAGATATTGTAAATGTAATTCTTACTTGATAGCTCTCATAATTGCTCTTATTGTTTATAGTTTATTAATGTTAGAGGGGAAAACATTTTTAAACTAAAAGGGTGAAAATGTAGTGAGAATTTTGGTTTATTTAAAAACCCATTTATGTTACGTGAATGTGTTTTTGTTTTAATCCAGAATGTAGGATAGGAGGCTGTATCACAGCAAGTGATTATGGTTTTCCTCGTGCTCTGGCAGTGGCAATGATATTTTTGCCAGCTGCATATAGTTTATGTTTAGAATTCTGGAGATTCTTGAGAGGGGATAAATGCCAGAGCTCTGAGAGTGACCAGGAACCATTCTAAGAGAAAGCTGTTTGCTGCCTTTACTCCTCCTGGTTCCTGTTGTGGTTTGCTGAGAAGAAATTGGGATATCCTTACAACGAAGACTGGACTTGCCTCTAGGAACGTGATGAGGTCTACATCCTTTTTCTTCTCTAACCTTCTTCTCACCTACCTACTGTTGGGGGTTGGAATGGATTGGGATAGAGAACCCGAATAAAGTAGTAAAAATAAATATGCCTATATAGTGGGGCATTTTAAAGGGGTAGTGGGACTTTGTGAAAGTACAGTGGAACATGGTTATGTGACGTTGAGTCATTGTAATAGGACAGGGGACAACTATACTACTGGCATGTAAGAGGGCAGCACTAAGATGGACTCATGGAAAACTGTCATAGGGCAGTTTTGTGGCAGAATATTGCTGCATCATTGTGGGCACTTGTATTTTTATAATGATTGTTGTAATAGAACAATGGAGGCTAGTGTTCTAATGCTTGAGATTGTTTGGGGACAGAGGACCATAGTGGCAGAACAGTTGAATTTTGTGATAGATAGAGCACCATTGTATTTAACAGAGGACTGTTATGTTGGAACATAAGATTATAGTATAAGAGGAGTTTTGCCATAAAAAAATGAAGGGTTGTGATGAGACAGAAGAGCATTTTTATCACAAAGGAGTGCTGCATTTGGACAGTGAAGCATTACAGTGTGACTGGTGAGCACCACAACATGATAGAGGTATTATGATGAGACATTGGAGCCCTGTGGTGAGACAGGGGAGCTCCATGATGTGTCAGAGGAGCACTGTGGTGACATAGCAAAGCACTATGATATGTCAAGGAATCACCATGAGGAGACAAGGGAGACCCTGATCAGACAGAGTAGCACTATAATGAGACAGTGTAGTATGTGATTTTCAACTTTATGTATTGTGTATTTCTTCCCATAATATGAGTTCAGAACAATTTCATCACCTTACAAAAGAATCCCATATTCACTAGTAGTTATTCCCATTCCCCATCTCCATTACACTGCACACTGACTTCTGTATCTTTGCTTGCTCTGTACATCATGGAAATGTGGCCAAGCTGTGTGGTGTAATGTAACTGTTCTCTCTCACTCCAAGTAATGCTTCCAGATTTCACATGCCATAGCAAGTGTCAACGCTTAGCTCTATTTTTGTCAATAAATATTGTGTGCTGTGTTGTTGTATCCTGTCTCACTTATCTATTTACTTGTGCAGGGACATTGGGTTCTACTTTGATTCTAATATGAAGAGTGCTTCCATAAATATTCATGTCAGGTAGAACAAAAGTAATGCTAATGATATTTTATTTTAATTTACATCCTATTAAAAATTTTTTAAAAGAATATTTTAAACATAATCAGTACCACTATAATAAAAACAAACTGATTCACTGACATAAAATATTTATGAGGTTTTTTTTTTCTTTTTTAATTGAGGAAATTAGAGAAGCACATGTTTCTTAAGAAACAACAGATCAAGACCCCTTTTGCTCTTGCCAAATTCTTCTGCTGGGGACATTTTAAAGCTGTACAGTGTAATGTAACACAGAGAATAAAGACAGTAGAAGAGTTTACTAATCACATTCAGATTTTACTTGTACTTGAGTATGGATGTGTGTGTGTGTGTGTGTGTGTCTGTGTTTGTGTCTGTATGTATGGGTATGTCTGAGTATATATGTGTGTGTGCATGTGTTTGTGTGTAAAAAGTCTACACCATGCTATCAAACTCCACTAAAGCCAAGAAGCTGCAAAGCTCTGATGCACAGAAGCCCTTTCCTTTTCTCCACTCACTTTCCCTCTCTCCCCTCTGTTCTTACCCACTGTTCACAATATTTTTCTTGTTAGTCTGAAAGTGTCAGCTCAATCAATAATAAAGGTCTCTCTAGTTTTGATATTAGTAATGTATGCCCTCTTTCATTTTTTTCATCAGCCAAGTAAATATTTAGATTCTTTTGATCATTTTAGAGTGCAGGTCTGGTTTTCATTGAATTTCTCTAGTTTTCGTATTTACTATGTCTTTGATCTCTCTCATTTATTATTATTGCTCTCTTCTATTTTCTTTAGGTTTAGAGAGAGTTTTAGTTCTCATTTTCTAGTTGCCCATATTGGAAGCTTAATGTCTGAGTTATCTTTCTTCTGTGGTAATGCTCAATTTTATACTTTTTTTTCAAATTACTAACGTACATCTTGTATATTTGATACACTATTTTCAACTTTATTTTATTTAAAATATATTTGAAATTTGTCTTGAAATATTTTTGACCTATATGTTGTTTGGAAGTGTGTTATTTGATTTTCAAATACATTGGGATTTGCTAGCTATCTTTCTGTGACTTCTTTCTAGTTTGCTTATGGTGTGAGAGCATGCTTTGTATGATTTCTGCTCTTTGAGACTTCTTTGGATATGTTTATGGCTGAGAACGTGATCTGCCTTGGCTCCGTGTGAGCCAGAGGAGATGTGAATTCCCTTTTCACTGCACGGTGTATTCTGTAAATGCCAATTAGATCATGTTGACGGATGGTGCAGTGTGGACCATTTATATCCCTACTGATTTTCTGCCCACTTTCTCTATCAATTCTTGAGAGGAGGGTGTTGGTCTCTCACTAGTGTGGTGGGTTTCTCCATTTCTTTTCACATCCATCAGTTTTACTTTGTCTGTCTTGAATGTCATTAAAGATTGTTTTGTTGTCTTTGAGAATTGCTCTCTTTAATTATTGTACTGCCCCTTATTCTCCAAAATAACGGTCCCATGTCTGTGTCCTTTACTAACAATCCTTTCTTTGTCCATCTTTTTTTCCGCACACCTGAATCATTATATTTTTAAGTGCATTTCTTTTGATTGTTTGTGTCTGTGTGTGTGTGAGAGAGAGAGAGAGAGAGTGTGTGTGTGTGTGTATGTGTGTTTTTTTACATCTGTTTATGGTACGTAAATATATGTTCACATGTGTGTTCAGGTTCATTCATGTTACTGTGTGTGCATACAGGTATGTGCACATCTCTGTCAGTGTGTGTGTGTGTGTCAGGTATCTTCCTTGACTTCTCTCTTTTTTTCTTTCCTGAGCCAAAATCTCTTGAACCTGGAACTTGCTGATTTGGCTAGCTAAGCGAGCCATCTTATGTCAGGGACCCCCTGTATCTGCCTCCTGCACACTGGAATTGCAGGTCAACCAGCACACTTGCCCATCTTATGTGTGTTCTCGGGATCCAAACTACAGTCTTCAAGTTTCAATGGGAAGCTCTTATTCCCCTGTGCCAGCTCTCCAGTCCCTTAAGTGTATTCTCTGAAGCAGCATATTTGTTAAGCTCTATCCCTTCTGAAAATCTTTGTCTCTTAATTATGCCTGCAGCCCATTCATGTTTATTTTTGAGACATTTCAATCAATACCTATTGTCTTCTTAATTGTGTTCCTTCTGTCTTTTTATTATTATTATTGTCTTACAATCCCCTTTCACTGCAGTTGAACCGTGGGTGTGATTTCATTTTCTGTCCTGTTTGGTGTATTATTTACAGCTTCATAGAAAAGCTTAATGGTTAGCCTAAAGTTTTCACATCATAAAACTCTTCATATTATGCTCACATGAGAGACCACTTCCAAGTGAGTGTTGAGTAGACTGCAGCTTCGCTACAGATTTTTTTTAAACCTAGTTTTCATTCTAGATTAAAGCTTACTATGAGCCCCACACTGTACTCCCCTACAGATTAAACAGTAAAAGACATTTACAAACCACATGGTAACTTCCAGAGCTTCTGCTCAGGCATAGCCTGTGTAGATGGCCAAATCCAAAGTTAATATGGAAGGAAAATGGCCTCTCTGCAATGGAATCCCAGTTCACCTCAACCCAATAGGGATGTAGAGCAATCCTGCAGGGTGGACGGACATTGACTGCATAAAAATAGACTCGTGCAGAGCAAGTGGCTTTGAAGTGAAATGTTCCCTCCAGGAGGAAGGAAGAGGATCTTGAGGTCTTAGGGTGTTAAAAACAAAACAAAAACAAACAACAAACCTCATGCCTGTCAAGCTGGAGGTGTGGAAGGTTTCCCAAAGCCCCCTTTATTTTCTAGAAGGAGGAGACAACAGCCAGGGAGTGGAGACTGTCCAACCCAGAGCCTCTGAGCATAGACCTGCGGGCAAGCTGGGCAGAGAGCTCCTGTGTTGCAGCGCTCAGGAGTCGCCACCTATGCCAGAGTGGGCTTCCGGGTGATGCAGCTGCCTTCCCGAGGCATCCCTGTCATCTCACTCACGAATGCTGTAAGAAACACCAGTCAAAATTCACTGCTTCACCCCGCGGGACTGTATTGCAGTCGTTGCCTTGAACTTTCGTGGGTTCTCTCCTTCGGTGTGTGTGTGTGTGTGTGTTGCCTTTCCCTGAGAAAACTCTGTTACACAACAGTAGCCTGCAGAGAACTGATTCTCGGGGATATGCAGTTACAGTAGTGGTTCATGCTACTGGGTCCCAGAGCTACTGAATCACTGGGCAGTAATGTCATCTATGCTTTGGTTGTGCCCAGAAGTGGCTCGTTGTCACAAACTGAGATTTAAGCAGGACAGAGCTGTCTTGTCCCTCTTACCATGAAAGACCCCGCCTACTCTGACTTAGCTAAGGCAGCGCTATCTACAGAGAACCAAGCCAGAGACTGGGAAGTTACTGAGAAACCCAGATGTCCAACAACAGGATATCTGTGGTTGGGCGCCTAAAACACCCTGGACACCCAAGATAAGAACCGAGTACGTGACTCGGCTCACGTCTGCCTTCCCACCTTCCCTGTTCCGGGTATGTGACTCAGCTCACATCTGCCTTCCCGCCCTCTCTGTTCCGGCGGCTTGGTTCAAACCACCCAATCAGCTCCCTGTAACTACGCTTCTCGCTTCTGTCACCACGCCTTCTGCTCCCAAATCCTATATAAACCCGCTGCCCCAGCCGGAAGGCGCGCAAAGTCTCCGAAAGGCTTTGTCGTCCCGGGCGCGACAAAGCCTTTGTTTTGTTTTGTTTTGTGCTTGTTGCCTGTTTATAAATTTCTGCTTAGTCTCTCCTTAGACTTCCTTGGGTGTGGCTTGAATTTTTGACAGTTCTATTCTAAACTACTCAGTGTTTTTTAGTGCACTTTGATACTTGTAACAGTTGCACCAACTTAGTACTATAGATGCATCTTCTGTGTTATTCTGCCAGGAAAGGTAAAGCGTGGAAGGTTTACACTCTCCCTTTGTGGTCTTTTCTTCCCCTGCACAACTATGTTTAAGACTGCCAGGCAGCATCCCTGCACGATTTTCTTCAGCTGCTCTCGGCTTCGGTCAGAAAAGGTGCTTTCTGTAGCGGTCATCAGTGACCTAGGAGACTCATGGATCCTCAGAGTACAGAGATGAGGAATGCACTCCATAGTGTTAAATGAGACACTGCTATCATCCTGTACAAAGCTCAGAGCGCATTGGGGAAGGTGAGGCACAGAGACTGAGAAGCAGAGGAGGGATGAGGTTGGGAGGGCAGTGTGGAATGCCGCCTTCCAGGCCTGACATGGTTGTTGCCCTTTTGAACCCTAAAGCAGCTGTGATTCGCTACACACAACATCTGCCTATTGGGTCTGTCAACACCCTGTCGTGGAAGGAGGAGGGACTCATATTCATACACAGTTAACGGTTTGTAGGGCAAAGACATATTCCTCAGTGGTGTAGCCACTAATAAATGACAGAAAAACAACAAAAACAAAACAAAAACAAACAAACAAAAAAAAAACCTCTGACCCACACCCCTGTAAATAGCCCTAATGAAACTCACTGGTCAAAATAAAATAAAAATAAAGACAAGAAAGTAAAAACAAATCTGGCTGAGAAGGATGTTAATATGAGAGGGTAGGGACCAGAAAATGTAACAAACATTACCAAAATAAATTATATACGAATATGAAACTTTCATAAGACTCATTACTATGTACAGTTAACATAACTAATAAAAACATTTTTAAAGGAGGAAAACTCAAGGGAAGATATAAAGTTTACTTATAATATTGACTGCTATTTCCCACTTGTATTTAGTTGTGGGCGTTTTGCTTGTTGTTTCATTGGAAAACATGTTCTTCCTTCCTGGTGTTCCTGTATTCTGGTTCTGCTTTATGGTTTTCTTTCTAGAGGACCCCCATGAGCCTTTTGGGGGAGGGGCAGGATTAGATACACTGGTGACAGTGTCTAGATTTGTCTTCATTGAGAACACCTTGGTTTTCCCTTTGATCCTGGAGGACAGTCTCACTGAGCAGGCTTAAGAAAAACTGAATTTCCAAGAAGGGTCTCAAGTGGCCAAGTAGGCCAATGCACCCTGACAGCATGTGATTGTGTACCCACACAAACACTCTGAGTCCGAGAAGAAGCACAGACAGCAAGAGCAGCCATTGCCCAGACACACGTGTCCCTGTACCAAGTTGAACGGCCTCCAGGAACCTTGTTCATTGCCTGGATCTGACCACAACCCAGAGTGCAAATCAACCAGAAAATGGCCAGAGCGGCTGCCCTCATTTCCATAAAACCAATTAGTCATGGTCACTCATGCTTATATAAGCTGACCAAACTGACCTGCACAGGAACTTTTTAAAGTTATTTATTAGCATATATTACTTATACACAACATTTGCATTTTACATAACATTTTTGTACATAAGCTTTGATCTTATTGTTAGAAATGAATATTCTCGGTTTTGCACAAAGAAGCAGAAAATTCTCTGCAAGACAGTTTTAATTTTTTTTTTTTTCAAAAACAGTGAGTGTTGACCCAAATCAGGAAAGTAAGCACACTGGGTAGGAAGAGCGCTTTGATTTTATTCTAGTGTAGGTTGTTATTATATCTTCTTCTCATTGGCTAGGGAGTGACCACACAGTCTTTTGAGATTAGCTAAATTTAAAAGAATCTGGGCAAAGGAAATAAAAAAAAAGAGAAAAGAATTGACCCCTCACAGACCTTCAAGTTCCTGAAAAGAATTGTGGCCTTTTTTTAATCAAATGTTTTCCAAGGTGAGAGAGATTGAATTGTAATTTCTTTCCATGAACATTTTAGGAGATGTGGAAGATTTAGGGAATATTGGGCCCATACCGGTGGGCTACTTTTGTTAGAATAAAAGCAATGTTCACAATTTACCTCTAAGTATTTTCTTTTTTTTTTTTCTTCAAATTTAGCATACATATGCTGGCTTTCTGAAGTCTCTAGTAATACTGAAGTTTTGTTGTGAGTGACTGAGGGTTGTTTGGTCACATTGACTCTCTAGACTCTTACAACAGGAATTGATTTCATCATTCAGGAGGTCAGGGCAAGAACTCAAGGCAGGAACCAGGAAGCAGGGACTGAAGGCAGGGACCTGGAGGTGAAAACTGAAGCAGTGGTTATGGAGGAAACTGCTTACTCTCTTGTGTTGCTGAAAATCGGTTATTAATATCTACTATGAATCTACATAATTATAATGGCAGTTATTATTTAAGCAGCAAGTACAGGTTTTCTTGGGGTGTCTGCTGGAGTAGAGAGATTGATTTATGAGCATTTTTTATCTTTCTAGGCTTCCCCTTCCCAAAGTAGAAAGTTTTTTGTCAGGTTGACAAAACCAACCAGAATACTTGGTCTGTGCACAGTTTAATCCATTCCTCATTGATCCCTTTTATCTCACCCACTCCTAATGATTCCTTTTCTCTTCCCAAATATCCCTGTCTTAGTTTGCTTTCTAGTGATATGATAAAACATTGACCCTAAGCAATGGGGAGGAAAGGTTGTATTTGGCTTTCACTACCTATTAGCTCTCAAAGAAACTAGTGCTGGAGAAAGTTTGTACAAGAACAGATTATTCTCTTATGTGGCACTTGTAGGTACAGGACTCTCCCGTACTCAGTAGCAGATGTTGGCATCAAGATAGCACCTTAGGGTGCTCATTCTGTGGCCCCCATCAGGCACTGTGTCCCAACAAGCAAATCACCTTTCTATGTGCTTCTTTTGTATTTAAAGTAGAGGTTTTAATTTTAACTTAGTAGAGTCGACATAGAGAGAATGCCTATGTGTCCTTCCAGAAAGGGAAGCCCCTGGCGGGAATGTCTGTACCCTTCTCTGCTGACTTTTGGCTTTGCTTCACCTCTCTCTCCTTCTTTGTTGCGGTTGCTCTTATGATGAGTGTGTATTGCTCTTATAACTAAGTGAAGCATATGCACACTATTGTTCTTCCCATCTCTGCCCCCCAAATAGCTTTGTATGTCAAGATGTTTACTGTTTTTCTACTGGATTGGGTCCAATGCATACTCTCCCCGTGAGAAATGAGAGTAAGCCATACTTGCTGTGATTTGGCTGTTTTGAATTAAAGGCAGCCCAAGATGTTCCTTTCTATTTTCAATTACAGAATTATAATTGAAATTTTTAATTAAAAATCAGCCTTGCCTAGCAAGTGCCACCCATGGCTGGGAGTGAAGGGTTTCCACAGCTGTGAAGAGCCTGTTTTCCTTCTCAGAGAGCTCTGTCAACATCTGTCATCTTGGCTTCCCCTGCGTGACCTTGAAGAGCACAGACCTTCTCTCAGCGCTCACTGGCTCCAGGCCACTCGGAGCTGCGAACTGCTGCACGGGATGAAGCTGAGCAGATGGCCGTAGCCTATACATCACCATCAACGAAAGCTCATGGGGTGTGTGGGTGGCTGAGAGACCTGGCAGGTGTGAGGTTCTCCAGTCTGTGTGCAGTGCTTGGCCCAGGACCTTACTGAATGGCCCCCATGCCTCCCGCTGAATGAATGTCTTTGTATCAGTGGAAGTCAGTGGTCTACTGTCCACCAGGAAGTGAAATAAGGAAGAATCACAGGAATTCCTCTCGGAATTAGGGCATGTAGCTTAGAAGACAGGCTGCAGGTGACTGGGTTCTTACCGCCCAAGGGTTTTGTGCGGGACAGTGTGTTTCTTCAGCGCATTCTTTTTGGTGCTTCTTTTGACGGAGGCATATCTAAAGCCTGGGGACCCATTGTGCAAACTATAATCTGGGGGCTCCTGTCAATTTAAAGGTTCCTTAAGGACATGTCATACTTTATCTATAAAAATAATAAGCTTCTTAAAGTGATATGCATATGCAAAATGTCCTGTGCTTTGAATACAAAAAGCACAGCACAAGGTTGGGTTTTTTTTATTTGTTTATTTTAGTTTGTATACAAAATAAGATATTTGGATAGGACATTTGCACACATGCATGTTGCATTTGCTGCTCATATACACTCCCAATACCCTCTCTTATCCATAGACATCCATTTGCGGATCTTCTTCTCCTTCTAATCTCATGTCATATACACACACATCGATGTATATATTTACAAGCCATGCATCTATGTGCAGTATGTATATGCATATATGTTTATTTGTGTCTGTATACACACATATGATACATATTATATAAAGTCTAGATTCCACACAATGAGAGAAGGCATGTGATACTTGTCTCCCTGAGTCTAGCTTGTCTTTTAACATTACGCTCTCCAGTACCACCCATTTTCTCGCAAATGATATGACTTTGTTCTTCATGGCTGAAGAAAACTCCACTGAGATATATAGTATATATTCTTTATTCACTCCTCTGCGATAGACATGTAGGCTGGATCACTGTCCTAGCTACTGTGAATAGTGTCATAACAGGCAGCTGCCTCTAGCCCAGGAAATTGAATACACATTATTCTGTTTAAGCTTCTTGGCAACCTTGAAAAACCAGAGTTATTTCCTTATATTCCACATTTCCCAAATAACGGAGTTATTATCTAAAAGTGCTGAAGTGTTTGCTATTGTGACAGAGCTGTCAGTGACAGGCTTGGCAGATTCTGGGGTGAAACGTCTCCCCACAGCCACGCATGTACTCCCTGCTTTGATCTGAACAGCACTGTGTTCACTGACACGGCACAATGTTCAGATGCTGCTTTAGGAACCCCCCTGCACTGTGTCTCCTGGGCTGAGCTCCTGGAAAAGTGACACAGGCATCGAGTTCAGCAAAGTAAAATAAACACTGATGAAGTGTTCTAAAAGGTTGCGAATGGACTCCGTGTTAAGTTTAAAATATACCTAAACATATTTAAAAAACTAAAGGACAAGAAAATCATTTTATTACTTTATTTTGTGCATCGGGTATTGGATAGAGTTCAGCTGGTCATTTCTGCTCTTCAGTGTGGGCTGATGGAGATTGATGTGATGATAGTCAAGAGGCGTTTGGGCTGGGCTGGCATGCATGAGAACTCTTGACCCTTAGGAGGGACAGCTGGAAGACGAGACGCATGGGGCCTCAGGTACTCAGGTACTCCATCCGCCGGTACTCAGGGCCTCGTCAGTGTCTGAGACACACATCTTCCCAATAGCAGAGCATCCATGCAGAGAGGTTATGGTAAATGTTGCTGATTTCAAGTTATCATCAAGGCAAGAGCAGTCTAGACAGGTAACAGCTGCTCAAATGTGTGCTACTGTGAGTAAAGAGAGCACACCACAACTCCAGGTCTTCCCAAAGGCAACACTGGGAACTGGCATTATGTCAGTTCTACTGTTCCCTGCTGGTTACAGTCCAGGGCCAGCTCAGAAAGAAAGGGAGGATTGATAGATCCTCAAGTCTCATTAAGAGGGATTTCAAATGATCCATGACGATTTATAACTATTCGTGTGGTTGTTGTTGTTGGTAAGCCCAAACTCTTGAGATGAGGAGATCTCTGAAACAGGGGGATCTACTAATCTATTAGCAATGTCAGGCAGAAGGGGACCAGGTCCCTTGGAGCTACATCTCCATAGCTAAGAGCTAAAAATGTTTAGTAATGAGAGCTGGGAAGGAAAATACAAATCTTTATACTATACCTACACTGTGGGCACAGGCAGGATACAAAGCATGGAAGCTGTGGGCTAGGACAGTCGATGAGTTCTCCTGCTTCTGGACTGGTTGGGGTTCATAGTCTGGGAAGTTCATACATGAGCAGGGTGCCAGGCCTTTGTGGTAGGCTTTCCGGTGTTTGCATTAATGCTTTCAAATGCAAAATGGGGTCTGAGGTGATGACTCAGTTGGTAAAGTGCTTATCCTGTAAGCATGAAGACCTGAGTTTCCTCCCCAGAACTCGTATTAAAAAAAAAAAAAAAACTAAAAAAAAGCTGAGTGCAATGGCACATATTTGCAATCCCAGCACTGGGCAGGTAGACAGGTGAATCCCTGGGGCTTGCTGTACAGCGGGCCAAAACACTTGGTGAGTTTCAGGCCATTAAGAGACCTTGTCTCAAATAAAAAATATATTAATCCTAAGGAAGGAATACCTCCTGAGGTTGTCTCTGTGCACCTGTAAAATGACATACATGTGCTTCTCACTGGCTCCCTCCTCTCTCTTACAGGCTTAGACAGTCTCTCTCTCTCTCTCTCTCTCTCTCTCTCTCTCTCTCTCTCTCTCACACACACACACACACACACACACACACGGGGGGGTATCATTATTTATCCCATGGCCACTAACTTACAGGACTACCTTCTCTCCTTTTCCTCTAGCTTGTCCTTTGACCCTTGGTACAAAAAAATGGCACATCTCAGAACTTTCCTTTTACCAGTGTACAAATATATATGTGGAGACAGAGAGTTCTCAAACTGTTTACGTGCCTTGCCTTGTGCTCAGAGAGGCCAGAATAGGGCAATCAGACCCACTGCAACTGGAGAGAAAGATGGTTGCAAGGTGTGGTACTTCAGACCAAACTCGAGTCCTCTACAAAAGCAGTAAATATTCCTAAGCACTAAGCCATATCTCCTCCACCAACACTCCTTTAGGGGTTTTTAGTCTTATTAATAAAAGAATTTAGGAATAGACTTGTAAGTAAATTTGAAATTTTGTTAGAGTTTGAGAGAAAAAGAGCAGGGCGCACAAGCTGTAAATCTCTGAAGCTGCCAGGAAAGATGGAAAAGAGGAAGAAAGCCACGCCATTTGAGTTAGGCAGGCATAGCCAGCATGGGAGTCAGCAAACAACTGAATGGTGGGCAAGCATCTTCATGGTAGAATAGAAGAGAAGACCATCAGAGCGTGAGTGAGAAAGCTCACACCATCAGGAAAAGCCCAGTTGTTAAGTTCTGGATGGGGCAGGTGGTTCAAGAGAACACTGGGATGGATTAACTGGGGTCTACTTAGTTTATGAAAAGAGTCATTAGTTCCATGGACATAGACAGAGGGACAGGGGCTCCAAGGGGGGCAGGCTACAGCAGGCATGACTGAAGCAGAGTTTGAGGACCAGTGGGTAGGCAGGGAAAGAAAGTTAGGGTAGACTACCTGGCATGGTGGCTTCTTGTTCCCAGAAGATCCCGCAAGGAGAAATCGTGGGAGAGTACCTAGACAGGGCCAATAATGGGAGGGGAAGTCTCGGGAGCCCCATAACTAAGGCAGCTCCATTTGATGCACTGCTGGCTGCCTTCAGGCTTCTTCCAGCATCATCTGTGAGCCCTGAGGTGGCAGCCTGGCTGGTGCCATCAGACATACCTCACCTGGGAGAGCAGGACCCTGCTCCCCACCCCCTTTCCCTTCCCTGCCTCCTGCCTGGGAATAAAAGAGTCCATCTGCAGGCTCCTGCTTTGATCTTACCCCTCATTAGAGAACATAAAAGAGGCTCCCTTTTCTGCCCTGTGGGCTCTGATCCTCATCAGACACCCCACCATGCTGTCTGTCTCTGATGTTAGAACCCGAACACTCCTTCTAGCTCTTGCTTTGTTGTTACCCCTTGGTCTGCCTGGCCATTGTGTTAATTAACCCCTTACTTCCCAGAGTCCTCATGAACCGCCTGCCCCATCTCAAGCCTAATGTACTGGTGCCCATGAACTTGGTGTCACTGAACTTGGTAAGGCTGTGGGACCCACCCACTCCTTACCCCTGCTCCTCCTGACACTGCTACCCATCTACCCACACTGCCCTTTCTGCATCCAACACAGGCCTCTGTTCTTTTCTAACAAGTGTTCCAAGCCTTTGGGACACTCACTCATCCCCTAATGTGGTTTAAAAAAAAACATCTCTGCCCAGAGTTGATTTCCCCAAGCTCAGACCAGGGCCTGCTGGTACCATACAGGATTAGAGGGTGCTCCATGTTTTATTTGATCTCATGGTTGTGCTATCTACCACACTTTTGAGAAGAAATCAGTACACACAAGGATGCTCAGCCCTCGTGGTCTCCTTACTTCCTGCATGCCTCGGGCCTCATGGGTACCGTTCAGCCTCACCCACATTAGGACTCTCCTCTCAAACACCTTTGCACAAACTCAAAATGCTTTATGCTGGGGGTGGGGGGAAGGAAATCAAACTAAAGAGACTGATGTTTTTAATAATTTTTATTGAAATTGCTTCTTGCCATCATGCAAATTAAAAATTGGCTCACAATGAACTCAAGTGGATACACTTCACATCAAAATTGTCACCCAGCTCAGTCACATCTTTTGATTTAATTGTTTACTTCCCAGAACCTCTGCTTTGTCATGCTTAAAAGGTTTCCAACATTTTCACTGTTCTAAAATACAAAGGTTGCCACTATCCTAGAAAAATTATAAATTAGCAAAAACAGACTCCATTTTGGAGATATTTCAAACCCAAACCTTTTAAGCCAAAACCTAACTTTTTTCCCTTATTTTTCTTTATTAACTGGGTCGAACTGCTTCTCTCACTGTAACTCCACTTACTATAGAAGATATTCGATAGAAATAAAAAGAAAATCACAGTAGAAGTGATTGATTTATCTGGCTTCAAGTGTCTGTCCCCAACTTTTCCCCTTGCTGCTTTCTGGTACATTCCTGATTGTTTTAATGTTAGCTATGCTTGTTATGTTGTAATTTCACTGTTCTGCCAAATGCAGAAGACAAAAGTAATCAAACCCAGATTGAAAAATGGATAAAAGACAGTATCATTCAGAAAATTTTGTTTTTAGTGGCTTTTGGTAATCACTTCTCTCACCTGAAGGTGGGCCTTCCTGATACGTCAGCCTCACCATTAGGATAGGCTTCCTGCTGCCTTGGACATGAGTTGCTGTGTCCTATCACCAGAGAAGATGCACCTTGTAGAACTTCTACTGTCTTCACCTGAGTTATTACACTTCCACAATGGGCATATCTACACGGACAGAATCAGAATGTTACAGGTCCACAGCCAAAATTATATAAAGCTATTTTAGCCTTTTAAATTACCAAATCAATTGTTTTTCTCTGTAGATGGCATAACTTCATTGTGACTAGTGCTCAAGAACCATTTAATGGTATTAACTTTAAGACTCAGCTTTACTCTCAGCTTTTCCCATGATCCCAAACAACAAGAATGGAAGACATGTATGTGGGCTTCTTGACCAGCACCTGTCCCATTAATTTACCCTTCTCTTCACTTCCACCGATTCTCTTGCTCATTCCAACTCAAAACGATTTTAAAGCTCTCCATGGATTTCCTGATTTATATTTCTGATTGTTCCTGTAATAACAGTTTTGACTTATTTCTATGCCATCAGTACAAAAACCACAGCTGCCATCTTAAAGGGAATAAGAGAGTTTATTCTGGAGCCGTTTTGAGTAGCCATAGACAGGGAACACCAGAGTTAAGTTACCCTAGATTCCATGTTCCAATGTGAAAGTAGTTTCATACAGTTTTATAGTTTTATAGAACAACCAAAAGTAAACATAAATCAAGGAAATTTTAAAATAAATTCGTGGATATATCAGAGAGGTGGTTGCAGCAAGATATGGGAAGCATCTCTACAGGCTCAAGATGAAATTCTTAGCTTCAGACTGGTGAAGGCTAGTGGTCTGCTAAGCTAATAAATCCCAAAATATTTCTATTTATTAGTCACAAGATGTCAATTTGAACACAGAAGTGGACAAGGTATCACTGTTTTACAGGGCTAGAACTAGCCCAAGATAAGATAATTAGAGCTCAAAGCACTGAGATTCTAACCAGTCCATAAGTCTCTGCGGACACAGCATCTCTTCAGTTTTTGCTCACAGTAGGTAGGCCCTCCTTAATCAGCATGCTGTTCCAGATCATCCAGAGTAACCAGCATGCAACTTGAGCTCAGCAACATCCTCCTGGTGTGCAAACACAGAGGCTTCTGCCTCAGTGACCAACTTCTGACTACTTTCTGTGGATGTGAAAGTCCCACCGTAATGCCATAATTTTTAATTTCTGCTTGAATGAAGTTAGAGGCCTAATGCCTATTGGCCCTTAGGTCTTTTCCTCTACCTCCCTTTTCTATAAAAACCATCCCTTTATTTATTTTTAATGTTTTTATTTATTCCTTGAGCATTTCACACAGTATCTTTTCTCATGTTCTTTCCTGCTCCGCAGCTCCTTTTATTAGAGAAATAATATGTCTTCCCAGTGAGAAATCACTCCAGAACACTTAGAGATTAATTTTTTCAAAGTCTCTTCACTATAGCTCACACCCAGCTCCAGCTAATGCCCAAGGAAGAGCCAGCCCTGAACAGAACATTTTGCTAATTTACATACACCTTAGGTTTATGCATCCCACGTACACTGTCATTCTTAAATTTCTTCTTGTTCCAGCTCCAGGTTACACTTTGAACACAGACAGGAGACTGCACGTCTAGCCACCTAGACCAATAAGAGATGGACACGTTAAAGGTGTTACCAGAGCTGTTTTAAGTACACCAGGGTTGTTTTTTTCCTCCGGGGTCATCTTGCCCACCTGGAAGAATTACACTTTCCTCAAGATGAGAAGTGAGGACTTAACATTAGTTGTGACCCTGATCTGCTCCCTTGAGCTGCCTGCTAGAGGCATGTTCTTTCATATGGAAGTGGGTCTAAGGGCTCGTTGTAAGTCAGGGTCCTTGATCTGCAGCAGTGTGTCTCAGTGTTCTCAGGAAGCATCTGCCCCATTCTAAACCTAACACTTATAAATCAGTCTTGAAGGAGTCTATGGGTAGTTCTCAGTTGGGGGTGGGGGTTATTTTGCTTTCAGTTTCTCTTTCTTTGGTTTGTTTGTTGGTTTTTTGAGACAAGGTCTTACTATGTAACCCTGGCTGATCTGGAACTCGCTATGTAGAACAGCCTGGCCTTGAACTCATGGAGGTCCAACTGCTTCTTCCTCCTGAGTGTTGGGATTGAGGACATACACCACTACACTCAGCCTGAATAGTATCATTTTATTTTAAAACTCTTTAACTTTTCTTGAGGTGAATTCCTAGGGGAAGAAATACCAGGCAGAGGTCACTGTGTATTTAAATCCTTGATGTGTTTTGCTTCTGGCCTTTTGCTCCTTGCTTTACAGGCTCATCAACATACATTTCACTTTATCTCTTGTTATTTAAAAATCTGTGAGGACTTTATAGGCAAAATAATGGTATCTCATTTACATTTGTATTTTTGTTAGGAAGCATTTGATATGCCTGTTCCTTAGTTGTGTTTGTAATTCTGTAAGTTGCCCATACATATTCTTTTCACAGTTCCTCTATTGGGCTGTTTGTCTTTTTAATGATCACTCAGACCTCCTTAAGTATGAGAAATAGTAGCTTGCTTCAGATTGATAGAATTACTTAAGCGAGTGGGTCTTTAGGTTTTCCTTTTCTCTATAGTCATTTTGTGTGTGCTGGTTTAAGATGCTTGGGTAATCTGTCAGCCCTTTCTATCCTCTGGTTCTTTAGTGGGCCCTCTCTTGGGATTGTGGCAATATTAACCTTTATTTTCTTTTTCTATATTTATTAAAACAATGAGATAAAAATAGATGCCACCAATCCACCTGGGCTTTGTGCTGCAATGCGAACAGTCTCCCCTCTCAGTGGTTCAGGCTGTTGTCTCCATGTGGCTCAGCCCAACACATTTCTCATCACTTGATAACTTAAGAAAACTACACACTGATTATGATATGAGTGACTTTATTACTAAATTGTTGTTGTTCCTGGGACAAAGTACTCACAGAAACCAACTTAAAAAGGATGATGAATTTCTTCTGACTTCTACTTTGAGGCTACAGTCAATAAATCATGGTAGAAAAGTCATGGCAGCAGGAGCTTTGGGCAGCTGTTCACATTATATCCACACTCAAGAAGCACAGAGAAAAAGGGAGAGAGAGAGAGGAGAGAGAGAGAGGAATGCAATGTTCAGCTTCCTTCCTAGCCAAGTTCCAAAGCTACACCCCAACAAGCCATATGTTGAAAATACCATTATTTGAATCGCATCGACTACTCTTGGCCTACAACATGGCACAACTCAGTCTGCTGCACGAAATGAGGTGTTCGTGTTCTCTCTTTGACTGTGATCATGGCAACCTAGAGAGTTTCACAGTGCATCACTAGCTCTAAAGATGAAAATTCAAAGTACAGTTCCTACTGAGTGACATGGCTTTCATTAAAACTGAACCATAGTAATTTGGGGCCCATCTGCGCCATGGGAGAGAGACTTCATATGGTAAAACTTTCACTTCCTTAATTGGCATGTTAAATTGAGATGAAGGATGTAGATTAAATAAGTATAATTATTTATATTTAATAAGTGTATTTACATAAGTATAGTTTCTTATTCTAAGGAAAAGATAATAGTAGAACTTTCTGTCCAAGTTATTGTCAAGTGTAAAGAGCAGTGGTCATGCAAGAACTCAGTAAATACCACCTATTTTTGCTCCAAATTTTAAGTTTAAAAAATTATTATGATCTCTGCTTCTTATATGGTCAAGCTAAAGCTTTAAGGAAAAGCACTAATGAAGGGATGGGAGATATCTCAGTCAGTAAAGTACTTGTGCAAGCATGAGAGCCTGAGTTTGACCCACTGCCCAAATGAAAAATTCCAGCCTGGTGGCACATCGTCAGCCCCAGTGCTGGGAAGGGAGAGACTGTGGGTCCCTGGGACTCACCCGCTTGCCAGTGTACTCAGACCAGTCAGCTCCGAGCCAGTGAGAGATCCCGTTTTAAAAAACTAGGTATTCTGAAGGATGACATCTGAGATTGTCTTCTGGCCTCCATTATACACACATGTACACACACACACACACAGGAGTGCACGCATACCCACATGTACACACCTAATTTTTTTAAATCCCTGATGAAGAGACTTTACCCAAACTCCAGGAACCTGAACATGTCTGGAATAAGTAGATTTATTTGGCTGTGTTTAATATGACATTTTCCAAATATTTTGTGGGTGTTATTAACATTTCCTAGAATCATTAACATTTTCTTGAAGCTAATGTTCTTCAGAAAACAATTTGCCTGGGGTTGAGTTGTTTGATTCATGATCTTTGTTCCTCTCTCCCAGTCAGGCTATGTGGAAAGTTGAAGAAAGAAAGGGATGATGAAAGACAGGTTGCCTTGGCATGGGAAGCCCACGGCTGGCTGGAGTCTGGACCTCACTGTGTAGATTCAGATTATGAGGCCACCTCCACCTCATAGGTGGCAAGTGAATAGGAAAAGGACGTCCTGGACTGAGTTCCTCACAGGGCAGTTTTGTCAAGTAACAGCTTGGCCTATGGGGAATGTTCATTGTGTAATAAAATCTGCAAATTATTGTATGGGAGAGTCTGATAGTTAATACCAATTGTCAAGTCAGCAGGTTCACGACTCACCTAGGAGACAAGCCCCTGGGGATGCCTATAGGGGAGTTTCTAGATTGGGTTAATTGAGGAGGAAAGAGCCATCTTTACTAAAGATGACATCATTCCATGGACCAATGTCTCAGGATGAATCAAAGGAGGAAGTGAGCTGAGCATCAGCATTCATCACTCCCTGCTTCCTACTGTAGATGCAGTGTGACCGGTTGCCTCTTCCTCCTGTCATGACTTCCTACCATGATGGGCTGCAGCCTCAGATAAACTTTCCTTAAAATGTGTTTTACAGTAATGAGGATAGTAGCTGAGAACAGGCTGTGGGGAGAACATGGGAGGCACAGTGAACAGGGCAGCAACAATCTTGAGCACTTCCTTCACTTGAGCACTTCATGGGGCCTAGTCATTGCACATGAATTCATGAATTTTCAATTCATGCAATAGAACACCTGAGCTAGATGAGTTGACCAAGAGAAAGGAATAATTTTAGGCTCATAGTGAGACTCCAGGCTCTGACATACTGGCCTCTCTGCTCTGTCCTGTGTCAGAGGTGGCCCCCATTGTGGGAGGAGCTTATATGAGAGAATAAGAAATGTTCTTATTGTTGTAGAAATGTTGTAGAAATGTCTTTCCCAGTTAAGAGAATTGGATTTAAGCAAAGAGTGTTGGTCTGATATAAACAAACCAGGAAGGAGGCTGGAGAGACAGCTCAGTGATAAAGGGCACTGGATGTTCTTTCAAAGGACCTGGGCTTGATTCCCAGCATCCCTGTGGTAGCTGGATGCTGTGTGCAACTCCACTTCCAGGGGATCCAATGTCCTGTTCTAGCCTCTCCAGCACTAGGCACGAACAAGCAGAGAGAGAGAGATCCAGAAAACTGTATCAAGGTGTAATATTCTAAGAGTCAACCATTGGAGAGGCTGAAGCCATCAGGTTGGCTGGTGCCAATAGCCAGAGATTTGAGGCAAACACTGAATTTCCTGCCACATTAAAAATTCATCCAGGAAGACACTTGAGGCTAGATTTTCAGCTCTGTTGTCTTGGCACCCTCCCCTATCCTCTTCACGAATTTCTCTTGTTGTGAGGCGTTTCCCACCACCCCCTCCCTACTTCCTCATCTTTTCCATTGCATACAAGACACCCCAACAGACCTCACCCTACCAAGTTTCCAGCATCAGAAATGCTGGAAATAGTGACAAATGACTTTATAGAGTATGAGATTAAGCCCCACTTCTGCTCCCAAAGTGTTCAAGGTGAGCAGCCTGCTTCTCCTTCGCTTTCTTCTCAATCAGCAGCTAGATCCCAGCCCCTGTAAGCATTTCCAGAAAGAAAAAAAAATCACACATGGCAGCCAAAAAAAAAAAAAAGCAGAGAATGTTATTGCCAGGCTTTACGCATACACTCACCCCCATACCCATTCCCTACACCAAACAGATGCTTAACTGGAAGACAGGTAAACATGCTTAAGAGTCCTTGCCTGCACTGTGTTCCTTTAACATCCTGCAGTTAAATGTCACTCCATGTGCAGCTAAGTCCAGTTCATCAGAGTCCCCCTCTGCAAAGGACACCTCCGGCCTTGGAGAGGATCTGCAAGTGCAGTTCAAGAGCTATGTCTTCCAAAGTCCCCTGTTAGAACCTGCTCTTGCTAAGCTCCTCTGATGATCTGTATATCGTCCATCAGCTCTTTTGTGGATGGTGTTACTCTGGCCTCAAATAAACATTTGTGGTTAGTTATTGTTACTCTAATAAGTGTTTACTTGGAATCACCTGGGAAGACTAAATCTCAGTTGTGGATTTCCCCCATCAAAATGTCCTGGGGATATGTCCGTGGGAATTTTCTTGATTAGCAGTTGATGTAGGAGGGCCCAGTTCAGGATGGGCAGGGGTCACCCTGGGAAGGTGGTCCTGGCTTGTATAAGAACGCAAGCTAGCAAGCCAGCGAGCACCATTCCTCCCTAGTTTCTGCTTTAGTGCCTGCCTCCAGGATCCTTCTTTAGCTCCTCTCAATTCTGAGCTGTAGGTCTAAGTTGAAATAAACATTTTCCTTCCCCACATTGCTATTGGTCAGTGTTTTATCACATCCACAGAAAGTAAACTAGAACAACATTGTTTCACAAAGAGGTGGAGCAAAGTTGAAGACAGACTTGTGAGTACTTACCTTCCGTGGTCCCTCATAACCATGTCCTCAGTTGGATGGCACACAGATGCAGACAATCACACGCTTTACCAATGAGATCACCTGGATTGGTTAAGGAGCTTCGCCCCTTGTCTCCACTAAACTTATGTAAATGTAAAAGCCAGGCAGGAGCCTTCTATAGAACAATCATGGAGTTTTCAGAGAGGACGAATCAAAGCTGGGAGAGCAGGCCAGAGGACTATGGAAACTAAAATGTTTTGCTGTGGAGGTTTCTTTTTCTGCACTGTGAACTGTGGCAAGTGAATTTGATCAAATAACCATAATGGGCACAGCTGGTCTATGCCACCTCAGCACGCAAGGTATACACTGACCTGCCATCATAGATGATACCCTGCCTGTGTTTAATTTAACAGCGAAGCATCAGGAGATGCTAGCTGAAGGCACAGAAGGACTCCGAGACTGAGCAGGACAAGGTGAAATGTCTTTTGGCAGAAAACTTTGGAACATGGCCCTGAGAATGCTGAAAATGTCACTCACAAAAGGAATGAAGGTGTGAACTGGCTCCACATGGCATTTCCTGAGACTAAAGTGGCCTTCAAGGTACACACAGCTCTGACCATGAAATCTAGGGTGACCTAGAATATGGCATAAGTGACCTGAGTTCTAGACGAGGCCCTGAGTGCCACGGGTTCACATAAGGTATCCATGATGGAGAGGCTTGAGCAGTAAGGGCAGTACATGCCCACATCTGTGGGGGAGGATTCCGTGGGCTCAGCCACCAAGCTAACCACACCTCAGGAGCAGGTAGACAGCCTCATGGTGCAGATGACCAAAGAAGATTGCCAGAAGTCCTAGAGCAGCTTAGCCAGCCCCAGAGGGTGCCTCTGCTGCTCAAGGTAAAAGCTGCATGGGTGTTATCACCTCACTCGAGTGTGGTGCACCACTGTCTAGCGCGGCTAACTCGAGAAATTACAAGTCCTCAGCAGTGCTACCTGCCTTAAGATATACTGGAGGCTTCACCCCCACCCCCACCCCCAATGTGAACACTTCTCTCTGACCCTTTAGAGTTGCTTATATTCCTGATCTAAGGTACTTTTATTTTTTTGGTTTTGCAAGACAGGGTTTCTCTGTACAGTCCTGGCTGTTCTGGAACTCACTCTGTAAACCATGCTGTCCTTGAACTCAGAGATCAGCATGCCTCTGTGTAGTGAGAAGTCTACAATTATGGTTTCTTTTAAAAAAACACAGAAGTATAATAAGAATACGTTTTTGTTCTAATCCCAGGTGTGGAGATATGAGACTGACTCGAAGCAGCTGACTATGATTTGCCTCATACTCCAACACACACACACACACACACACACACACAAAACCTAGTGATTTTGCCAGCTGCAGATAGTTTCTGAGATTGTGTAACATTGGAATTCTGGGGACTTTTCAGAGGGTATAAAAATGCTAGGGTCCCAAGAAGTGAGGTGGGTTGTTGGTCACTGTTGGTCACTCTGTTTGTTAAGTAGTCATGCACGGAGAAGAGGCAACAATAAGAAGAAATTAGATATCCTGACAGTGAAGATCAAACTTGCCCCAAGGAGCTCAATGCCCCTAATCAGCAGGAAGTAGTCTAAAGCTAACATCACCCCCTTTCCAACCCTTGGACTTTATTCAGAGATCTCTTTCCTTTCCTTTTTTCTCTCATATTTGGTTTTAGGGAGCTGAAAGAAAAGGAGTAGAGATGGGTGGAAGAAAAAGAATCCATAAAGTAGCTAATGCTGGCTATACCTCTACCTCCTGAGTGCTAGGATTAAAGATATATGGGCCACCCCCCCCCCAGTGCTTAATTTTTAATAAACGGTTTTCAATCTTGGTCCTATGTCTGGTGTGCCAATTGAAGGGAGAGAATAATAATGCCAAAGCTCAAAGAAAGTACATTAAACTAATCTGACTACTTAGATGAAGTAAGGAGGGATAGTTTAATGATTCTAACTTTTTCTTTGGGATAATTAACATAAGTTTTAAATTTTAAATAAAAAATTAAAGGCAAGGCTATGCATAATATTAACAGTCTGGTCAAGATGTTATCTCTACTTCTATAACATGTTTCCCATTGTGTGACGGTGTAAACTAAAGAGAAGTTTAGTCCTTCACAACAGTATGCCTTCATGGTACAATTTTTCCTATTGGATAATTGCTCTCCTCTGAGATACCTAATTCTTCATTATAAGCATTAAAAAGATGGCTTATGCATGTGTTTTTAGACATGCTTTGTATATTCATGAGTACATATATAAATATAGCATTTTTAAGAATATTTTTTACCACTACTGACTCTCTAAAAACTAATAATAAACAGGTTTGTCAAAGCCCACATTTTAACCTATACCTATGCAAGAGAAAACTCTAAACACTAATGTTGGTTTAATGTTCTTGTGGAATATATACAATTTACCCTTGTTCATTCACATGCTGATTTCTCTACCTCACTATCTGGTTTCAATCTAAACATTGTATTGTAATGTTTATTCTAAGTGTCACCTGTCTCAAGTTTGTGTAAACATGCCACCATTTGTTCTCTATATTGTCAATAAAACAACCAGCCAATGCTGATCAATGGAGAGAATAGGGTGGGATTTCCTGGTCCTGAGGGGAGGAGAAGGAAGAGAGTGGGAGAGGAGAGATTGGCAGGAGAGAACATGGAATCATGAGGAGAGATGAACCAGACTGAAAGCAAGTAAAATGTGGGATATCTGAATGGGAGGAAATTATGGGGGCTTGGAGGTTTAGGATGGAATAACTATTGCCCAGCATTTTGCTCTAGGTTAATTAAATCAATCCTAATCACTCTGTGGATATTTGGGTATACAGCTGGTTTAGGGATAACCACTGTTTAATTAAAAGATAAATCAACAATAAATATTAATAATCAACAACACACTAACAAATGGCCATTTAAAGTACCTGCTTCAAGACTTACAAAGACACCCTCAAGTTTACAGATCACCTTACTGTGTCACATGAAAAAACAAAGTGCTTACGTATCTGTTTTTCATTATACAGAAAGACAAAACAGCCTAGGTAAAACACTTGTTAAATGAATAACATATTCCTTGCAAAATAAATGGGGTTTCTGTCTTAGCTACTTTTCCATTGCTATGCTACCATGACCAAAACAATTTATAAAATAAAGCATTTGATTTGTGGGGGCTCATAGTTCCAGAAGATTAGAGCCCATGACCATCATGGCAGAGAGCATGGCAGCAGGCAGATAAGCATGTCACTAGAACAGCAGCGAAGAGGCTGTATCTAGATCCACAAGCACCAGGAAGAGAGAGCTAACTGGGAATTGTGTCAGTTTGAAATATCAGCATTTCAAGGCCACACCTCCTAATTACAGCCCCACCAACTGGAGACTGTAGTGAGCATTGCGGAATTTTGGGTTCTTTAAGAAGCAGAGAAATACTATAAGATTTTTGCTTTAACTCCAGGTGTGGGGGTATGGGGCTGCTTTGGACTGTCTGCAACAGCTGACTATGATTTTCCTCATGCTCTAACAGAGGTGTGGTTTTGCCAGCTGCAGATAGCTTCTGTGACTGTGTGATGCTTGGAATTCTGGGAACTTTTCAGAGGGTGTATAAATTCTAGTGCACTGGGTGGTTGCTTGTTGTGGGCTGGGGTGGATGGGAGGTTGTTTGCAGTTTTTTAGTAGTCATGCTCAAAGAAGAAACAAAAGAAAAGAAATTAGATTCAGGGATCTCTCTCTCTCTCTCTGTGTCTCTCTCTCTCTTTCCTGCTCTATCCATCTTTCTCTTTTATTTAGTGATAGGGGGTGAAACTGGGGAAAGAATACAGGGTGGGAAAAGGAAGAAAAGGCCAGCTACAGGAGACCAAGTATTCACACATATTAGCCTATGGGAGCCATTTTCATTCCACACATTGCAGATTCAAAAAGGAAAACAGCTCAAAAGCACCAAACTTTATTCTGCTTTAATGCTTCATAAGCCCTAATGGAAAGTGAGAGGTTTTTCAACAACTGGAAATGAGCTTTCAGATTCCCATTTCTCTCATCAAGCGTGTCAGCTTTGCCGAGGACAGATCTGTGTGGACTTCAGAAGCATTGGATGAACTCATCAGCAGCTGTGTTGACAACTGAGTGCCCCAAGGAACTAAACATTTCTCTCACTTTGTTTCTCAAACACTTTTGTAAATATTTTTAAATTGTCTGATATTCAATATTTTGCTTGGTGTGTTTCTAATATGATAATATAAAGATAGCCTTGGTTTTAATGAAGATACATATGAGGCTATAATGTCCTTTATTAATTATGTATTTTCATCTTAGTGGTTTATGCAGAACCCCTACTTTACTCAAAATAAGTTTTCCTATTTAAAAGATCTAAGTATTTTCACTGTTTTACAAAGCATATTTGTCTCATTATTCAGGAAAATACAGATTTAAAAATTCTAATACTTAAATTGATAAAACTTATTTTAAATTTTCCAAAAGAGTTTCAAACTCCATTTGGGAGGTACTTATATATCTAAGTTATTACAGCCAAAACAAGTAAGCATTTTCTCTTTAAGGGTAAAACACACACACACACCAAATATATCATGTTAATTTTCCAAAGAAACACCTAGAGCCATTAGTCACCTCCGCTTAGTTGAACTACGTATCCACATTGATTTAATATTCTTTATATTTGTTGTTATTCTGCCCTTTTAACTAACACACTGGACCTGCAGCCAGTGGAAACACTTGGTTAAAAATTAATCATAATAATTAAATTAAAGCAGAAGCCAAGGTGGGGTCAGAAAAGGGCAAGCCCAGACATGGAATAGATGCCTCTAATACATTACAGGAGAGGCCAGGCAGAGTAACTGTGCTGAGGCACCATACCAGAGCCAGGATGACATTCATCAGGGCAAGAGCCTGGTCCTCCTGGCTGAGCTCACAAGCTTTTGCCTACAGCAGAGGAACCCTCTGGTAACTGACTGGGATGGTCTAGGACCTCTGGGCAATTTTTCTCGAGTAACCCATCTGCACCAGGAAACTGTCTACTTGATTCTGAGGTATGGTCGTACCGAGACTGACACAGAGCGCTGCGAAAAGAGAAGGCGGTGATCACTGTAGCTGCTCGACGTTTAAAAGGGGTCAGGTTGTAAGAGGTGTCGCTCTAGGACAGAGGGTACTCTGAAGAGAGGGGCCCTGGGACTGGTCCAGGGTGCATCGAGGGCTCCAGCTGCAGGGCCATCTGTAGAAACAGAAGGACAGAGTAGTGGAAATGAGGACCTTAGAAGCCACTACAGAACAGTCCAGAGCAGGGTAACCTTGCCCAGGAAAGCCTCACGTCTAGGATGGTCTTGAGGGCAGTGAACTCAGGATCTGTGTTCAGGCACTATGACATGCTCTGGCGTGGCCAGAATAGCAGTGTGCAGTCCTCCCGGTGCTTCCCTGAGAGGGAGAGAAGAAAGTTAAGCATCGTTCAAATTCTGGGTTAAAACAGTAGCAGAAAGGTACTTGAAGAATTAAGTCAAGGTCGTAATGGTCTGTACCTGGCCAGCATTTGTCCCACTGTGTTGTCTGAACAACATCGCACATGAATTTAAGCCTGATGTCTAGGGAGTGTGATCTCTTATGCAGTTAAGGAATCATGCCAATCATCCTGCTCCCTAGCTATGCTTTCCTGGTGGGTGTTAAAGAGCCCACAGGTGGCCGGAATTAATCCCCCTTATTTTTACTGTCAAGGTCACTTGGGCCTCTGGTTCTCAGGAGTCACTTGAGCTTGAGAACAACCTTTGGCTCCTCCAGCCTTCCTTCTACCGGTTGCTCCATCTTTGTGAGGCTTAATCAAAGACTTTGCGTGACCATGGCTTCACTTGGAAGCATGGGGAGCATTTTCCCTCTGTATTGACCCCCCTCTTTGTAGACTGGAAGTGGTGGGGGAGGGGTCTCATAGTCTCAGTAAGTAACAGAACACGTGACTCCGCATGATAAAGAGCATTTTAAGAAATACCCCATACTTCCCTAGGACATACCTGATCTTGGGGCACAAGGGAGAAATATTCTCTCTTTTAATCCCTCTGACTACATCAATATAGGCTTCTAATTATGCTTATATAACATTCAAAAGGTCAGTTACACCAGTCTGGAACTTTTAACTACTGTGTGATATTTAGATAAAACTTGAGCAAAAAACACACATTTAAATAAATTTTGAGTCTTTGAGCCAGGCCTTACAATTATTATAAAGAGTAGACCAACAATTCCATTAATTCAAGCAGAGATTTGATATCATTGTAATGAACTGTGGCCTTTTACGCACCATATATAACCACCCAGACCCTTGGAAGTTGCTTAACTTTTCAAGCTTTCTTTTCCTCTCTGGAAAAACATTTCCTCCACCTTTTGAGACTTAATAACATTAATTAATGAAGAATCGGCAAGCCTCACTGTGATAATCTTTTGCAGGTCAGCATAGCTAATGTCAAGACAGTTGGCTTGGCTTGGAAGATAATGCTATGGAACATTACCTTAGCAAAAGAAAGTCGAGCCCAAATGTCATACATAATAAATTAATATTACCTGTGTACATTATGTTACACTGTGGGGCTTGTGAAGTTCCCAGTAAGACATGCAGAAGGCACAAGTCAGTCTTCGTACCCCAGCTATGCTTTTGGCTTGTTTCAAATAAGTCTATGCAGCTGACAGGCATGGAGCTTTATTTCATGAGCTAAATAACAGTCACAATGCCTCTATTCTCTTGTTGTTTTGTTCTCCTTTCTCCCTGACACACAGTCAGGTAGACCAGACAGATTCAGGAAAGGGGGCTTTGAAGAACACTTAAAAGCGAAACGTGCTTAGACCTGAAATGGGAGGCCAAATCCCATCTGCAGCCAGCTTCTCAGTGAGCTCAGATAGCACAGGACAATTTAATAAATACACAAAAGGCATTTGATTGTCTATAAATCTGAAGCTAATGGTTTACGCTAAGCAGGAGACTCACCACGAGTCCAGTGATAACTGCCTGGACCAAATCATCTGCCCTGCTTCAGTCAGTAGAGACATGTCCAATGGGCCTTATCATCTATTAGGTCATTAACTGAGAATATAGAGTGACAAGATTTCCATTTCCAGCCTTTAAAGCAGTGGGCATCTGCAAGGATACCCTTGGCCACTAGAGAGAGCTTTCTCAAGCACCAGATACACCGCTCTGTGGCTTCTGGAGGCTTTCCTGATGATGCTCCCTTTATTGCCAATACTTAGCAGAAACTGTGAAGTCCTGAGGAAACATGGGACCTGTAGCAGCCTACAAGGCCTCAGTCCCATCAGAAACCAGTCCATCTAACTCTCAATCCATGTCAAGATCTGCTCATTGCTTTGGGGACTTTCTGCCTTGGTGGTTTGAGCGTCCTGTTATTTCCCATCAGACCAAACTTTTTGTTTTGCCTGAATCCAGGCCACTGTGCAGGAAAGTTTGCAGAGCTGCCTGCTTTGGGCTCATGGGATGAATAGACCTGAATGGGTAAAGATAGCCTAGAGGAGCTGTTGATGATGAACTGCCCAGGTGCAAAGAGGAGAGGATACATTGGGATCTCTCCCAAATCTTCCTTCATGCTGTTCTCTGGAGATTTTACCAAGACAGGCCTGGGCACCTGTTGGAGAACCCTGATATTAAGGTCACAGTCTACTGTCTCCAGATAGCTTTCCTCCAAGCTCTGTGCAAAATGGAGAACTTCCTTTCTGGACAGGACTTCCTCTTCTCTGCTGACCTTATTTGGAAGGAGGCTCTAAGCACAGATGCCTGACCTTATTTGGACGATGACCTTGCACAGAGCTTCCTGCAAGCATACAAGTCCTGCTCTTTCTTTCCTGCCCGTTTGATAATCCAGTACTGTGTTGTAACCAATCAACCCTTCCTACCCTTCCTACAACACAGGTACTGTGTTGTAACCAACCAGCCCTTCCCTACCACAACCCTAAGAGCTCTTAGATACCTCACCCTTGGTACAATAAAATAAGCTGCCTCTCTGAAGCTGCGTCCTGGAAGTTCTTTCCATCGTATGCCATCGTTGGCCATCTGAACCCTGTTCGTTGTTTCAGCTTCCGTTGTCCCTCTGGGCCAATGGCCAAGAACTCCTGAGGGAAGAGAGAACCACAGGAACCCGTACCCTCTTCCTCACAGTGACCATAAAGTAAGTGGGGGGCCATTTAGGTCTTTTGTGCTATCAGTGTGAAGTGTGACTGTTTGGGGGGGGAGGTTAATTTTCTTTTTGAGATTATAATATAGTGACATTTCTCCCCTGCCTCTCTTCCCTCCAAATTCTTTCTACTCCCCCTCAAATCCATGGTCTCTGTGTCCATTGTTAGTGCATATGTGTATACATATACATATTTCCGGCTAGAATTGGCTCAGACCTTATAATGCTACTTCTGTGTAGGATTCAGGGCTCACCACTCGGCGCTGGGAAACCAATCAGTGTGCTCTTCTTGGAGAATACCATCTCCCTGTTCTCAGCTTTCCTCGGCACCTTGCAAAGGATTGAGGCCTTGTGAGCTCCTCCCAAACCCCATCCACTTTGGCATGTCCACTGGTGTTGAACTTGTTCAGATTTCTTTAATACCCAGTAACTTAAATAAATTCCTGGTCTTGTCTATATATGATCCACCATTCAAAAAAAACTTCTAAAGTAAATATTCCCATTGACCCTTTTTCTCAAATTTATAATCTGTAAGCAAGTACTCATGAATAATTTACCTATAACCTAGAATATATAAAAATTTTCCTTACCCTGTTTATTTTATTCATACCAACTGGAAAATGAAAATAAAAATAGGAGTTCCCAAGGTGCAGTCAGGCAGAAACAAAAGCAGATCATAAGGAGGAAAGAAAAGAGAAAACAAATTTGGAGATGTTGGGCAAAAGAACAGACATTAAGACCCAATGATCCTTCATCTCCAGCCTCCTACCCAAGCAAGTGGATCTTTATCTCTAGCAGATACTGGACCTGGAGAACATTGATGCTGTTTAATCTCTGTGTCTCTCTTTCTCCCAGTGTGTGTGTGTGTGTGTGTGTGTGTGTGTGTGTGTGTGTGTGTGTTCTCCACTGACTGACTGGCAGTGCTGGGGAAGGAAGCCAGGCTTCATGTCTGTCTCCTTCCACTACTGAGCCCAGCCCACAGCCAACACTCTAACCGTTTTCTGACCCACCCTTCCATAAGCCTGGGGACCGCCAGAGCCCAGTGTCTGCCGCAAGGGCAGCAGATAGCTCCACACACACAATAGGTACATGGGGAGCCTGGGCTCCAGAAGGCGCATGTGTGTGGAGGAGGCATTTGTAAGGCGGAGCTGTCATCCACCCATCAGACCAGCTATGGGCAACATGCACATGTTGGCAACTCTTTGAGGCAGGACGCTTGTACCTCTCCTTGTGAGAGCCCCAAGGAAGTTCAAGGACAAGCCCAGTAGCCACGCAGGTTCCAGACAAACAGCCAAAACCTGTCAGCAGTGCTAGCACCCAATGAAGCTTTCCTGAATGGAGACAGAATCCTGATACCCACATTCACTCACAGCTGCCTCCATTTGAATTTCAGGCACATCGCACCTTGAACGCAAAACAAGCTTGGCATCACTTTCTTTGTTCTACATCAGAATACTACTTCGGGTTTTACCTAGAAACAGGAAGTTGAGTCCAGTCATCTCTTCCCCCAGACAGCCTACACACCCCACTCCCCAACCCTGCCCAGGTGCCTACATTTAGATACCCACAGCTCAAGGTCCAGGTATGAGTATTCACTGGGCAATGGAGTCACCTTCTGTATAGATGTTTCCCATATGAGGAGTCTGCCCTGTATTTCCTCTTCGGGAAGACTATCAGCTTGCTGGGGTCCACTCCTTGGAGTACTGTTTACCCTGTGTCTTGGCTTAGGCATGGCAGACTAAGCCTCTGCTTTGGTTCTCAAGGGAGAAGTCTCCTTCCGGCAGTAAAAGATGGCAGCAACCCTCCCCGTGGTCCATAGCTCCTACTCCCCTCTCCCAGAAGAGGTGGAAGCAGGCTGGGCCTATTAGTCTCAGGGTGTCTGCTCAGCTGGAACAGGCCCTTCCTAGTCCTTCACTGAAATTTTCTGTCAGATGTACCACAGATGAGAGACACTCCCACCCCTCACCCCAAGAAATGCATCCAGGTTCTGGTAGTTGTGTAGGGGACTGTTGAGCTCACTCCTTGGCATAAACAAAGAACTGAATGGCAGGGAGAGACAGAATACCAAGCCACGGAGTTTCGTTCATGGCTTGCCACCTCCAGAGCTGGAGCTTATATGGGGGTCAGCGAAAGAACATGGGCCCAGCCTCCATGGAGACCTGCTGAGGATGAAGTACCTTGGATGCTGCAACACTAAGAACCAAGTATCCGCTAGGAATTTCTGAGGTGCAAACATGGAAAAAGTAACCCAAGAATGCATGTGTGGTGAACTGCAAAGTTTTGTTTTCTTATTATTTCTTTAATTATACAATAAAACAACCATTTACATTTCACACATCACCTAGAGATGCTTTAGAATAAATGTATGGATGAGGCTGTGGAGATGGCTCCTGCTAATGCACTTCCATAAATGAGTGAGGAATAGAGTTCAGACCACAGAACCCACATAAAGATCAGATGGATAAGGCAACACTAGAAAGTCATTAGACAGGGGATGCTATGAATGAGCTAGCCAAATCACAGAGTTCTGAGTTCAACTGAGAGACCCTGCCTCACTGAATTAGGTGGGGAGCCATTGAGGGATATCCCCCAAATCAGCCTCCATAGGTGCTATCGTGCGTGTGAGCACATACACATATACACACATACAAGTACATATACACACATGCACCCACACATAGGCAGCACACACACATGCACCCTCTACACATACAGAGGCAGATGCGAAAACAGTAATGTAAATAGTCAGATTTATGAGTTATATACACATACTATGCCATTTAAGTATTTATGAATATTTAAGGATTTTGCTATTCTTGGGGATCCTGAAGCAGATTCTCTCAGAAACAGAGACAGCTCTGCACCCACATATGAAAATTTCACACATACAAACAAATTCTAGGAGAGCCTGTGGGGATCTGAGGGCAGCTGAGTGATGGGGCATCTGGGAAGCAGTCTTGTTTCCTCCTGCTTTCCTCTCTTCCAAGTGCAACACATTCTAGGTAGACATTGCCTGATTCTAAAGTCAGGCTTGTTACCAGGGGAAGCACTGTGTGCCAACTCTGCATTCGGCTTTTGTTTGCGTAAGCATACAGCAGCACAGTATCCTGAGCTTCCAGCAGCAGGTGTGGAATGGTGTGTGTGTCCCCTGTCCTGGGGAGGTGCCTGCACTGTCTGCCACCTCCAGCTGATGCTGGTGACCAGAGCAGCCTGGAGGCTGCATGGCGAGTAAGAGGAGAATGAGGGCCCAGCCCCTGCGGAGAGGCACCTGCTAAGGATGCTACATAACTGAGAACCAAGTATCTTTCAGGAATCTCTGGGATTTCTAAGTTGTTCTGTTACAACAGAGTTAACTTGTGCTGGGGAGGTGGTTTCGTGGCGTGCAGTCGAGTGGTGTGGATTAGGGCGGTGCACAGCAGTTCTCAACTTTCCTAACGCTGTGACCCTTTAATACAGTTCCTCGTGCTGTGGTGACCCTCAACTCTAAAGTTATTTTCACTGCTATTTCATAACTACAATTTTGATACTGTTATGAATCAGAAGGTAAATATCTGATATGCAAGGTATTTGACACGTGACCTCCAAAGGGGTCACAACCCAGAGGCTGAGAACCGCTGCCTCAAGGGCTTCGGCTGGATACTTTCTGTGGCTAGGAGCAGTGTTAAGCTACAGTGCAAATGTCCTCTGCCTAGAGGAGCTGACAACCTAGTGAGGAGAAATGAAACTCCACCTCAGATACAGGGCTCTGTAGCTACGTGGGGAGGTGAGGGAGCCGAAGATCAGCTTGACGCCACTAAACCCCAACGTCAGTGGCATGCACCCCATATCCTGACTCCTCTCCAAGAGCACAACGTCAGTAACTAGACACACACGCCTCCCAAGAACTGAGTCCCTGCAGAATATTACCTTCTGCTAGTGTCTTCTCCTGGCCCTAGTCCTTAGTGAATTCCCAGGCTCATTGCTGACAGCAGGAGAACTGAGACAAGGAAATTAGAGGAAACAGAAATAGCTGTGACAATAGCAAAGAGCCCAAACAGAGTTGAAGGAAAGAATAAATGAAAGCATGAGAAGGAAGGTGGCTCAGTCAGTAAAGCTCTGCGACATGCACATGGGAACCTAAACATGATCCCCAGAACACACAGAAATTGTCAGACATCGTGGCATACCCCTCTATTCTCAGTTCTGGGGAAGAAAACCCAGGTAGATCCATGGACCTCACGTACTATCCAACCTAGATTACCTGGTAAATTTCAGGTCAGTGAAAGAACCTGACTCAATAAAACAAGTCCAATGGCACCTGAGAAACAATATCTAATATTCACTCTGACCTTAACATGCACACACACACACACACACACACACCTGCACACATGGGAACATGTGTGTGCTTATGTATGCATGTGCACAGCCACACATACACAAGAATGAAGGATGTTTGTGTGTATGCCGTAAGCAAGTGAATTTTTAAAATGGCAAGAGGAGGGAAAGGCCAACATGATGGATCTAAGGAGCTTAGTAAAGAGCACCAATGATGCCCCTTGATACCTAAGCTGTAAGAAACGACAGGCCTTTATTTGTAATAGCCAGAACCTGGAAACAACCCAGATGTCCCTCAGTTGAGGAATGGATACAGAAATTGTGGTACTTTTACACAATGGAATACTATTCAGCAATTAAAAAGGAGGAAATCATGAAATTCGCAGGCAAATGG
>CM053756.1:7707509-7738361 GCA_028658305.1 Pachyuromys duprasi
TGGGTCCTTAGAGTAAGACGTGTATGAAACTAAACAAACTTTTATATAAAATATGTGAACCTTAAAATTTAAAAGCTCTAGGTAGTTTTACCCTCAGTCCCTATATCTGTCCACTTGTGGAATTATTTACTAACAATGTGACAAATATTTATCAACTATTTAGTAGGGAATGAAGATGAATAAAACAAGAGTTAACAGAAAAAAAAAAAAAAGAAATGACAGGCAGCGGATGCGAAGGCCCACCACCCTGAGGATGTCATTAAGTAGTCAGCATCACAAGGCCATTTGGTTCTGGTGCTGATTTTCTTATGTCACCTCAGGGACGGTGTGCAGTGGTTTCATTTGACATCACTAACAGTTGGACTGCACAGCATTTGTGTAAAGAAAATCACTTCCTTCTTTTTCCTCTTTCTTTACACCTCATCCTTTCCACATCTATCCCCTTTCCTCCCTCTCCCCACCCCTTACTTTTCAGGACTAAAACCCAGACCTAGAGTGAATCAGGTAAATATTCTATAACCGGGCTACACACCCAGCTCCAGGATGGGTTTTATATTTTACGTAATGGCATTATGAAACTGTTTTAAAATGGTGTGCAGCTATTAACATGTAAGTCAACCACTCCAGAAGGGCGCCTGGCTCTCTCTATTCAACACTGAATAGTGAGCACATTGTTAGGTCAACCTGCCAGAGAACGCACATGGTGTCTATTCAGAAGGAAAAGGTTTTACATTTTACTACTAAACACAGGGAAAAGCACATCACCCTGAGAGGCAGGGCTATGATTGGATCTGACAGTCCTTTCTCCCTCTCTTCTCCTCCACACATGCTTGTCAAGGGCCATTTTCTAGTCCCAATATATGTCATGCTATAAAATACAGATCTGGGGTAAAATGCTTCAAAGCCAGCGGTAGGTAAAGAAAATGCTCTTCCCTCCCTTTGCTGCCTCCAATACCCTTGAATTGCGATGTCACCTGCAAATTAACCCTGGCCGTTTGCTGAGACTGCAGCATGGATTAGAATACTGGTTCCTCGTGATCCTAGCTGCAGCCTGCTCTGATGCTGTCATTTTCTGAGACTGGAAGGAAGAGGTACTGTCATCCTTTCTGACACCTGTCTTCACCTGCAGACAAAGAGCATGCCCTCACCTCATTCTTGCAGGCAGGCATCAGCATGGGGAGACAGCCTGTTGGTCTAAGGAGGCCTCCTGGTTCATGATTCCCTGAGGAATTAGCAGGAAGCTTTCTCTTGGATCAGTGGTGCGGCCATGGCTGGATGCTCTGGCTCCCACACTGTAATTAACTTCACCCTGAGCCCCACTTAACTGTCCCCTGAAAGTTCCATGTGTGTTAAACCTATTCTTTTCCCACAGTTGGCAGAATCCAAGAAGAGCCCGTGTCCCAGATTCCCTGCTTCCTGGCATTGCTGGGCAAGCAGAGGGCATTAGCAAAAGGGCGGACCCAGGCAAACAAACATGGAGCTACATCCCATTTTAGAAAGTTCTTGACTACCAGTGAGCCTCCGTGACTTCATCTAAGAAGCAGGAATAGTGCCACCTGACGCCCGTGAGGTTTACCCGAGCTGGTCAATGTGCTCCACACAATAGATCAGGAAGTTGCCATCCTCCTGCCTCTACCTTCCAAGTGCCAGGTCTATAGAACTATACTGTCATCCCTTGTTTATGCTGTCCTGGGACTCGAACTCAGGGCTTTGATCACACTAGGCACTGCTCTTCCCAATGAGCTACCTCTCCAGCCCTACTGTTGAGTTTTGAGCTTCATTCAATATTCTACAGATGAGTCCTCTGTCACTACAGGATATGCATATTTTCTCCCAAGCTGTGGCTTACCTTTTCACCACATGTCTTTCCACAGAGTGAAAGTTTTTCATTTTGAAAAGGTTTACTTCATTAATTTTTCCTTTCGTGGTTGTGTTCCGGGCATCATGTCTAAGAACCCCCACGGTGATTTATGCATACTGTTTGACTGTATTCTCAGTGTTGCTTTGCCCAGCCCGCTCTGTGTATCACCCCCTCACACACTGGAACCTGTGTGCCTCCTCAGCTAACCAGATTTGGAGTATGTCACATGATCATAGTCTTTTCATAGAACACCATTGCCTTAAGCCTACAGAATGGGGAGGGGGGGTACTACCAACTATGTATCTAACAGAGAATTGGTGTCTAGATTACAAATGAGGTTCTTAAAAAAATTAGCCAAGAAGAACAAATACAACATTTAAAAATTAAGGTATGGAACAAAACAGTGTCCTCAAAAGAAGCAATATAAATGACCAGAAAGTATTTTTTAAGCCTTCAACATGTTTTAGCTACAAGGGAAATAAAAATTAAAACTACATTGAGATTTCATCTTACTTCACTTAGGATGGCTAAGTTTTTTCTTTTTTTAAAGTGACAATAAATGCTGGGATAAATTTGGGGAAAGGAGAAGACTTATTTGCTGTTGTTGGCAGTGCAAACTGGTATGACTGCTATGGAAAAATCACTATGAAGTTACTCAAAAAAGCTCGAAATAGATACACCATATGATCCAGCTATACAACTCCTGGGCATATTCCCAAAGGACTTTATTTATATCCTATTACAGGGATAGTTGGGCATCCATGTTTCCTGCTGCTTTATTTTCAAAATATTCAGGAAATGGAAACAACCTAGATGTACCTGAGCAGATACTGTCCAACCTCAACTATAACAGGTTTTGTTTTATCATATCACATCCTGTTTTATCTTGTTTTGTCGTCGTCACCTAAAAGCCTGTTCTTTTCTAATGAGGAGCAGAAAGGGAGCGGATCCAGATGGGAGAGGAGATGGGGAGAAGCCGGGAGGAGCAGAGACAGGGGAAACTATTCAGAGTGTATTGTATGAGAAAGGAAATCTATGGTTAATAAGGGGGGGGAGGGAATAAAATTTCTGTATGGCTTATTTGAGAAGAAAAGAAGATGTGACACGTTTCCACAGTGGGTTAATAGTCCTATGAAATTGACAGGCAAATGGATGGGGCTGGAAATGCTCATTCTTAGTGAGGTGACCCAGACCTGCAATGACGAATCACGAATGTTTTCTCTCGCCTGTGAAAGGTAGCTTTGAATCTTTAGATGTGAGTGCGAGCAGAAGTTAGGAGACTAGTAAGGGACCATGGGAGGGGGATTTCACGGGGCATGGGAGGAATTGGGAGGGCAGGAAGAAGGGGGAAATGAAGTAAACAGAGTCCTCATGCATAAAATTATTTGTTTTTAAGCAAACTGTGCAGTGGTACACACTTGTGACACCAGCTATAAGCAGACTATAAGATCTTTGGGGCTTGTTAGGAAGGCAGTTCTAATCTACTTGGTGAGTTCCCCACCGGTGAAGGACCCTGTTCTAAAAAGAAGTGTGGTGGCACCTGAAGAATCATGCCTAAGGTTGCCTTCCGGCCTTTACTCATACCTGCTCACCAGTACCCACCGTAAAGCTGTACATTTTAAATGGATATATTTTAGGGTGTGTAAGGTATGTCACTGAAGCTTCAAGTTACCTTTTGTGGGAGATACCATAACTTTTGAGTGATGTTTCCTGGTTCTATGATTCTCAATAAGCCCAGAAACATCCCAGCCTGGTTAAGACTCATTTCATGCTGACCGTAATTAGGTGATGCCAGCTTGGTAAGTAAACCCAGGTGCTTACAAAATCAACTGGGTATTTGATTATAGACTATGTTATTGGATAAATCAAAGTAATTTGGAATCTGGACAAAAGCTGTCCCTTAGGAGAACTATGCATTCTTGTTTGTTTTCAGACAGGTTTTCTTGTACCCCAGGATTTGAACTTTCTATGCAGCCAAGGATAGCCTTGAACTCTCCATCCTTCTTTCTTCACCTACTGCATGATGGGAATACATGAGCACCACATGCTTGCTTTATGCAGTAAGGGGTGAACAGCACATTCAACTCAGCCACATTAACAGAAATGCAGTTACTGTCTTTTAAAAGTCCTTCTCGTAGACTGAGCTCTGGAAGCACCGGGCTTTGGAGTGACAGGCAATGGGAATTCTATCTCAGACACACCTATCAGAATTACTCTGGGGCTTCCACATTTCTGGCTCCTTAATCTCACTTCACACCAAGACGAGGAATATTTTTAGGAGCAGCAGCTAGGCTTTCATTTTCTAAGGTATTTGCCTGTGGGTACGGTTGTGTCTCAGAAGTCTGACTTAGATGTGTGTTTTAGACAGCTGATGAAATAGGAGTGGAGAGGCTGATGAGGAGGTGGTGGTGGAGGCCTTTCTGGCACTCTGGGGGGAGGTGTCAGTGCTAAATCCTAAGTCTGGCTCTTCTGTTTCTCCTCTGTCAGAAAAGCTAGCAAGGAAAGGTTCCCTTAGACATCTCTCCTTCTGACTCTACCGTGTGTCCCAGGGCAAAAGATCACAATTGTTTTTTTCAGACAGTTCAGGCTGAAATGTCCTCTAGCCAGCTGACCCCAAGGGCTGATTACACTTTTAATCTGGTGATGGTAACCTTTCCTGATTTTTGTCTTCCTTTCCTATTTTCACATTGCCTGTTTGAATTAAAATAAAAGAGGCCGTGCACAGAGCTGCTAGGGACGTTCTTTCAGCAAACTAAACACTTTGGTGACTGAAGACTTGTGAACAGAGACTAAAACTATTGATTTAAGGTCTGGCTTGCACCATGGTATAATCTTACCTGTACAGCCTGAAACCTGATCTGGACGCTGGAAGCTGGGAAGCCTGTACTCTGCAAATCAAAGCCCTGAAGTTGGGTGACTGGGAAGGCCCATTGCCTACACTGTGGAGGGAGGGAGGAGAGGAGAAGAAGAAGGGTATGGTGGAGGAGGAAGTTTATTATAGATCTGTGGGAGAGCCTAGTTATAGGCGAGGACATCTGGAAGAGTCCAGGGTGGGCATGACCCCGAGCTATGTGCGGAGAGGGGAGAGGAAAGGGCACAGGAACCAGGAGCAGAAGCCGGAATGCCCAAAGGTGCAAGGAGGGCAGGTAACCCAAAGGGTTGAATTATGTAGGGAATTGCAGCTCAGCCACTGGGCTGGAGAGTTTGGGGTAGGAAGCAGGGTATGTCAGACAGGAGGGCCCTGTAACTGGTAGGGACTGAGGGATGCTGGGAGAACTTAACCTACCACTGTCCATTTTGATATGTTAAATGGGCACCTTTTGTCCCAGGTTTGAAACCACAGGAGGAGAAAGATGAAGAAGAGGAGGACGACAAAGAGAAAGGGGAAGAGGAAGAGGAGAAAGGAAGGAAGGAAGGAAATGAGAAAGGGAGAGAGAGGAGGAGGAGAAGAGAAGAGGTTCTTTTTCTTAGAAAGAAAAATGAATGAGAGGCTGTATTGTCCCGACTGTTTGGCCACGTTCTTTAGAGACATGGAAATCTACTCTCACCCAGGGGATCTTCGGTTACCTTTAAACTACCTCTACTCTTCACACATCCCTTCTGAAACCCAGAATGAGAGATGGGCCTACTATTGTCTTAACCTCAAAAGTGAACGATGCTTAAAATTCCTCTTTCCTCCCTCGTCAGATGCTCTCCTAGAGGGGCCTCACACTGTAATTCTAGCCGCATTAATAGCTACATGTGGACTGTGCCTCTGCGTTAAGATGATGGAATTCCTTCCTGTTTCTTTGCTTTTCTACCTTTGGCCTGCATGCCTGGGGTTATTTCTCCTGCTGTTTCCACTCCAATCCAGCTCAGGTGCTTGTTTTAAAAATAGAGGGAGTAACTCCTGATGTCTGTTCTGTGAGATCCACAGATCGACAGGGATTCATGCCCTGATCAGCCATCCCTAACTGAAATAGAATGTCCTGCTCCCAGATTCTTCTGCTTCACACTTGTCTACCTGTTCCTATCCCATTGTACCCTGGGTCCCCTGACTTTGGCTTTCACCTTCCAGTGACAGTAACACAGACAGACTAAAGAAACAATCATGCTGGTGTCGGTCTTTCTCAGTTCTGTTAGATTCTTGAAGTTTAGGTTATTTCCTGCATTTAGTATTTTCTTAATTATATGAACTTAAATCCAGCCTACATATGGTATATTGGAAGGGAAGACTCTCTCAACCCTGACAGAACTCTTCAAATTAGAAGGAGGAGAAAGAAGAAGAAGAGAAAGGTGGAGGAGGAGGAAGAAGGAGACAGAGAAGAAGAAGAAGAAGAAGAAGAAGAAGAAGAAGGTAGTCATCAGGAGTGGTCATCATGCATGCTCCCTGGGATTAGGAAAACGGGCATGAGACCAGGAAGACCCTAAAGCATAGGAACTTCTTTTCTACTTCACCTGGGGTATCACAAACCTTCCGTGTTCCTCTCAACCAGCTAGGAACTCTCAAAGTTTATGTCAGGCTGAGAGTCAAGTACTTTAGCTAATACACTTTCCAGCTATTACCTGGGATGTATGGGGCCCTAGCCCCCTGTGCATGAAATGGGGGATTTGTGTTAGTCTACTTAACCCAGAATAATAGAACTCAACCCACTATGTAGCCTTCAGCAGGAATGCAGCATCATGCTTCTTTTCACAGCAAAGCTTAATGTCCTTTCAGGAATGGAAGCGATCTTAGTTAAGGTTTATACTGATATACTAAAACACCTTAATGAAAGCAACTTGGGGAGGAAAGGGTTTATTTCAGTTTATTGATTTCAGGCTACACTCCATCACTGAGGAAAGTCAGGAACTTGGGGTAGGAACCTGAAGGCAGGAACTGTAGCAGAAGCCATGGAGGAATACTGCTTCCTGGATTGCTCCTCAATGTTTGTTCAACCTGCTTTCTTTTTAAAAATTTATTTATTAACTTTGCATCCAGATTTTAGCCCCCCTTCTCTCCTTCCAGTCTCCTTTCTACTTCTTCTCAGAGAAGGGGGAGGTCCCCCATGGGTACCAACCTGTCCTGGCACATTAAGTCACTGTCAGACTAGGTACGCCCTCTCCCACAATGCAGCCCTGTTAGAGAAAAATGGGATCCAAAGGGAGGCATCAGAGTCAGAGAGGAACCCTGCTGCAGTTGTTGGAGGATCCACATGAAGACCAAGCTGTGCATTTGCTACATATGTGCAGGGGACCTAGGGTCAGTCCATGCCTATCCTTTGGTTGGTGGCTCAGTCTCTAAGCCCCCATGAGCCCAGGCTAGTTGATTCTGTACGTTTGCTTGTGGAGTACTTGGCCGCTCTGGTTCCACCAGCCGTTCCTCCAGCAACTCCGTAGGACTCCCCAAGCTCCGTCTAATGTTTGGCCGTGGGTCTCTGGATCTGTGTCCACCAGCTGCCGGGCGAAGCCTCTCAGAGGAGTCATGCTAGGCTCCTGTCTACACGCAGAGTAACATTAATAGTGTCAGGGATTGGTTCTCTCCCGTGGGATGAGTCTCAAGTAGAACCTGTCTTTGTCAACCTGTTTTCTTATACACTCCATCACCACCTGCCCCAGGGTGGGCACCACCCGCCACCGCCTGCAATGGTCTCACCCTCCCTCAGCAATTACTACTTTTAAAAAGGAGAAAGATGCAAGGTGGATATCTGAGTTTGAGTACAACCTGGTCTACAGAGCAAGGTCCAGGACAGCCATGGCTATACAGAGAGACCTTGTCTCTAAAATAAAATAAAATACAGTACCAAAAGTTTTCCCACAGGCCAATCTGGTCAGAGCATTTTCTCAACTGAGGCTCCTTCTTCCCAGATAATTCTATTGTATGTCCAGGTGATATAAAACTAGCCAGCATAGACATATCAGAAATATTTTAGTTACATGCAAAAATATCAAGAACCAAGATCAAAAGCACATGTAAGCAAGACTCTGTCCTAATCTGGGAACCTATCACATTGATCACCACTATAAGCCCAGGCTTAGAACAGAGGGATGAAAGTCCAGAGGAGAAATGACTCCATTGATCTCTCCCAGTTTTCTTTTCACTTTACAGGTGTGATCAGAGAGATCTGGGGTATGAGAGAATCTATCAGAAACCAGAGCTACAAGCCACACTTAAACGCAGACCACTTGCACATCTCCATCCCAGGTCCCTTGGGGACTATAACAACATGTCTGACCACGCTGAGGTCTCCCTCCCCTGAGGCTCTTCCAGACAAAGGTCTTGAAAGGAGTAGGGGAAAGGGCACGTTCCACTCAATTCTCTTACTTACAAATGGGAGCCAGTGCTTACAAGATTGTCCCTGGTACCCTGACGGCTGGCCTCCTGAGGAACTGGAAATATCTGGATTCTCAAAGCCTCAAGAGAAATGTCCTTACTTCTTACAGGAGGGAGGGTTCTTGCTAAGCATTTCGAATTGTCTGCCTCCATTTATACACACAAAAAATTATTGTGAGTACAAGCTTCCAAGCACGTGGTCATTCCAATTCTAGCTAGGGAGAATTTCAGAATAGGCATGGAGAAAAGCAGCTTGATCCCACTTGGTCATGAGTGTAGACTGTCACCACCTATGACCTTATAAAGTTTAAGGATAACACAATTCAGTCCTTCAAAATCAAGAGTTCCATCTGATAATACTCTATGAAGAAAATGGTTTCTGACCCTTGTCAGCTTCCATCCCTCTGTATGACCCAGCAGATGAGATTTGTTTGGACATCTTTAAAGAAGACAGACACTTTGGGTCTTTGGGTCCAGCCTGCATCACTGGACTCAACAGCAAGTCTTTTGGCTGGGGTAGAGTTCTAGGTCCTTTCTGTCTTCTCTAATCCTTCAAGAAGTGACCTTTGCTATCTTTCTTTATACAGAGGAGCAAAAGCCTTTTGTAAATAGATTGTATTGGTAAGCTGCCAAGTGCTGTTTGAGCTCCCTGGGAAGATGGTTCTAAAGATAAGATTTGGGCCCCTCACTTCAGATCCAAACATACTTTTGCAAATTTTTCTCTAAAACTCAGAGTCAGCAGGGTCAGGCTGGCTCAGAGACTGTGTGACAGGGAAAGGGAGAAAAACAAACCAACTCAAGAGTAAAAACATTACTGTGTACCCTAGAGAAGAGCTAAGAGGTAAACTATGTCCAACAGAGATTACCACATGACATAAAGATGATTGCAGTGGAAACAGCTAATGGAATGCTCATCCATAAGGAGACAAAGAAGAATTTCTGCATAAAAGGCTCTCAATGGATAACTCCAATTTGACAGTTTTAAGGGACTTTCTTTATTAATTTCTACTGTTGCCATAAACATTGATTTCATCTAATACATGATACACACATTGATTACAGGATGAAGTTTTGCTATGTATCTGCTGCACCTATATGCTATTTATACTTGCTCAAACCAATAACATAGCTAAAGCAGGACATCCTCTGAGATTGTACAAACTGCAGCCAGGTGGGGCCAGGCATTGTGGAGTGCAGCTGAGAACATTTGACGCTCACACAACTTTGTACGCCATTATCATCATCTTCATGTTACACATAAGAACAAATTGGCCAGTTGAGGTGGGCTGCTAGGCCTCACATTCTACAAGAAGGACTCAGTCAGGCTGTGTGGTTCCACAGATGCCCTAGGACCAGCAGGGCACGTTCCTGTGAGCATGGCGTGCCTGGCATGTTGGGTCATGACGGCTGTTCCATGGTGATGGATGAGCCACGATGATGCACAGGCATCCCCAGGAACTGCTCAGCTCTCATCATTATGTCACACAAACCTCGGGCTGCCTCTACCTTTCAGAAATCAGGCCTTGCCCCGTATAGCTGTCAGCCACTGCTTCAAAGGTTAGAGCAGAGAGCACCGAGATCTCCATGGGAAAGGCAAGCCCAGACCCAGGCCCTCAGACTTGTAGCTTCAATAGAAAAACGTAGTTCTAGACTAAAACCCAAACTAAATGTGATAAGGATCTTCCTCCACTGTGAAAACTCATAAAAGTCAGATATCCCCTTTGTTTGGTTCTCAACCTTTCTAATGCTGTGACCCTTTAATACAGTTCCTGGTGTGGTGGTGACCCCCAAACATAAAATTATTTTTGTTGATATTTCATAACTGTAATTTTGTAGAGGAGCCTTGTCTCTCTAAGACCACTGACAAGATATGTTTTCCAATGGGCACAACCCACAGGTTGAGAACAGCTGTTCTTTTAGACATTGGCCTGTCCCAGCAGCTTTCTCTCTTACTCTTTGATTTAAGCTCTTTCCTCTAAAAAAAGCTCTTCCCTGTGTCTTAAAGAAAAGCTTCTGCTGTGATGTTTGTTTTTTTTTCCTTTCTAATGCCTTCCCATCTCAAAGCCCAATTAATGTGCTCCATGGTCACAAGGCACTCTCTTATTGGCTCTCATGGTCAAGGGCACGTTCTGTCTCTCTGCCTCTCATCTCTCTGTCTCTGTCTCTCTCCCTCTGATCTTGGAGGTCATTTTAGGATCACCTCCTTTCCTCACCTCCTGCTCTCACTTGTTATAACACTTTCACTCCACAGAACTGGTGTGTGCTAACCTGTAGGTGAAATCTGTGAAGCCTCTGAAGTTGCACAGCTGTAGTCAACCATCGCTCTTTAATTTTATCTTGTAGGTCTGCGCTGCCCCAGTGACCACCACCACACACTCTAATTTATGTCCTCTTGGAGGGAATCCTGTTGGTCAGTCCCTACAAGATCTGACTTCCTGACTTCCAGCTCTCCATGAGAACGTTTCATTCTTCAACAGGACCTTTGCCAATCATTACTCTCTAATAAACTCTAGTAAACTGCTCTGCACTATGCTCTGTGTGTCTCACCCAGATTCTGAATCAATACTAAGGAGAACATAAAAACCAGGGAGCCCACATTATTACTGTCTCTGCCGTCATTATTGAATAGGCCAGCGGGCACACAGTTCATTAAGAGCCAAATACAGCCACACTCTGATCCCCTAAAATGATAACACCCGAGACAGACACAAAGTAGCAGAGACCACAGAGGCAGCAGGCAGGGCAGAGAGAGGAGGTAAAGGTGCTCCTGGGACAGTCTACCTATGTATGAAATCCGCTGAGGAGGAGCACTACCAGTCTCTCTTCCTCCACTGGATGTGGGTGTCATGTGCTTGTTGCCACACCCAAAGGTACCCCTTTTTTCTTCTGTAGCCCTTCAAAATGCAAACCTGTCCCAGAAGTGGTACCATTTTTGCCATGCTCACCTCTGAAACCAGAAGGCAAAATCAGCGTGCTGCCTAGTTTTACGTCAGCTTGACACAAGCTAGAGTCATCTGGGAGGAGGGAGCCTTGATGAAGAAAATGCCTCCACGAGATCGGGGCGTAGCAATTCTATGCAGCATTTTCTTATTTAGCGATTGATGCGGGAGGGCCCAGCTCACTGTGGGTGGTACCATTCCTGGGCTGGTGGTCCTGGGTTCTATCAGAGAGAGTGTTGAGCAAGCCGTGACGAGCAAGCCAGTAAGCAGCACTCTTCCATGACCTCTGCATCAGCTCCTGCCTCCAGGTTCCTGTTTGAGTTCCTACCCTGACTTCCTTTAGTGACCATACGGAAGCATGATCCAAACAAACCCTTTCCTCCTGGAGTTGCATTGGTCACGGTGTCCTGTCACAGCAACAGTAGCCCCAAGACAAGCATCTTCAGCAAAGAATTCTTTCCAAGGGACAGAAAGAGAAGGTGAGGAGCAGTAGAGCAAGCCCCTCACTTCCAGTTCTTTTCTGGAAGTAGGTGGATGTCCTGAAACGCCTGCCTGCCTCCCGTCTCCTGAGATCTGCTTCCGATTCTGAGTTCTGACACAGGATGAAGCGTGGAGCCTGACAGACACCTGGGCAGGACCTTTCAGGCAGCGGGGGAACAATCACTTAAAGAGGCAGGTCCTTGCCGCAGCTGCGGGGTACAAGGTCTGCAGGAGCCAGGCGGGAGTCCCTGGAGCCTGACCTTTGCCCTCAGAGAATGTGGGTTTGTTACTTGTCCGCTTTCTCAATCTGGGCGTTCTCACTCTCTCCTCTTAACCACCTCCGTTCTCACTGACTTGTTTCTGGAAGTCTTCCAGCCTGACACCACAGCTGCACCCTTTCTGTATCTTGAGCAGTTAACACACGTCCAAAAGCCCTTCAGGGAGAACTTGCCCCATCAAACAAACACACACACACATGCACACACCTGGCCTTTAATTGATTTATTCCAGGTGGGCCTTCTGTGGGACTCCCCCCACACCAGAATGCTCTTGGCAGCAAAGGTTGTTTGCTCCAGAATTCCTTTGATCCCAAGTTTGTCAAGCAAGAGAATGTGGTGTCCTTCCTTCAGTGTGATCCCTGCTGTGGGGGTGTTGTGATACAAAAATAACATTGCAATCCAACCATCACATGTAAAAATGATCTGTGTGCTCATTTTTCCCGAGGTGGTGCTAAGCCTAAGGGTGTCAGGTGTCTCCATATGTGCCGGTACAGAGCTGGATAGCTAGGGTTCCTCAGACCAGAGAAGACAGAGACAGACCCTGTGTACCACTTGCCTTCTGTTAATCTGGTACCCAAAAGTTCAGAGGACTAGTCCCCTACTCACCCGTCAACCTAGTGCTATGAATATGAATGCACTGGGAGAATCTTCTAGAAGCTTCCAACTTGGCCTCTTGTAGGTGTGTGCTCTGCTACAAGAACTGTGTATCTTGTTCAAAATCAAACCCTAAGCTTTCATAAATGTAAGGACAGGTATCAGGGATCATCAGACCCAAAGCACATTGTCAACCCAAGTCTCACTCAAGCCTTAAGAGCAACAGACACCAGAGACTCGTGAGGGGAGGCAGCGAGAAGAGAGCACACGAGTGGTCCTTGGAGGGATGTGAATGAAGATGCATCCCAGCAACAGCCTGGTAGTCTCACCATGAAAAGCAGGCTAGGCTTGTCACACGTGTCTTCTCATCGCACACATGCCCCAGGCTGCTGTGAGATGGCTCTGCTGACACACTTCCTTCAGCCTCATGCCTGAATTTCCCCTGGTCGTATTGTCTTATCACAGCTATTGAAAAGTAACTAAGACAGAAGTTGGTACCAGGAGTGGGGTGTTGCTGTGACAGACATGACCTCGATGGTTTTTTGGAGGAATATGGAAGACCTTTGGGACTTGAGACTAGGAAAGTAATGCTTTAAGTGGGGGCTTAATGGGCCATCCTAGTAGGAGCTTGGAAGATAGTAAAGCTGAGAGCAACGTGGGACTTTGCAGGCCCAGCTCAAGAGGTTTCAAAGGGCAACGATGTCAGGAACAACTGGACTAGAGATTATTCTTGTGATTCTTTGGCAAAGAGTGTGCCTTCCTTTTGTGCTTATACTAAGAATCTACCTGAGGTTAAATTGAAGAGTTTTGGACTAATCTCATTAACAGAGGCAATTTGAAAGCGCCTAATATTGACTCTGTCTTATAATTATTAGTGATCACTCTTATGCAGATCTAGAAAGAAAGAAAGAAAGAAAGAAAGAAAGAAAGAAAGAAAGAAAGAAAGAAAGAAAGGAAACAAGTTGTGAAATTTGAAATACAAAATGTATATTTTGAGAAGAAAAAGGGCACCAGGAAACTTAATGTTAGAAGCAAAGTTTGTGCTAAAATATATCACTGAAAATCAAATAAAGGGAATGGTGTCCTCAGGCTGAGACCCCACTCACATAATCTTCCCACGTGTAAAAGGAAATGTTCATTTATGTGGGCTGACACCAAAAGGTACGGACCAGACTTAAGGTGGATCTTCCCACCTCAATGATCCGGTCAAGAAGTGAGCCTAACTGCTTGTGTTTTAGTTAACTCCAGATGTCGTTAAGTTTACAACCAACATTAGCCATCACCCACATATAAAATAACTCCCCATGAGTCTCTATTAATTTTTGCTGAATCTGGATCTCTATTGAGCCAGCTTGCTTCTTTGCTAGGAATCCAATAGCTAGGTTGGGTCACCCACCCAGCTTTTACATGGGTTTTGGGATCCCAGTTTCAGTTCTCATGCTTGATTGTCAAGTGCTTCATTGGCTGAGCTATCCCCATCTTGGGCTACAACGGGAAGGCAGCCTCTGACATTACTCTTTGCAAGCTTGTCAACAGATTAACATAGTTGCCTTAAGAGTGTGGAGAGACTTGCCCAAGAAAGTGAGGAAAACCTTGTCACTAACTGAGATTGGCCAGAGCCTGGAGAATTGTACTCAGAATTTGAGGCCACCTCCTTCCTGCCCTAGGCTAGGATATCCTAAGCTGATAAACACAGTAACATATATAGTATAATATATACAGTAAGCAATGTATACAGTAAGCAAGAAACATTCAAGGGATTTTTCTAATTTATCTTTTCAGATAGATGTTTTCAGGTAATTGGTGCTGACAAACTAATTATCAAACTATTAGAAAGAGCAGTTAATTTCCTGGCCTTTGTTGTGTGTTTCTCCTGACCTGGGAGGGGAAAGAGAAGACAATGCATTGAACCCCCCTCTACCTCCAGACAGCTTCACCTTATTGGTTTATAGGGATCAGAACAGGGACAGGAGGGACATGCTCCATGAGGCCTGGGCATGGCTCTGCTAAGAAATTCCTGGAGGGAGCTCCTAGACAGCAGCTCTCATGAGTTTCATGCAGCCTAGGGTGGGCTTCTTCGTTATGCAGTTGTCTTTGAGGCATCCATGCACCTGTGTAAATAATCCCAGTAAACTCACTGCTCTGCTCAGCTAGATGTGGATGCAACTGTTTCTTCGGTCTGTCACTGATGCTCTAGCTGGAATGAACAGACATTTGTCCAGGTCTCCCCAGGAAAAAGTCAAAAGACTCTCTCATGAACCAATTTTCACTCTGAAAAATACAGACCCTGGGGCAAACAGTTTCAAGTGAATGGTCGTGTTCAAATGTGGCTTAAGAGCAGCTGTTTCCATTAGCCACATGTCCCCATGCCACGGTCCCCGGTAGCAGGCTGAGAACCTACCCCTCAGGGTTCTCAATCACATCAGTCCCATAGGAGATGTGCTCCCTGTGTTGGGAGGGACTCCTGCTATCCCAGAACCGGATATTGCAGGACCAGCTGTAACACACAATGCTGTTCTTACACAGGTCCAGGCCGACTCAGCCCTGCAGCATAGAGGAGGTTAATGCAGTTGTGAAAGTAGGTAATCAACTCTCTGTTTACAGTCTCTGTAATTATTTACTAATTAAAAAGAACCACACTGTTTATCAAGGGACTGAATGCATATTAACAGTCGGCAGAGCTATTTGCATGATGCCTTGGACAGGGAATTAAATATTACCTGACACCTTACTGACAGGGTGCTAAGCATCGATCAATTATTCAAAATCCCACGTATATTGACTTTTTTAAATTACAGAGCTTTCCAGAGCTCAGGGAGTGTAGAAGAGGAGTGAGTTCACTGAAGGAACACCCCATTCATCTTAGAACTTGATCTGTTTCCCTCTCCTTTATTAAGACCTCACTTTGTATTATAGATCCTACAAGCAGGTGTTGATCTGTTTCCAAGTCGCAGTGCTTGATCAGTCTCTCTTTGGGAAGAGCCTCTCCACCCTGATTGGCATTACTGGGGTGAATGGAGCTTCGCTGTGGGCCTGCATCCCACGTGTTTCCCACCTCTGGGAGGCTGCAGGGCTCTGAGCTCCCCTCCTTGGCTCTGATTGTGCTGGGTGTCCCACAGTGGAGCAAGGGCAGCTCAAGCTGCCAGACTGGGAAGTGGAAGTAAACATAAGAAACAGAGCTATGCCCTTGGAAATCCTGACACATACGATGCTTTTTTGTTTGTGTTTCTTTCTTTAATTGAAGCAGTAGTTGAAAATTAAAAGGGGCATTTTGCTTCATTCCAAAGAACTGCACAGTCCCACCAACAGGAGAGCTTCTTTGAGTTTTTGAGTCAAGGCCTCAAAGACTCAAGCTCCACCTGCCTTGGTCTCCCAAGTCCTGAGACAACACACATGAACTGTAGATTTATTTTTTTTAAACTTAGTTTATTTGTAATTCCTTAAGCTTTGACCCCCTTCTAATCCTCCAAACCTAGGTAGAGGAGAAAGAAGGTTAATAGAGACAGGGGATGTAAACCTCTTTAGATATAGTTCTTTGGGGATTCCACTCTTCATCATCATCAAATCCAGAAATCCAGCAGTTCAGCAGTCTCGCAGTCCAGCCATCCAGTAATAGCAAAAGCAGCAACAAGGACCAGCAGCCACAGCAGTGCAGCTGCAACCTCCTTGAAGGGTTCTCCAAAGTGTCTCTGTCTAAGAGAGTCTTGAAGTAAGGCATTCTCTCTTTCTCTCCCTCTCTTGCCCTTCCTCACCTCCCTCCCCTTCACCTCACCAGGATATTTTTCAGCTGGCAAAAACCACGTTCCCTACACGAGGCAGCTTCCAGCTGACAAGTATCACGCTCCCTCTTATAAGGCTGTTATCAGCTGTGGAAACCAGCATCCCACACTTGAGATTACAACAAACACATATTTCCATAATGTAACCAAAACCTCCACTACAGTGTGCCACTATACCTTGCACACGGCTTGTTTATGAATAAACCATATGCTGCTCACAAGCACAGTGTGCATAGAGTAGAGCGTCTTCTCTCAGAGGGCTTTTAGTCCACCACAAAAAGATGGTCTTCGGAGCTAGAAAGATAGTTCAGCCTACTGTGAAGTGGTTGTACAAGCCTGAGAACATGAGTTCAAGCTCAAGCACCCACATAAAAGGGAAATTGTGGTGCTGTATGCTAATAGTCCCAGTGCTGGAGAAGTTGGGACGAGCAGCCCCCTGGAGCTTGCTAGCCACCCAGCCTAGAAGGAGCAGCAAGCCCCAGAGCTCAGTGAGACCCTGTCAACCAAGTGGATGGTTCCTGAGAAACAATGCTGAGGTTGACCTTTGGCCTCTACATACATGCAAATACATGCATGTGCCCATGCATACATCCATAAAAAAAGAAAGCCAAAGCCAGCGCAGTGACACACACCTGTAATCCTAGCACTAAGGAGGCAGAGGTAGGTGGATCTCTGTGAGTCTGAGGCCAGCCTGGTCTACAAAATGAGTCCAGGACAGCCTAAGGCTACTCAGAAAAACCCTGTCTCAAAAAAGTAAGCCAAAACAAAACAAAAACCAATAAATAGAGAGGGCAATCTTCTACAGAGAAGATGAAAATGGGTATGTTTGGAGGTTGAGGACAGTAACTTCAGTCAGGGCTGGCCAAGGACAGCCTCCCTGAAAAGCTGTTGAGTAGTGAGAAACTGCAGTTGTACACAGATGTTAACACATCACGTGGCAGGAGAAAGACTCTGACACAGACCAGGAATGCACTTAGCATGTGTGAGGGAACAGCAAGGCAAGTGTGGATGGACATGGACGTGGGTCTGTGTGGACAGACAGGGTCCTGACTGCCCGGAAGGCTGCTCCTAATGTCATAAGAACCCTGGAGGTTTTGTCCAGTGTAGTGACAAGCTTTGGATACTCAACATGAGATGACTAGGAAAAAGGCTATGGCTGTAACCTTGGCAGCCGACAGACCCTGCAGATGTGGTCAGCCGATGGGAAAAGATCAAAAGATTTTCCCCCATTAAGTTGCTTTTTTATGAGACTAGGACAAAATGAAAGCAGCAATGGCAGAAATCCCACATTGGACGGATCTATCTCCCCAGAGGCCCCACCTCCTTCTCACTTGCGAAGTCAACCAGACCTGGGGCACCTGCTTTCCCAATGCAAGTCTTCTCTGCAACTAGGTTCATGCAGTGGAAGAGAGAGGGGAGCTGCAGAGGCCTGTCTTTACACCTAGACTGTCCATGAATGAGATGGAGGGTTAAACTGTTAGAGAAGGATCAGGGAGCAAGGGCAGCCAGGAGAGCAGTGCCAGCATCCTCCGTTATAGGTCCCAAAGGTCTTGACTTCGAGCAGTCACTAGCTATGGAACTTGGCCTTAGGCAATTAGGGCAGCCAGTGTCTCGCTGAGAGTACCCTGCTGCAGGGAAGGTGGCTGGGACAGAGTTTGCATATGAAAGGCATGCTTTCAAGTGAATTCCTACTATCTCTAGGAAATGATTAACCTTAGAAGAAAGGGTATGCTGGCTGGGTTTGTGTGACGACTTAACACAAGTTAGAGACTTCAGAGGGAAAAGGAGACTCAGTGGAGGAAATGTCTCCATGAGATCCAGCTTTTGTTAATTAGTCGAAATAAGGCATTTTGTCAATTAGTGATTGCCTGGAGAGGGCCCAGCCTACTGTGGGTGGTGTCATCCCTGGGCTGGCAGTCTTGGGTCCTATAAGAAAGCAGGCTGAGCAAACCACGAGGGAGCAAGCCAGAGAGCAGCACTCTTCCATGACCTCTGCATCAGCCCCTGCCTCCAGGTCCCTGCCTTGTTTGAGTTCCTGTCCTGACTTCCTTAGGTGAACAGCAATGTGGAAGGGTAAACTGAATAAAGCCTGTCCTCCCACGCTTGCTTTTTGGTCGTGGTGTTTCCTTGCAGCAATAGAAACCATAACTAAGACAAAGGGACAAGGCTAGCAGCAAGACTGTATGCCAAAGCACCAGGATATAGAAAATTGAAAAGATGATTAGGACAGGCCTGCACACCTCATCCTCCACCTTGCTTTTATAATAACCTGCCCACCTGAGCAATCCCTGCTCCAGGAGCTGGCTTCTCCATCCCAATAAGTATACCTAGGAGGGTGGCCCCCCTGCTCATCTGCTTAGTCCCCCCCCACACACACACACACACTATCTGGTCCTCCTTAAACAGCCTGGTGCTCGCCATCGTCCCACCAGCCACTCCTGTCCTGTTTACTGGTTACTTCCATACTGACAGCTATCATTGGCGTTTAGAGCAATAATAAAACATAGCATACACCTTTAGGCCAGACCCTACCACCTGGGTCACGTCATGCCTCCCAACAACTTTCTGTGACTTGACAGCTCTCAGTTTATAAACCCTGGCTCCTCCATGCTGTGTCCTGTATACTATGCTGAGATAATCACATGACAGAAGACTTCCTGCTGGCCGTAAAAGCGCAGGCTCTTCCTTTGTTCAGGTGACTCTGTCTGGTGACTTCATTGGGAGGACGGCTGCCCTGAAGACGACCCTCTGAAGATGCTCCTCTGGCCTCTGCTTACCACTCCTTTCTTGGGAGGTGTCCTAGGTAAGGCCAGTGTCGCTGTGATGAAACACCATGAGCAAAGCAACTTGGGAGGAAAGGGTTTATTTGGCTTGTGCTTCCACGTCACTGTTCATCACTGAAGGAAGTCAGGAAAGGAACTCAAGCAGGACAGGGATCTGGAGGCAGGAGCTGAGGCAGAGGTCATGAAAGAATGCTGTTTACCGGCTTGCTTCCCCTGGCTTGCTCAACCTGCTTTCTTATAAAACCCAGGGCCATCAGCCTAGGGATGGCATCACCCACCGTCCCCCATCAATTACTAATCAAAAAAAAAAAAGCCTTGCAACATTTTGCCCTTATGGAGGCATTTTCTCAATTAAGGTTCACTCTAGCTTATGTCAAGTTAACATAAAATTAGCCAGCCAGCAGGAGCGCTCTCTCTCTCTCTCTCTCTCTCTCTCTCTCTCTCCCTCTCTCTCTCTCTCTCTCTCCCCCTCTCACTCATTATTCTAAACAAGGCCACTCCAGGCTTTAAAGGGAGGCTTCCCCTTCCTCCTTCCCTTTAGGCCCATCATGTTTAGATCTCCATATGCCCTATTGCCTCTGTCCAATATTCTCCCTCCCACTTCGAGGCCCAATCATGGCCTTGAGATAATTTCGTTCTAATAAATCTCATTCCTGAAGGGAATTATGAACTATATGTCAGCTTTCTTTGTAGACTGGACCACTTCTGTCATATTCTCTTTTATGTTTAGCAGAAAGAAATGCCAGGAAGATGAAAGGAAGCAAAATCAGTTCCTGCTTCTCCCCTGTTGATACTGCCTCAAACTAGAGCATGTATATGGCACACTGGCCCTGCACTTGTAGCATCGCTTTGGAAACATAACATCATCACACATTTGCCATTTTGGAGTAAAGATTAATATGAACCAAGAGCCATGGTAACCAACTGAGGAGAACAATACAGTTGATAGCTTTGCCTCTGGTATTTGTGATGGCACCATTGAAACCCCATGGTAAAAGAAATGTGGGATACATCAGGAACCTCATCCAGGATTCCAAATGTCACTTTCTCTTGCTCTCCTCCAGGTGCAAGTTATATTGGGAGATACCAGAGTAGATAAGAAGAACAAAGTTAAGTGAAAGGGGGATTCCCATGACCCTGATTCCAGAATGCCGTCATCTGTGATGGCTGGGACTTTGATGTGACATATAGCTATTTCAAGATCACCCACACTCATGTAAGTAAACACAATAAGCCCACTGGTTCACTAAATTGGATTCTGGTGGAATTGCAATTTTGGTCTGTCATCTGCACTTTATCTGGAGTGTCCACATCTCCCTAAGAAAAGTTAATGCAACACTGCTTTATTCATCCTGGCACTTTGCTCTATCATCCAGGACTAGCACGTTCTCTGAGACATTAACAGCCTACTACAGACTTACTTAAGGATATCCTGCTATGGTTTTTCCAGAGAACGACCTCAAGGTCTGAGGCTACCTAATAAGTGACATCATTTTTGTGAATATCTGGCCAGTTCTGGCCAGGCTGCTCATGTCCTATCTGTCCAGAAATGATGTCATGTCTAGTCTAAGAGCCACAGGGAATTCCCAGCCTCTTCTCACATTCCATGTCCAGTACAATCTACCTAATCTGTCTGGAGAGCTCATCCTATGAACAATGGGATAGCAAATGGAATGATTCCTGTGACAGTGTTAAATGCTGTAATGGTTAATGCTGATTGTCAGTATGACAGGATCCCAGAACCACTAAGAGATAAAACTCCATCACGTCTGTGAAGAATTACCTAGATCATATTAAAGTGGAAAGATACAGCCTAAATATGGGTGGTACCATTTTACCGGTTAAGGTCCTGGAGTCAATGAAAAGTAGAAAGCAATCTGTGCACAAGCATTCCTCTGTCTGTCTGTCTGTCTGTCTGTCTGTCTGTCTGTCTGCCCCCCTCTCTCTCTGCTTCTTGTCTTCAGATGCTCTGTGGACACCACACTTGCCACCATGCCTTCCCCTCAAACTGTGAGCAGAAATAAACCTTTTCCTCCTTAAGTTGCTTTTGTTGGATATTTTGCAAGTAACTAATATAGATTCTGTTTTTCCATTAGAGAGACAGCCATCATGAGATAAGAAGAGACCCTGACCTTTCTCTTTCCCTCCCTTCACTCCTCCCTCCCTCCTTCTCTTCTAGAACTTTCCTGAAGTAGCTGCTTTTCCATTAGAGCCCTCTTTGTGTCCTAAACACTATTCACAGGCCCAAATAACTATTGATTTCTATATTCAGAAGAGAAACACTTTAATTAACAGAACAATAAGTTTCTATTGGAATATTTTTCATGACTCAAATCTGCTGAAGTAGTACAAAATGCTGAAAGAAGAATCAGCGCATCTCTGCATGTGATTCACTGCCTCTACCTGGTACGTGTCAGAGAAATTAAAGGCAAGCAATACGCCGATGCAATTTAGGGCTTTGTGGAACGCAGACACAACATCTTTTGTTAATAATAATAATAAAAAACTAGACACCTAAAGAATATCAGTAACTGATACAAAAGAAGGCAGTACATAGCTCAGATGGAGACTCATCCTCTGAAAAAGATGGCTAACTGTTGACACTACCCATATCTGGCAATGGAAACTAGCCACATCTGTGAACTCTGGGTTTGACTGAGTGACCCTTCTTTGGTGAATAAGGTAGATAATTTCTGATGGCAATCTTGAGCCTTCATATACATGTGTAATATGTACACATCCACCCTCATACACATGTGCATTCAAACATAACCAAGTGTGTACCACAGGTGCACAATGTTGAAAGTGATTGTGGTTGGGTGTTTTCAGGTTCTTGGCCTCCTAGTCAAAGAACTGAAGATAAACCCATATCAATTTGCAAAAGGAGTCAGATAACTTTATTTAGAGAAAAAGGATTGCAAGAGTGATACACTATCAAGACTGACAGCGGGGTACATGGGTGAAGATACCCAAGGGACCTGATTATTGTTTAGGGCATCCTTTTATGAGGTTCAAGTGAAGGAGCTTGGTTGCTAACAGGTGTGGTGAGAGAATGGTTCTCTGTTTTAGTTGATATATTAGGGTCTAGACTAATTTTTTTTCTACTTCACACATCCCTTCCCATAATGCATCCAGTTTTAATCATATGCCTGTCCAACTACACATAGGCATAAGATGGTAAACAGGGGGATTCTCCCTAAAAGTTCACTTGAGGACCCAGTTTTGCACTTGTACCCCAAGGCAGGTCAAGCTGGATCAGCATTTCCATCCTTTGTACTGAAGGCATTGGAATATGTTTTAATAAAAACTATCTAAATTTGACGGTTGTCAGAGGAAGAGAAACTCGTCCTAATGTTTCTCAAGATGGATTTCTATAGCAGTGTGTATGCATGCAGGTAAAGGAACTGGGCTGCCGTGTGCTTTATTAGAACAGGAGGAGGTGCACCAGCCAAAGCAGGAAGAGCTCCCATTACTAAACTATTCCCTATGCTTGCCTCTCTCATGTCGGCACTGTGAATGCCATAGAATGCCACCAATAAAGCTAAAGTGAATGCTGGGACTAGACTTACCTTGCTTTTGTTTTTCCTAGCCCCAGTCCAACGTAGCTTCAGCTCAAAGCACCCACTCCAGACTGAAATGACCATCTGTGGAGGGGATTGCCACTTCAATCAAAGAACCCTGAACTGATAGCTTCGGACTGTTGTGACCCACCTTACAGCCATAGCACTTGAACAGTCTGGGACTCCCAGGGGTGCTTGATAAGGCCTCCTTCCCACTCGAAGACACAGAGATCAGGGTTCAGGATAAAATCTGGACCCTGGGAAGTCAGTCTTCTGGAAGTGGTGGTTCTCTGGAGGGTAAGGATGTTCTCACAGTAACCCCACGATCACCCTTGAAAATCAGGCCTCATCACCTGTCTTGAGGCCTAGCTCACATCAAGTCTGAACATCTAAAACTAGATAAGTTAACGCTCTCATTAGGACCTCAGCAGCTACAGGCTCTCTACAAAACAAGCCTATTTAAATGTAAATTTGACATTCAGCCCAAGACTAGAAAAGAAGTCTCAAGACATTGTCATCAGCTCTGGGAAGAATGAGGATTAAATATTAATTATTTGTGTGGGAAGACTTCTAATCTTATTTACTTCCAGAACTTCATGATGCTCAGGGGCTTTTTGTTTGTTTGTTTTGTTGGGTTTTTTGTTTTTGTTTATCATTTTTAATCACCAGGTTTTTAATTGCTTGAATATCACCAGCAGCATCCAGGGCTCTTGAACCTTCCCTTGAGGCTACAGGTAGGGTATTGAGTGTAATTCTGTGGAAAGTGCAGTTCCAAGAACTGGAAATTGGCTGGGATGCTGGAGAGCCTGAAAATAACCCAGAAAGGAAAGCACATATTTGCAGTCTGAAAACAAAAACATGATCTTCCTAACAACCCACCATCTGATGAAGCCCACCCACCCAGGAGTACCTAATAGCCTTCATCCCCCACGACGCCGTGATGTGTCTTTCCCCATCTCCAAAAGCCTTATCAACACAAAAACATGGCTCCCACCTCAAAGAGATACTTTATTCTATGAGTTACCAAAGCCCAGAAAGGGTTACCCCAAACACTGCACTCTGAAATGGTAAATGTGATGATTAGGTTTAATTGTGAACTTGATGGAAGTCTAGAGTTATGGAGACAGATAGTGAGAAAGTCTGTGAGTGCTTGCCTTAGTTACGTTAATTAATGTGTCCACTGTGGACAGAGCATTCTGAACTTTTAGCTTTTGGATTGGTACAGGGTTAGGGTCTATTCATATATTCCAAAGGATTTATCCAGTAGTCAGATGCAGAGGTGGAAATAAATGGGTGTTTAGGGAGGGAGAGTGCACGAGATGACTCGGCTCTGGATCTACGATATTCCAACCTCCCCCCAACCAAGGGTTCTAATTATCGTTGAATGTTTAACACAAGTGTGGCTCTTTTCCCTGGTCCACAGAGTGATTGCACCAGTCTCTGGAAAGTAGGGGGTGACTTTCAGATAAGATGGCCTAAGGTTCGGAGTCCTTAGGCCACTAGAAATTGAGGTGACACATTTAATAAGTCCTTTCCCATAAGAATATAAGCTTCCATATTCTCTTGTGCAAAGGGGGGTTAAGGCCACCCCCGATTGGTGTCATGAGGCTCAGAGTGGCATTGACAGGGCCAGTTCCCCAGCTTCACAGAAAAATGAAGGATGAGAACAGGAAACAGGCTCTCTCTTGATAGTGGCCATGCCACCCAGAGGACATTGCCCACGTTTTGGAACCCTAGATCCCTCCTCTGTAAGATAAAAATAGGCCTACCTCCCTGGGGGCTCCATGTGGATTCACAGATAGAGGCAGTACCAGCTTTCTCCCATCCCTTCCTCTGAAAAGATGGCCCTCTCAAGGCCACAGCACTTCCAGGACAATGACATACATATCCAGAAGAACATGGATTTCTATTGTTAAGGTGCCGATGTAGTGAATGGTAAACACTCATGCCTCCTGAATATCCTTGTGAGTGGAGGGAGCATGCTTATGCTTAAGTAGGAAGCAAGGGCTGTTCCCACTGGACAGATTCCCAGGACTTGCGTGCCATGGCCTGTACATCTTAGGGATTAACCTAACTGGGCTGAGCCTGACCTGGGGAAGGCCTTGCCAACACACATGCTCTCTCTCCCTCTGAGTCTCCTCCAGGACGCCTGCAGAAACATCCTGGTATATGAAGTTCTATACTCCAACTCCTACTCCAGGAACACAAAGATAGTGTTTATTCACTTCCCAATCCAGAGGCTAAGAAGCCCACCAACATGACACAGGCATCTGGGAGGCCTCATGCTACTTCAAAACACCGCGGAAAGGCAAGTAATGGTCCTGTGCCCATTCCTTATTTATGAGGATGCCATCCCTGTGGGGAGTCAACTCTGAAAGCTGCCATCACAATGCTGACATTTCTGTATCTTAAAAACAATCGGTGCACAATACATGTGGAATGTGTGTATGTGCACTTGTTTGTAGGTATGAGTATGAATATGCACATACCACAGTGCAAACGTGGAGGTCAGGAGACAACTTTAGACTTCAGTCCTTGCCTTCCACCTCTGTTGAGATGGGGCCTCTTGTCGGTTTTGTGGTCTACTCCAGGCTAGCTGGTCTGTCAGCCAGGGATTCTCTTGTCTCCGCCTCCCGTCTTGCTGTAGGAACATCACATTTACAGAGGTGCACAACCACATCCAGTTTTATGCTCGTACCAGGGCTCAAACTCAGGTCCTCACCCTTGGGCAGCAAGTGTTAAGCCAACCAATCTGGGTCCCCAGCCCAGTGATTACATTTTCAACATAAATTTTAGAGGGATCATATAAACCATCACAAGATAATGTGGTGAGCCATAGAACAGCAGGATTCTGGCTCCAGTGACCAATGTGCACACCACACCCTTCCTGGACGCCGGTAGTTATTCTGGGAGTACAAAAACGTTGATATTTTTTCCTGTGATTGACCCTGGAGCTCTGAAAAATAGCCATCTTTGACTGAGCTCAGCACCCCAGGGCTCAGTGCAGGGTCAGAGCCCACTGGGCATCATCTCAGTGGGAGGATAATGGAACAGGGCTGATTGGATATAAAGAAACACAGATATTGCCCTCTGTTAGAAAAGAGGGTTCTGTAGCAGTTGGTTCAGGAAAGAAGCTAATACAAAATTACCTCCCAGAAGTGAGCTCATTAGGAGAGAGAGCATTGTGACCACGGGAGCCATGACCATGGTCATGGGAAAGCATGGAGAAAGGACAGCACTCATATCATAGACGACGCAATCACACCTTAAAGGGTAAGACATGCTGCCTTTTGAAGCCTGGAGAGGAGCTTCGTTAAGAAGTGCAGCTTAAAAGAGAGAGAGGTTGTCATTCTGGGCAAGATAACTAACAGCGGAGGCCCAGAAGAGAGCTTTCGAAGAAATCTTCCAAATAAAGGAAAATATCTGGCTTTTCTGTCCTTGCAGGGGGTGGGCAGGGAGTTTGATACCACACAAAGGGCATAAAGGAGGCAGGTTCTGAGCAAGACCATAAATTAGGGGGAAACCACAGCATAGCAGAGTTTAACTCTCCCAGAGAGAGAACCACAGGGGTACTGGGACACAATCAGATTTATTCCGGCTCTGGAATGTGGCACCCCCTCCCTTCCTGGAAACCATGACTGCCCTAACAACAGCCCAACAAGACTGAGGAAGCAAGTCCTCCTTTGCATATTTGTAGCTAAGGGAGTTGCTCCCTGAAATTGTATAAACTACCCTTTTAAGAGTCCAACAGGAATGAGTTGTGAAAGAGTGGGAATTCAAGTTTTAATTAAAACCAGTCTACTGAATGGAAGTTTGCCTTAAAAAAATAAAATAAAATAAAGCAAAGATTAATGGGAAATATCAAACAGAACTGTTTGCGCACAACCCATTGGGTCATAATTTATGGGAACAAGACAAAGAGAGCAAGATCATTACCTTAAAATAAATTCACCGCCTCTTGGGCTAAGTGAAATGGAAATAATAGAAACCCCCAGGTCAGCTCAACCAGAATGAAATGCCGGCCAGCCAGGTAGATTCAATCAATCAGCAAGAGTTCTCTGGAACTACCCAAAGCCTCAGGGTACATCTTGGAGGAGACAGGAGGGAAAGAGCCTGACCTTACTCTGTGTCACTGTCAGAAACACTGACATGGTGATTTGTCCCTGTTTCCAGATGAAAAAGAAAAAAACACTGACCCAAAGGGACCAGGTGACTGGCCCCAGGCACACCCACTCTCAGGGGACAGATACAAGATTTATGCCAGTTAATTTGGCTCAGCACCCCTCCTACTATCCCACAACAGGAACCTTCCCTTGCAGCCCAACCTTCTCAGTGACAGTAGGGCTGGGTGACAGAGGGCAGAGCAGGGCTGCTGGGCTCAGGGGTGGAAGACATCCATGTCCCAGACACCCATGCTCTCTTTCTCAGAACCCACAACTACTGTTCTCTGTGGTGATGAAGTTGATGTGGCAATGAGGATAGGATATTTTGGTGTGCTGGGCTGCGGTGATGTGTGTGCATATGTGCATATATGCACACGTTCCTGGATGTCAGAGGTCAGTGTTGGCTATTCTAGCATCTTCTACAGCTGTCTGGTGTCTGCTTGCCAAGGTACACTCCCGGCTTTCAACCCCATTACAGCGGGCAAGAGGAAGCACGCACGAGGCCTTTAAATGAACTTGGAGCTCCAGGTAGGTTAGATGGCTGAATGCGCATGTGCACCATTTCCCCTAACCGCCTCCGGTGGGTGAGAGCTGCTAGCTTGGGGCTTTCTGAGCTGGTCTTGTTGTCGGAAGTGCTGATTCCAGCACTGCCTGCTGAAAGGAGATGCCTGGCCTTATGAAACCCATATAAGTTGTGAGAGCCAAAGTGACATTTCAAGTTTTAATCACTGTGACTAAGAGAGTTGTGAAACAGAAATGCCTCTAACCTGTAAGCCCCAACCGACCGTGTGCGACCGACCGTGCCCAAGGACAGATACTTCCTGAAATGCAGGAGGCTATTTATGTACAATAATGAGCTACATGTTTTTGATCCCCTAAACAAGTTTGTTAACTCACCTATGCCAGATGTGCTTGATCACATGTATGTGCAGAAAGTAATTCAGGATGCATGCTTGGCCCTGATTGGCCATAGGCAGAAGGCACACAGGCAGGAATTATGTCAGGATATATGCTTGTCCCTAATTGGACCTGATGGGAAATATGGTGGCCTTATGGTATTGCCTTCTTAAGTCTCTTCAAAATGTAACTCATCATTTTCTGGGACCCCAGGAATGGACCTGGACAGAGTCCGTTATCTTAGCCAGTGTGTAATTAAAGCTTGCTACAAATTTGCCTCAAAATTGTGGTAGTGATCTTATTCTTGCCCAGTGGGATTAACAAAATACTCTCCCAGGATAAACAAGCGCAGGATTGTATGTGTGTGTGTGTGTGTTTTGTTGGCCCACATGTGTGTCTGTTGTTGACTCGTGTGTGTGTGTCCCTACAGTGGGATTCACAGACACAGTGTTCATGCTTGGCTTTATTTAAGAAGGCATCCATTTGACGGAATGTATTAGAACAGTTCACAGCCAACTTTGTAGGGAGAGAGAGCTTGGGTTTGCTGTGTTTCGTTTTGTTTTCTCTTTCCGTTTACAGTTTGCAAACGAATGGGGCCATTTTTCTTCTCAGCTCTTTGCTCTCCTCAAAGTTGTCTCATGAGGCTAAATGTGAGGGATCTTACAGGAGATCACTTCCCATGTTACATGTAGGCCACATCTGATCACCTGGAGACCTTTAAAGACCAAAGTTTCACAGACAGAGAATTCACCTAGCAGACGGCCTAGACGGGCAACACTTTCCTGAGTTCTTGGCCCACCAGCCTGTCTGCAGTCCTGAAGGCGTGGGTCTTCACAACGGCATAGATAGATAATAGATTATAGATAAGATATGTAGTGAGAATTCTGATTAAAAAACAAAAAAGGCAGAAATGCTATGTGAATATGTTTTTGTTTTAGTTCCAGGTGTGGGATTTGGGCTGCTTCAGATTGGCCACATCAGCTAACTATGATTTTTCTCGTGTTCTGTCAGTGGTTGTGATTTTGCCAGCTGAAGATAGTTTATGTTTAGAATTCTGGGGACTCTTGGAAGGGTATAAATGCTAGAACCTGAGAGGGCCTGCAGTGGCTGCTGCCGCTGCCCCCCACTGCTCCTGCTGCTGTTGCTGGATTGCTGGTTGCTGGTTGCTGGTTGGAGATATCCTGATGAGGAAGACCAAATTTGCCCCAAGGAACCTGACACCCCTAGTCAGGAGGAAGAACTCTAACAATATCAAGGTCTTCTTTCCCTTCTAACCTTCTTTTTCTCCTACCTAGTGTTAGTGTGTTGGGATACAGGGAGGTGATATAGGGATGTAGGAAAAAGAACCCAATAAAATAGCCAAAAATCTCAGCTACAAAGATATACACATAAATTATAGAAAGATTAAATATATAGATAAATGATAGAGATTGATTGATAATGATAGATGATGGAGAGAGAGATGGAAGATAGCAGATAAGTAATAACTACTGAGTGACAGACAGATATGTGTGCTCTGATACCTCCCTCTGGGAACCCTGGCCAATATAAGCTTTAACATAAAGAAGGAGTTTGTGTGTGGCTCATGATGGTATCTGTCTCTTGAGATGGGGATCCCCTATTTCCCTGTGGGCACTTTACAGAAGGAAAGGAGATGCTAGACTGAGGCCATCACAAGTAGAGAACAGACTGAAGTTCACAGAGCTGGGACTGATGAGGAAGAGGCTGTCCAAGAGCCTAGTAATACTGCCAACACTTTGATTTCAGCCCAGGGATAAGAGCTCCAGACTTCTGAAGTGCAGATCTGAAGGACACATTTCTGTTTTTGTAGTCCTCCCAACATATGATGTTTACTATGGTAACCCCGGGAAGCTGTTTCAGTGACCTTTCTCAACAGTGGACTCCGCTCCGAGCATTGTCTGATGTGGAGGAAACCAATGTTTGTTGAGAGGCAAAGGGTTGAGAGGCACCCCAGGACTCAACAAGAATTAAGATACAAACTCCTCCCATTAGTGGAATGGATGAATAGATGAAGACATTGGAACAAGAAAGAGCAAGCAGTCCAGGAATGTGGTCAGCTCACACAGGTTTTTACCCACCCTAGTACCCCATGAGTCTTTCTCCGATGCTCACGAACCATCTTTCCTGAACAGGACCGACCACTGTGACTTGCTTCAGTCATCAGTAATGGGGGTAGAAACACAGCTCCTGGCTGTCACTCCCAGCATCCTAAAGTGTCCCCTTGGTTTCAGAGACCTGACTCAGGCCAAACCAGAATTCCCTGAAACTGGTTTCAGCACCAGTTTTTTTCAGGACCAGCCAGTATAGTGAGGCAAATTTGGAAACCTTATTAAAGATACTCTAATGCAGGCTTGAGCAACAAGTTCAGAAGTAACACGCCCAAGTGGAGTGTGTGCTTCCCAAAGGACAATGGTGAAAAGCAAGACATACCCAAGTGTGGGCACACACTCATCAATGGAGAATCACAACTGAATGACTTAGCATTAGCCATTATATAGTTGGCACGTGCATCATTCTGGGTAGCTCTCAGGTTCCATCTAGAAGGGTGTGAAGAGACCGTTTTCTGTGCTCTCTCAACCTCTCTCTCTCTCTCTCACTCTCCTCTCCTCTCCTCCCTTCTCCTTTCCTCTATGATATATCAGGAAGATCCAGAGGTGTCTTGCACAAATTTATACTCTGATAAGTTCAGAGCAGAAGCTGCAGGCATTGCACAAGATGCTTAGGACATGCCCTTTCCCTATAGACGGGGTTTGTGGTTTGTGGCTAGGAAGAGAGAGGGATGTCTAGCGGTTGCTAACTGTGCTGGAGCTCTTGCTGCTGTGCTTGTGAGAAGTTTCAGGCAGATTCCAGAATGAGAGGCTTCTTTCCACCTTTCTCTCCTGACTCACCCCAGTTCTGTGCTAAGAGCTCACAGACAGCCGTGAAGCTTCCGAACCCACCACAGTCCCCCAGTTCCACACTGAAAATGAGCTAAGTTTTGTGAGGGTACAAGGTTATTTGCAGGAGGATAGATTATGTAAAGACCAGTGGCTGGTTGTGATTTCCTGAAGACTCAGACTTAGCAATCAGGCCAAGTCCTGGGCTTCTGGAAATTGCTCTGGCTTTGGTTTTCTCTCTCCCTCTCCCTCTCCCTCTCCCTCTCCCTCTCCCTCTCCCTCTCCCTCTCCCTCTCCCCCCCCCCCTCTCTGAGTATCTTAGCCAAAAT